>JALIGW010000005.1:44248241-44848241 GCA_023053685.1 Diadophis punctatus similis | reverse complement strand
TGTAGCATACATCAAAATGAAGCTGGTCCTCTATGGATCACATCCCTATTTCTCAACATAGTCACCGTTTCTCTCAATAGCAATGTTCCACCTTCGAATGAGAGCATGTATCCCTGTCTCGTAAAATTTTGTTGACTGTTCTTTGAGCCACTTCTTCACTGCAGTTTTCACTTCCTCGTCACTGGAATAATGTTTGCCTCTCAAACCCTCTTTCATGGGGCCGAAGAGATGATAGTCTGAAGGCGCTAAATCTGGTGAGTATGGAGGATACGGTAAAGTTGTCCACCCGAATGAGGAGATTTTCTCCCTTATCCTGATGCCTGTGTGTGGTCGAGCATTGTCGTGCAGAAGGAGGACTTTGTCGATTGGCAAGTTGGGTTTCACTCGTTGGATTCTTGCTCTGAGCCTCGTCAGGGTCTCAATGTAGGCCTCAGAGTTTATTGTTCTCCTCTTGGCAAGAAAGCAACCAGAATGACACCTTGAGCATCCCAAAAGACACAAACATTAGGACAAGGGAGAAAATCACCTCATTCGGGTAGACAACTTTATCGCATCCTCCTTACTCACCAGATTTAGCGCCTTCAGACTATCATCTCGTATGATTTTATTTTTGTTAAATGTTATTTTTTTTAAATAGTTACAGATTTTAAAGAAATCAAATACAAAGAAAATAATCCTTGCTGAGCATCAGTTGCCGTATGGATATACAGGACAATATTTTTGAAGTTAAGAAAATGAAAAACATACAGTTAAATGGAATCCTCAATAAGAAAACAGAAATTCATATAATTCTGGAAATATCAAGGGTTCAAACATTGTTAACAGCTACAGAATGCAGTTTTAAATGGTGATATTTATTGGTGCAATAACTTCCAGGTAACCCCATGTAAAACACTCTTGTTAAATAAAGTTTCCATTGATGGTAAAGGTTGAGTTTTTAAAATTAAAGGAAAGTAAAAGTTCACCTGAACTTTTAGAATGTAAATCCAGGAATCTTCATCATTTTGAAACTGTGTCTGATTCATGATATGTGTTTTTGAGTATACATGTGTTTATTTGTGGCTAGATTAAATTGTGATACATTCAACAAGGAGTTTCCCCTCAGCAATATGTTGAGTAGGTTCCTTCCTGGAACCATAATCTAACTTTCAATTAGGAATTCTCTTCTGGAAACTGCCAATTGTCCCCATAATGGAATATTCCAAACAAGTTTTGGTACAGCATAGAGAAAGAGCAGAATATACTGGAGTTCACCTAGAAACAAGCAAAGTAATAACCAGCAGCCAACACGGGTTTGTTAAGAACAAATCATGCCCAACCAATCTCATTTCATTCTTCAACACTGTGACTAAATTAGTAAATCAGTAGATTCTCTCTTCAAAATTTAGCCAGAAATGAGTCTTTGTGAGTCATTGCACCTGCGCAGCCTCTTGGAAAGAAAGGGGCGAAAGATTTCTTGCATTCAGCGTGCAGCCAAATGGTTCCTTCTCGTGGTGCTGTGTCTTACATGCACTCTTTCCCCCTCTGCCAAGAGAGAGAGGGCGTGTTTGGAAGAGACAAGGAAGTGCGTGCCCGGCTGCTTCTGCCGCTGAGCCTGGCTAGAAGTTTGGCTGTCAGTTCGGCTTCCTCAGGCAGCCCATTAGAGTTTCTTCTCCCTCCTGCTTCACTCGAGAGCCGGAGGCGTGGGAGGATCAGTGGACACAACACTGAGGAATGGGTGGCTGTTCCTGCAGGGGATTCCCACACACTGCCCTTGCCTGCATCCACCATCTGAAGGACATGGAAAGGGCAGGTGGAAGATGAGTGGCCCGAGATGGCAAGCAAATGAGGGAGACGGCGGCGGGAGGCAGAGGCGAAGGGGAAGCGACAGGGTCAGGCTGGATGTGCCTGTCTGCTGCTCAAGCCCTGTGCTTGTGGGCTCACTGTACCCGACTGGCCTTGCCACCTCCTCGCAGGCAGAAGTGCATTTCAAATTGCCGTAGGCAGAGCCCAGAGGAACCGAGCTAGTCCTGCGTGGTGTGCGTGCACCTGCCTCTTGCTTGCTCTCACTCTCGCTCTCCCGGCTAAAAGAGTGCCCGCTGCAAAAAGAGCAGCTCCCAGCATGTCCCCCCTTTCCCTGGAAAGTAGTTGGGGGGCCTTATTTGGGGGGGGGCTTATTATCAGGACATATCTTATTATAGGAGAAACACAGTATTACTTTCTGCATTTTTGCAAAAAGAGAAAAAAAGATGATATTATCTCAAAGTGATTTCTGAAGGTACTGCCATATTACAAGAAGGCATTATAAAAGATGAAAGGAAAGCTAAAAGGAATGAAAAACCTCTTATTTTTAAAAGCAAATCAGAGATCTGTATAGTTTGTATAAAACAAAAAAAACCTCCTATGTTGCATTTTCTTACCTATAAGCTAAGGAACAGGATGAGAAAATCACCCAGCTGCTGGTGGAATTGTTTGCTTTTCTTTCTCCTTCAGTTTCCTAGCAAAGCCTGCTGTTCCCAAATGCACTGTAAAAAAGCTGTAGGAAATTAAGCTTCGGCTGACTTCAAATTGAATTCTGTAAAGGTGATGGGTACAAATTGGCCTGTTTTGCTTCTGAAGACCATCTTTTAGTTCTGCCATCAAAGGAAGTAGAGCTTTCATTTATTTCCACTTTTCAAATGTAAGTATGGTAGAGTGGTGCTTGTTTTCTGTCTGAGAGATTCTTTCAGCATTGTCTAAATATGATTTCTAAAGTATTTCCCATGAGCTTAGGATTTTTTTTCTGGTGAAGTGATGTGACCAATGTGGGGGAAAAAAGGCTCACAAATCATTATTAGCTCGGGGCGGGGGGGCAGGGGAATCTGTTCCCATAGTTAACAAAACTGCATTTCATTTGCATGGAATATAGTAGTAGAAGTTGTACTCCAACTGCAAACGCTCCAACTGTGCTTTATCCTTAAGTGAGTCAAGTTGTAGATTAATAGATTCAATTAAAGTGTAGCAAGCTGGCAGAAGACATTTGCTGTTTCATAATTAGGTAACTCTATAAAGAGGAGGCATATAATGGATAATTGTAGAAATCAAGGTGAGCAGATAAAAGATTTTTGTCTGAAGATTTTATTGGCATTAGCTAATAATCTCTTTGGGTAACATTTTCCAAATTGTGGGTCAAAATCGATGACTGGTTTTCAATTATTCAAGTCATCTTAGCACAATTATTTTCAAACTATAGTCATCCATAGAGGTTGACTGCAGCCTTCCCCTGCCACCATTAGAGAGGTAGTTCACAAAAGTGGATCAGGAACTCATACCAATTCATTGAAGCACACAAATGACAATTCAAACAACAAAATAAACACTAGAATTTGGAAACTAAAAACAGTGAATAGTGCTGTTCCCACTGTGAGTTTCTGTTTGAAGTACAGAACAGAATCATGCTCTTGCATTAGCAATAAAAAAGTAAATATGAAACAAAACAATGAAAATCTAAAAACTGGACTTATTATTTATTTATTAGTGAGATTTATATACCGCCTCATAGTTCAAGCACCTCTAAGCGGTTTACAGCATTAAGCAATGTATATATTTACATTGCCCCCAACAATCTGGGTCCTCATTTTAGAACAGCTGAACTCAAATGATCACAGTCAGCTAAAGTAGCCTGCAGTACTGCACTCTACCCACTGCGCCATCTCGGCTCTCTCGACTTAATTTGATCTGGAGCTACATTCATCTCAACCTCCTCAGTAGGCTTAGATTTCTACTGAGAAACATACTTGATGTAGGTTTTGGCATAACATAGATAAATGTAAGGCATTAATATATGCATAATTTTTTAAAAATGAAAAAGGTTTATAAAAATAAAGGAGATATGAAAATTTCATTTCAAACTTCTCAAGCATCTCAAGGAGTATAAAAATGGGATAATCATCAAGTAAAATAATTTTAGACATGTATGATTCAGAATTGGATGAAATAAACATATAAATTAGAGATGCTTCAATAAACATAATAATCCATTAACATATATTGTTTTAGCATGGATTATATTATAATGAATGTGCTCCATAAGATATGAAATAATAATTTAATGGTCTAAAATGAACAGATAAATGATGTTATATGTATATAGAGCCATGTTTTTCCAGAATACAGACTACTAAACAAATTATTTATGAAACCCCAGTGCAAATCTGTTCTGATGTTGGTGGTGTTCCCAAATCCATAGCAGATTTGGACACAAGCAAAACAGTATTAAGAATCCATTCAGTGTGGAAATGTCACCCATCCAAGAAAGATTTATCTGGAAACCATCTAATACCTGTGTGCATGCATGCAAGGAATAAATGGGTTTTTATTATAAGCATTGTTGTTCCCTTTAACCATCAGATTAGGGGTGTGAACAACTGAGCAACTGTGTTTAGTTTAAAAGTGAAATCCAAAATAAGTGAAATCCAGTCTACTTCAGATAATCAATACATCTGTCACTTTGGAAAGAAAAATAATAGCATATGAGCTTTATGAATATGCAGATTGAAGTTGAGGAAAGAAAAGAAACATGGAAGAGAGCAAAAAAAGCATTTGCCATGCTTAAATTACTAATCCTTAGTAACAAGTTTCCTGGATAAATATAGGATTAAAATATAGGATTAAAAAGTTCCCTCTCTGTCCAAAAAATAAACAAATCAGCAAATCTCAGTTTTATTGCATTTATCTGCTTTTACCAACCTTATGATTGCACCATTTTTCAAAAGCTTAGAGGTAAAACCTTGCATAGGAATAAATATGCTTTTTTGCTTGCCTTTCTCCTAAACATATGTCTTTTTAATATGTAATTTCTCTACCCTTTTCCCAAAAGACTTTGCAAAATATATTACTTTTTATTTTATAATAATAATAATAACAACAGAGTCGAAAGGGACCTTGGAGGTCTTCTAGTCCAACCCCCTACCTAGGCAGGAAACCCTACACTACTTCAGACAAATGGTTATCCAACTTCTTAAAAATTTCCAGTGTTGGAGCATTCACAACTTCTGGAGGCAGGCTGTTCTACGGATTAATTGTTCTAACTGTCAGGAAATTTCTCCTTAGTTCTAAGTTACTTCTCTCCTTGTTTAGTTTCCACCCATTGCTTCTTCTTCTACCCTCAGGTGCTTTGGAGAATAGTTTGACTCCCTTTTCTTTGTGGCAACCCCTGAGATATTGGAACACTGCTATCATGTCTCCCCTGATCCTTCTTTTCATTAAACTAGACATACCCAGTTCCTTCAACCGTTCTTCATATGTTTTAGCCTCCAGTCCCCTAATAATCTTTGTTGCTCTTCTCTGCATTCTTTCTAGAGTCTCGACATCCTTTTTACATCGTGGCGACCAAAACTGAATGCAGTATTCCAAGTATGGCCTTACCAAGGCATTATAAAGTGGTATTAACACTTTATGTGATCTTGATTCTATCCCTCTATTAATGCAGCCTAGAACTGCGTTGGCTTTTTTGGCAGCTGCTGCACACTGCTGGCTTATATTTAAATGGTTGTCCACTAGGACTCCAAGACTCCTCATAGTTACTACTGTTGAGCAAGTTACCACATATACTGTACCTGTGCATTTTGTTTTTCTTGCCTAAATGTAGAACGTTACTTTTTTCACCATTGAATTTCATTTTGTTTGATAGTGCCCAATGTTCAAGTCTGTCAAGATCCTTCTTATCTTGAGCCTATCTTCTGGAGAGTTGGCTATTCCTGCCAGCTTGGTGTCATCTGCAAATTTGATGAGTTCCTCATCTATCCCCTCGTCCAAGTCATTGATGAAGATGTTGAAGAGTACGGGGCCTAAAACAGAGCCTTGGGGTACTCCACTGCATACTTCCCTCCATGTAGATGCAGTTCCATTGAGCACTACACGTTGAGTGCGGTTGGTTAGCCAGTTTTGAATCCATCTGGTGGTGTTGCTGTCCATCCCACATTTCTCTACTTTATCTAGTAGTAGGTTTCTTTAACTACACATTTCATATATAGCTTTCTGTTTTATTTGTAAATTTCAAACCCTGTGCCCAGTGTACATACCTAAAACTTGAGAACAGGATATGACCATTTTGAAAAAATTGTCTGCCTTGTTCAGATGTTGGACTTTCCTTTTTCTGAAACAGAGGGTGCAGCCAGTGTCAAAACACCCTCTTACCATAAAGCAAACTGAGATGATTTCCTGCCATTCATGCCAGAAAATTCTATCGAACACCTGGTTTTCTTCCAGGTGCAGTTTAGAAACCAAAAACAAGAGCATGGGCTGCAGCCACCCATTGTTTTATTTTTGAAGGAAACCAACACAATCTATAGAAAGCCCAGACTAATATGAAATGATGTAGGGCAGGAGTCCCCAACTTTTCCACCTCTGAAGACTGCTGGTGGTGGCAGAGGGAGATGGTTTCACGCACGCGCCTGCTGCTTGCACAAATGAACAAGCCTCACGTGCTTGCACACTCACCTGCTGCTTGCACAGCCTTGTTCCCAAAGGACTGCAGTGTGTTATTGGAATGCAGACTGGGGATTGGGGATCCCTGATGTAAGGAACTTGAAGCACACTGTTTTCCAATTTATTCATATTTTCAGTATAGTTTTTTAAAAAATCAGATGGATAAGAAGCTTGTCAGGTGTCAAGAGATTTTTAGCTATCTAGCCTTATATTGTCTATTCTGACTAGTAACAGCTCTCATAGTATCATGGATTCCTCCCTGATATCTGCTATTATAGCAGAGTAGAAATGGGCAACCGGAAACAAGAACAAATAGTCTTCCTTCATCCATGTCATTGTAGGTCCAGACAGCATACTTAGCCCTCAATTAAAGACCAAGCAGCTATAGTTTCACAGCAAACTCAGTTTAATCTTGTGTTTCTTTGTGTGGCTATGTATATTTGCAAGCCCCCAAAATAGTTCAGTATCTTGTGAATCCAGCTCTAAAGTTGTTTTAGCTTCTCGGTATGCAAAAATAGAATACCTTCAAGATGTGGCAGAATTACTACTTGCGGCATCCTGTCAATGGCCAAACTGATTAAACCAGTGCTCTTAAAACCTGGCAACTTGGAGAACTTGGACTTCAACTCCCATTATTCCCTAGCCAGCTGGTCTAAACTGCTGAGAATTCTAAATGGAAACTTATCTGCTCACTTGTCCCTCATCGGTCTCTATATTGAATCTTGTGTGGTCAGAAACACTGGCAATTAATTTTAAAAAAAGAATTTCCCCCCATCACTGGAGGTTTTTAAGATGATAGTGGATAACTATTTGTTTGAAATGTTATAGGGCCTTTTGCTTGATTTTCCCATGTATTTTGCCAGGAAATGTAGATAAGGCAAACTCAAAAACCATGCATCTTCCTAACCATACCCTTAGGCTCTGAATCCATTGGCGAAGTACATTTTGCTCAACGAATTCATGGAGACCTAACCCTAACCCTAAGTGAATTTTTCCCCAATGGGATTTTCCCATGTATTTTGCCAGGAAACATAAATAAGGCAAACTCAAAAACCACACACTCTCCTAAACATACCCTTGGGCACTTAATCCATTGGCGATGTCCAGTTTGCTCTCCGAATTCATGGAGGCCTAACCCTAACCCTAAGTGGATTTTTCCCGAATGGGATTTTCCCACGTATTTTGCCAGGAAATGTAGATAAGGCAAACTCAAAAACCATGCATCTTCCTAACCATACCCTTGGGCTCTGAATCCATTGGCGATGTCCAGTTTGCTCTCCGAATTCATGGAGGCCTAACCTTAACCCTAAGTGAATTTTTCCCCCAATAGGATTTTCCCATGTATTTTGCCAGAAAACATAAATAAGGCAAACTCAAAAACCACACACTCTCCTAAACATACCCTTGGGCACTTAATCCATTGGCGATGTCCAGTTTGCTCTCCGAATTCATGGTGGCCTAACCCTAACCCTAAGTGGATTTTTCCCGAATGGGATTTTCCCATGTATTTTGCCAGGAAATGTAGATAAGGCAAACTCAAAAACCATGCATCTTCATAACCATACCCTTGGGCTCTGAATCCATTGGCAATGTACATTTTGATCTCCGAATTCATGGAGTGAATGTGAGATACTCTTTTTAATTTTTGTATTTTTTAATTATTGTATTTTTATATTATGTAATGGATTCTAATATGTTGTGAGCCGCCCAGAGTCCCCTGGGAGTTGGGCGGCATAGAAATCCATTTAAATAAATAAATAAATAAAATAAATAAATGGAGACCTAACCCTAACCCTAAGTGGATTTTTCCCCAATGGGATTTTCCCATGTATTTGTTTGAAATGTTATAGGGTCTTTTGCTTGAGCAGAATGTTGGGCTAGAACAGTGGTTCCTAAAGTGGGCGGTACTGCCCCCCGGGGGGCAGTGGGAACACTTAGGGGCGCGGTGAGAGGCAAGGGTGGCAACAGTGGGGCAGTGAGAGGGGCCGGGGGGGGCGATAAGTGGTTCGCCATGCTTTTGCACTTGAAGCTCCCTCGTGTTCCTCGCTCTTGTGTGCCGGGCAGCCCATTCTGAAATAAAATGTGAGATGTTTTCTTTCAGAATGGGCAGCCCTGCACTCAAGAGAGTGGAATGCGACAGAGTTACAAGTGCTAGGTATGATGCCCGTCTCGCGGCCTGGCTAGCCCCTGCCCAGCCCCTGCCTAGCCCCCGGTCCACTCCACCCCGCATGACTGGTCACTCCAAACTGCATCCCATTGCGCAACAGGCGTCCTACCTAGCACTTGAAGCTCCCTCGGGTTCCTCGCTCTTGTGTGCAGGGCAGCCCATTCCGAAAGAAAACATCTCGCGTTTTCTTTCAGAATGGGCTGCCCTGCACCCAAGAGCGTGGAATGTGATGGAGTTACAAGTGCTAGGTACTGAGCACGGCACAGCAATGAGGGAAGCTGACCACTCCCAAAGCTGCTCGGGCGAGTGCTCGCACACCCGCAGGAAGGCCCTGCTGTGGAACCTGCGTGTGCGCGGACTTTCCTGCCCGGCATCCCTGTCGCCTAGCAACCCGGCGGGCTTCCCTTCGGCATGGATCACCCGTGGATCTCAGCCCAGCTGCCCCCTGACATCGACCCCACCAAGCGCCTGTGGCCTTCAGCCGCCAAGGCCTCCCCAAGCTCTATAAGAACTGCAGCACCCCGAGCTGCTGACGCGGCAGCCGGCCTTGATGGCGCTCTGAGACCTGGTGAACGACACAGAGAACGCTTACCAAGCCATCGGCCTGGGTGAGTGGTGGCGGCCTGGCCATGACTGGTGGGAGGGAAGGGAAGGGAGGGAAGAAGGAAAGTAAAAGGAAAGAAGGAAAGAGAGAGGGAGGAAGAAAGAAAGAAAGAAAGAAAGAAAGAAAGAAAGAAAGAAAGAAAGAAAGAAAGAAAGAAAGAAAGAAAGAAAGAAAGAAAGAAAGAGAAAGAACGATGGTAGAAAGGAAGGAAGACAGACAGAAAAAGAAAGGAGGGAAGGAAGAAGGAAAGAAAGAAAGAAAGAAAGAGGGAGGGAGGAAGACAGAAAGAAAGAAAGATAGTAGGAAGGAAGGAAGACAGACATAAGGTAAAAAGAAAGGAGGGAGGGAAGGAAGAAGGAAAGAAAAAGGAAAGAAAGAAAGAGCGAGGGAGGGAGGGAGGAAGACAGAAAGAAAGAGAAAGAAAGATGGTAGGAAGGAAGGAAGATAGACAGAAAAAGAAAAGAGTGAGGGAAGAAGGAAAGAAAAAGAAAAGAAAGAAAAAGAAAGAAAGAGGGTAGGAAGGAAGGAAGGAAAAAAGGAAGGAAGATGGTAGGAAAGAAGGAAGGACTATAGACAGAAAAAGAAAGGAGGGAGGTAAGAAGGAAAGAAAAAGGAAAGAAAGAAAAAGAAAGGAAGGAAGGAGGGAGGGACGAAGACAGACAGAAAGAAAAAAAGATGGAAGGAAGGAAGGAAGACAGACAGAAAAAGAAAGGAGGGAGGAAAGGGAAGGGAGGGAAGAAGGAAAGAAAAAGGAAAGAAAGAGGGAGGGAGGGAGGAAGAAAGAAAGAAAGAAAGAAAGATGGTAGGAAGGAAGACAGAAAGAAAGAAAAAGATGATAGGTAGGAAGGAAGACAGACAGACAGACAGACAGAAAGAAGAGATGGTAGGAAGAAAGGAAGACAGAGAGAAAGAAAGGAAAGAAAGAAAAAGAAAGAAAGAAGGGGGAAGGTAGAGAAGAAAGAAAGAACAAAAGAATGACTTATGACCACAATGGAGCCAAACATTTTGGTTGCTAAGAGAGAGCTTTGTTAAGTGAGTTTCACCACACTTTACAAGTTGGCCACGCCAACCCGGTCACCGGACAACTAAGCCACGCCCACCTGAGGGGTGGGGTGGGGGCGGTGAGGATGAGTTTGTAACACCAAGGGGGCAGTGGACTGAAAAAGTTTGGGAACCACTGCCCTAACCCTAAATGGATTTTTCCCGAATGGGATTTTCCCATGTATTTTGCCAGGAAATGTAGATAAGGAAAACTCAAAAACTACGTACTCTCCTAAACATACCCTTGGGCTCCGAATCATTTGGCAACGTACATTTTGCTCAACGAATTCATGGAGACCTAACCCTAACCCTCAGTGGATTTTTCCCAAATGGGATTTCCCATGTATTTTGCCAGAAAACGTAAATAAGGCAAACTCAAAAACTACGCACTCTCCTAAACATACCCTTGGGCGCTGAATCCATTGGCAATGTACATTCTCCTCTCCGAATTAATGGAGACCTAACCCTAACCCTAAGTGGATTTTTCCCAAATGGGATTTCCCCATGTATTTTGCCAGGAAACATAAATAAGGCAAACTCCAAAACCATGCATCTTCCTAACAATACCCTTGGGCTCCGAATCCATGGGCGATGTACATTTTGCTCAATGAATTCATGGAGGTCTAACCCTAACCCTAAGTGGATTTTTCCCAAAAGGGATTTTCGCATGTATTTTGCCAGGAAACGTAAAAAAGGCAAACTCAAAAACCATGCACACTACTAAACATACCCTTGGAAATCCCATTGGGGAGAAATCCACATAGGGCTAGGGTTAGGTCTCCATTAATTCGGAGAGCTAAATGTACATTTCCAATGGATTCAGAGCCCAAGGGTATGGTTAGGAGGCTGCACGATTTTGAGTTTGCCTTATTTTTTCCTGGAAAAATACATGGGAAAATTCCATTCGGGAAAAATCCACTTAGGGTTAGGGTTAGGTCTCCATGAATTCGGAGAGCAAAATGTACATTGGCAATGTTTTCGGAGCGCAAGGGTATGGTTAGGAAGATGCATGGTTTTTGAGTTTGCCTTATCCACATTTCCTGGCAAAATAAATGGGAAAATTGCATTCAGGATAAATCCACTTAGGGTCTCCATGAATTCGTTGAGCAAAATGTACTTCGCCAATGGATTCGGAGCCCAAGGGTATGGTTAGGAGGCTGCATGGTTTTTGAGTTTGCCTTCTTTATAGCCTCCTAACCATACCCTTGGGATTTTCCCATGTATTTTGCCAGGAAATGTAGATAAGGGAAACTCAAAAACCATGAATTTTCCTAACCATACCCTTGGGCTTTGAATCCATTGGCAATGTCCATTTTGCTCTCCGAATTCATGGAGACCTACCCCTAACCCTAAGTAGATTTTTCCCCTATGGGATTTTCCCATCTATTTTGCCAGGAAACGTAAATAAGGCAAACTCAAAAAACATGCAGCCTCCTAACCATACTCTTGGGCTCCGAATCCATTGGCAATGTACATTTTGGTCTCCGAATTAATGGAGACCTAACCCTAACCCAGTGGTTCCCAAGGTGGGCGGTTCCACCCCCTAGGGGGTGGTGGGAACCCTTAGGGGGGTGGTGAGAAACAAGGGTGGTGACCGGGGGGCGGTTAAAGGGGCCAGGGGGCGGTAAGTGGTTCGCCATGCTTTTGCACTTGAAGCTCCCTCGCTTTCCTCGCTCTTGTGTGCAGGGCAGCCCATTCTGAAAAACATTTTTTTTCAAAATATCTCACAATTTTCTTTCAGAATGATCTGCCCTGCACTCAAGAGCGTGGAATGTGACAGAGTTACAAGTGCTAGGTATGATGTCAGTCTCGTGGCCAGCTAGCCCCTGTCCAGTCCCTGCCCAGCCCCCGCTCTGCTCCACCCCGCACGACTGGTCACTCCATACTGCGTCCCATTGCGCAATGGGCGTCCTACCTAGCACTTGAAGCTCCCTCGCATTCCTCACTTTTGTGTGCACAGCAGCCCATTCTGAAAGAAAAGCGAGATGTTTTCTTTCAGAATGGGCTGACCTGCACCCAAGAGTGTGGAATCCGATGGAGTTACAAGTGCTAGGTACTGAGCATGGCACAGCGACAAGGGAAGCTGCTAGGGCGAGTGCTCGCAGACCCACAGGAAGGCCCTGCTGTGGAACCTGCACGTGCGTGGACTTTCCTGCCCGGCGTCCCTGTCGCCTAGCAACCCGGTGCGTGCAATTCTGCGGGCTTCCCTTCAGCATGGAGCACCCGTGGATCTCAGCCCAGCTGCCCCCGACATCGACCCCACCAAGGCGCCTGTGGCCTTCAGCCGTCGAGGCCTCCCCAAGCTCAATGAAGACCTGCAGCACCCCAAGCTGCTGACGTGGCAGCCGGCCTTGATGGCGCTCTGAGACCTGGTGAATGACCTGGAGAACGCTTACCAAGCCATTGGCCTTGGTGAGCGGCAACGGCCTGGCCACGGCTGGCGGGAGGGAAGGGAGGGAAGAAGGAAAGAAAAAGGAAAGAAAGAAAGAGGGAGGGAGGAAGGAAGGAAGGAAGAAAGAAAGAAAGAAAGAAAGAAAGAAAGAAAGAAAGAAAGAAAGAAAGAAAGAAAGAAAGAAAGAAAGAAAGAAAGAAAGAAAGAAAGAGAAGGAACGATGGTAGAAAGGAAGGAAGACAGACATAAAAAGAAAGGAGGGAGGAAAGAAGGAAAGAAAGAAAGAAAGAGGGAGGGAGGAAGACAGACAGAAAGAAAGATGGTAGGAAGGAAGGAAGACAGACATAAAAAGAAAGGAGGGAGGGAAGAAGGAAAGAAAAAGGAAAGAAAGAAAGTGCGAGGGAGGGAGAAAGGAAGGAAAACAGAAAGAAAGAGAAAGAAAGATGGTAGGAAGGAAGGAAGATAGACAGAAAAAGAAAAGAGGGAGGGAAGAAGGAAACAAAAAGGAAAGAAAGAAAAAGAAAGAAAAAAGAAAGCAAGAAAGATGGTAGGTAGGAAGGAAGGAGGACAGACAGAAAAAGAAAGGAGGGAGGTAAGAAGGAAAGAAAAAGGAAAGAAAGAAAAAGAAAGAAAAAGAAAGGAAGAAAGAGGGAGGGAGGAAGACAGACAGACAGAAAGAAAGATGGTAGGAAGGAAGGAAGACAGACAGAAAAAGTAAGGAGGGAGGGAAGGGAAGGGAGGGAAGAAGGAAAGAAAAAGGAAAGAAAGAGGGAGGGATGGAGGAAGGAAGGAAGAAAGATTGTAGGAAGGAAGGAAGGAAGGAAGGAAGGAAGGAAGGAAGGAAGGAAGGAAGATGGTAGGAAGGAAGGAAGACAGACAGAAAAAGAAAGGAGGGAGGTAAGAAGGAAAGAAAAAGGAAAGAAAGAAAAAGAAAGGAAGAAAGAGGGAGGGAGGGAAGGAGGGAGGGAGGAAGACAGACAGACAGAAAGAAAGATGGTAGGAAGGAAGGAAGACAGACAGAAAAAGTAAGGAGGGAGGGAGGATGGAAGAAAGAAAGAAAGAAAGAAATATGGTAGGAAGGAAGGAAGACAGAAAGAAAGAAAAAGATGGTAGGAAGGAAGGAAGACAGACAGAAAGAAAGAAAGGAAAGAAAGAAAAAGAAAGATGGTAGGAAGAAAGACAGAAAGAAAAAGAAAGAAAAAAGGGGGAAGGTAGAGAAGAAAGAAAGAACAAAAGAAAGACTTATGACCACAATTGAGCCTAACATTTTGGTTGCTAAGCAAGAGCGTTGTTAAGTGAGTTTCACCACACTTTACAAGTTGGCTACGCCCGCCCGGTCACCTGACCACTAAGCCACGCCCACCTGCGGGGGTGGGGTGGGGGCGGTGAGGATGAGTTTGTAGCACCAAGGGGGAGATGGACTGAAAAAGTTTGGGAACCACTGGGCTAGAAGATCTTCAAGGTTACTTCCAACTCTGTTATTCTAGAGATTGAACAAGATGCAAACTGGGAGGGAGTCTATTAATTCAATTGAATTTAAGGCCTTCTATCTACCACCATGTTCTCACTTCAGAGTGAGAAATTAGTTAACTAATTTAAATTATTTTCTTTTTATTTCTCCTTCTTCCTCTGAGATGGAGATGTATTTTATACAGCAACTTTTTAAAAAACTTACCCTTTGAATTAGAATTTCTATAGAATTTGAAGAAATAACATGCTAATCTTCTAGAGTCAGAAAAATTCTTTACTGAGAAGTAGATAAAATGTCCTTTGTAATAGAAATTGCTTGGAGGACAGAAAGCCAGGTTCATGACACAACACAACTTCACTCTAGCATTTGCCAACATTTTATTTGCACTGTTTTAATTTTGACAGTTATACAATATATGGTTTCTATTGAATAATTTTCACATATTTTCTATTTGAATTCTGGCTTACTGGTAATTTTTAACCACTGCCTCAAAAAGCATTTGTAATCGTTTGCCATCTAATACTTCTAAGCGAGTCACAGATAAGTACATTATTCATGAGGCAGGATCAAGGTCTTTTTTTATTGTACCATAGCAGATCAGTGAAGATCTGGACCAGAAATTTAAGATTGCTGTCAACTCAGAAGCTTATAATGCTAGCCCAATTTCTTTCTGGAATGAAATTTATTTTTAGATTTATAGAAGTAACATACATAAATCAACAGTGTTTTATTTTCTGATGTTGGAATCTATAGAGTTGTTTTCATATGGATTTCTGCACATGGTAGGGATTAATAGTCTTCCATCCCTGCAATGAAATCTTAATAGAAGCTAGCCAGATATTAAAATGCTGTTCCTGTTGAAAGATTTTAAGACCTGAAGAATGAATGGCAGGTTGATTACACTGAGGCTTGTTTGCCATTCTTTCAAGATGCTCTTTTATGTCAGGATAGCTAAATCAATCAGCTTGCAGCATTGAGATGCGTAGCATAAATCAATGCATCTGGATTTCTGACAGCATCCCTATTAATATGCTATCATGAAAACAAGAAAAAATAAGGATGTAATATGAGATCCACAGACACATGGCTTCCCAAGTTTCTCATCCTATTGGGGGCATGAGAAGGGGGGGGATATAGGTTGCCATCTTCCCCAATTGTTTATTTTATTTTAGGTCATTTTTTATATTTTTTCCTTACAAACATACATATTTTGTGGACAGTGCATTGACTGGGTCAAGTCTTTTTTTTTCAAGACTTCGTGCTGTAATTTGTTCTATTATAATTTTAACCTTATTCCAAAATATTCTCACCTGAGGGCCAACAACTCTAATTATAATAATACAAATCAGTATGTGTAGTTCTAATCTTCCAACTTCAACAATGCTATTCTCTTTTCATAATCCTTTATCATTTCCCCATTAATTCATTTAAACATCAATAACATTTCTTTGTGTCATGTACTGTATTTTTTGGAGTATAAGATGACCGGAGTATAAGACGCACCTTAGTTTTGGGGGAGGAAAATAGGGGAAAAATCTACCTACCAGATATTTATCTGGCTAGCGTCCTTAGTCTGTTCAGCTACAGCACATTATTTTATCCCCTGGTTAGGACTGAAAAAAATATTCTTCGAAGGGAGTAGGAATGAAAACAAGCCTGCAAAGACTTAGGGCTGGAAAAAAACTTCTTCGGACGGAGTAGGAAGCCGGGAAGATCGTTAGCACCTCGTTAGGGCTGGAAAAAAAAGCTTCAAAAAGCTACTTTCGGAGTATAAGACACACCCAAATTTTCAGCCTCTTTTAGGGAGGAAAAAGGTGCGTCTTATACTCCGAAAAATACGGTATTTATTATCCCCTACTAAATACTATTATATAATATTTTTAAAATTACTCATTATTCCACCATAACTTCAATATTTCAAATGTGGAGGATTATTAATAACACCAAATATTAACAATATTTAATCAATCCCGGGAGTATATCTCAAGATCCCCACAATTTCCAATCCTTAATATTTTAAATTCACAATATACTTTAACACACTGTAAATGTTAATAATACAATTAAATTTCCTAATCCTAAATTCCCATCTACTAGTCCTAACTTATTTTATATATACTACTATTTTCCCTGTTAGTATTTTCCCATTTTATTAATATATCTTCTCATTATCCATCATCTCTAAACTTTTCTAAGATCCCATCATTTAGTGACTTTTTAATCAGCCTTTTATCTCTCTCTCTTGGATTCTTATAGCTCTTTTTGATATTTTTGTGCCTTCTAAGCATTCCCTCTTGAATATATTTGTCTCTTTCTGCTGTATTATTTGAACACCCATCAACAAGACTTCTTTTTTTAAAGAAGTTTTTCTTTTTTTTCTTTAAGTCTTTCTTTTTTTTTTCTTTAAGTCTTTCTTTTTTGGGGGAAAGTTTTTCTTTTCTCTCTATTCTATTATAAGCTTTTGAGGAGTTATCTGATTGATTCCTACTTATTAATCCTTTCTCTTCTTTATTTTTAACTTCTTGCATCTCATTTTGAGTTTCTTCTAATTTCTCATCTATTTCTTGAATATCATGTACCTCTTTCCCCCCCCCCTTGTTGAGTGATTTCTTCATTCATTCCTGTGTCTTTATTGTTCTTTAAAGATTCACACACACTTTTTAACATCAAAACTATCTCTTCATATACCTCGATCATCCCCTGAAAATCCATTTTATAACAATTAATCAAAATTACTCAGTATATTTCTGTAATTCCAATGTCTCAATATTTTAAGTCTCCTTTTATACTCTTTAAAATTCTTTAGTAATTTACAACCTTAAAGTTTCCCATTATATATCTTCCCAGTTGTTCAAATTTTAAAGTCTTATTTAACTTTCCTGTTTTTTCCCACTTTTCTTCTGTCATCTTTCTTCTTTTGACTCGTAGAGTGTTCTGTTGAATAACGATAATAGTCCAAATCCAAGTTTATCCATTAGATTCCTCCAATCTTTCAAATCCATAATCCAATAGCCAATTTTAATAAAATTTAGTTATTTGAAAGTTGGTTCCTTTTGAAAATCTTCAGAAGGGAAGCAAGAAGAAGAAGAAGAAGAAGAAGAAGAAGAAGAAGAAGAAGAAGAAGAAGAAGAAGAAGAAGAAGAAGAAGAAGAAGAAGAAGGAAAGAAAGAAAGAAAGAAAGAAAGAAAGAAAGAAAGAAAGAAAGAAAGAAAGAAAGAAAGAAAGAAAGAAAGAAAGAAAGAAACTCATTAAATACTCTTCAGTTATCCAAGTCATTTTCTAGCGTGAAATCAAGGTCAGGTCGTCTTCCAGATGTTGATACTTCTATTGTGTGTATTAGACTTTATGTGTATTGAATTCACTTTCACTAAATACACTGCAGCTATAGTGCTGTAGTGCTTCTCTTCTTCCAGTAATGGCACTCTTATTCCCAAATCCAATGTTAAACAGTCTGTCAAAAATAGCTGATTATCAATAAATCCAGGGGGTTTAAAAATACAAATAGACAAAACAGTTTCTCCCAAAAATCACTTTTCAAATTGTTAGAGCTATTTTTCAAGCTTTCTATGTTCTTTCGCCTCTTAATTTTCAGTATTTTTTCCTCCATGTGTTAAGTCGCCACTATCTTAGGGTTAGGAGTTATCTTTTAATATTCTTGTTTTTACACCAGATCTTTAGAGTAAAAGTTGGTCATTATCTCACCCAGTTTCAATGCTCTGTCCATAAATCACTCCAGCACAAATCTTATGGTCCCGGTTGTCCCAGCTTTGTGACTGCCAAAAATGGCTGTCGTCCCTGCTGCCATTTGGGAGAGCTTGCTTCGGACCTAACGAAGAAATTGTGGATTCCTTATGGTCAGCGAAGTGCCTCGCCTTCCTTCACCGCCCCTACAAGGCGGCTGTGACCCCATAAGGTCTCCCGGCAGCGATTACTCCAATTGTTTCTTGTGATAGGTTTACCATTAGCAGTGTAAGTGATACAATGAATTTTTCCAACAACCCAACAACAGGAGCATTATCTGAGGTTGCCAGGAGGTACTTGATATTATTGACACTTCCCAACCTGTAAAAGTATTTTACTGACACCTGAAATTCTAAAACAAACATGGAAGAGCTGATCCCTCCATCCAACTAGAAGAACCATCTGAATATTGTTACTGTGAGTCTTCTACCCATGCACGGCTTGGAGTAGTAAAAATTGCAATACTGCAAGGAGAAAATTGTTTCTCCTTCATTTATATTTTCAGTCTATGCTGTGGCCTTTTGTCTGGCCACTTAAAGCAAAACCAAATGCCTGAGCTATTTGCACAAGGAAAGAACTGAATGGCTGTCAGACACCAGTCTTTTTATCACATATTATCATAGAAAACATGATAGCAGAACAATTTTGCAGCTAGGGGTTTCCTCAACAGTTGCAACAATAGCGCTACTTTGCAGTTTAGAGCCTTGGAAAAGGAAAAGAGTAATAGTTCACTGGGAGATGAAGTGAGGTATACTGTTTATATAAGTTGGAAAAATCAGTCAAGCAATTCCTGCTTTCCTGTGAAATCTCCATAGAGCTTTGCAGATGTTTTCCCATAACCGAGAAAAACCAGCCCGCAAACCCTACAGAATACACTGATGCACCTTCTGCAATAGAAATTTTGCAAGCAATGGAAGCAAATGTTATTTGACTCAGCTGCAGAATATGTCCACAAGATTGAGAGCATCTTGAGCATAACATCGGGCTATTAACAGACTCTCCTGCTTTTATTTATTTATTTATTTATTTATTTATTTATTTATTTATTTATTTATTTATTTTATTTTATTTTATTTTATTTTATTTTATTTTATTTTATTTTATTTTATTTTATTTTATTTTATTTTATTTTATTTTATTTTATTTTATTTTATTTTATTTGTCAACATGTGTACAAGATAACAGGTATGATATAAACATAAACAAAAGCAAAGTATGGGTATAGGCAAAAATTAGACAATAGGACAGAAGGACAGGGATGGTAGGCACAATGGTGTGCTTATGCATGCCGCTTACAGACATCTTAGGAATGGGGTGAGGTCAACTGTAGACAGTCTAAGGTTAAAGTTTTTGGGGTTTGGGGAAGAAACCACAGAGTCAGGTAGTGCATTCCAGGCACTGATTACTCTGTTGCTAAAGTCGTATTTTCTGCAGTCGAGTTTTGAGCGGTTTACATTGAGTTTGAATCTGTTGTGTGCTCTTGTATTGTTGCGGTTGAAGCTGAAGTATTCATTGACAGGTAGGACATTGTGGCAGATGATTTTATGAACTACATTTAGATCAGATCAAAGGCGACATAGCTCTAAGTTGTCTAAGCCTAAAATTTCAAGTCTGGTGGAATAAGGAATTCTGTTGCGAGTAGAAGAGTGTATCAGATTAACAGAGGGAATAATTGATATTGAGGGGTTATTGCAATTTGTAGCTAGAGCAGGTCTAGACAGGCAATTTTTATCATGTGATTGCAAGGAAGTACTTTGAGTAAAAACCCTTGTGCAGCAATGCAGAAAATGATTTATGCCGAAGGCTTCAAATACATTTCCTGGTATTTCAATTTTATTGTGTTTTGGTTTTAAGAATCAAATAACAGGCTAGCAATACTGAGCAACGCTAACTAACTGAGTTACCATAATTGGAATCCTATCTTCTGCCTTTCCTCCTTTTCCCAATACATTGAGTCCAAAATTGAATTAATTTCCCTAGAACAGCAAAAATGTTAGGCCCAGGATAGGTTGTTGGAATTGAAGAAATAAAACAATACAATAGTCTGTAGAGATTCTCAGTTATCCGGGTCATGGTTGTCCCAAAGGTGCTTTTTCAGGATGCAACTGGACTTTCTTGTTTTTTCTTTTGAAGATGTTTTGCTTCTTATCCAAGAGCTTTGGCAAGATAGTGGGGAATGGAAGGATTTATATTCCTTGCAGACAGCTGGTATTTTGCATCCTTTTAGAGGGTTGTTGAAGCACTTGGAGGTTTATCTAAAACAAATAATTCCCTCACCACTGTCAAACTATTCACTAGGCTGCATTACTATTACTATTAGTTTTTCTCATTGTTCCTATCACCCATCTCCTCCCACTTATGACTGTATGACTGTAACTTGTTGCTTGTATCCTTACGATTTATATTAATATTGATTGTTTCCTGATTGCTTACTTGAATCCTATGACAACCATTCTTGACAAATGTATCTTTTCTTTTATGTACACTGAAAGCATATGCACCAAAGACAAATTCCTTGTGTGTCCAATCACACTTGGCCAATAAAGAATTCTATTCTATTCTATTCTATTTATCTGAACTAGGAGCACCACTCAGGGTGAACTTGAGGACACAGATAAACCTCCAAGTGCTTCAACGACCCTCTAAAAGTATGCAAAATACCAGCTGTTTTGCAAGGAATATAAATCCTTCCATTCCCCACTATCCTGTCAGAGCTGAAGAAGCTTCTTGGATAAGAAGTGAAATGTCTTCAAAAGAAAAAAAAACAAGAAAGTCCAGTTGCATCCTGAAAAAGCACCTTTGGGACAAAACAATACAATATTGCAATTGAATATCCATATAGCCTGCTTTACCTATGGTCAAGGTTATCTGGAATAAAACAACCTTTTGTAATTGTGCATCTAATTTGGTTATATAAGTAAAAAAGTAAACATGGATTGAAACTTTTCTTCTCTCTGTGTGAGTTGGGCATTGTGATGGAATGTTTGCCTGCATTATATTGGGTGATTTAAAGTAATTGTTTTTTCTCTGGGTCAGTGAGTATAGAAAAAGCCTGTATATGCTACACAAATAAATAGCCCAGTAATATAACAACACTTTTCTAATGAACGTAACAAGAGTCAAGATGGACACACCATCCATGTGCATGCCTGTACCTCTTAGGGCTTACAAATGAAATGTCCTTGCCAAACAAGCTCATTTGGTCAATAATCAGTAAACAATTTAGTAGTTATATTTCCTACACATTCCAAGCGGTTATAGTAGTTACATATTCCATCAGTAATGGAAGGGATGTTTCATGATAAGCAAGTTCATCTTGGTTATTTCCTCTAAGCACCTGCTTTGCTGATTTGTTAATGTTTGTTGCCCTTTGCAATTTCATGCTTGAGCTATCACATACATTTATTGTGTTATTGAATACAGCAGTCATAAAAATACTCTACTTTGTAAAAGTGCAATCATTTTGCAAAGGATCATTTTTTTGCACTTCACTTTCTTATACTGATCACTAACATTTCTGTATCCTTTTCATATTATACAAGCCACACCTCTACCAATTAATGATCTATCTATCTATCTATCTATCTATCTATCTATCTATCTATCTATCTATCTATCTATCTATCTATCTATCTATCTATCTATCTATCTATCTATCTATCTATCTATCTATCTATCTCTCTATTTCTATCTATCTATCTATCTATCTATCTATCTATCTATCTATCTATCTATCTATCTATCTATCTATCATCTATCTGTCTGTCTGTCTGTCTGTCTGTCTGTCTGTCTGTCTGTCTGTCTGTCTGTCTATCTATCTATCTATCTATCATCGTCTGTCTGTCTGTCTGTCTGTCTGTCTGTCTGTCTGTCTATCTGTCTATCTATCTATCTATCTATCTATCTATCTCTCCATCCTATCATTAAAGTAGAGAATTATGACTTTATAAATTGGGACTTTCTATATAATATCTGAAGGAAATTTAGCTTGTATCTGATCTCATAATGATTATGAAAAATTAACGGAGACAAAATGAAGTTAGATCACATAATGCAATTCAATAAGTGGTGCACCTTTGCAGTATATGGCTCAGCTTCTTCTCCCATACTCCCACTTTTTGATGTCTTTGAACCAATTACCAGGGATTGTGCACACTTTTTTTTTGCATGCTTAGTTCTTTAAATCTACTTTCATAGAACTTTAGTCCTATGCTCATCCTTGATAGTCTTTACTGAATCTCTTCTAGTTCAAATCACTTTAAAAGTATGATGCCCAAATTCTCACCCCAAAATATTATGTTATTACTTCCTGTGATTTGCAAACTATATTTTTATTGATACAACCTAAAATTGTATTTATGTCTTTTTTCAGCAACATTACACTGCTGATACATTTGCAATTCATGATCAAGTATTGTTTTAAGATTGCTTTCATAAATCCTGCTAGTGTCCCCTATCCTTCAAATATGCATTTGATTTCTCTTTCATAAATAAAAAACTTTACCTAAGTCTCAGATAAAAGTCATTCTGTTACTTTTCATCCATTTCCTCTAATCTTACAAGATTGTTCTGAATTTTATTTATTTCTTCTGCCCTAGCCCTTGTATTTTTAATCCAAGGATTTAGTTAGCATTCTCTCCACTTTTTTCATCAAGCTTATTAAGAAAAAGATTAAGAAAACCAGCACTGAATAATGTGGTACCCTATTCAATACTTCTCTCCAGTTTGATGAGCACTGATAAATAGGATTTTAAAGCAGGTAATCACCCTAACCCAGTGTTTCTCAAATAGTGGGGAGGGCTGGGGGCGTGGAGCCATGCCAGGGGGGGGCGTGTGTGACTTCCAGGCAAGGGAGCCAGCTGCACCCTGCGCCAAAGCTGCCTCATGTTTTCACAGCTGAGTGAGCCGGAGGGACCCCAGGAGGCTTAGCATGCGGCAGCCTGGACGACATTCCTCACCCCATCCCCACCAGGCAGGGCAGGGCAGCTCGCGATTGGCCAGGGGGTGGGTGCTCGCCCTCTGCCCCCTGCCCCTGTGCGGCGGCAGCAGACAGAGGGAGTTGTTCTCCAGCCGGCGTTTCCTCCTCAGCCTTTTCGGGCTCATCCAGAGGCACCAAACTCCGCTCTTCGGCATGGGGTGTGTTATGTTCGTGGGTGAGTGGATGAGTGGGTGTGCATGTCCGGGGAGGATTAGTTGCTCACCCAGATGAGCGGGGTGGGGGCAGGGAGAAAAGGGCTTCCTCTCTGGCTCACCCACTGTCCTCTCCCATTTCTCTTGTTCCTGGCCACTTTCCCCAATTGAGAAGTTGCGCCCACCTGCCTGCCTGCTACTTTCCCTTCCAGTCTCTTCCCCCGCCAACCCTGGTTGTCTGGGCAGGGGGAAGAACCTGCTGCCCAAGCTAGGCAGAGATCCTTCGGGAGAGGATGAGGATGAGTTGCACCCATCATCCCCAGCAAAATGGCTGCGGATGATGGGCGTGGACAGTTCAGCGTGTCCAGAGAAGCAACGGCAGCGGGGGGAGCAATGGGGGGCATGTGTGTGTTGCAGCGGGATACCTGTTCCCTTTCCTGGGGGAAAGCTCAAGGCTTACAGTCGTGGTAGAGAGTTGGGGGGGGCACAAAACGTTTACTTCTTCCTAGGGGGCGTAATAGAAAATAATTGAGAAGCACTGCCCTAACCCATCCAAACCACACCACTAATTTGCTAATCAGCATATCATGAAGTGCATTATCAAATGCTTTATTCAAGTCGAGAAAGACTATAGAGATATAATAAACATAACTAGTAAACAAATTCCTGTTAAATAAAAACTAGAGGAGTTATGTTTGGTGAGATTTTTTTTGTTGACAAATCCTTGTTGACTTCTGGTAGTTATTGCATTTTTAAAAATTATTTAATTTTTGATATGCTGTAGCATTCTCCCATATATTGGTGTCAAGGAGACTGGTCTGTAGTTCCCCAATCTTTCTGAAAATACAAATAACATTTCTTGTTCTCCAGTTATCTGTATTTCTCAGATCTAATATACAATATCAGTGAGTTACTTCAGTATCCTGGGATGCAGGATCGACTCAGAGATTTCAACTCATTCCAAGGCAGTGGTGGGATTCAATTTTTTTTACTACTGGTTCTGTGGGCGTGGCTAGGTGGTCATGTGACTGGGTGGGTGTGGCCAACTCAACATCACTCACATCGAAGGAGCCTTGCCTCACCCAGCCCCTCACCTTGCCCAGCCGCTCACCTCATCTCCAAAAATGTTATGCAAAATGGAAATGCTTGAGAAACTCTGGTTCCAAGTCACTTGGGTTTAAATCTAATTTAAACTAACCTAATCCACCTCCATGAGTCAGGTACCAAAGATCTACAAATCTTTCTTTAGTTGTATTAACTGTTTCCCGTTACTCCAATCTATTAAAACTATACAGGTAGTCCTCAACTTACAACCACAATTAGGATCAGAACTTCCGTTGCTAAGTGAGACATTAAATGAGTTGTGTACCCAATTTTATGACCTATTTTGTCACAGTTGTTAAGCAAACTGCCATGGTTGTTAAGTGAATCCAGTTTCCTACACTAACTTTGCTTGTTGGAAGCCAGTTGAAGAGGTCGCAAATGGCAATCATTTGACCCCAGGACACTGCCACCATCATAAATACATGCTGGTTGCCAAGTGCCTGAATTTTGAGCACACGACCACAGGGATTCTGCAATGGTCATAAGTGCAAAGACCAATATTAAATCAGTTTTTTCAGCACCACTATAACTTTGAACAGTTGCTAAGCAAATATTTGTAAGTCAAGGACTATCAATATTTACATAAAGTGGCTTGAGAAACCCCCTTCCCAGCCATTCCGCAAGCATGTTTTCTGTATTTTATGTACTTTTATGTTTATTTTATTTATTTATTTATTTTTATTTGTCAAAACATGTACAAGATAACAGGTATTGGTATAAACATAAACAAAAGCAAAGTAGGTACAGGTAAATTTGGACAATAGGACAGTAAGACAGGGACTGTAGGCATGATGGTGCGCTTATCCACGGCCCTTACAGACCTCTTAGGAATGGGGTGAGGTTGACTGTAGACAGTCTAAGGTTAGAGTTTTTGGGGTTTGGGGAAGAAAGCAGAGTCAGGTAGTGCATTCCAGGCATTGATCACTCTGTTGCTGAAATCGTATTTTCTGCAGTCGAGTTTCGAGTGGTTAACATTGAGTTTGAATCTATTGTGTACTCATGTATTGTTGCAGTTGAAGCTGAAGTGTTCATTGACAGAAGAATAGCAATAGCTCTTAGACTTATATACCGCTTCATAGTGCTTTACAGCCCTCTCTAAACGGTTTACAGAGTTCAGCATATTGCCCCCAACAATCTGGGTCCTCATTTTACCGAGCACAGAAGGATGGAAGGCTGAGTCAATCTGAAGTTTCAGAGGAACTTGAACTTGAAGTTCAAATTAGTAGACCAGCGTAATGCAGTAGACATAATATACCTGGACTTTAGCAAAGCATTTGACAAAGTAGACCACAACCTACTCCTTCATAAGCTAGAAAAAAGCGGGATAGACAGCTACACAACCAGATGGATTAACAATTGGCTGAACAACCATACCCAGCGAGTAGTCCTCAATGGCTCTAAGTCCACATGGAGAGAAGTAAGCAGTGGGGTACCACAAGGTTCCGTCCTAGGCCCAGTACTCTTCAATATCTTTATAAATGACCTAGATGAGGGAATAGCAGGAGAACTAACCAAATTTGCAGATGACACCAAGCTGGCTGGAGTAGCAAACACCCCAGAGGACAGACTCAAAATCCAGAGGGACCTCGACAGACTCAAACACTGGGCCCAAACCAATAAAATGAAATTTAACACAGAGAAAAGTAAAATTCTGCACCTAGGCAAGAAGAATCAAAAATACACATACAAACTGGGCGAAACCACACTCAATAACAGCAATTGCGAAAGGGATCTCGGAGTCCTGGTAGACAGCCAACTAAATATGAGCCAGCAGTGTGCAGCAGCAGCCAAAAAGGCCAACACAGTCCTGAGCTGCATAAATAGAGGGATACAATCAAGGACCAGAGAGGTACTAGTACCACTCTATAAAGCCTTGGTCAGACCACACCTAGAGTACTGCATCCAGTTTTGGTCACCACACTACAAAAAAGACATTGAAACTCTGGAGAAAGTGCAGAAGAGAGCAACCAGGATGATAAAGGGTCTGGAAAATAACACATACGAAGAGCGGTTGCAGGAACTGAGCTTGGCCAGTCTAGCGAAGAGAAGGACCAGGGGTGACATGATAGCAGTGTTTCAATACTTGAGGGGATGCCACAGAGAGGAGGGGGTCAGGCTGTTCTCTATGGCACCAGAAAGCCAAACAAGGAATAACGGATGGAAGCTGACCAAGGAGAGATTCAACCTGGAAGTGAGGAGAAACTTTCTGACGGTGAGAGCGATCAACCAGTGGAACAGCTTGCCAGCGGAGGTTGTGAGAGCCCCAACACTTGCGACCTTCAAGGAGAGACTGGACTGCCATCTGTCTCAAATGGTGTAGGAACTCCTGCTTGAGCAGGGGGTTGGACTAGATGACCTACAAGGTCCCTTCCAACTCTCTCTATATACCAATGACTGCATCTCAAACGATTCATCTGTTAAACTACTGAAGTTTGCAGATGATACAACAGTGATTGGCCTCATTCGAGACAACGATGAAACCGCATACAGACGGGAGGTTGAACAACTAGCCTTGTGGTGCGACCGGAACAATCTGGAACTGAACACACTCAAAACCGTAGAAATGGTGGTAGACTTTAGGAGAAACCCTCCCATCCTACCACCTCTTACAATACTAGACAACACAGTATCAACAGTAGAGACCTTCAAATTTCTAGGTTCCATCATATCTCAAGACCTAAAATGGTCATCTAACATCAAAAACGTCATCAAAAAAGCCCAACAAAGAATGTTCTTTCTGCGCCAACTCAGGAAGCTCAAACTTCCCAAGGAGCTGCTGATACAGTTCTACAGAGGAATTATTTAGTCTGTCATCTGCACCTCTATAACTGTCTGGTTTGGTTCTGCAACCCAACAAGACAGACACAGACTTCAGAGAATAATCAGAACTGCAGAAAAAACAATTACTGCCTACCTGCCTTCCATTGAGGACCTGTATACTGCACGAGTCAAAAAGAGGGCCGTGAAAATATTTTCTGACCCCTCACATCCTGGACATAAATTGCTTCAACTCCTACCCTCAAAACGTCGCTATAGAGCACTGCACACCAAGACAACTAGACACAAGAACAGTTTTTTCCCGAACGCCATCACTCTGCTAAACAAATAATTCCCTCACCACTGTCAAACTATTCACTAGGCTGCATTACTACTACTATTAGTTTTTCTCATCGTTCCTATCACCCATCTCCTCCCACTTATGACTGTATGACTGTAACTTGTTGCTTATATCCTTACGATTTATATTCATATTGATTGTTTCCTGATTGCTTACTTGAACCCTATGACAACCATTCTTGACAAATGTATCTTTTCTTTTATGTACACTGAGAGCATACACACCAAAGACAAATTCCTTGTGTGTCCAATCACACTTGGCCAATAAAGAATTCTATTCTATTCTATTCTAATAATAAATCTAAATCCAAATCTAAGAACAAAGTCCAGTTGCCTTTTGAAAAAGCACCTTTGGGACAACGATCATTTATTTATTTTATTTTATTTATTTATTTGTCAAACATGTATAGGATAGTAGTAGTTTGTATAAACATAACATAAGTAAAAAAGTAACGATAAAAGAGGACAATAGGACAGTAGGACAGGGACGGTAGGCACAGAGGTGTGTTATGCATTATATCATAGATCTAAAACCTGTGAAATATTCTTTGTCTTCCCCTGAGGAAAACTTTCGCACCTGTCTGTTTATAGTTACTTAACAGTTACTTAACAAAAAAACAGATTTTTCTTTTCATATGTTTTGTAGATATGGGAGCACCTTGGATATAAAGTCAATTTATACCCCATATTGTCCAATGAGCACACTGATTAACAAAATTAATAAGAGTTTATTAATAAATACAGTGGATTTCAACAACTATTTCCAGTTATGAAATATTAATTATTAGCTTGATTAAGAAATAAATGCTATGAATTGCAAACACCCTACATACAGAGCACATTATATGCATTTAGCATTTTCATATCAGCTGTATTTTCCAAAGATATAATGCCAATTATAAAGATTCTGATTCACTGAGTGGCTTCATTTGAGAAATGATTCCATACCACAAATTCACCTCTGTTTTTTGAACTTACAATTGACCAAAATATAAAGATTATTGCAAATTTTGCATGTTGTGTTTTTGATTTGATAAATTACTACCTAAAAATAATGATAAACAAGGCAGAGTTCAGCTAATTGTTCTAAGAAAACCAGGATAAATGCACTTTTATGCCCCTTAGTTTTTTTTTCCTGCTTTTGAAATATTAAGTTTAGCAACAATACAAAAGAAAAAACTTTTATAATATCATTTCTTGGTTTTTCTCTTCATTTTCTTATCCCAATTTTCTCTGTATATTTTTACTTCTTTTCTTGTTCAAATAAAATAGTTTTAATTTATATTATTGAAAGAGACATCGCCTTCCTCATAACTAAATATTCACCAATTATCTGGAAGAAAACTGTATCACCATAAAATGTCCTGTCCGGGACAGAAGAAGGAGCAATCTGAAACTAGATACCTTTGGTTCCAAGCCAAAAAATCCAATTACATTTGGACAGGAAATTCAAAACAAGAAAGGGGGGAGAGCAAAGCTATTGGTACATGGACTGTATCTTGCAGGAAAAGACAAGGTTAGAGATGCTTTGAATTCACTGTATGGGACCAGAAAGCTTTTTTGTCCTGCTTCTATGTTTGATAAGTGGTTCCAATAAAGAAATATGCTCCCCCCCCCAATACCTTTCCCCCAAGGACTCTGCAAATACTATGATTGTCTAGGGCTGAAAAGTACAACATGGGAAGTTACCAATTTATATGTTTGTGTTCTGTGATCATCCCATGTGATTGCATTAAATAGACAATGCAGCATCCTAAGAAATGCCCCTTTAGTAAAAACCTATGATTTTTGCAACTTTAAGCCCTTTTCATTCTAAAATGGAAATAATAGTGGATGAAGCAGCAGAAGCTAGGGATAATGCAAGAAGTGAACAGCAATTTCAGCTCCTCCAAATTTCCCACCACCTATGTATTCCTTTGTTAATAGAATTTGTTTCCACTAAATAATAAAAGAAGTCTACTTATGTACTTATGCTACAAGTGTGCAATTTAAAAATATCTAGTTGTCGGAAATATGGGACATAATATTTGGATTACTTACGATCAAACTGGTCTCTGGATGCTTTTCCTTCTAGACAAATCTTTTGTCCCACAGGAAATTCTTTTTTCTGACACTGGCCAGGCAGGCGGGCAGGCGGCCTCCCAGACAGCGCGGGGCTGCAGCCTCGCATCCCAAAACAGCACAGGGGCTTTTCAAAACAGTGCGGGGGAGAAAGCCTCGCGTCCCAAAACAGTGCAGGACTGCAGCCTCGCGTCCCAAAATGGGGGGGATCCTCACATCCCAAAACAGCACGGGGGAGAAGTCTCACATCCAAAACAGCACAGGGGGGAAGCCTCGCGTCCCAAAACAGTGCAGGGTGGGAAGCCTCACATTCCAAAACAGTGCTCACAAGCACTGTGAGCACTGGGGGGGGGGAGATCTCTGGAGATCTGGGAAGACATAGGTGGCAGAAAGTGAGGAGAAAGGTAGGGCACACTGGGGGGGGGGACCTGCAGAGATCTGGGAAGGCACAGGCAGCAGAAAGTGAGGAGAAAGGTAGGGCACGCTGGGGGAAACTGGGGAGATCAGGAAAGGCAGACAGGCAATTCAGGCAGCAGAAAGGTAGGCAGCTGGGAGGCAGCTGGGCAAGGAGCAGAGATTGGAGAAGGCAGATACCTGAGGCAGAAAGGTAGGCCATGTGCAGGGACCGTGTGGTTGAGGCAAGCAAGCAAGCAAGGGAAACAGAGAGCAGCAGCTATGCCACGGGTCACATAATTCGGTCAAGGCGGGTTAGGCGAGATAAGGAGTGACTGGGCAGGGAGGGGAGGGAGGAAGGGACCAGCCAGAATTTTCACTACCGGTTTGGCCGAACCGGCCCGAACCGACTGAATCCCACCACTGTTCCAAGGAAAGAGATACACTATGACCATGATTCAGTCAGTATCAATGGTCAGTCATGCTCATTCATTCTGCTGCTTACAACCACCTTGTGAACCACAACCTTCTTCTCTCCAACCTTCTAGTTGGAGAAAACAGACTAAAAATAGGTGTTGAGTGCCTCACTTTTCTTTATTACTTGTTCACATGATCAGTGGGTAAGTGGTATACAAATATTTCCTTTTATTTTGAACGTACCTGAAGAAATCTTTTTCATTCTTATACTTTACTAATATTAACACATGCTGAGCTTGGCTTAGCTGATATCATCCTATTGTTCTTTATATAATGGTATCATAGCCCTCCATCCATCACCCACACAGAGTTTTTTGTTTGTTTCTTTTCTGATTCTCACCCAGCTTTTGAGTAGTCATAATAACAACTTCTGCTTCTTTCATTTTTCTCTTCATAGAAATAGTTTGCAATTCTGTTTTTAGTATCACCTTCTTCTCACTTTGTCTTCCTTTTCCTACCAGCTTATCCTGCAATGAATAGCAATAGCACTTAGACTTATATATCACTTCATAGTGCTTTACAGCCCTCTCTAAGCGGTTTACAGAGTTCAGCATATTGCCCCCAACAATCTGGGTCCTCATTTTACCGACCTCAGAAGGATGGAAGGCTGAGTCAACTTTGAGCCGGTGAGATTTGAACAGCTGAACTGCTGAACTAGCAGTCAGCTGAAATAGGTTGCAGTGCTGCTTTTAACCACTGCGCCACCTCGGCTCCTAACCACGGCGCCACCATGAACTCCTATGTATTATTGTACTGGGTTTATTTTTATTGATTTTTTAAAATTAATAACAAAAAATAAAAAGAACAAAACAGAAAAATAATACTGATAGTGATATATATATGTCAAAGAGAGGAAAAAAACACATAAGAAGTGCTATAACAAAAAAGTGAAATTCCTGTTCTGCTTTCTTAAGAAATTCTTCCCTATTGGTTAGCATTACACCATGAATAGTTGATCTTCTTGTGGTTTTGCTCACACTCTGAGGGAGAAAATTGTCAGTCTTGAAGTGAGTCATGATTCCTGGTTTCCAATGATTCCAAACCATGCAGTTTCCCTCACAACATTTTCAGAAATGGTTTGCCATTGCCTTCTTCCTAAGTTCAAGAGGAAGTGATTGGTACAAAATCATGACAGGTGGCATTCTTTCCTTCATCTATCATATTTATATAACTTCCCATCTCAGAAAACATTATTCTGTGTTGTGTACAATAAAAGGCTTTTTAACTCACTGTCTCATTGTTTCTACCCTTGTGTCTTTAACCACAACTCAAACTTGCTGTTGCTAGAGGAATTAAAGTGATGTATCATTACTACATGTCTCTTTGAAAAATCTGCATTTGTTTCTGGAAAGCAACTTCTATATCTTTTTGTAGGCAGGCAGGTATTTATAGAGATGCAAATACTGCTTTTATTTTTTCCTCCACTTATTCTAATCCAAATAAGCTCTTCAGCGTTGCCAGTTTCATTCACTAGATGTTGTTAGGTAGGAGTGGATACTTGAGGCATACAGGTGTCATTTTTTGAAATATTTTGAAACTTCTTATCATTTATTGTTTTCTAATATAGTTTATCTAAGGCAAAATTTTCTGCTATATCAATTCTACATACTGTATATAAATGAAAATGTTCTGGACGGAGAACAAAGGGGGCAAGGAACTGAGGCAAGACAGGTTACTAACAGAAGCCTTTATTTGGCTAGCAGCTAACAGTAACAACAGGGAAACTCTGGAACCAGCAACAACAACTTTCTGTCAGATAGTTCTTTACATAGCAGCTGTCAAATGGTTTGTCCAATTGGGGGCCTCCATTCTCCTGCCAAAAGGGCTGACATTGTTTAACCAATGGGATGAGGTTTTGCATTGGCATGCATGCGGATCAGCGGCGTAGCCACGAGGATGCAACACTCCTTCCCTCCTGGATGGTGCATGCATAGTCCTGTAAATATGCCGGGCACTGGCAGCTCTGCCCTGGTTGACACAGTTCAGGAGTGGCTTCAGTAGGGGGAGGATGTGGCACCTCGGCCTTTGGAACTCCCAGCGACTGCACATATATTTCAACAGAAGGATCCATTGCAGGAAGAAGGCCCACTTCTGCAGGTGAGTCATGCGTCAGGACTGTTGCAATGGAAGGGACGTTGAACTTGTTGCGTAGGACAGGACTGTTGCTGGAGGCCAATGCGGTATTTAATTCAGATGGCACCTCATCTGGCTCGGGAATGGATGTGCCGAACAATCACCCTCACAACTGGTCGATGTGGCATTGCCAGGTTCTTCCGTTGTTCAGTTCGACCCTGTAAGAACAGGGCCCTGTTACTTGGGTTATGTGGCCTGGTAGCCACCAGGCTTCACCCCCGTAGTTTCGAGCATACACCCAATCTCCTGTCTTAAATGTTCTGACACGACTGGTAGAGTCTAGGGGCGTATTGGGCGAATAGCTTGGGTGCAGTCGGTTTAAGTCAGTCTGGAGTCGGCCCATCAGTAACTCAGCCGGGCTGCGGTTGGTTGATGGGCATGGGATTAGGGTTGTGCTAGCAGGTATTTGGCTATTTTTTCCTGCCAGTCCCCTGGCCCGAATCTGGCCAAAGCCTCTTTGGCTGATCTGACAGCTCTCCACCCTGCCATTACTGGCTGGATGAAATGGGGCAACATGGGCATGGCAAAATCCATGCCCTGCAAGGAATACCTGAAAGGGTGCCTAGATTAACTGTGGGCCATTATCTGAGACCACTACGTCGGGCAAGCCATGGGTGGCAAACAGTTTTCTCATAGCTCTGATTACAGCTTTGGAAGTGGTTGATGCCATAAGTACTATTTCCACCCATTTGGAATAGGCATCAACCACTACCATAAAGGTCTGCCCCTGGAAGGGTCCAGCAAAATCTACATGAATCCGAGACCATGGGGCTTTAGGAGTCTCCCATTCCCTGATTGGGGTGCTGGTGACACTGGTCGGGACTGTTGGCAATGCTGGCATCAAGCCACCCATTCAGAGATTGCCTGGTCCAATTTTGGTCACCAAACGTAACTACGCCCTAAAGCCTTCATCCTGACTATGCCAGGATGACCCTCATGCAGGCTTTCCAAAATTGGTGTTTGTAATTCGGGCAGAACCACTACCCTACTTCCCTACAATAAACAACCTCTCATTATGGACAGCTCGTGCTGCCTAACCTTATAGGGCAGGAACTTGGTAGGCACCTGTTCCTTCCACCACCCCCTGTGCACAAACAGAAGCCTTTAATTAGCTAACAGCTAACAGTAACAACAGGGCAACTCTGGAACCAGCAACAACAACTATCTGTCAGACAGCTCTTTATATAGCAGCTGTCAAATGGCTTGTCCAATCGGGGGGCTCCATTCTCCCACCAAAAGAGCTGACATTGTTTAGACAATGGGACAAGGTTCCGCATCGGCATATGTGCAGATCAGCGGCATAGCCACGAATGCAACAGAAAACTTAGACTATTAAAAGGTAACTTAATCATTCATAGTGATGATCCATGTAACATTCCAATGTTTTGAACTGCTCTGAACGAATGGGAAGGAGGGAATAGTTTGTAGATGACAGCTCTAGCTATTTTTTTTCTCTGTGAATGGTTTTCCCAGAAGGGACAAAGAAGTAACATTATGCAGGACTTTCCAGTGTCTGCTTTTTGCCATTTCTTCTTCTCAAGCAAAGCACTATTAAAATGGATTTATTGGACTCCTGAGGGTGTAGCTACCTATTCAGATCCTTCTGCTTCTACCAGTGTTTGTTCTGTTATCCATAAGACCACCTCTATCTTTGAGATAATGATCCTTTACATCAGATACTGATGGGCAGAGATCAATGATAAGGTATAAGAATATATTCAGTACAACATCTCTTGTCTTCTATTTTAATATACTATTTTCAGGATGTGTCATATCCCTGGAGGAGAAGCAAAATTTAGTGCCAGCTGAATTCAGTCATTTTCTCTCTACTGCACAGTTTATATCATCCTTTGCCTCAGCTAGTAAAATATCTTCAAACAACCCTGATTGAGCTTTGATTGTTTTAAAATCACATGAAAACCTTCAGATCAGTAGTGGGTTCTAAAACCCTCTGCTACCGGTTCGTGCACATGTTCGTGCGCACGCGCAGAAGCGTCCTGGGTGGGTGGCCGGAGCCTCTCGCTGCCAAAGCTACTGGTTCACAGAACTTAGCCGAACCGGGAGCAACTCACCATTGCTTCAGATGTTGTATAATTTGAATCAAGTAGGCAAAGGTTGGAGACATACTCATGGGGGCTATTGGGCAACAGTATGCAACAGGAGTTTCCTGTTCATGCATAAAAGTTTAAAACTCATGAAGATTCTGCACAACAGTGCTTGCCTCCATTTATTAAATACAGAAGGTAAAAAGGCCAGGTGACAAGGACAAAATGGACAGCAATGAGAAAGGAAGCACATCACTGTCTCTTCTTATCACATAAGACTAGAATGTCACTTAAATCAATATGTTGATGCAATACATCGGGCTACAACATTGTAATGAATATGAATCTTCTGATTAGTCTTCCCTTCCATGTGAATTTGCAGCAGAAAGGTTTAATTACAAAATACATTTCTAACATAATGTTCCAATATATTTTCCAATTATCCTACCCATAAAGAAACTAACATGTTTCAGGATATTTCACTACCACCTAACAAAGCACAATCTGTCTTTTAGAAGCAGGGATACTACCCGATGCATCTTTATCTTTATTCAGGAGAGTGATCTCTGGAGTCAATATTTCTTTATTGTAGAATAAACCATATTGTCTGCAAGAGTTTACAAGCCTCTAAAAGCTTGAACCATTTCTCTTTCTAACAAGAGCTATGATTCTATGATTGTTTCATTGAACGTACACCAGCATAGCATTTTAATTAATCTATGAGAACATGAAATGAACAATTTCATGTAATTTAAATACTTGTTTATTGTATGTTCCCAAGCTGCCTGAGGCTGAAATGGAAGATGGTTCTGAAACTACTGAAATACGGTGATTTTCAAACTGAAATAGTAACAGTTTTAAATATAAGAGCTGGAGACAAATGTTGCATGAATTAGTTAAATACGGAACCTGCAGTCTCATCATTTTTCATCTGATGAGCCATTTGTTCCTGTTCATAAGTTCTACATCAGATATAATTATCACTTAATCAATCTTGAGGTACGTAAGCTGTGTAATGAAAAACAGGTTCAATTAGAAAATTACATCACTTTATCAATATGGCATTAAATAGATTATTTTTTAACAACGATCTGCATTCTTTCATGACTGTAGTTCAAATGAGCAATGCAAGAGTTAGGTCAAGCCTTTATTATTTATAGAAAAACATTTCTGGTTTTGTTTTTATCAAAATATGAAACTTCAGGCCTTGAATAGATCATTACTGATAAAACACTACATCACGGCAGTAAATATAAAACTGGGGAGGGGATTCCAATTTAATGTTTATATACTGTATGTACTTTTCTTGCTTATTTTACAGTATAGGAGATATTAAGCCAGTATCCATGCTAATCTTATTTATCAAGCTCTTTATCCTCTTAATTGGATAAATTTGATGTAGCAAAAACTGCCAAGCAGTCTGTTTAGAAAAAAGGGTGAATGAATGAAATCTTACCTTTAAACTTCTTAGAAATTTTGTTTTGGAACTAAGTATGCAAGTTCCAGGTTCAACCAGGGAAGCTAGGTTGCAACCAGAATAAACAGGATGCACCCAAAGCAAAATATTTTGGACTTCATCCAAGACTAATTGCACTATCCAGTTTACACAGCTAGACCAGGGGTCTCCAATCCCAGGTCTGTGGACCGGCAACGGGCCATGGAATGTCAGAAACCAGTCCATGCAATCAAGTGAAGCCCCATTCACAGGATGCAGGCAGAACGTGAAACCACACCCCCTCCAGGCCGCGGAAAAATCTCTCTACATGGAACTGGTCCCTGGTGCCCAAAAAGTTGGGGGTCACTGAGCTAGAGCCATTCTGTTGTGACTGGATAGATAGACTGGTTAAGCCCATCACTGGAGATTTCTGGCAGTGAGTACCTGGGGAAGCTAGGAGAAAATCATCCTTTGTGAAGCATACATTGACTCTTATTTTTTCTGGAAGTGGATCTTAAGTGCATTTTGGGGATCTAGGGTTCTTCTCATTTTAGATTCAAAATCCAGAATTGTGATAACTTTATTGGCCAGATCATCTTTCATAAATTCTGCAAAACACTATCCAAAATCCTTTTGATGGGAAATATGTTCTCTGATTTCCAGAAACGTACACTGTAGAGCTTTGGTTAGCTCTCTCTGTTGAAGACATGTGATTCCAGCTCCCAGTTACGGTAAAGATCAGACAACTGACTGACAGGTTTTCCTCTTCTAATGGCAATAAATAACTCATGTTCTGCATTGTGACAAGAAGATAGGAGACAGCTAACAGAGGGAGATGAATGAGATGTGTGTTTAGGAGCGAATATAGGAATATTCGCTCTTAAATATTCCTTGATTGGGATATTGTTTGCTACATGATTGTTGGTCTGGTATTAATACTGGTGTTAATCTCTGCTTATCTGGGTGTTAATTGCTGACCAGGAAGTATTTAGGTCTTTTTTTTCTTTTTTACCTTTTCAAATGTTTCTTTTGAATGGTATGTAGATGTTGCTTAATAAAAAATGTTTATGTCTATGTGCCCATTGATGGCTGATTTGTCAGCATGCCAATCTTTCAGGAATTATCTAGTGTTTTTGTATTAACCTTGGTCTAGGATGCTCATAGTTTCCCAGTTGAAATTATGGTTAAGTCTGTCCATGTGTTGTGCAATTAAGGAGTTTTCATCATGTCTTTTGGTGTTTTTGGAACATCTAGTTGGTGTTCATTGATTTGCTCGGCTAGTCTTCTGCATGTCTGTCCTACATAGTGGCTGTTATTGTCCTTACACTGTATGCTGTAGATGACTCCTGTTTTTTCTTTTGGGGTTACTCATCCTTTTGGTTTACTTAAGCTGTTCTGGAGGCCTTTAGTTGGTCTGTGTGGTATGGTGATGCAATGTAGTTATAATAGGTTGTTGGTTGTTATTGACATGTATGGCAGTGTTTTCTTTTTCATAGTTTGCATTGGTTGTGCTATAGTGGGTTGAGTAGCAATGCAATTGTTGAGACATCATATGACTGAATCAGACTTATTGCCTCATTTTGAAAATAACCTGCATTGCATGACTGTGATTTGTGATTTTAGTGCTGACTTTTTTCACTTTCTTTGCTCTGTGCAAGTGGCAATCAAATGGCAATGCGACAGTGCAACAGTTGTAAGTGTGAAGACTGGTTGTAAAGTTACTTTTTCAGTGCTACCATAATTTTGAAGAGTTGTTAAGCAGGGCAGTTATTAAGTGACAACTATCCATATTGTAATGGTTTTGGGATAATTTTTGAAAACTGACCAATTCCAAGCAGTTCAAGAGGTTTAGTATAATTCCTGACCACTAGAAACAGTAGGGGGTTACCAAAACAGAAAACCATTTTCATCACTCTCCTATTTCTTGAGTAATGCTTGCCTCCTATAGTCATCTACCCATTGAGTCTGGATATCTGCAGAGTATAAGCAGTTGTATGTGTTGACTTCCATGCAAGCCAGGTTATTGACACAGTAGCATTGGTTAATAATTCTAGATGTCAAAAAACTGACTATTTGGAGACCACAAGGATGGGGCTGATTTAAATCATCTGAGTAGTTATGGAACAGCCATGCAGTTGTTTTACACACACACACACACATGAAGAATTCCCATATGATTTTAAATAGAACACAAGTTCTTTACTTTCATCTTCCATCACATATAGAGAATAGTTTTAAGCTCTCTTTCCACTTAGCCTTTCTTTTATTTGCAATATGGTATCCACAAGAGAAATGTTCCAGGTGGGGAATGAAGCTACTAACACAAATTTCCTGTTCTACATTATGATCTACTGTGTTTTCAAAGTCACAATAAAAAAGAGCTTTACTTTATTGAGCTTTACAGAACATTCTTTTTCTTTTTGTATTTATTCCGTGATATGACTGGATCATCCTCTATGTTTTTGCACTGAATTATTAATATCTTTTAAAATTTATTTAAGACAAAGAGGCTTATTGTTTTCCGCCAAGTAATTCTCTGTACTTGTGACAGTACACTGCATCTCATACTTACAATGTTATTGTTCTTTTTAAATATATAGCCTTTTCTTTTTTGTTCCAGCTGTCAGCCTAATGAAAAAAATTAAATAACCGGCAGGTTTATGACTGTCTGCTATCAAATCTTGCAGCAATGAAAAAAATGTTTCATACTTCATCCCTACTTGGAAAAGGAAATCTACACATTTAATTAATCCAAATGGTGGCATGTGTATAATGTAACATTTTCCTGTGAAGCACTCCTGTGGAATCAGCTGGCAAATTAGTAAACTGTTACCCAGTGATGCTAAGTTCCTTCATTTATGAAAACAGATTTGTGAAATGCATCAAAAGTAATTTTGTATGCCAGAGACATCCAGTGACAAAGACAATAATTTCCGCCGTTATATATAATTCGTCTAGATTACTGCAATGTGTTCTACATGAGGCTGCCCTTGAAGACAACCTGGGAACTGATCTAGAATGCAGGAACACCACAGTAAAGGAAGTCCTTAGGTCTGCCCAAGTAACACCTCTGTTGTACATCTGCTACGTCTTTATCTAGTTTCTTTCGGTGCGCAATTTAAGGTACTTGTCATCATTTTTAAAGCCCTATATGGCAGAGGGTCAGGTTATCTGCAGGACCACCTTTTCCTAAGGACATCTACTCATTCTACCAGGTCAAATAGAGTGGGAATATTCCCTTAAATATTGCTATCTTATGGGAGTTAATGTCCTGGTGTTATCATTTGTCTTCTTCCTGTAGCATTGAGATTCCTGGTACATACAGGCAGTAAATGTTCAGAGAGAAAAGATGAACAATATCCTTCCAGAAAATGTAAGGTTGTCACTCCTGCAAAAGTATAGATGTTTGCACAGTATCAGGAACAAAAAAAAAAGGTTCTTTGGAATAGGATCTTGGTTGATACTTTTTGGTGTGTGTGTGTGTGTGTGTGTTATGGAGTCAGTCTTCCAGTTTTGTTTTTGTTTTTCATATAGTTGGCGTCTATTGAATGCAAGCCAAATGGATATGGAAGGCAGTGTTCAGCAAAAAGACAAGAGTTGATTTTCCTATATAAAAACCCAGTATTTTTAAAATTATTGATCCAAGAAATTGATATTCCCACATCAAACAAAAAATGCTTTACCAGCCATTTATACATTTTTTTCATGCACCTAAAGCAAAACAGATGTAGAAGGCAGTGCCTTGAGATCGGACACGAAGGTCAGAGCTAAATCAAATTTAAGCAGCCAAAAGGACCTGACTGACCTCATCAATGCTTACCCTCATTACTGGAACATTGTAGATGTTTTGTATAGCAAGATGTGTGACAAGAGAAGAAACAAAACATCATGTTAACAGCAGAACAATTTAAGCTGATTCTAGGTTACTTCCATAGTATGCTGGAGATGAGGCAGAAGTCACATCATCAGAATAAGTTCCTTAAAAATGGTTAGCAAAGCATCTTCATTCTCCAGTTACAGTGTCACAAGTATTACCTGTTTTCTTAGTCCAAGAAAAGAAAGGCTAAGCCAAGCAATGTCAATTGCTTGGATACCAAAGATGGCCACAGTAAAGCTGTAGTTAAAGAAGTCCAAAATGTGTGTTTTGAGCTTAGAGAACAGATAGTGGGAAGGCTGTGTATTCTCTAAGCTCAAATCACACATTTTGGGTAGAATGTAATACAGGGGTCCCCAAACTTGGCAACTTTAAGACTTGTGGACTTCAACTCTCAGTATTCTCCAGCCAGCTATGCTGGCTTGAGAATTCTGGAAGTTGAAGTCCACAAGTCTTAAAGTCTTGTTACAAGTCTGATGTAATATTTGATTTGAAATAAGCTTTCAATTATAATAATTTATAATTATAAATTAATTATAATGAGTTCATTATGATAAATATGCTGAACCAAACTTTTGAAAGTTTAGATTTTGGATTGCTGATTTACTCATTTCATTTTTTTTAAATGTACGTCTCATGGAAAAAATACTGTTTGATAGGAATCTGTAGAAGTGTATAATCCTTAAATCTCTTTTGGATAATTTTATTGCTTTATCTACCAACATTTATTTGTATTTTATATTGCTATTTTAAAGTTTGTAATACTCAGATTGCTAAATTTAACCTTTTGGCATATATGTGATAAAACACCTACATTCTTTGATTTAAAATGGACTTTTAGCCAAAATTCTTTGTTTGCATGTATCTTTCCTAGTTACCCTGATATCATCAGTGTAGTTTTGGATATCTGAATACCAATTCCCTTGTACTTGTTAAAGATTGCAATAAAGTTATTTCAATTTTGACCTTTTTGAAATAAATATCATAGCTAGCATCTGATTTTGTGTTGAATAATGTTTTTGTTGCTGTTGTTCTCTAGCAATAAGAAAAGGGAAACATATAATTTTTGCATCCTAGTCTCTTATGGACTTTCCACTGAAAAGGAAAAAAAATGAAATTATGGGCTTTTCACTGGAAAAGAAAAAAAATGAAACTATGATTTATGGATTTGATGATTAGAAATAATAGATTTTGGAAAGAAGAAAATAAGTTAACCTAACCAAAAGAGAAATCAAAATATGTATAAATAACTTCTGTTAAGAACACGAGAAACCATTTCTTTTTTCTTTTTTTCTTTTCTGTTTCTTTTTATTTCTTTTTCACTTTTTATTACTTTTCTCTATTTATCTTTAACTTATTTTTTTTCTCAGATGTGTATACACACTTGCACATACTGCACCTTGAGTAAGAAGCTTAGAGGATTATTCACTTTGAATGTTCTTATGGTTTGTTTATTAAAATGCCTTCCCCTGCTTAATGAAAAATATGTAAGTTCATAAAGGTCTATATAATAAGATTTGGATGGAACTGAAGCTACTATAAATATTTTAGTTCCGTTGGCATAACACAGCTAAGAGTGTACATCTGTGCAGAATAAAGTAATCCTTTACATAACCTAGTTTTTGAGTGTTCTTGTTGCATATCAGAAGTCCTGGGATATAGCATTATTTTGTAATATTGATATGTTTGTAGTCTTTTTATCACTAAACATGGCTAACTGATCTCAATCAAGATATGAGGGTATTCTTCTCTGGAAAAAATAATCACATGTAAATTAAGATCCACATTTAAGTTGATGATGAATTGCTGCATAATATTTTATTTACAAGTTTGGGAACTATGATGAATATAACAAATATTTGGTCAATGTGTAAATAATAGTCTGGTTGATGCTTTTATGTTACATGGTCCTTCCAGTCTACTTTTTCATCTCCCAATGTGTCTCAGTCCAGTTTAAAGTTTACCCAAGATCAATCTAATTTGCCTTGATTATTTGTAGAGCTATTGGAAACATCCCTAGCACAGTTGTAGGTTTCTGAGCTTGTAGCAAATCAACAGCCAATTAGTACTGTAATCCTTTTGATAATCTTATATTTATGATTGCCATTATTTTCATCCCATAGAAACATTCATGGGGAAATCCCATTTGGATAGAAATCCACTTTGGCTTATGGTTAGGTTTCCATTGTTTTTTTCTGAATTCTATATTAGTGGGTCTTCTCCTTAGAGAAGACTGCTTACAGAAAGTCCCTGATTAAATTCCCAGCATGTTTTTATAGTACTAGGAAACAGGACATGTGGGCAAGCACATATTCAACAAATACAGCCATTTCATGCAGGAGTTAGGTAGAAGCTATAATGAAGTGTTAGGGGAAAAAATCTGGGTCAGGGTTCCTTGATATCAATAATAATAGCACTTAGACTTATATACTACTTCATAGTGCTTTATAGTCCTCTCTAAGCAGTTTACAGAGTCAGCATATTGATCCCAACAACCTTGGTCCTCATTTTACTGACCTCGGAAGGATGGAAGACTAAATCAACCTTGAGCCATTCAGAATCAAACTCCTGGAGTGAGAAGTGAGTTAGCCTGCAGTACTGCATTCTGACCACTGCGCCATCATGGCCACCATAGCTTTTGATCAACTACTACTTCAGCCAGGGTCTATATCTGGAATGACAAGATGCATGATTTTAATAGTCTTTTCAGCCACTTATCGTATTTTTAGGAGTATAAGATGCACTTCCCCCCCCAAAAGAGGGTGAAAATTTGGGTGCATCTTATACACTGAATGTAGCCCTGCCCACCCATCATCCTCCACCCTTCGGCCATTTTTGGCCTCCACACGCTGTTTTAGACCTGTTCCAGGCTTCAGGGATCACCACAGCACATCACTGCCTTTGTACATCGCGTTATTGGCCTCTGTGTGTTGCGTTTTTGGTCTCCGTGCATTGCATTTTTGGCCTCCTGCATCATGTTTTCGGCCTCTGAACATTTCATTTTAGACCCATTTCAGGCTGCGGGGATCACCACAGAACATTGCTGCTGATCGCCACCTCCGTGCATCACATTTTCAGCCTCCACACGGCCCATTTTTGGCCTCCGTGCATTGCATTTTTGGGTGGTTCCAGGTGGCAGGGATCAGCAGCAGCGGCGGCGGCAATTACTGCAGCCTGGAACGGGTCTAAAACAGAGCATTCGGAGGCTGAAAACGCGACACATGGAAGCCAAAAATGCAAGGCACAGAGGCCAAAAACGCGAGGCACGGAGGCAGCGATGGTCTGTGGCAATCCCTGCAGCCTGGAACAGCTGTTGTGGGTATTCTGGAAGATCGATCCACCACCAATCAGCTGCTCATGCTGAATCAGGCTGGGATAATGTGCTGAAGCTGACCAGGCTGTTTGCTATTTGCTGCAAGGATGCTAGCCAGATGAATACCGATGGATGCTGGTAGGCAGAAGCAGAATTTTTTTTCTTGGTTTCCTCCCCATAAACTAATGTGCATCTTATACTCCGGAGTGTCTCATACTCCAAAAAATACGGTAAATGTTTTGGACTGACTTGGCTGAGGAAAGGGCTGTTGTCGCATCCCGGAATACTACTGACAAGAGTTCATTAACAGATACACTACATAAAATATTTTAATTCAAACATCCTTTCATTTTAATGAAATACTAAAAGCTGAAGTAATTTATGGTTTGCTAATCCTACTCTTTGGCTTAATCTTCAAAATCCAAGAATAAAGAAAATATGTGTTATAAAACTCATCAAGTATCTTGAAGTCGGTGTAAATTAAGTAAAAAGCATGGCAGTGTTGAATAAATGTTCAATCTGTTCTACTTTATTAAATGAATGATAGCTGAAGAAAATTAATTCATTACATTGGTATGTAATCATAAAAGCACCTGAATTGGAAAGACTCCATTCAAATATACAGACCGCAGAAAACTTCAGGTTCCTTTGTTTTCCTTCTCACTTTCTCAGACGCAGCTGAGAGGAATATATCAGAAGTTTCTACTTACACTGTGGATGAATTACAATTCCCTATTGCATCAGAATCTTTAACTGTTTAACTATAGTTAGATAAATAAACTATAACTATAAATAAATATAATCCCTAATTAGAAGTTGTTTATTTCCATTTATTAAAGCTTAACCACATTAGAATAGTATGTATGTTAAATTGGAGCTAATCTAAAATAAAAGTAGACAGTTCTAAACACTTCTTTGTAAATTCGATTGCATACTCACAGGTATGAGTGACATGGTAGCCTAAGGCTGATTCATTTCTGTTCTCACATATAAAAAACTATAGCATGGTTCAGCTCAGTGATTGCTTTGTCTTGCTCTTAATGATGGATTTTCCAGTAACTAACTGAATAACATATCAGAAGCAAACAGAAAATGTTCTCTTTTCTTTCATGCCTTAAACTAAAACAGGAATCCACTTATTATCATCTTCCTTTTTTCTGTGATTGTCTTTAAAGAGCCCAGCACTCCCAGTGACCAGTTACTAGTTCAAATTTATTAGCCTTCATTTATCACCAAGGAAATTATCACCCTTTTTACTTGCAACCCCAGCATTTTCACCTTCTCCAATTAGCAGTCTACAGTATGTACTACTCTTGTATTGGTTTAACAAAAAAGGAGAGACATCCTTTAAACTAAGACATACTTGCTGTTTGTTGAATTGTTCAACTGAGATATTGTTCAACAAGCATTGGAGTGGATAGCTTCAAACTGATTATATTACAAACAAAAAACCTCTTGGCTTTACAAATGAAAGCAAAAATTCATGGACCCAAATAAAATAAAAAGCTATTGAAACAAATCCTTTGCACTGGGGCAGAACTTTTCATCCATTATACTTAGATGAGTCCAGAAAGAAAAGAAGTGCAAAAAAAAGTTGGAAGAAATCAGTTGCTATCGATTCCTCACCTTTGTCTGCCCTTACGAGAGGTGCATTTCATTTAATTTTAACTCATAATTCCCAATCCTTCCTGATAAAAGTAGATTTTTCTATCTAACCCATGTGTTTGTAAGTTGAATGTTTATTAATGCCCACTATATTTTATTTATTTATTTATTTATTAGACGTTCTTATATGCCGCCCAATCCCGTGGGACTCAGGGTGTGAGTGTGTCTTTGAAGGAAACTAGGTTCTTGAACTAGTGTTGAACAGAACTGAATGGAATAATTTTATCTGACCTTTATCAATATAAATTGGTTCATTCAAAGGAAAGCAAAGGATATACAATTAGAATCTTATGTACAACCAGGATGGTTGTATAGGAGTAGCAGTTTGATGAAAACCGCTAGAGGTTTCCCAGGAGACACAGGCATCCATAGAACAAAAAGAGTTTAAACTAGCAATATGACAGCCTGTGATCTGGAGACTGTGCTTCTGCTGATACACTTTAAAATGCATGTTAAGGTGTTTTTTTTAGCTCACCCACATTATAGTTACATCCACAGTGGTGATTTATAACAACCTAGGACTCAGAGCTGGCTGCAGCAAAGCAGGACAAGTTATGGCAGCGGTTCTCAACCTGGGGGTCATGACCCCTTTGGGGGTCGAATGATCCTTTCACAGGGGTCGGGAGACTTCGCCCGGACGCCACCATTTGGATTCTTTTACCCTCTGTGCATGCGCAGAACGCTTTGCGCATGCACAGAGGGTAAAAGAACCCAAATGGCAGCGGCGGAGCAGGGGTCATGGCGGCGGGCGCAGTGGTGGGGTGGGTCACGGTGGGGGCGCGGGTGCGAGGCATGGGTCGCGGCATTAGGAAGATTGAGAACCACTGCGTTATGGCAACACCTGCCCCACTATGATGTTGATTATAGAATCTCTCCTTTGCTTACTTGTATTGTGACATAACTTGTGGGGGTGGGGCTAGGATAGGAATACCAATGTACTTCCTGTACCTTTCTTTTCAGCAGAGAACTGGCCAGTCAGTCCAGCTAGTTTGTTTTCTGCAGATAAATCACAATTGCTAACTAAAAGCAGAGCCGGTGATGCTGTTCTGTTCTCCATAGTGGGTGGCGCTAGCCTCCAAGATTGGGATGACCTCATCCATCAGCCAATCAGGACTGAGTCTGACCTCATATAAAAGCTGTCACTGTGCCATAATCCCCCTCTTTCGACTCAGTCCTAGGCCTAGGATTGTTTCTCCCCAACTTCGCAGTTTTGCTATCACCTTCTACTGAATCCAGATTTTGGACCATCTATCAACTTTATCCTGACTGTGAGTGTGTCCCCAACTGTCCTGTTCATCGGGGGTGTTGGGACTGTCTGGCCGGGCTGCGGCCTAGTCCTCGGCCTACCTCCACCCTTGGTGGTTGGTTGCCATCCTCACAGTGCGGCCTGGCATTCCTGATTCCATCCTGTCACAGAAGCCTAGCGCTTGGGTGACCAGCAGCCAGGGTGGCCTTTTGCCACTTCCGCGGAGAGAGACCCTCCTTGGATTGCCCCGCAGAAGCCCAGCGCTTGAGCGGTCAGGGCCCTTATCTCTCCACCTCCGCTCCCCATAATTGGCCTCTCAGAATTTCTGCCTGCCTTTTGGGGTGCGTGGCCTCGTGAGGGCGAGTGTCGGCGGTCCAGTTGGCGGCTCATCGGCCTGCGCGACTGCCCCTCCTCACTGAGGCCTGTCAGCTCGGCAAGAGCCCTCCGTGGCTAATTGCCCCGTTTGCCTGCTGTTTTGCCTGATCGGGGCCTAATTGGGAGGCTCGGCGGCCTAATCGGCAGCAACTTCGGCTGCAGGCCGCGCCCTCCATTCTTGTTACTTTTGCTGCCCGGAGGAGCAGCGCTCCCGCCCCTCAGCTGTTTCCTCGGCTTCGGCAGAGCGCGCAGCCGCAGATCGCCCCAGCCGACTCCTGCCGACCCGACAGTTGCCAGGCTTCCCTGGCCTTCCGGCGCAGCCGCACGAGGCCTTCCAGACGTCACAGGGATTCCCCTGTGACGTACTTCTTCTCCAGCTGGTTAGCGGCTCTCAGGAGCGAAGCGGACTTCGGACGCGGCCTTTTTTCTCGCCGCCGCCGCCGCCGCTACAGCGTCAGGGTCGCCCAGCATCCAGGACCTGTGGGGTCTCTCCCATTAACACTTGCTGTGCTGCTGCCCCCTGACCACCTGAGGCACCTGGATGTCGACGGAGGACCCTCTCTTCGAATCCTCCCAGGCACCAGCATCGGGCCGTAAAAGCGCCCCCTGCTGCTTACAAACCTCGACTGCCTCCAGGATGTTGGAAAAGGCCACCTCGGGCAGGAATAAGCCCAGGCAGGCCAAGGACAAGGAAGGTGGGTCGGGCAAATCCCCCCCACTGTCTGGGCACCGGGACCGCTCACCCATCCATAGCTCAGACAGGGCTGCTGCTTCCTCCAAGGGATCAGACAAGGCCAAGCCCTCATCCAAGGGATCCCATTCCGACAGAGACAAGGCCCATAAGGCTGCTGAGCGCTCTACGCTGCCACCTGCTGCTGCAGCCTCCACAGCGCACCATGAGCCCTCTCAGAGGGACCGGCGCTCCTCCGGCACCATTTCGCTGGACAATCCGGACTTATGCCTGGGGGAGGATGACATCTGGGAGGACCCCAGCCCGGGTTCAAGCACAGCCACAGTGCCCCCGCCCACGGCCTCATCACAATTCTACACCCCCGAGGTGCAGGCCCTGATCCAAGCCGCCATTGCACAAGGCATTGAGGCAAGCATGAGGCATGTGGCCGCCACGTCACCACCTCCAGCCGTGGTTCCCCAGTTGCCCCCGTCTCGTCCATCGGCCGCTCCAGCCGCGGAACCTGCTGCCACAACCGAGACCGACCCGGGCTCACCTTTGTCGCTCCATGGGCAGGACGATCAGGTACAGGACTTGGAGCTCTCTGAGGACGAAGATCTCGCCCCTGAGGCCCCAGTGGTCACCGGATTATTTAATCCGGCCTTATTTAAGTCCTTGCTCCACAAGGCCAGGGCCACGGCCAAATTTTCCTCCAAGGACCAGGTACCTTCCGGGGACGAACCTGAGGACCCTCTTTTCGAGGAAACCACCTCACTGGTGGAAGTGGTCCCGGCTCCCAAGCTTTTTGTGGAGTTGGTGCTTAAGCAGTGGGCATCCCCGACGGCCGGCGTCGCTCCATCGGCTGCGGACAAGCGGTTCTTTAATGTTTCCACCGCTCTGGCTCAACATCTGCCAGTCCCCCCAGTAGAACCGGCCATTAAGGCTCTGTACTCTCCCACGCAGATGCCCGGAGATTCTGAGGAGCTGCTCCGCCCGGAGGACAGACGCACCGAACAAGCCCTGCAGAAGACGCACCAGGCGGCCGCCTGGGCTGTCAAAGCCTCTGCAACGGCTTCATTCTTCTGCCGGACGTCCATTCGATGGCTGAAGGCTCTGCAGGAGCACCTGCCCCCCTCAGACGTCCGAGCGAGGCAGGACATCAACAAGCTCATCGCCGCCTCGCAGTTCACCTCGGACGCAACGCTCCAGGCCACCCGCTTTGCTGCCAGAGCCATGGGCACATCTGTGGTGGCGCGCATAATGCACTGGCTGAGGAGCTGGCCCGCTGACTGTCGTCACAAGTGGCGGCTAGCCGGAGCTCCGGTGGCAAACAAGTCGCTCTTTGGTGAGGCCCTCGATCCCTACCTAATCGAGACTAAGGACAAACGCAAGGTCTTGCCAAACTCCACCAGGAAGGCACAGGCCAAGCCTCAGAATCCTGCCCCGGCGTTCCCCAGGCGACAATATAGGGCACCTTCCTATAACCAAAACAGATCGCGGGCCTCGCCCCGTCAAACTCAGGGCCAAGACAGGGCCAATTCCAATCAACAATCCAAGCGCCCTTTTCGGAAGGCAGGTGGTCACCCCTTCCGCCGCTACAAGTAGTGGACCCAGCTTCTCCCATTGGGGGTCGCCTGCATTTTTTCGCTAGGCGGTGGGAGGAGATTACTACGGACGCTTGGGTTCGCGAGACCCTAACACTCGGACTCGCCTTAGATCTCCTCTCCACTCCCCCCGACTCCTTCATGAGGTGCTCCCAGTCCTCCAACCCGCAGAAACGGGCCCAGATGCTTGAAGCCATCCAGCATCTGCTGGAGATTGAGGCCATCCAGCGGGTCCCGGAGGACCAACGGGGGCAAGGATTCTATTCCAATTTGTTCCTCGTGGAGAAGTCGTCGGGTGGGTGGAGAGCGGTCTTGGATCTCAAGCGCCTGAATAAATTCTTGGTGTACAAGAAATTTAAGATGCATACTCTACAGTCCATATTGGACGGCATCCGTAAGGGTGACTTTATGTGCTCTATTGACCTCACTGAGGCATATTTGCATGTCCCAATTCGGCCTTCCCACCAAAGGTTCCTGCGGTTCTCATATGACAACGAACACTATCAGTATTCGGCCCTTCCATTCGGCCTCTCCTCGGCACCCAGGGTCTTCACAAAGATTCTGGCCGCCCTTGCAGCTCACTTGAGGGCAGTGCCGATTCGAATACAGTGTTACCTCAATGACAGTTTAATTCAGTCGTCTTCCCTGGCCCGGGCAGAGCTGGACCTGCAGACCACCATGGACGTTCTGCAAGACCATGGCTTCTCCCTCAACCTGGAGAAGAGCCACTTGAGTCCCTCCACTCGCATCACTCACTTGGGGGCCATTGTGGATTCTCTGGAGTGCAGGGTGTATCTGTCGGAGGAAAGACAACTCAGTCTTTCTTCTCTGACCCAACAGGTTCTTGGACAGGGGCGGGTTCCGCTGAACCTCCTGTCCTCCCTGTTGGGAAAAATGATATCCGCTATACATATAACACCCTGGGCACAACTGCACTCCAGAGACCTCCAATGGTTTCTTTTGCCGTTTCAGCGGGCGAACAAGTCCAACTCATCGGCCAAGGTCCAGCTCCCGACGGCGGTCCGGCGGTCCCTGCATTGGTGGCGGTCCCCGGCGATCAGCAAGGGTTCCAGCTTCCTCGAGCCTCGCCGGGTGACGGTGACACCAGCCTCTACGGGTGGGGCGCTCACACGTCATTTCACGTGGCGCAGGGCACCTGGACCGCAGCGGAATCAATGGCCAGCATCAACCTCCTGGAGCTACGAGCGGTGTCCCTGGGCCTCCGGCAATTCCAGCACCTCCTGACGGGGCAACACGTCCTCCTGTTGACGGACAACGTGACCACCAAAGCCCACGTCAACAGGCAAGGTGGGACTGTCTCGCACCGCCTGCTCTCCGAGGCTAAGGAATTGGGCCTCTGGGCGGAACGGCACCTCCTCTCGCTCCGTGCGGAGCACATCTCGGGGGTGTCGAACCGCACAGCGGACTAGCTCAGCCGCCACGACGTCGACACGGCAGAGTGGGCCCTGCACCCGGACATTTTTCAGGAGCTGACGGCCCGGTTTGGCAACCCGGTGATCGACCTCTTTGCGACCCCGCTGAATGCCAAGCTCCTGCGCTTCATCACGCGGTATCGGACACCTGGCACGGTGGACACGGACGCCCTCCATTGCCCGTGGCCCAGGGGCCTGCTCTACGCATTTCCGCCCCTTCCACTCATTCCCCGAGTTATCAGGAAGATGCTAGACGAGCAGGCGGAACTGATCCTATTGGCCCCCCATTGGCCGCGACGGGCATGGTTCGCGGACCTCAGGTCGCTCTCGATCGGCCCATCCTGGAGGATCCCGCAGACCGCATCGTCGCTCTCCCAGGGGTCAGTTCCACACCCGGATCCGCAGTGGCTCCAACTGACCGCCTGGCGCTTGAGCGGCGCACCCTAGCTCTTCGCGGGGTCCCCGACTGCATTATCCGTACTTTGCTCTCCTCACGCCGGGCCTCCACCATACGCATCTACAACTCCACCTGGCGGACGTTTCACGATTGGTGTGTCGGCGCCGACTTTAACCCGATCGACCTTTCGGTCATACAGGTCCTCCAATTCCTGCAAGCGGGCCTCAACAAGGGCACCTTGCGGCGACAGGTGGCAGCGCTCTCAACGGTCCTTTCCTGTCACTCTTCTGTGCCTTTATCAATGCATCCCTTGGTCGTTCGCTTCTTGAAGGCGGCGGTCAATATCTCGCCTCCGGTGGTACATAGGTACCCCACCTGGGACCTGCAGAAGGTTCTTCTGGCACTGACCGAGGCCCCCTACGAGCCCCTCCGGACAGTTTCGCTGCAGCACCTTACGCATAAGGTTGCCTTTTTGGTGGCGATCACTTCAGCCCGGAGAATATCCGAGCTGGCAGCCCTATCCATCCGGGACGATCTCTGTATTTTTCATCCGGACCGGGTGGTGCTTCGCCTTGACCCCACATTCCTGCCCAAGGTCAATACATACTTCCACAGGTCACAGGACGTGGTCCTTCCTTCCTTCTGCTCTCCACCTACAACGCCGACCGAGCGTAAATGGCACGCTGTCGATGTCCGGCGGGCGATAAAAATCTACAATGTCCGCACGGCGGCATTCCGCCGCTCAGAATCCTTGTTCGTGGGATTCCACGCCTCGTCCATGGGTCGCAAGGCTTCAGCGGCGATGGTCGGTCGCTGGATACGAGCAGTCATCGCGGACGTTTACCGACAACAGGACCTGCCTCGTCCGCCACGTCTGACGGCGCACTCGACGCGCAGTGCCGCCACCTCGGCAGCTTGGACTACTAATGCCTCCTTGGAGGAACTCTGCCGAGCGGCGACGTGGTCTTCCCCGTTGCCCTTTATCAGACATTATAAAGTAGACTCCTTTGCCTCTGCTGAGGCAGACTTTGGGCGCAGGGTCTTGCAGACCATAGGGTCACCTGACGGGGTCTCAGACTATGGTGACAGCCCTCCCTAAGGGACGATACGGCTTTGGTATGTCCCAATCTTGGAGGCTAGCGCCACCCACTATGGAGAAAGGGCGTTGTTACTTACCTGAACGCCCATTCTCGTAGGGTGGCGCTAGCCTCCAAGTCCCTCCCTTTTGGGTGTTGTACATACTGAAGGTGTGCGTGGGGAATAAACTATGGGTCTGACCTACTCCTTCGTCTCAAGAGGGGGATTATGGCACAGTAACAGCTTTTATATGAGGTCAGACTCAGTCCTGATTGGCTGATGGATGAGGTCATCCCAATCTTGGAGGCTAGCGCCACCCTACGAGAATGGGCATTCAGGTAAGTAACAACGCCCTTTTTTTGTTGCAATCTAGTTTATTCCAATCTGGGTTTGAAAGAACACAGGACATTTGCTTGAAGCAGAGGAGAAACTTATTTCTGAAGGCACAATACAAGCAAGGTAGAAGATCAGCTGTTTGGAGGTTAACACAAATCAATTTTCTCAAGGTACTTTCTTTTACAGGAAAGTCCCTTTTTTGTTCCTTGAAGGCATGCTGACTGAGCCTACCCATCCCCAGGAATTCTTGGAGAATGCAGTTTAGCTGATTGACCAAAAAGAGGACTCCATGCTTAGGTACCAAGCTTGTGATTTTACCTTTACCAGTCAGGGTGATGATCTTGGGAGTAAAAGACCTTAAAAAAATCTATTGTGGAAATGGTAAATTCCTGATATACTGAAGATATTTTCTTCATTTGAGGAGGCTGATACCTTTTGCTAATTTCAACCTTGTTTAAACATGTCTTTCAGCCTTGATGTTAAATCTATTTAAATGTAATCTATAATCTTTTGTTTAGAATTCAACTGAAAGGTCAGATGAGGGGTGGCGGAATGCTTGAATGGTGGAGCTTGGTTTCCTTCCCACAGTACTTTTTTTTTCATATACCACCTTCTGCTTATTTGTTTTTTTAATTCTGGGAATGTAATTATGTCAATTGACTTCCCTGGCTATAATGTAAGGTGTATCCATCCGGACAGGCATTTTTTGAAAAATCTTTTCTAGTGTTAAGATGACATGACATAGGTCAGGAGCAGTTTAGAAGGTAGATATACACCCTTGGAGTCATACAGTCCAATATGAAATACAGATAAACTTGTTAAGCAAAAAAACAAAACAAAAGTAAAGGCAGGATAGAAAAGAAAAGGAAAACTTTTAGGTCATTCATATAACTATTCAAACCAGAGTCCTTCATCACTTACACATTCCTGTCCTTACCTCTTCTTATATTATCATACATATTCAGTCCCTTCTTTGGGTGATATTTTTAAAAATATCAGTGTTATTAAACACACTGTCAAACACAAAGACACACAGAGATTTGTGTATTAGGCTTAAAGAACAAAATCCACTTTGAAATGGATTAATATTGACATTTCAAATACTTCTCTCACTCGATTCCTTCTCTTTATCTCTTTTCAGCATTTTCCAATTCATATCTCTCTATTCTACAAAATATATTAAGGGAATAAAATCTCATTGTGCAATGTTTTGTTTTTCACTTTGTAACTATAGAATGAAAGCTTTCTTAGAAGTCATAAAGCAGACAATTTTTGCTTCCAAACCAGATTGCTTTTTCGGTGATATGCAGAATTATCTAAACTATAGACACTCAATGCCTCTGAAGATTTATGCCACAGTTAAAGCAGTAGATCTCCTCAGGGGAATTAACAGAAAAATAAGATAACACATATTTGTCATACAGAGATCAAGAGAGAGAGAGAACAACAGGGAGGGAGGAACAGAGGGAGAGAGGGGGAGTAAGAGAGGGAGGGAGAGAGAGAGACAAAGAGAGAGAGACAGAGACAGAGAGAGACAGAAAGAATAAAACTGGGCAGAAAGCTCCCAAAGAAAGCAATTGGGAGACATACCGGTAGACCTAGAATTTTGGAAAGTAATATAGCTATAGATTTCAGAACTCTATCAGATATTCTCTTCTAAAGAAAAGTAAATAGATAAAACAAGATTGGATTCAATTCAGACAAAATTGTCACCAATCTATAATCCAGGAATTGCCAATCTGGTAATAGTAGTATTTACTAAGATAAATACTATGTATGTATTATGTTTAAAAAACCATAATCATCAATACTGTATTGCAGCATCCTGATGAGATTCATGCTGCATTGAGAACAGACACAAAGTCTAAACAAAAACTAAAGCATTAGGCAATATTTAGTAAATGCAACAAAAATCCAAAAAACTAGCCTTATTCCAGTTATTGTTGAGGGATCAGGGCTCGCTCTCCCAGTTCTCTACAATTTAAGGCAGCTTATTTAAGTTGACTGTTCCAAGAGAGAAGGATTGCTGATTTCATTTTTGGGTTTCCAAGAGTAGCTTGGAATCTTAAGTATCTGAACTGCATAAATCCAAGCAACTATTAGGAGGCAACAAAAAGTTAGAATTCTCTATAGCTCTTTCCTGTCATCTAATACCGTATTTTCCCCAAAATAAGACCTGACCTGAAAATAAGCCCTAGCATGATTTTTCAGGACACTCATAATGTAAGCCCTATCCCAAAAATAAGCCCCAGTTAAGATCATCAGCCAAACAGATGCATTTAGTACCATATTTCCCCCGAAAATAAGATATAACCTGGAAATAAGCCATAATGCGTCTTTTGGAGCAAAAATTAATATAAGACCCAGTCTTATTTTTGGGAAAATACAATAGTAGTTCAACTTTTTGAACCCAGACTTTGAAGTTCTATTTTTTTCTAATCTAATCTAGAGAATTTAATAATTTCCCTCTCAGAATGGGTAGAATTTGTAGTTGCAAGGAAATAAAAGAAATATTTTTGATGTGTGAGAGGCAGTCATAGAATGGATTCCATTTGATAGAAAGCTTCCACGAAAGAATAGAATAACCCTCTGCTTAGGCAGGATACCCTACACCACTTCAGACAAATGGTTATCCAATCTCTTCTTTAAAACTTCCAGCATTGGAGCAGTCACAATCTCTGGAGGCAAGTTGTTCCACTGATTAATTGTTCTGTCGAAATTTTTTTCCTTAGTTCTAAGTTGCTTCTCTCCTTGATTAGTTTCCACCCATTGCTTCTTGTCCTGCCCTCAGGTGCTTTGGAGAATAGCTTGACTCCCTCTTCTTTGTGGCACCCCCTGAGATATTGGAACACTGCTATAATGTCACCCCTAGTCTTTCTTTTCATCAGACTAGACATACCCAGTTCCAGCAACCATTCTTTATATGTTTTATGCTTGAGTCCCCTAATCATCTTTGTTGCTCTTCTCTGCACTCTTTCCTAAAATAAGATGGATCAACAACATCAGCAAGTATTACAGGCCCAATTAGCAAAAGGAAGTTCAGGACCATATTAGTTGGAAATACGTGGAAGAGGCCTTCATCCTGCAGTGGATAGACAATGGCTAAAAAGATGATTATTATATGTATTATTAGGGATGCAAGATCTGAGGTGAAAATATCTAGATAATCACTGTTTTTTACAATCTGATGGTCAACTTGATTCTTGCAGCTCAGATCTGGTAATTAGATTATTGCTACTATTTTTTTACTATTATTATCATTTATTTTTATTTGTAAAGAGTTTTTAGAAACTAGATCCTATGAGAAATATATTTTAAAAAGCCATTCAGTTGCCCAGAGTTTGCATGTAAATGAAATTTGATATCAAAAATTAGAACAAATAACTACTGTATTCATTCAAATAAGGGTCTCAAGCTTTTTAAAGAGGAAGATAATGAATTGAATGGCTGTAGTCTGTTACAGTTTCATAGATAAGGAACAATAAAAAGAAAAAAGAAGAAGATGTGAAACAGAGGAAGTGATACCAAGCAACAAAGGACCTCTAAAATGAAATTTCTGAAGAAAAGAATGCAAACAAAGATAAACATGAAAGCATTTGGAAGTAAAGGACAGAGACTTAAATGAAATGGAAACAATATGGGCAAAATCTCATTCTCATGCAGAAATAAGGTTTCCAATCAGGTTTAAAATTGGTCATGTTTCACCTTCTGGTGATTAGGATAACTGAAAACACTGCACAGGATATAGAAATTTCTCTCTTCACCAAGAGCAAGAGGTGGAAATCATGTTCTTGTACATGGGGACCTGATATAATGTAAAACATCTGTATCTTTCTATCCAAGTGTTTAATGGAAGATAGATATACCATTCTGATAGATAAGCAAGTATAAAGAAGTTGTCTTATTAATCTGAAACCAAAAAAAAGGAAGCAAATATTAATTTTTAAAGAAATGGAATGGGACTGATGTTTATTCAATGTCATTATGATGGGTTTTTCCTTGCAAGAAAAACAACAAAGAATGTTCAAATAATGTATCCTGGGGTACTTCTGGTTAAAATGCTTAAGGTCACAGCTCATGCTTAGAGACTTGCATTAAGCTTGTCTCTAATTAAATTGACTACATATAAGTTGCAGTTATAAACTTATCTGTTTATTTAGGTACTGGCCATCCTAAAAACAATGGACACAGGAATATTATTTCATACATGTTCACAATAATGATATTTTTAACGCAAAAAAACCCCTTGAGATGTTCAAAGCAACCATGCTTCCCAAGGCAATTTTCCATGGAGATGTGATTTACCTCAGTGAGGCAATTTGTAACACTCCAAGGTCTCTTCCAGCCCGTAAATGAGATTTCTATGCATGGTTTGTTTATGTACAGAAACTTCTTCTAGCACTTTAGCTGACTAGAATATTTAGAAAAGGCTTTTACTGTATATGTGCACAGTATGTACACAAAAGCCTGTTACAATAACTGCCAGGTGAGATGTTTCAGAGAAATGCAAAACAAAGTAACATCTTTGGATTGGATTCTGAAACAGAGAAGGTAGTTTTGTGAAGCACCTGAAAAGGTATAGCTTGTGCTAAACTCTCTTTCAAAGTGTTGCCCAGGCCAAAACACACCTGATAAAACTCATCTTTCAGACCAATTGTCCTCTCTCTATCCAAAATGTGGACTTTGATAATGATTGAAGCCGATATGAAATGAGACAATAGGATAGAGAGGACCATTGGTTCGAAAGAAGGGTAAAATAATCCATCTATGTTAGAATTGAACCCCCCTCCCTCAACAGAGGAGGAGGAATAAGACACTGCCTATCTCCAGTCTACAATGCAGCCCTGTCAGACGTTCCAAGAAAATTCCACAAACAATTGCACTCTGATTTATGTGATCCTAAGGGCACAGATAAACCCCCCATGGCCTCAACAACTCTTGGAGAGAATGCTAATGACCAGATGACTGCAAAGAAATACAATCCTAACCCTAACCCTAACCCCCTCCCCCATACCATATCAGAACCTATCCTTCCATCCCCCCACCATCAGAACTGATAAAGTTTTTTGGATAAGAAGTGAAACATTTCTTCTTCTTCCTCAAAGAAAAACAGCCCAATTGCCTTTTGTTATGTATTGTATACAGTTGTCTCACCTCATATAGTTGTCAGTTGAAGTTCTCATTCTGGTCCTCTGTTGGAGCAGGAAAATGCTCTCTCCTGATTGGTTGTTTGGCTGATCAGTCTCCTATAAAAGGAGCTGTATCAGTCAGGGAGTTCAGTTGCCTCACAGGCAGTATTGAATAAAGCGCTGTTAGAAATCACTCTAGCCTCACCTCCATTCTTCACCCAGAACTTAACACCTTTTGAAAAAGCACCTTTGATTTTCAAGCTTGTCTAGCAATTGAGAAAGCTGAATACATGTGGAATCAAGATACAATAAGCTGTTTTAAAAGTTTTCAGAGCAATGGCTTCTCACGAGAAAGAGGGAAAGTGAAAGAGGGAAGAGGATACAAACTGAGGACACTTCCCACATATTGAAGAGTTATCATTCTTAGAAATATCTCCCTACACATCAACCATTTAAGTTGGACCCAGAAAGTGACCACATATTTTCCCCTAAACAAGCAATAATCTGACGTTTTCAGAAAAAAATATATATATTTTTTTATTGCTGTCAGAAGTTACTCAATGGTTCTTAGTTTTTGTTATACATGTTTTCTTTTGTTTTGCTTTAATTTTAAGCACAGAATGCTTTGTATCTTAACTGCAATTTGTTGTGTGCACATGTATCCGTCAAAGACTGAGGCCATATGACTGTTTAGAAGATCTATGTAAAAAGATCAAACATTAATAATATGTATTCCAGGTAACTAGCAGTGCATTTGCAGGGAAGAAAAAGGAGTTAAGATGATTTTCAGATGCAGCTTAAAAGTTTGTTTTACGGGTATTGCTAACTGGGCATGCTATGACCTAACTCTACTTTTGGGTTCAACCATCTACACCTCTTTGTATTCTGGGGGTACTCTTAAAAGCAGACCTATAAGAGGACAATTTTTTAGTTAATTGCCCAGAATGTTGCATGAAATGAACCTTTTGCCTGATTCAGTAAATCTCTTTTTCAGAATGAGAAAGCAGATAGCGAAGCATCTCTTCTCTGAAATACTTTGACTAATGGATGCAGTGAGGCCAGTCTTATTACTGTGGGTTCTTTTTATTATATTAATCTGAATCCCGATGTTGCATTGTACTGACTATTTTATTATAATATCAATTTTGTTATTTTAGATCATTTTCAATGCTTTATTTGAATTTGTAGAGATTTTTCTTCAAAAATAGCACATTTAATAAACAAATCTTTCTGTGAGCTGATGCAAATACGCTTTTTTGCATGTAAACAAAGTAATTAAACAAATAGTTCAATGAGAAACATTTCAATTAGTACAGCCACTTAGCACACATTTATAGCTCCTTGCCATACTATTAAAGAGCAGTAAAAGTTCGATAATTAACAGGGAAAAGTTCCATGCTGTTATTCTGAAAAGATGGCCCCATTTGGGATTTGATACGTTTTCTAAAAAGTGGGGATAATATGTTAATGATATGTCATGCTTAAGACATTGTCTTTCTTTCTTTCTTTCTTTCTTTCTTTCTTTCTTTCTTTCTTTCTTTCTTTCTTTCTTTCTTTCTTTTTCTTTCTTTCTTTCTTTCTTTCTTTCTTCCTTCCTTTCTTTCTTCCTTCCCCCCTCCCTCTTTCTTTCTTTCTTACTTTCATTCATTCCATTATTTTTCCAGTCATTCTTCTGTCTCAAGTAACTGGAAAATAATAAAGCTACATTTATTTAAAAAGAGAAATACGTTGCCGTACTGGAAGACAGATAAAAGCAACACAGATACAAACATCTGCAAATAAAATGACTGTGGCAAAAGGAGGCAAAGGTAGTATCAATAGTAATAAGTACCCTGGTAACAATCCCAAAACTTCTGGTGCATCACTTGAACCCAATCATTATTGCCAAAATCACAATAAACCAATTGCAAAATGCCACAATGCTTGGATTAGTATTTATACTATATTGATACAGGAGCCATGGTGGCACAGTGGTTAGAATATAACATTGCAGGCTGTATTACCGCTGGCACCTAACTCCTGCTAAACTTGCAAAAATATACCCTAACATAAACCCAAGATGCTGGAAGTGTAAACAGGCACATGCATATACTATCACATGTGGTGGTTCTGTCCAGTGGCAAGAGGTTATTGAAATATGATTAGGACATGGATACAAGAAATGACAGATTCTGAAATTGAACTCAAACCAGAGATATACTTATTAGGGATTATTAGAGGACAATGGACCAAAGCAAATCAATATCTTATAATACACATCGTAACTGCTGCTAGAATAATCTTCACCCAAACATGGAAGGATGAAAACCCCCCAACAGAGAACATGATAATAAAAAAATGATGGATTGCGCAGAAATAATGAAACTTACATTAGAATTACAAAACCGTGAAGAGAGAGAATATTATACAGTATGGGAAATTTTTTTATAATTGGCTATAAATTAGAAAAAATAAGTAAATTTCCAAAAGATTGTAAATGTAAATATTATTCAAAATGATATTATGATGGAATCATATATTTGCATAGCGATTGTAGTCCGATGTTACAGAAATGAAAAATGTGAATATGTATGTATGTTTTGCTTTTTATTGTTTTAAACATTCAATAAAATTGTTTTTTAAAAAAGAATATAACCCTGCAGGCAAACTCGCCCACAGCCAGGTGTTTGATCCTGACTGGCTTAAGGTTGACTTAGCCTTCCATCCTTCCGAGGTTGATAAAGAGAGGACCCAGATTATTGAGGGCAATGTGCTGACATTTGTAAACCACTCAGACAGTGCTGTAAAGCACTATGAAGCAGTATATAAGTCTAAGTGCTATTGCTTTACATTATGACAGCCTACGTTTTTGGAGGAAGGAGGAAATTTCCTGACGGTGAGAACAATTAATCTATGGAATGGCTTAGCTCTGTAAGTTGTGGGAGCTCCATTACTGGAGGTTTTTAAGAAATGATTGGACAACCATTTGACTGAAATAGTGTAAAGTTTCCTGCCTGAGCAGGGGGTTGGACTAGAAGACCTCCAAGGTCCCTTCCAGCTCGATTATTCTATGTTCTATGTTCTAAGAATGCTGTCTAACTTGAATTTCAAAGTCAATTCCAATTCACAGAGTTCCTGTTAGATGGGCGATCATATAAATCTATCAGACAGGCAGGCAGGCAGGCAGGCAGGCAGACAGACAGACAGACAGACTCTCAGGTCAGATATGGTTTTCTTAAATAAGCTTAGAGTGAAGCCAGCAAAATCACAGGACAGGAACAGCTTAACAGTATATTTTACAGAGGAAATATTCAGATACAACAAATATGTTTCATACTCATATAATAAAGACACCATACATTAAAATCATGATTTTGAAGTATTGCTGAGTTTGTAAATGTTTTAATGTTTTAAATTTCCTCTGCAAAAGTCTTACTTAAAATAAAATCTTTTGATTTATTTAAGTGTTTATATAAGCATTTAAATCACCCCTTGTAGAAAAATTGAATAGAATTTGGATCTTTGGTAACTCATCAATCATTTTAATAGTATTCACTGATCCTTACACAATAATAGCTAATGATCCATTACAAAATTTAGGGACTTGCAGTTGTAAATAATAATCATCTCAATGTGTCTAGTTTCTCTTGAACATTATATTTCAAAGAACCAAAATATTTATACTCTTTCTGTATATAGGTTTGTGTACTTATAGTTTGACTTCTGATGAAAAATAATGAATTCTGGAATGGACTGGAATGCCTAGTATTTGTACACATGAAATGTTTTCAAGAGCTCCACATGTACCACATACACTATTTTTGCAAGAGATACTTTACCTGACACAGATCTGATATTCATATCTTCAGTTTTTCGAAAACAAAGTGTGCTTGTTAATGTTTTCTATCCCCCTAAGTCATGGTACCTTAAACTTGTCTAGGGAAGAACTTTTATGGCCAAAACTGACAATAGCCTAGAGCACACATTGTACATCATAGTCTATTAAGCAAAGTTTTGTGGAAAGTTCCTATGTATTCTTTGACAGATGCACTTGCTCCCTTACAATTCTCCCGCAAAAGCACACTTACAGTATATTGCTTTTCAAGCAGATAACTATGGGAAATTAATGCTAATATGCATTATTACAATCAACCTTATATTTGGTACTAGATCTAGAAATAGACTGAAGCTTGACCTAAGCTTTCAACAGATTGTTTTAGATCTATGATAAAAGTAATCTTGTTCTCCTGTGATAGCCATCTGGATGGGGAAATATACCACAGGGAAAGGAATCTCAGAAAGACAAAGAATGGGAGAGGAGAGGAAAAGAAGAAGGCAACCCTAGTTGATTTATCTGACTTTATCAGCATTATTTCTACTTTAAAAGATTTCCTACTGCTAAGTAGCTATTTTATACTGATCAAAATAAAAGCCAAGCTACAATGAATTTCACTCTGCAAGGCCTTTTCAGATGCTACAGTTTCTGTCTGTTAAATCATAGATGGAAGACAAATATCCTGCTTTCCTTTCCCTGGGTTACCAATTTTGATATAACAGAAGATGATGGTTTAAGAAGCTCAAACACTGAAGGAATGGAAAATTCCTGTGTAGAAGGAATGCACAGTTATTTGAATCAACCCAGTGATTTATTTACAGCGCAACTGCACATACTGTATGTCTACATAGGCTTCAGTTCCTTAAGCTGAGAGAAACTTATTACCAGCAAGTTTTAGTAAAATACACAATACTGCTGCATTTTTTGTTGCTTAATGTCAGAGCTGCCTCGGTTCAATTCCCAGGAAAGAAAAACCCTTGGCTCCATAGATTTAGAGAAAAGTATGTTTACTAGTAGGAACAAATGGAATGCAAATGGTTATGTTATTTTTTATTAGATCAAAAATAACTAAAAATAAATCCTTTTGTTTCCCATCTTCACATAGGAATTTATGTAGGTGGGAGCATTCTCTCTACCAGATGATGGGCATTTGCATTCAAAAGCCAGCTCCTAAATCCATTTAATACTTCAACCATAGTTTAATAAGGTCAATGTAAAAGTGATTCAGGAACAAATGTAGAATGAAACCGGGATCTTTTGGACTGTCTCTTCATACCTTAAAATGTAATTATATCCAAGCTTGAACTGGTGTATTTTTTTTTAGAAGTGGGTAAAATATATTTGCTTTTTCTGAATTGAAGCTGAACTCATAATCACAGTGAAATAGGAGAGAGAGGAATTCAGTCATGATAAATAATTACAACCAAAGCTAACTAAATCCAGTAAGTCCAGGCTAAAGGAAATTGTTTTACAGAAAGTTCACGCCAGTTATTGTTTCAACGTAAAGAATGTGCTGTGATCATTTCATCCTTGCCTTTTAGTCAGGCCAATAATCTAATATCTTTGGATGATATCCGATACTATAAACACCTTTGTTGTAATGTAAAACTCCTTAATGATGAGGCTGGCAAGAGAGATTCCAGGAACAAACATTTTTGAATTACAATAATGTTTCATCTAATATTCAATTACCTATATGTCTTTCATGTGTTCCCTTTGGTATGGCATCTGACTCAAATAGATTGCACATTGTTCCCTAAATAAATTATGTGCAACTCTGTCTGCCCTACAGCTCAGTGCTTACATGAGCTGCGTGTTTATTTAGCAGTGCAGCCTGCTTGGAAGATATTTAGTGTCTAAGTTTTGGCCTCTTGTTTCACTCATTACCTTGAAAAGTAATTATGCAAATATCTTACTGTGGGTTTTATTTATTTATAAACAGCTAAAATTTCATTTTCAGACATGCATTAAAAAAAAGCATATGCGCCAGCTATGAAGCTGCACATCCACCTCCACTGAAATGGAGCGGCTGGTAATAGATAAGAAAAATTGTTCCATGCTTTGCCTTGACTGTTTATTGAGGAAAGGAGTGCAATAAATTGGGCTGCAGACAACCAATCACCATGGGATTTAGCTGTGCTCGCAGAAGACAGTTGCTGAATGGTGTGCAAGGGATTTAATACTTTTTTTTAAGGAGAAAGGCAAGCTGGAATGGAGATGGGACAGCTGAAGTGAAGGCAGGCTAATATGAAAAGATGTGTTTTCTTCTGAATACCAATGCCACAAAACCAGAAGGAAGAGGCTGCTTAAATTCTTGAGAGCTCAGTGGATGGATTCATAAACTATGCTAATAGGCAGGGGTCCCAATGGGTTGACATGGAATGATGGGAACTGCTTTTGATCATCCACTCTTAGCACATCAATTAGTGCTTGATTAGGGTTAAGGAAGGACACATCTGCCACTTTCTTTCTCATACCATTTTTTAAAATCTGAAGTTCTTTTCATCCTTTTTAATGAATAAATTTGTAAGTTTTGTATAAAATTAGCATTGACGAAATTTGAAATCTGATTTTTTAACTATCTGATGTTTGAAAAATCTATACTGAGATACATAAAACATGATTAGCTTCTGCACTTTAAAAGCCTTTCCTGATCTATATACTGAATAGGCTAGGTCAGTGATGGCAAACCTTTTTTGGTTCGCGTGCCAAAAGGGAGGCGCCGGGGGGGGTCGTGTGTGTGTGCATGCCCATACCCATAATTCCATGCGGCTACCCTGTGCATGCGCGCTTGACCCCCCGCTCCCGGCACACGATGGCACACTCGTTTTTCGCTCTCCCCAGGCTTCAGAGCCTTTCTAGGAGCCTGGGGAGGGCAAAAATGGCCTCCCCCCGGAGGCCCTCTGGAGGCAGAAAATGGCCCATTTGCCAAGTTCCGGAAGACCCATTATTTTTGCTCTCCCCAACCTCCAGAGCCTTTCTAGGAGCCTGGGGAGGGCAAAAGCGGCCTTCTCCACCCCCTCTGGAGGCTGAAAACAGGCTGTTTTCCGACTCCCAGTGGGCCCAGAAGGCCAGAAAATCAGCTGGCTGGAGTGTGCATGCATGCCAGACCTGAGCTCACGTGCCCATCAATATGGCTCCACATGCCACTTGTGGCATGCGTGCCATAGGTTCGCCATCACGGGGCTAGGTTCTCAACAGAAGAAGCCCAGGAGTGAGCATAATTCTGCTCTCGTTATTACTTTAATCTATTCATCTTCACTAGGAAAAGTTGTATTTTGCAGATTCCCATAAGAATCCATAATCTTTGTGCTAATATTTGTATCAGATTTGGGTCTTGGGTCAAAAGTTTAAAAAAAAATGTTCGTACTTAAAAAAAAAAGAAATTTCAGATTAATTCCAAAAAAGGACATGAGGGATTCTTGAGTGAATAAATATTGACTGGCATGGAATGGAAGCAGGTTAATTTGACTGTCCATTAACTGATGACAAACTCTTGAAGAATAAAGCAATAGGATTGGTGAATGTGGACTCTCTGATGCTGCTTATGTCTTTCACCACCACCCACATTCCTGTACTCAGGATAGCACAACTCTGTTCAAGCATCTATTATAGCTGGCATTGTTAAAGGTTCCAAAGCAGGCAGGACTACAATCAGTAGGCACACAAAGAAACCTTTTGCCTTCCTAATGCCCCTAAGTACCAGGTCTCCAAAGGAATGGAGACTATGGCTTTTGATTTTCTCCCTTTTTGCTTATTTATAAATATAAATATAAATAAATATATTTCCTGGGCTGCTGAGAGAACCTCTTTATTTGCCAAGTGTCACTGAAAGGTATGTCTCCCTAATAACTCAGAGTTTATAAATGGCAACAAAGAGGGTTTAGTGTGATTAAGTCAATCAAATTTTAAGTTAGCAAGGGAAGGAAAAACAGTGAAATGAATTAGCAAACAGGTGAGAATAAGATAAGGGTTTGACAAGCATCCTTAGGGCCACTGATAAAATGAAGATGAAGGTTGAGCTGCTGAATTTGACAGAAAACAAAAGGTCCATAGTTTGCTAGTATTAATTTACATCGGTTTCAATTGCTATGCTAACATATTCTTAAGCATATAAAGAAATCATTTTTAAAGCAAAGTTTTATTAAGCTGCAGAATTTGGTGCCCTATTTGAGAGTCAGTTCTTCCACGGTCACAAGCAAATAGTGTAGTATCAGATCCATTATCAAAAGAAGAGAAAGGGGAAAACAACACGTTTGCTCAGAAAAGAATAGGGGGAGACACACACACACACAATAGTTTAAGCTTTGATTTCAGTATACTTATTCATTCATTCATTCATTCATTCATTCATTCATTCATTCATTCATTCATTCATTGGTTCTTCTATGCTGCCCTACTCCCGAGGGACATATGGCATTTCAGATACAGAGGGCACTGGGATTCTTTCACAATAGTTTCATTAGCTGTTTAGATCTACTTATTAGAACTTTTGTATTTGTGGAAGTCTATCCTTGCAATTTTTTGACTAGCTATTTGAGAAGAGCCTAGCACCCATGGCTTTGTCTTGATGTACATTTTTAGGTTGAGAGTGATGCCAAAATATGAATTGGGGCAACTTTGCCTAATTTGCATGATTCTCACTCACTAGGATTCATGTGAGTTGATCCAAGCCATTTGGAGGTATGTTAGGAAAGCTTATTGAGTCAGTTAATAGAATCTCTTTACTAGAAAAGAGAAGAAGTTTGATATGGATAGTTTAGATTTATTAACTCATCTATTAGTATCCTCAAATCTCCATTTGTGTAATGTCCTATATGTAAGGACACTCTTATGCCTGGTAAGAAAGATGCTAATATGGTGGCAAGGCTCCATTGTGGTTAGGGTTAGGGTTAGATTCAGGCACCCCATTGCCTGCTGCGCCACTCCGCTTGGACTTGCCTGGGAAAATCCCTCTGGCGCAGCAGGAAATGGGGTATGCATGTGCATGCACAGAAGAAGAATAGGGTGGTGACAGCAGCGGCTTTTTCAGTGCATTCGAGATCTCTGGTAGTTTTCAGCGGCCTCCAGCCAGCCACTGCTGCTGGGAAGTGGCTGGCAAAGAGGCAGCAGCTGGTAGGCTTCTCGCAGTTGCACCGAAAAAGAGAGCTTGCCTTTCGGAGTCCAGACCAGCCGCAGCGGAAAGAAGGTAAACCCAAAGAAAGAGGCAGTCAGGGCAGAGGAAACGGGGCTAGGGCCAGGGCTTCCGAAGAAGCGGAAATGTGACTGGTGAAGGGAGAGTGGGCAGTATGCAGGAAGAGGCCTTTGATAGATTAGGCCAGCCTGGGCAGAAAATAGGTAGATAGGTAGAAATTCAATTTTTTTCTTACCGGGTTCTGTGGGCATGGCTTGGTGGGGGTGGGGGTCATGTGACTGAGTGGGCATAGCTGTGAGTGATGCTGAGTTGGCTACACCCACTCAGTCACATGACTCCCCCACCAAGCCACCCCCACAGAACTGGTAGGAACAAATTTTTTAATACCACCACTGCTATGAAAGCTGGATTATAAGAAAGGCTGCAGGAAAAAATGCCTTTGAGAGATGGTGCTGAAGAAAATTGCTAAACATTTCTTGGTTCACAAGAAGAATGAATAATTGTAGATTAGATAAAGTAAAATCAAACTATTTACTGGAAGCAATAATGGTGAAACTAATGCTTAAATATTTTGGCACATAATACAAAGGCAAGAGTAACTGGAGAAGACTCTGATGCTTGGAAAAATTGAAGTCAATAAATTAATGCTTATTTGAACTCTTACATGGGACTGGATTCCACTTAATTGCTGATTTTCTACTAGTTGCTGAACCTTTTATTATATATTCATCTATATAATGCCTATCATGTGCAAAATGTACAGATGGTAATGAGTGTTGTAGCAGCATTCTGCTAAAGACCAAGGATAAGTAAATGAAGTGAAAACAGCATATAAAATTCTTACAAATTTCAGGAACAATCTATAATAGGGGACTGCTCAAGTATTTTATCCAGAAGGTAATTTTCAATATCCAATTAAAATGAAACACAACCAAGGCTCTAGATTGACAAGATAAAGAGTGAGCCTTTCATTTCCATATGAAAACATATCTATTATGTGCCTTTGAGGTTTTGGTACACCACATAATTTGTTTAAGGGATTTTTCATCATGTATTTCTTAAACAATGTAATTTTTAACCATCTTCAATGAAAAATTGGTAAAAATATAAAATACAACACCTGAAATTTTATTTTATGAACCTCTTTATTTTGGAAGGAATGTTCCAATGTTAGATCTTAGCTCACACATTTCATTTAAAAAGAATGAAGAAAAGAAAAAATATAACGGGATTCTATCTGATAGCTTACTTTCAGCTTCCTCCTTAAATGATTTGTAGATCTGTAGTTCAGGATTATCTGCGGAAAGCAGATTGAACATTTCTCAGCAACCCCCATCTGGCTTTGGCTTTGGTATGCACATCTGGAGTCATCACCTACAATAGAAAGCAGAACTATGATTGTCAATCAGCTATAGAAACACAGGTACATGACAGATGTCTCAATAGAGTAAGCAGTAATAAAGGTATTGGCATGCATAAATAAAATATTTTTCAAAAAAAACTATTAAATAAATCAATAAGATAAGTTTTTAAATAAATAAACGCATTAATATTTTTTAAAAAATATGTTCAAATAAATCATGTTATACTAGAGTTATTACTGAAACTAAGGTTTGTCAAAAGATGAACATTCCTAAACCATGGATCTTCCATTATATTTTCCTCCTGTAATTATTTGGGACAATGAAAATATTTGAGATGAGACCTTTAATTTCAAGAAAAAGTTGAAATAGTTCAGTTGCAGGATTTCATTTGTCGACATGATTTTGTTGTCATTTTAGCTATCAGCTGCTAACAAGTTTTTTTTATATCCTCTTATTTGAAAGACACTGTTGCACATTTGGTCTTATCAAACAAAGCATTTATTAACTTGTATGTCTCTCCAGACATACAGTATGTAGTCACACCTTTCTTTTAAAGAAAGATACCCAGAGGTGGGTTCCTTCCGGTTTGGACTGGTTTGCCCGAACTGGTAGCGACCCACTGGTGATGTCATGATAACATCAAGGAACCAGTTTGGTCAGTGCCGGTCCGTGGATGCCACCATCTTTTTTTTTGAATTTTTTTTTGGGGGGGGATTTTTTTAAATTTTCTTTTTCTTCTGAGCATGCGCAAAAGTTGAGTTTCCGGCACTGCACATGCATCGCCATCTTGTTTTTGGCTTTTGGGAGGGATTTTTTCAGATTTTTTGCCATTGTACATGCATGCGCACGAGAAGCCCATGCGGCGCGGGAGGAAGCGAACCGGCAGCGAGGTAAGTTAGACCCCACCCCTGAAGATACCTATTTAACTACTTTTAACCCTGGTTCTATAAAACTGCAATGTCATTGTAACGTCCTCAAGGTGCCTCAGAGACAGCAGTTAGCATCTCTGATTGGTTGAGCGTCGGCCGGTTGCCGCACGGGAGTCTTCCAGGGCTTCTATTGGTTAACGCACTTGACAGCTGCATATAAATGAGCTGTCAAGTCGCGGCTGAGGAGAGCTTCTTCTGCCAAGTTGCTTTTCCTGTTGACTGTTGCCGTTCCTTAATAAAAGAGTTTCTTCGCAAGCCTGCCTTGTTCCTGTTTGCCGGCTCCGGACTTAATAGTCATGAATATGTATAAGAAAGTAAATCTTACAAAAATCTGAGGAATTTCATCATGTAGCAACATATACTGCATAATTAAGATTAGGGGTGGAGCAGGCATATGGTTTAGGCTTGTTTAAAACTGGGGTGAGTTCAGAAGAAAGGGGAAAAAAGAATTTATAGACACGTATTTGACATCAAGACCCAAATCAAGGACAAAGTAATATAAGAACATTTCAAATTCCTTAAGAACTCTGTTATAGACTTCAATGTGACGATTTTGGGAAAAATGACTAAGAGATTGCTGAAGTCAAATACACCAAAAAGTTTCAGGTAACCTCAAAAGGCCTCAAAATGCAACAAGTTTGTAACATATCACAATTGCTAACTGATAAGTTAGGTGTATTCTGACTCACATGTTAACCTATATCTTTACAACCAATCTGTCTTCCCATTCTGTGATTCTGATGAAGTGAGCTTCAGCTCATGAAAAGTTATGATTTTTGATTAAATGTGTTTGTTGGAAAAGGCCTAGCACAAACCATCTGGAGTCTAAGTGCAGTTAGCCACTAATTAAAATTAATAAATTAAATTAAATATTTGACTCCCATAAACTAACAAAGTTTTCTTCCAACGTATGTTCAAGTAAACCTTACTCAATGAGAAGAATCTATGCATCCTTTGGAAATGTGCCACTGTATTAAAGTTCCTCCATTAAAGTGTATATCTCTCATCCCATCTTTCCCCAATCAGATAAATACTTTATTGATTCTTTTTGCTTTCTAAGCTAAAGTATTGGGACAAATAAACATTTCTATCCATTATATGTAAGTAAAACTATAAGAATGCAAATAAACTTAAAAAGCAACTTGAAAGCAACCATTAGTTAATGTCTCTTCCTGGCTGCTGATGTGAGTCCATCTCTATCCTGCATCTGTTTAGAACAAGTCTTCCTCTACTCATTACAAATAATTAAACCGCTATCCATTCAATGTAATGCCAGTAAAATGTAGAGTTGAGATTGTACCACCTTGAAAGGACACATTCAATATTTTATGTTTTTTTTCTTTTGGCACAGCAACAACAACCAAATAAAAATGAAGGATTATTTAATACTGTTGCTGAAGAAATGTTAAAAATCAATACATTTTAAAGATTTTAACTTTTTTAAAGATCAAATAATATGGCAAATGTTCAAGCAAAACAAGGAGTGGGAATTAAAAATACTAAACAGACACCTCAGAATGTTTTCAAATTTGGAGGCATGTGAATAAATATTCCAAAACAATATATCTGTTCAAGGTTCATTTTAGAAGAATGTTCTCTGCTCTAAGGATTTAAGAGACAGCTTGCTCTATTCATTATGGATTCATGAATTGTTTCTCATAGTCCATGTCTAAAAAAAATCTTTTTAGGACAATTGTATTAAATCTTAATATGTGTTCTTTATGGAATTTTCATCTGAATAGGTATAAAGTAAAAAACAGAGAAGGAAAAATGAAACATCAAAACTGTCAGACATATCAATGCGTCATACAAAATCACGTTATGAAACATTTTAAATGCTGTCATTGTTACCTGTTTGATGTATGAAATGGAATATTATAAAAATGTTTATTTAACATTTTGAAACCATGTCAAACTAGGGAATTGTTAATGCTATAGTAAACAAACAAACAGAAAACAAATCATTAAAAAAATCCAAGCAACATTTGAATTAAATTCCATTAAATTCAATTCATTTGAATAATCTATGAATAAATGTAAGCTACTTATCTAAAATCATGACAATGCATTTGTCTGTATGAGTTTGATTTACTCAGAAATTAAATACACAAGATTTTACCTTACAGACTTCACTCCATTCTCCTGGGCCACTCTCATTGACAGCTCGAACTTTAAAGAGATACTCTGTATTAGGGGACAGATTATGTATTTCGAGATTCTGTTGTACAATTCCAGTAAGTACTCCTATGAGTTGTGGCAGGATTAAACTTTCAGCTGCCTCTTCATCAATTTGTTCATAATAAGCAACTTCAAAGCTTTCTACTTCTTCTGTTGGACAGGTCCAATAAAGCTGGGGAGTGCAAAGAAAGAAAGTGCACTGAAAATACTTTTATTTTTCTCTAGAAAACTAGTAAGTAAGGCTGCTAGCATTTCATTATTTGAGTTATAAGTATTTGTAGAATAAAAAACCCAGAAACCTGCAACCCACAACATCAATTTAATGTCCACAGTACAGGCATTTGTAATTCTTAGTAGCATTTTAGTACCAGTCTCATGGATTTTAAACCTAATAATCTTCCACCTTCTAAAAACTATTTGAAGTTCCATACCAGCCAAAATGTCACGATAACAGGGAATTAAGTTCAACTCATATGATGGGCATTCATTTGGAAAGGCTAGGCTATATTTTCTACTGTCATAAATGTAGCAGAACATTTCAGGTGGGCTCTAGTTTTATCTCTCACCAGATACCGTGGTTTTAGACCTACTTCTCCCACATGGCTCAAATAGCAATAGCAATAGCACTTAGACTTATGTACCGCTTCACAGTGCTTTACAGCCCTCTCTAATAAAATAAAGAAGGAATATATATGGTCGTCAATACCAGTAATTACAATAACCAGAACTTTCAGTACATTTGTATTTTTAAAACTCTTCTATTTTGTTATTCAAAAATTCAACTGGGTCTTAAAATAGCTTCTAAAATAGCTTCTTTCTTACTGGAATAAGAATGAATGCATACATCACCTGCAATGATAAGCAAAAATGTCATTGCCATGCAGCTACATGGCAAATCTGAGTCAGGGATGTCAACTTTGCTGACCATTGCAGAGGGTGGTGGTGAGGGGAACAAAAGCCATCTGTCTTGTTAGGGTTGAGTTGCAGCTGGTTTCTCCCTATCCAGGTTCTTACAGCCTCCAGGCACTGAGCCAACACCTGAAGAGCATTGAGCATTAGCTTGCCCTGCATTATAGAGTTGTATAATTGGGTATCATCAGCATAGTGCTATGCTATCTTGCCACAGAGGTCAGATTGAGTTAAATTAATTTAAAAGAAAAGATTTAAGACATAAAACATCATTTAGAAGCTGCTGTTCTCTCACAGAATATATTTATAAATAACCACATCTGAGATTCTAATCTGTAACACATCCCAGTTCTCAAATTTAGACAGGGTCTTACTTTAGCTTAGTTCATGGGTCTCCAAACTTGGCAACTTTAAGACTTGTGGACTTCAACTCATACCTGGCTGAAGAATTCTGGAGCTGAAGTCCACAAGTCTTAAACTTGGCAATTTGGAGGCCCCTGGTTTAGTTCTGTGTACTTCTCACTGCAGATTTGCAGAGGAAATGCAGGAAAGTTCCTTTTAAAGTTCAACACTTGTAGCATGGTAGTCAGATAAACCATAACCCATGTCCTCCTTTATTACTAGCTCTACAGGAATATTCCTCTTCTGCTGATTGCCCCTCTTTTATCTAACTTTCCACAGTATCTCAAACTGTTGGGTTTGTAGTCAGGGCTGCCCAACAGAGAACACATATCATAAATTCACCTAAATACACCTTCTTTCAAATTCAATATAAATTTTATTATACATCCTTGCATTATATTTTACCTTATATTATTTTATATTACTTTCATTTTTTTTCTTTATCTCACTTTTTCTACTGCCATAATAGAATTTTTATTCTATTTCATCTCTCTGTAGTTTGTTTTATCTCATTTCACTGTATTTTACCTTAATTCATTTTATTGTATTTTACTTTGACTGATGCTCATGCTCTGATATGATTTGTCAACTGATAAATCAATAAGGTATATTGTATTGCAGGGGTGGCCAAACTATGGTTCTTTGAGGACCTGTGGACTTCAACTCCCAGAATTCCTGAGCCAGCCATGCATGAATGGCTGGCTCAGGAATTCTGGGAGTTGAAGTCCACAGGTCCTCAAAGAACCATAGTTTGGCCACTCCTGTTGTATTGTCTTTATAATCCTACTCTTACCATTTTGGTGGTATTGATGTCACAATTTTATAATTTATACTAGTGATTTAAATTTTTGCCATTTCTCATACTATCTAGATTTGACCACTATCATAACAGGATGGCTGTAATATTATCCCTGAATGATATATTATTTTGATAAATGACCAAAATGAAGATACTCACTCAACCTACAAAGGACAAAAGGCTAATAATAATAATAACAGAAAAAAGTAAAATTAGAGCGATATAGAAACAATTAGCATGTAAATTGGGCTCATAAAAATTAAACTAACTCAATTTTTCCCCCAAAAGCTATCAATAACATTTCATTTTATAGGTCAACTTCTAGTATTTTTTTTTGACAGCTATGATCATAAGTAGAAAGTAAAGAGGAATAAAATCAGAAAAAACAAGTACTCAGCTAGTGAAACGATGCAACAACTGATTTCAATAAGACAACCAGTAAAAACAATTAGAGGTTTGATGAATTTTATGGATACAAAATTAAAGTAACAATGATATAATAAAAATACATAATTAATGAGGAAAATTTTGTGTAGAAAAAGTCTGGTTGTTAGATCACAAAAGACTCAATGAAATATCTGGGATTGTATTAACAGGTAGCAATAAAGGTATATTTTAAAATGATTATAAAATATGGAAAGAAGTAAAAAAAGTTCTAGAAATGTGAAAAAAATCTGCTTAGAATCAATACCAACTATCAAAATAAATATATTACCAAATATTTTTTTAAAAAACAAATATTATTTCAAATAGCACCGATTTTAATCTCAGACAAAATCCTCTTAACAATCAACAGATTTACATGAAGGGGGTGGTGGTAGGGAAACACTACTAAAATTTCAATTTTACAGCATATTGTACCCCTCTGCTAATCTGAATGGAAAACTGTGCAGGCAGATATATCAAACCTACTATAATTTATCCATCCGGTCTCTTTAATACAGGTCAGATCAGGACTCTTATTTTAAATTGTAGATGAGTGAGGTCATTGAAAAGAATATGAAATTTAAAAACAATACCATCAGATCAAAAGCCAAGGTTTTTGATAAAGAAAAAGGAGGATTTGTATAGTATGCTAGCCTATGGCCATTTGTGAAAGAAGCTTTTCATTGATATTATAATAACTTTGGGTCCAAAACTCAGCAATATGATTTCATTCATATGTTGATCAATGGTGTAAAGCCACAAGAAATATATTTTAGATTATTCTTCATTTACACAAGAAAGTACATAAAAAATCCATACAAAAGAAACTGTAAATTTTCTAGACCTTTTAAAGAAATCACTTGGAAATTATTAGGAACAAAAAGTATGCAACTACATGCAGAACTGATGAAGATATAATTCCATTAACTTCACATTTCTATTATCCCGTATTATTTGCAGTTACAGAAAGTGTGAATGCTCATATTGATTGCAAGGTCGGAGAATAAAAACATTTTACAAGAATTCATACCTTAGCAATAGTTGGGTAGACAAGAGTTTGGTAAATAACAACAAGTCCAGGAGGTGGAGAATATTCTTCCTGTACCTCTGGATTGTAACTGGGTCCATAGTTTGGATAGCTTCTTATATCTTTTGAAGTATCTGATGAGGCATTCCAAATAGAATACAATTGATTCCCTTTCAGCTCTGTTGGTGGTGATGATTTTGGTCTAATATGCAGTTCACTGCCCAGATAGGTTTGCTCAGTCAGTGAATGAAATGATGATAAGGAGAAACTTCTGTTCAGTCCTAGTGGATTTGAAATGTGTGCACTTGAAACAGTCCTTGGAACCATGACATCAGAACCGCAAGGATAAGGACTTTTGCTCATTTGTTCATATCGTAATTTATTGCGGATTGATGGGAAAATGCTTATTAGGTGTTCAGCAAGCTCCTCAAAGTTGACCTTAAGATGCTTTATTGGATCTTCCTTAAGATATGGGTTGGGCTGATAAAGACTTGCAATTATATCTTCTACTTCCTTTATTAAGCCCCAGGCAGATTGTAGGAATGCAATAGGACTTTGTTCTTTTAAAGCTTCCTTAGAATATTGCATGAGGCTGTCCATTTGATCAATTTTCCTTGTTGCATGGCTTGCAAATTCATAAAGTGCCTTTTGTTTCTGAAGTTCAAGATTTTCTACTGCCTCCATCAGTTCTTTTTCACGCTCTTGAATTATCATCCTTAACCTCATAAAACCATTCCTGATCTCTTTCCTTTTGGCTTCTTTGTAAGATTTAAAATTGTTTTTTAATACAAGGATTTCCATTAGGTCATTATCGATTACATAACGGACTGCAACAAAAGAATCAAGATAATGATGACAATTGATATTATTTTGAAGTATACCATTCTTGTTCACAAAATAGAAAATAGATTAATATTAAATTTAACACAGGCTAACCGATTTTGGAGATGAGAGAGTTTCCAATACAATTTACATACATTTGAAAGTATAATATTGTTCAGTTCCAGAAAATTTATGATGTGATGGTACTATATTAAAAATTGTAAGTTAGACTTCTATAAATCTATTCATTCTGTCTTGAGAAAAAAACAAGCTTCAGATTAAGATTTGGATTGATCAAACTGTTGTGAAAAATTTAAGAATACACATTTTTCTGAAAATAGGTTTCTTTAACAATTATTTTCCTTATTCTAGAACAAGATTGCTTTGCATTTTGCTGCTAACCTCCATTTCCTGTGAGATCATTTCTATTTGTTGGAAAAAGCAAGAACCTTATGTATCTGTCATTACTAAGTAGTGAGCCCAATTCCCCAGAAAATGTTAGATGTTTTTTCTCTCAATTTCAAGTGGCTTGGAGAAATTCAACATGCCATTTTTTGTTCCTAAAACCATCATTTGCCAGTAAATCAAAAAGATCATCTTTGAATCCCATTCCATAGGGATGGGTAAAAAACCAAACAGCATCTTACTTTAAATAATTTTAATTACTTAATCCTATATAGCAACATTGCATCAATTTGTTATTCACAGCAGTATTTATACACTTTGAAAAAGTAATAATTAATTATACCCAGCATTTTGTCAAGCTATGTGTAGCTCATAAATGAACACAGAAGCATGTCTACTTGGTTTACATTAAACTGTAATTAAATGAAATTTTACACATTTAATTCCATGGCTCTATATTGTCTGACTGTCTTAGCAGTCAAGCCTAATGCTGTGAACATCAGAACTGCTGAACCTGCCGTATGCCTAATAATCTGGAAAGGGCAATAGGGAATACGCTAGGCTTTGAGACTTTACTCCTTTATGCCAAAAAGTTCAGAAATTAAAACAGACTCAAGAGCATGTTATGGCTGTACCCTCAGCAAAACTGTTCTGCTTCACTAGAAGCAATACTTCCCCTTTCCAAAGCATAGATTTGATTGCTTCCTATTGTTCTATAAGATTTGAACAATAAAAGATAAGGATCAAGAGATTTAAAAAAAAAAAACTGGAGTTTTGAGTTGATGGGAAAATATGTTTTGATTGTGAAAAGAGAGGAAGAAAGCTAGACCTTTGTGTGAGGCAGAGATAACTATGTTAACGGTAGGTCTTTATATGTCTGTGCCTATATATCTGCCTGAGTGTGTGTAGGACTTCATCACCCCTAAGGTGGTTCAGCAGGAGGAAGTGTGATAAAACATGAGCCCTGCAGTCACATTGCAACCTGCACATTTCTTCTTTCTATCTGCCATTGAGGTGCAACTATGAAAGGCAGGATTTGCACTGTGTCAATGCATTTGAACATTTTTGCTTTTATTTTCATAATTACGTTTAGTACTGAATGCCTATATGTGCCTTCCAGCTAATTATGGAAGAACAATGACTATCCTGGGACATCTGAAAAAAAAATTAGCATGTTAATATACGAAATTCAAAAGCAACTATAAAGGGCCTTTCAGAAATCATATTTCTGTGCTTTCAAGGTCTATATGTTCATTTGTCGGACATACTGTATGTTGTGCTAATCATCCAACTCTAAAATAGATTAAACTGAGAAATAATAACTTTCCCAAAAGCAGACTATGAGCTTCATGTATTATCTACGTTGATGAAGCCAGATATTACAAGGCCATTAGATAGCTATAAGCTAGACCAGTGGTTCTCAATCTTTTCTTCACCACGCACCCCTTTAAATACTGTTTGTGGCCACGGATCATGGCCACAAACCTCCAAGACTCAACTCAAGATTTAAATCATAACATTTTTTTTCAAGCCTTTGCGAATCCCCTGTGACAGCATTGCACCCCCAGCAGGGGTTGTCAGACCACAGGTTGAGAACCACTGAGCTAAATAGTTTATTCTCCATTGATCAAAATCCACTTATTTAGGAACTTAAGAAACTTTTAACCTTAGAGAAATCTCTGATAGGTTAAGCATTTACATTGATTAGATATAGTATAGCAACTAAGAAAATATCAAGCAGAAAGAAAATAATTTAAATAGGAACCTTTTTTAAACTTTGCAATAGTCGTAAATAACAAAGCAGACATTTTCGTACATCCTACTGATAAAGAAACTTTGTTATGATCGCTATGTTGAGCCTCAGCACAATAGTCACATAGTAGTTCGTGATCTTCAAGACAGTATTTGGAAAGCGCTGTTTCACCATGGATTAAGCAGTTTTTGTCTTCCCAGATTTCATCACTAATTTTAACATAGGCATGATTTAAGGAAGAAATATCTTGGTGATAATTCCTCAGGCATAAATTACAGTAGTTCAGCTGACATGACAAACATCTCTTGTCCGCCTTGTTCTCATCGCAAACCTGGCAATAGATTGGGATATAGCTCTTGTCAAACCTCCATCTTAGGAAACCGTATCGGCGCATATACTTTCTAGCCAATCTCGCCCTTAAATAATTAATCCTCAGATACATTTTCTTAGAAAATGGTAGGCAATGTGCTTTTTTGCAGATTGGACATGTGATGATATAGAAACTCTCTGTAACTTCAGCATTCAGTCTGCTCAGCATGATACATTTATCACAAATGCAGTGATTACATGGCAACATAAATGGGCGGAGAAACATTCGTTGGCACAATGGGCAAACAAGCTGGTCAATAAAAGCATGTCCAGAAGGTTCTTTATCCAATGTAATGACAGATGTATCACTTGCCCCTCCGCTTCTGAGTCTGAAAATAAAACCAATACAGAAACTCAGAGTTGTCTCCAAGGATGCCACTAATGTTTATAATTATCAAACTTAAAATAATAATTCTACAATGAGCCTACAAGCAGGGTTAGAAGCTTTGAGGAAAATTAATAGGCTACAAACTGATGATGTGAGATTGAAGTCCTTCCTACCCTGTTAACTCTTTCTGTTGAAATAGATTTAGAATGCAAAAGCAGGGAATATGTAGACCTGTAGATATTTCTGAATTGCAATTCCCAGCATCCCTCACCATTAGCTGTGCTATCTAAGGTATTAATAATTGAGCAATATCAGAGGGAAGGCGTGGCCAAAGTTGCGGCGCTACGGAGTTTCCCCGCGCTCCGTGGGGAAGCCCCAAATCCGCGCCGTCTGGAGACCTGGTTTGGTCGGAACCAAGAGAGCCACCCGAGAAGGGTGGTGAAGAAGAGGGGCACCTGCTGGCAGACTGGGGGGCTGCAAACCCCTCAGGGAGCCAGTTCAGTCCCCTCCACCGTGGCGAACGGAAGGCGACATTTAAAATGTTGCCCTAGTCGTGGCGGTCACATTGAAAGGATTGTTTTAAAGCTGATTGGAGTCATCTGGGAGGAGAAATTCAAAGCGATGAGCTGGAGAGTGTGGAGAATAAAAGAAGTTGGTGAGTGATTTTGCCTGAGAAAACCTTAAGAAAGCTATTTAAATACATCAAAGGGAAACAAAAGGACCGGAAATTAAGGAGCGGCTGCTTAGCTAATGGAGACTATGGAGTAAAAAAAAAAATTCTTTTTCTGAATGGAATATAACTAAAGCCCAATATTGAAGACTGGATTTTTGCTTCTAAAGATTTGGGAATTTGAAGGAGGATAATCTATATACTGGAAATGATTTATAATGATTTATAAAATGGAAGAATCGAATAACAATTAAAAAAGGGCAGAGCTGAGAGAACTGAGATGGGAAGAGCCATCTGCTGGATGGATGAAATTACTGCAATGTTGGAATATTATCAGGGATGTTTTGACAGCTGTAGACCTTGAATAGAGCAGCTTGTTATTGCATAAAAGGTAACATTTGGATTGAGATGGAGAACAAAATTGGACTAAAATTTTAACAACAAATAAAGGAATAGAAAGATTGTTTGGATTAGTTTGGATAAGACTGAACTTGAACAAAAGCTAGTAATAAATAAAGGAACAGAAAGACTCGGACTTTTAACTACAAAAATGAAAATTTATAATAGAAAAAGGCCCTGGATTACATTTTTCTTAGCAGCTGGATGGAATGTAAAATTAATAATTTGTGACTTTGAAATATGAAGACAAGTGATTACCAAGGACTGGTGGCTCTTTTTGAGGACTTTTGGTAAAAGTTTGACTTTGCTGAATTTATGGACTTGAGATTAGTGATTTTAAAGAAATGGAGGAAATTGATTATGAAGAGTTGTTTGGATTTTTGAAAGATCTCTTTAAAGATTTCAGAAGATCTCTAATTGAAGCAATTGAAGGAAAGAATGAAGCACAAGAGGAAGAAGAAAAGAAGACTGATGAAAATATTATATACAAAGCTAAAAAGGAAAAAATATTGAAAATGAAATACAGATTAATGATTATGTTGACAAAATATTACTTATAATGACTCCACAGGAGTTAACAGTGCTAAAGGAGTTAAAGTTATTAAAAATGATTATGTTCAGATGGATGATGATTATTCTGAGATGTTTAATGTTAAAAAAAGGAATGGAAAAAATTAGATACATGCAGATAACGTATACAGTAAGGAGGAAAAGAGTGTGGGGAAAGATAATTTATTGCTGTAAAAATAAAAGAAAGAAAGAGAAGAAGCTAAGGAAATGGGGATGAAGAAATTATATATATAAAAAGGAAGTGGTGGAAGAATCAAAGGGAAATGGATGATGGGTGTTGAAATGTTATAGAAATGGTTTCTTTTTTCCTTTTATGATTATTATATTAGATTTAATTGAGATTAAAATATTAATTGTTTAGAATTTGGTATATAAAAGTAATATAATTATTTTGTTAAGAGCTAATAGTTTTTTGTTCTTTTTACATAGATTAATACTATATATTGGATGGATGAATTGATAATTGTGTTAGATTAATGTCTGGATGTAATATAATTGAATATTTGTATTGATAGAGAAAACAGAATTAGAGAGAGTGGAAATTATGATTGTTTAGTATTTAATAAATGAGATCTGTTTAAATCTACTTGTAAAATTTATTATGTTAAGAGTTGAAGAATTAATTGATTTGGAATAAGGCAGATAGAATAATGATTAATATGAGAAGTATGAATGATTAACATGATTATGAGATTTTAAGAGAAATTATATAATTGAGGTTTTTAACTTTTACGGGGTATTTAGTTATGATAAAATAGGGGATAAGAAAAACAAATGATGAATAAAGAGATTAAGAAAGGGGAGGAAGCAATATGGCTTAAAATTAAGAGAAAGGAGAAACAATAACTATCTTGGTAAATTAAGCTAATAGCGTTTAATTTGGAGAAAAAAATGGAATTAATTGGTGAAGGTCCCAGAAGACAAAATAAGATTTTTTAAATTTTTTATTTAGAAGCAGTATTATTTTGGCAATAATATACCTGGAGTAAAGTGTTATATATAAAGAATTTATGAATGATTGATTAAGATGTATAATTATGTATTTTGTTGTAATATTTTAAGGTATATTGATTTATGTATGAAGTTGTGGAGGAAAAATTAAAAAAATTGGAAAAATAATAATAATTGAGCAACATCTGAGGGTCCACAAATCTCCTACCTCTGCTTTAATGGCTTGTTACATTTTTGAGAACTCTCAAGCCTTTTTAGATTTTCTTGAGTTTTTCAAATCTGTAACAGTTGCCAAACATTTGTAGATAATGGTAAATGATCAAGGTACCATATCATAAAAATATTATATGAATTGGAAAGAGATATTCAAACAGAAAACTAAACTGCTTCTCTTTTCTTCACATCGTGTATTACATGGATGTGAATATCTTTTTAATAGTTAATTATTTTTATTTGTGTTCCAAATATAAAATACTGTAATGCATTTAAAATGTTTATAGGTTATAGGTTTAGGTTCCATAGGTTTATGAGTTATAGGTTTAGGTTCCATAGTTATTCCTTTCCAGAAGAAGAGAACAATTAGTATTTCCATTCAGTTAGGATTTAAGTTTTTGTTTACTCCTTCACTTAGCAGTTTTTTAAAAATTTGCATTTTATATCTTCCACCTGCAATTTACAGCCTTTTAAGTGGTATGCTTAAGGGTAGCAATTGCGGTACTTTTTAATATTTACAAACCACTTTTAAGATATGTTTGGCTAAAAATTTACAAGGGGATATTCTAATAGAAATTGCAGAATTCTCATAATCTAATGCTGTAGAATTTGATAAACTACCGTATTTTTCAGAGTATAAGATGCACCTTTTTACCCCCAAAAAGAGGGTGAAAATTTGGGTGCATCTTATACACCAAATGTAGCCCCACCCACCTGCCGGCCCCCACCCGTCAGAGGTTTTCAGCCTCGGCGCATCGCATTTCCGGGTGTTCCAGGTGACAGGGATCCTTGCTTCCACTCGGAGGTTTAAAATAAACCCCCCTCCCCTGCCGCCAGCTGCTTTGCCTTTTTCCACACGTGGTGCGGAAGGGCTAGGAGGGAGCTGGGTGGGGGGAAGAGAACATGGAATGCGGAGATCCATCCTCCCCAATCCTGATCAAGCAGTCCTTGGAGGCCAGCTGCCAGGGGTTCTCCGGCCAAGAAAATTTGTAATGGGAAGAGTAGAGGGGGGGAAACACCTACAGCTGCGAAGCCTGCACTGGACAACAGGAGCTGAAGCAGCCTTCCAAAAGCAAGTTTTTTGGAATCAGGGAGGAAAGTTTGTACGAGGCTAGGAGCGGGCGCATCTTCCAAAGCTGTTTGAGTTCCATTTCACTGATTGCTCTCATGAGAACTCCGCTGCTGCCAAGGCTGCCTGTGAGATGGAAGGGTTTGTCCAGGTGCATGTGGTGCAAGGCGTGGGGTAAACCAGCCGCGGTGATGCTTTGCCATTGTTGCAATTCCGATTTCTGTGATTGGGACGCAGGGTGCGTTACAGCGCTAGCACCATGCCAGGCGAACATCTCCTGTTTTACCCGCTTTCAGTGATTCGGTGGGAACCACAACCTCGCGCATCCCGATAGCAGAAATCAGAATTGCAAGAAATGGCTTTCCTCCCCGATTTCAAAAACCTTGCTTTTAGAAGGCTGCTTCGGCTCTTGTCTCCCAGTGTGGGCTTCACAGCTGGAGGGGTTTCCCCCTACTCTTCCCATTACGAAGTTTCCTGACCAGAGAACCACACAGATTGTGCCCCTGGCAGCTAGCCTGCGAGGACTGGTTGATCAGGATTGGGGAGGATGGATCCCCCCATTCCATGCTCTCTTCCCCACCCCCAGGCTCCCCTCCGAGCCCTTCCCCACCACGTGCAGAAAAAGGTGAAGCAGCCGGTGGCAGGGGAGGGGGGAAGGCAAAGGGTGGGAGGTTCCTCCATGGTGCAGGCAGCTCCACTCAACCTGCTGGTGCCCACTGGTGCCAGCGGTTTCCCCATCCAGATGAAGCATGATCTTCAACCGGGCATGTGGAAGCCAAAAAAGTGCATTGTGTTTCAGGCGGCAGGCAGTTCCAGCTAGTGCTGTCACTCAAAAATGCTTTCCTATCCCAGTTCCCCGATGCACATTGCAGAGCTGCACGCCCTCCTCCTCCTTCTCTGCAGACTCACTTTCCCTTTCTTCCTGGCCAGATCCATCTCCTGGGCCAGGAGAAGATGCCGACTGCCCTCTGCCTGGATTGTCTGGAGAAGGGGCAGGCAAAGCCCAGCAATGTGTTTATGAGATGGCAGCGTCCAGGAGGACTGAAGTGCTGCGTCTCTATCAGACCTTGCTGCGAGAAAGCCAGGCTTTCAATGCCTACATCTATAGGTAGGAAGCCTTCAGTGCCAAGTCTGTCTTCTCCCCCCATGAAAATCATCCCCCACCCCACCCCCTCCAGTTAAATGCCCATAGGGTGATAGGGTTTGTTTTAAATGGATAAAAAGATCTGTGTTGCTTGTTATCAAAATCTGAATGGAAGTGAGGATGCCACTGATCCTGATGCTGGTAGTCAGAGGCAGAATTGTTTTTTTCTTGTTTTGCTCCCCCAAAATTAAGGTGCGTCTTATACTCCGGTGTGTCTTATACTCCAAAAAATGCGGTATTTTGAAGAAACTTGCTGCTTTATGGTCTGAACTAGCCTAATAATAATTCCACATTTGATCTTTAAGAGCGCCAGTTACACACACACACACACACACACACACACACACACACACACACACACACACACACACACACACACATTATTCAGAGTGATGGATCAATGTGGTTTGAGGAAGATTCCCAAAGAAGCAACGTTTGACTGCTCTTACCTTCTTCGTAATTTAGCTCCACGTCTGTATGGCAAATAAGGAAAAGTGCAACACCTACTTTCATAGCACTGACATTCATTATTGTCCTCAGTACAGCATAAGCACTTGCAATTTCTATTATTAGCACAGGAGCAGCAGCACCAGCGACAATTGGGGCTTTCTGAGAACGCACAGTGACAGCACTGGCAGCTGGTGTCATCTTCATGTGGGCAATAGCAACAATCAAAGTTCCGTTCATCCGTAAACAAAAACTTCCAGCACTGGCTGGACTTTTTTGGGCCACATGATTTTAGACATTTCCTGAAGCCTGGGCAGCAAGGACAACATGCACAGGGTCTTTTGGTCATAATCTTAAAAAACCCCAATATTGTTCTTCTCCCCCTTTTCTCCCCTACTATCTTGTTCTTGTTTGCTACCTTAAGGCTTATTTTGCCCTGGAGTTGTGAAAATTTCTTTTTGATCACTTAGGAAGGAATAATGACATCATAATGGGTTTTACCAATGAGGATACTGGGGATTATTATTTTTTTTGGTAGATGAAAATAGCATATTTGTTACATCACAAACTATGTCACAATGATCAAACACTTATTTTTGTATTGGTCTGATAATATGGAGAAATTGAACAAGAAATGTTCGAGAAAACAAAAAAGGGAACTAGAGGCTAAAACAGTGGTGGCCAACCTTAAGCATACCATCCACCAAATTTTTTCGCAGACAAGTTCAGATCCGCCATTTATTATTTATTTATTTTTTTGGTCATTTTTGTATGCTGCCCCACTCCCGTAGGACAATTCTGCCTCTGCCTACCAGCATCAGGATCAGTGGCATCCACACTTCCACTCGGATTTTGATAACGAGCAGCACAGATCTTTTTATCCATTTAAAACAAACCCTATCACCGGATGGGCATTTAACTGGAGCGGGTGGGGTGGGGTGGGGGATGATTTTCATGGGGGAAGAAGAAAGACTTGGCACCGAATGCTTCCTACCTATAGATGTAGGCATTGAAAGCCTGGCTTTCTCACAGCAAGGTCTGATAGAGAGGCAGCACTTCAGTCCTCCTGGACGCTGCCATCTCATAAACACCTTGCTGGGCTTTGCCTGCCCCTTCTCCAGACAACCCAGGCAGTCGGCTTCTGCTTCTGGCCAGGAGGAAAGGGAAAGTGAGTCTGCGGAGGAGTAGGAGGAGGAGTAGGAGGAGGGCGTGCAGCTCTGCAATGTGCCATGGGGAACCGGGATAGGAAAGCAATTTTGGGTGGCGGCACCAGCTGGAACTGCCTGCCACCTGAAACACAATGCACTTTTTTGGCTTCCACATGCCCGGTTGAAGATCGTACTTCATCTGGATGGGGAAGCCGCCGGCGCCAGCAGGTTGAGCGGAGCCGCCTGCACCATGGAGGAACCCCCCACCCCGTGCCTTGCCCCCTCCCCTGCCACCAGCTGCTTCACCTTTCTCTGCACGTGGTGGGGAAGGGCTCAGAGAGGAGCCCAAGGTTGGGGAAGAGAGCATGGAATGGGGGGATCCGTCCTCCCCAATCCTGATCAACCACTCCTCACTAGTTCACATGCTAGCTGCCAGGGGCACGATCCGCGTGGTTCTCCGGCCAGGAAACTTCGTAATGGGAAGAGTAGGGGGGAAAAACCCCTCCAGCTGTGAAGCCCGCACTGGGAGACAGGAGCCGAAGCAGCCTTCTAAAAGCAAGGTTTTTGAAATCCTGGAGGAAAGCCATTTGTTGCAATTCTAATTTCTGCTATCGGGACGCAGGGTGCGAGGTTGTGGTTCCCACCGAATCACTGAAAGCAGGTAAAGCAGGAGACGTTTGCCTGGCACGATGCAAGCACTGTAACGCACCCTGTGTCCCGATCACAGAAATCGGAATTGCAACAATGGCAAAGCATCACCGCAGCTGGTTTACCCCACACCTTGCACCACATGCACCTGGACAAACCCTTCCATCTCACAGGCAGCCTTGGCAGTAGCGGAGTTCTCACGAGAGCAATCAGTGAAATGGAACTCAAAGGGCTTTGGAAGACGCGCCCGCTCCTAACCTCGTCCAAACTTTCCTCCCTGATTCCAAAACCTTGCTTTTGGAAGGCTGCTTCGGCTCCTGTTGTCCAGTGCGGGCTTTGCAGCTGGAGAGGTTTCCCCCCCTACTCTTCCCATTACAAAGTTTCCTGGCCAGAGAACCACACGGATTTCGCCCCTGGCAGCTGGCCTCCGAGGACTGCTTGATCAGGATTGGGGAGGATGGATCCCTGCATTCCACGCTCTCTTCTCCCCCATCCGGGCTCCCCTCCTAGCCCTTCTGCACCATGCGTGGAGAAAGGCAAAGCAATCGAATTAAAAGAAACTCACCAAGCGCAGGTTTCGCAAGACGTCCCTTCTCTGAAGCTTGCTCTGCTGCCGGTGCTTGTGACTGACTACTTCCTCCTCTGCTATGCTCTTCTATGACTCGTGGACTTCAACTCCCAGAATTCCTGTGCCAGCATGATTGGCTCAGGAATTCTGGGAGTTGAAGTCCACAAGTCATAGAAGAGCCAACTTTGTCGCTTTGTTTTGTCGCTGCCGGAGTTTGACTTCGAACTGCGCGCGCTCTCCAGAATTATGCAGGAAGAAAAGGATCGGACAATAAGAAGGTCGGAATCACTTTCGCTCGCTAAATTTTAGTGAGCGAAAGTGATTCCGACCTTCTTATTGTCCGATCCCCTTCTTCCTGCATAATAAGCATCAGCCTTTTCTGTCCATTGGATGATTGCAATGCGCCACTTGCAATCATCCAATGCGCCACGTTTGGCGCATGCGCCACGGTTTGGCCACCCCTGGGCTAAAACATATAAAGAATGGTTATATGCTTGAATTGGGCATATCTAGTTTAATGAAAAGTAGGACTAGGGGTGACATGATAGTAGTGTTCCAATTGTGGTGTTGCCACAAAGAAGAGGGGCCAATCTATTTTCCAAACCACCTGAAGGCAGGACAAGAAGCAATGGATGGAAACTAATCAAGAAAAGAAGCAACCTAGAACTGAAGGAGAAATTTCCTGATAGTTAGAATCAGTGGAACAACTTGCCACCAGAAGTATTGAATGCTCCAACACTGGAAGTTTTTAAAAAGAGATTGGACAACAATTTGTATGAAATAGTATAGGGTTTCCTGTCTGAGCAGGGGTTGGTCTAGAAGACCTCAAAGATCAATCTACTCAATTTTCCATTTGCTCTCGTGATAAATAATTCTGTACAAAATCTCATATACTATCTTCCAAATCCACTCTAGCATTCGTTCCAATGTCCTCCCATGACAAGTATAGATGAAAAGTCACCTGAACTTCAGCTTCTTAACACTTCTGTTTTTCTTTAACTATTCCTGAAATATAAAATCAAGGGTTGGTATTTACCCATACTCTCTGTCAGCAGTTCAAAATAGGCCAAGTCAGAAATGTACTTTATAGAGCAGGCTTTTTCAACTTTGATGACTTTAAGATGTATGGACCAGCTCTGATGCTGGCTGGAGAAATCATGACAGAACATCCACCTGCACCATCTTATACCAAACAGAATCAAGGCAGACTTATTTCCATGCCCCCTCCTTTCCACAAATGAGTCATCATCTGACAGCTCTTGCATACACTTGCCACTTTGTATTATTGTTCTGGCAGTTCTTTAATGAGTTTTTATGGATTTCATTGTTCTTGATAGAGATTATCTCAGAAATCAAACATGCTATTGTATACTGAGGACTTAAAAAAAATATTATGGAGAATTCACACATTGGAGAAGGTAAGTTTCTGCTAAAATGTATTGGGTTACAACTATAACCAGATGCTTAACTTACATGTATTGTTGTAACACCACAATTCTTCACTATATCAGGGTTCCATTCTGTTGCAATTTATAAAGTACACACAAAATTAGGAAATTAGAAACACAAGCATAAAATCATTCTCAATAAAGGTAATTGCAAACTATATACTTATGACTAAATAGAGTTGCGTCCTTTTGCAAATATAGTACAAAAGAAAAAAGGAGCCTTTTAAAATTTCAACATTCAATTACCATATTTTTCAGAGTATAGGACGCACCGGAGTACAAGACGTACCTTAGTTTTTGGGGAGGAAAAGAGGAAAAAAATAATCTGCCTACCAGGTATTCATCTGGCCAGTCCTTAGTCTGGTCAGCTTCAGCACATTAGCTTGCTGGTTTTGAGCACACGTGCTTGTTTTTTATCCCCTGGTTGGGGATAAAAAACAGTTTCTAAAACACTTCACTTCTCTCTCTCTTCAGAGAGAGAAACAATGAGAAAAGCAGACAAAGGGAAGATCTATAGCTTCACTCGTTAGCACCTCTTCACTCATTAGAACCTTGTCAGGGCTGAGAAAAGGCTTCTAAAGCACAGAAGCCTAGCTGATTGTCAAGGGAGCAGCAATGAAAAAAGCAGGCAAAGGGAAGATCGCTTAGCTAGCAAAGCTGGGAAGATCGCCATTAGCACCTCGTTAGGGCTGAAAAAAAGCTTAGTAAAAGCTACATTCGCAGTCTAAGATGTACCCAAATTTTCAGCCTCTTTTATGGGCAAAAAAGGTGCATCTTATACTTTGAAAAGTACGGTAGTTCTAAAATGTAACCTGTTTAATTAACAATCTTAATATCCATCATGTCTCTACCTGTTAAATGCTACAAATTTTCCCCAGAATTTAACTCAAGGCAATAAAAATGGTCACAGATAAAGCCAGTTAATATATTGTTGTATATTATATTTTATATATGTTAAATTAGGGGGAAACTATTGATATATTTTATATCAGATTATTGAGAAAGACAATTATTTGGTTTGGAGAATCTCTGATCATTATATCAAAGGTTATTAGGTTTTCCGCACTATTAAAGCCTATGGCAGTAACTGCTGGAAAAGTAATATCATGCATGCTAGATTTAATTTTGCATTTAGAATACTGCTAGGACTTTGGTTCTCTCCTGAACAGAAAATCTAGCCTATACTACTCAATGCCTATTCCTTTTGTTGGGGACTGCAACTTTACAGACTGGTATCCTAGCATTTGTATTCTAGAATATATTCCTTGTGATACTCCATGGAACTGAAAGTTGGATTTTATAAGAAGCAGTATAGGAAGCATATTGATGCCTTTCAACTTTGGTGTTGGGAAAGACTCCTGAAAATACGATGAACAGTCAAGAAAATAAACCAATGGTCATTAAATAAACCCAGAGTTCTCACATGAGACACAAATAACCAGGTGAAGTTACCTAACTTTGGACACATCATGGAAAGATCTAGCTCTCTGAAAAAAGCTCCAATGGGAGAGAAGAGAAGCTCATTCAATCATAGTGCAAGGGAATAAGAGGTTTTAAGCTTTTGCATGTCCTTTGCAAGATACATGGAATACAACTCCTTTTGAGCTGGGAAGCTACCAAAAAAATATATATCAAGGAAGTGCTTTCCACTCAGTCAAGAAAATAAGTAAATAAATAAAAACAAACTAGGGAAGATTATGGAAGAGGCACCTGTACTGGAAGTCCTCCTTAATGGAGCTGCAGTTTAGTGGCGAGAAAATCAGAGACAGCCTCATGTTGCAGTAACTTGAGATGAGTGATCCTATGCACTGGTGTACAGATGGTAAGCTGAATTTTATCTAACAGTATTTATTATCTAGTAAATCAATATAAAATGATTTAGTACACAAAGTCTTACCCTTTTAATAACTTTGGTAGGAATATGCAAATAAACAGCAAAATGAATAAAAGTCTCATACTTGTTCTCTGCAGTGTGACTTCTAGTTATTTCCAATATATTATTACAATTGGTCACATAATCAACCAGATGTTTAGACTGGATTTGGCATTCTTATCTACCTGTCGAGTCCTTCCCAAAGACCTGGAATGAACAAATGTTTTTGTTTGATGGTGCTAAAGGTATCACTATAGGATGTAAGCTGTTCCAGGTAAAACCTTTTACAATTGATGGATGATTATTTTGTCAATACCAGTGGTGCTCAACTGTTGCTCCATATGTTTTGGGATTGCATCCAAGGGACCTGTTACTATTGGTACCATCTTTGCTTTCTTTTGCAATAGTCATTCTATTTCTATTTGCAAGTCTTTATATTCTGTAATCTGTAATTTTCTCCAGTACTTTGCCTGGTATTTGAATTTCTGCTTTAAGATACCCTTAAAAAGACATGATTTACATTTTATTTTCAGTAATTTACTTTCTTTTCTCCTGTGTCACAATATATGTGCTATCTAATATTTAAAGTTAATAATATATTTTGTAAGTCAAAGAAATGTCAACTTAAATGTTTTCCAAAGCAGCTTTTGAAACATTTAATTCTGAAAATCTTTTAATACTGTCTGATTTCCAAGGATTTTTGAAGGATTTGTAGAAGCATTTCTTTAGATTGCTATCAGCTCCACTCCTGGCTGTGCAGATGATATTGCCACAGTGCTGACAGAGTACCAGGAGGCTGTGAGAAGGAGGAACCAACTTTGACTCAACACTAGCAAGATGGAGTACCTTTGGGATTTTGGTTCATCAGGGTCCCCATGCCACCTTTAACTCTGGATGAGGTGACATTTCTCGAAGCAGAGCTGGTGTTGCAATTTGGGAGTCCTCCCACACTCACAACTACTGCTCAATGATTATGTGTCAGCTGTGGCTAGGGGGCCTTTGCACTGATTCATTTTATCTGTCCTTTTGTGGACCAGGAAGCCTTGCTCACTGTTGTTCACTTCCCATTTGGAGTACCATAATCTGCTCTACATGAAGATCACTCAGGAGTTACAAATAGTCGAGAATGCAGTAATACATGGCATGTTGAGTGCTCCTAGGTTTCCCTCTGTTATAAAGCTGTATCGGCTCTCAGTTTCCTTCTAGTTGCAATTTAGGTGCTGGTGATAACCTTTACAGTGAACATAGGACCACTCTCTCTGAGAGTAGCTGCCTGTCTGGAGCAAATAGTGTAGGCATGCTGTAGGTCCCTTCTCTTAAACGTTGTCATCTACCCTATACAATCTCCCCAGGGAAACACCAGCCTCCCCTCCAGCCTTTTAAACCTGGAGAGGGCTCTAGACCTGACTTTCCCCCCAGGCACTGGGATAGGGTGAGTTCAGAGCTGAATGAATATGTGATAGTTGCATCAGGAATGTGTGGCTGTGGCATTAGATTTTCTGGTTTTGGTAGTATTGTTTTTGGTCTTTGGCTATAGATGTTGCTTTCATGGTTGAGCTGTAAGCTCCAATTTTGGTTTTAATGTGGGAAATTATACAAATGATTTAAATTAAATAAATACATGCAAATAAAGATGTATATCTTAATTCAAAAGCAAGAAAAAAGTTGGAAAAGACTTGAAAACTATACATACATACAAACACACAAAAGACATGAAAACTATACATACATACAAACACACAAACACACCCACCCACTCACAAAATATTCAAGTATACTAGGATGTGCTACCACTTTCTTCTCATATCTCTTTTTAAAAAAACTACAGTAATACTTGCGGTTCTAAATAAGGATACATAACTGAGTGATTTACATTGGGGAAACAACTGTGCAACCAGGAAAAGGCTTTTAAAATGTTAAATGAACAGAGCAACATATTATTAAAAGAAAAGGTGAATGAGTGAGATAAGGTATAGCAGAGAGAGAAACCATGCTGAAGGGAGAAAAATTGCAAAATGAAAAGAAAGCTATTTATTGGTAGTGTTCTCAGAATCACTCACAGCCTTGAACTGTAATAAATAATAATAGTAATTGTAAAATTCATAATAAAAGTATAATGTCCCAGAAAGACACTTAAAATGGATTTTATAGTTTATCTCAATAGTAATAAATTATAATAAGGTAATATTATTGCATATCTAGTAAATTTGTATGTTTTAGTAGTTTTTTAATTTTATAATAGAAAAATTTTATATATCTATTTTTCTCTATTGGATTGAATTACAAATCTTGAATTTGTAATTCAATTACTTGGTATTGTTTGTTAATCATAATTCAATAAAATGTAGATTATATAAAAAGGGCTTTTGATTATCCAGTTTGTGTTCATGTGTCTTCTTAAAAATTTGATTTAGTTTAGAGTGAACTTTTTTATTATCTGAACATGAGTGATGGAATATGTCAGAGACTTAAAAAACAGGAAATGTTACAAAATAAACCCCTCAGCCTAGGAAGGGGGAAGCACAAAAGAAAAACCCGACCTTGGTCTAATTAAGCCAGTCAAAGCAATTCTCAGAACGTCTATATGTATCTGTTAATTGCTTTGATTGGTTTTCCAGACTCTCGTACATTATGCAATTAGAAATAGAAATAATGCAAATTGTAATAAAAATATTTTCATAAATCTAAATGATCCTTGTGTCCTAACAAAGCTTAACAGATTGTATTTAAATATTTTAAAATTCCCCAGTTTGTAACTGGTGCAGATTAACAACTTGTTTTTGGTATCTGCCAACTGGATAAAAAAGTGTTGCACATACAAATTGATAAAAATTTAGAGAGTGAAGTAATAATAGTAATAATAATAAACTATGACTGCTTATATCATCACACTACCACACCTGTAATCCGGGGTGCATTCATTTTTTGATGAGTTTTTTTATAACCTCCTCTGTAAATAAAATGAAACTATATCTTTTATGAATTTCAGAATATGTTGTCAGCTTGTTTACACTAGAATAAATGTTTGAAAGTCACTCTGAATTTGAACTATCATCCATAGATTGGGTCTTGTTAAGTTTCTTCCTCTACATGATGTTTAGAAAACTTCACCCTTCTCCACTTTTCAGTGCATAAGTTCACAATGGAAGGGAAAAACAAGTTGTCTTTATGTGTGTGTGTCTATTATTATCAAACCAAATCAGAAGGAAAGCCTCTTCATTGAAGGTATAGACCAGTGATGGCGAACCTTTTTTGGTTTGCGTGCCAAAAGGGTGTGTGTGTGCGTATGCTAGTGTGCGCACATGTGCCCACACCCATTCCCTCCCCCCATGCATGCGCATAACCCCCCCATGCTACCCCCTGCGCATGCGCATACCTCCCCACCCCCACACAAAGGCCTTACTGAAGCCAGGGACGGTGAAAAATGGCAAAACGGGCAAAACAGAAGTTCGGAAAATCGCACTTCCGGTTTGCCCATTGGGCTGTTTTTCGCATTCCGGGGCTTCAGGAAGCTTCCCTGAACCCTCCGGAGTGTGAAAAACAGCCCAATGGCAAACCGGAAGTGCATTTTCCGAACTTCTGGTTTGCAAGTTTTGCTGTTTTTTGCATTACGGGGCTTTAGGAAGCTTCCCTAAACCCTCCGGAGTGCGAAAAACAGCCCAACGGCAAACTGGAAGTGCGTTTTTCTGAACTTCTGGTTTGCCCATGGAGCTGAAATAGGGCAACGCCTCGCGTGTGCTCCGATATGGCTCTGGGTGCCACCTGTAGCACGTGTGCCATAGGTTCGCCATCACTGGTATAGACTAATCTACCATGTTAGTCTATTGTGGATTGATAGATGGATGTTGTTAATGATCCTTGTCTAAGACTGAGAGATTGATTGGCCAAGGACATCAACCTAGCTTCTATGTTTACAGTAGAACTAGAACCTGGGTCTCACTGCTCCTAATGCAGTACTTTATTTATTTATTTGCTCTTCTTTTATGCCGCCCTACTCCACGGGGACTCAGGGCGGCGTACAACAGAATATAAGAACAATATAAAAAACAGTAACAAGAAATAATAAATGATTTAAAACATTAATTAATTAAAACATTAAAAAGCCAAACAACACATTCATACCTAGGGGAGACCTAAGATGTTCAGCGGTCACATCACCCGGCTGCAGGAAGAGCCATGTCTTAATAGCTTTCTGGAAGGCCAGCAAGGTGGGGATAGATCGGATCTCTGGGGGTAGTTGGTTCCAAAGAACTGGAGCCCCCACAGAGAAGGCTCTCCCCCTTGGTCCCACCAACCGACATTGTTTGGTTGAAGGGACCTGGAGGAGATCGACTCTGTGGGACCTAACTGGTCGTAGGGATGTATGAGATAGGATGCGGTCCCGGAGATAACCTGGTCCTAAGCCATGTAGGGCTTTAAAGATGATAATCAACACCTTGAATTGCACCCGGAGACCAATGGGCAACCAATGCAGCTGGCGGAGAATGGGTGTTACGTGAGTCTGGAGACACCCACCACAGCTCACGCAGCCGCATTTTGCACCAATTGCAGTCTCCGAATACTTTTCAAGTGTAGGCCCATGTAGAGCACGTTACAGTAGTCCAAACGAGAGGTGACAATGGCATGAGTGACCATGAGTAAAGCCTCCTTCTCCAAATATGGTCGCAATTGGTGCACCAGGCAAACCTGTGCAAAGGCGCCCCTAGCCACAGCCATAAGATGTTGGTCTAATTTTAGCTGTGGATCTAGGAGCACCCCCAAATTGCGAACCCGGTCCGAGGGGGATAATTTGTCTCCCCCAAAGACCAAGGAGGAACAATCGGTATAATCCTTAGGAGGCAGCATCCACAGCCACTCAGTCTTGCCAGGGTTGAGCATGAGCCTGTTCCTTCCCATCCAGATCCTAACATCATCCAGGCAACGGCACATCACATCCACTGCCTCCTTGAATTGCGATGGGGTGGAGATGTACAGCTGGGTGTCATCAGCGTACTGTTGAAATCTCACCCCATGTCGACGGATGATCTCCCCCAATGGTTTCATGTAAATGTTAAACAGGATGGGCGAGACGACTGAACCCTGAGGGACCCCACAGGTCAGGGGTCTAGGAGATGACCTCTGCCCTCCTGTCAATACCGACTGCGACCTATCGGCGAGGTAGGAGGAGAACCACTGCAAAATGGTGCCTCCCACTCCCAGCCCGCCGAGTCGGTGCAGAAGGATATCATGGTCGATGGTATTGAAAGCCCCTGAAGGTCAAGTAGCACCAGGATAGAAGAATTCTGGAGTACCCGCTCGCCGTGGCTCCACCCTGGAAGTCCTTTAAAAACTCTGCACTTTTTCTCCCATCATGTTATTTCGCTTCATTTCTCTTCTTTAATAGTTCCCGCTCCAGCGTTTGTGAGTGGCTTTCCAACTTTAAATACTATACAACAAATGTGTGTTTATTTATTTTCATTCTTTTTAATTTTGTATGTGAAGAGATTTGTTAATTGAATTGGGTTGGGAGGGGATGGAGAAGTTTTACTATTCACAACCTAAAATGCAGCATCTTTATCCAGACAAAAAATCCGTGAAGCACACTCACTCAGGACTAATTAAAATAAGAGGAAATAATTTAATTCTTAAAAACTAAATCTGCTTTCAGTTTATTAAGTTTGGAAATCAAATGAGCTAGGAAATTTATCACTGCCTATTATATACCGTATTTTTTGCACTATAAGATGCACTTCTGCCCCCCCAAAAAAGTGGGTGGAAATGTCTGTGCTTCTTATAGAATGAATATTGCGGCGGGGGGGGGGTTGGTGCGGTTAGGGTTCACTGCTGCTGCCGTTCACCACCACCAGGGAATGCTGGAACCTTTGCTGCTGATCAGCTGATCGGTGGTTGGATCGGCCTCCTGGAATACCGCCGATCAATCAGCGGTGGCGGCAGCAATGGCAATCAGTGGTGGCGGCAAGGGTGATTGGTGGTGGCGGTGATAGCGATTGGTGGCGATCCCTGCCACCTAGAACAGCTGATCAGCAATATTCTGGGAGGCAGATCCAACCGCCAATCAGCTGTTCTGCAGTGAAGGCTCCAGCATTGCCCGGTGGCAGTAGCAGCTCAGCTCAGTTGACCGGTGGTGGGCGCAACAGAGCAGAGTCCTGATGAGCCACGTGCTGGGGCCGCGATAATATGCTGAAGTTGACCAGACTGTTTGCTGCAAGAACATTAGCCAGATGAATACCGGATGGATGCTGGGAGGCAGAGCCAGATATTTTTTTTCTTGATTTCCTCCTCTAAAGCTAATGTGCGTCTTATGGTCCGGTGCATCATAGTATGAAAAATACAGTAATATAAATGTTTGCTGAAATTCTTCATTAGTAAGAAAAATTACCAGATAAAAGAGAAACAATCTACAGCCTAAAAGAGAAGCTGAAGTTTTCTTCTAAGTGATTGGAATCTCCAATACTGATACTGTCCCCATTGGTTATTGAATGGGTAATTCAGATAAAAGCAGCATTGAATTCAGATAAAAGCAGCATTGCACGCATGTCCAAAAGAGGTGGATCTTGCAGTGCAATGGCCCAACTTTTGTCATTTTGACAAAAACAGCAGGAGTCTGGGGATACAAATGTCTAAAATACAGAGAAACAGAATTCATACACTATGAACTGGTCAACCAGACAAATATTTTTTAAAATGTATGTGAAAATTGTCTAACACTATAGTCAGTAACAAAGCCCCTTCTGTTTTTCCTTTCATCCTTTCTCAACACCATTTTGTATGCTACACAACATGGAATGTTCTAAGCATAGTATTAACCTGGGCTACAGTGTAAAATCTATGGGTCATTAATTGATCAATCAGTGGTAGAGTACATTCAGACTAAATTCTGCAGAGTGGACTTGTTCCCTAAGAAAGTATATCACACATTTTCTCAAAAACTACTTATAAAAAGTTTTATCTCAGCAGTAAATTCTGTACAGTCACAGCAGCTATGTAATAGAGCATTATTATGACTTCAGCAACTGGGTTTTCCACACCAGTACACAGAGAATCAGCAGCAATTTTGAGCAAATCTTGTCTTGATCTAAGATCTATTTCTTGTCTTAAAATATTGAATAATATACCAATCCATATACTTGTGGCAATTTTTGCAATTTCTTTCCATTGTATTCCTAGAGCAGCATTATCTAGACAAATAACTTAAAACTTGTCTTAATATCCTGTAAATATAGTTATGCACTCACTTTTTTCTTAATACTTCTTTTTTCCCCCACCATACATTAATGTACTTTATTTTTCCAGTCACCATTAATTATATGCAAGGTTCACAGCTTGTAAAATATTTAGTTTTACCTTGAAGGCTTGAACAGCTGTTACTTCATCAGGGTAGAGATTTATTTTATTTCCCAGATCACATCTTCATAACTAGCCCTACCCATCTCATGTTTCCAAAATTCTCCTTGATATTCTACTTAGACTGTGGAAGGAGGAACATTATGGCAAATAATACCACAGAGCTACAAAATGTCACTCTGAAAACAAACATAAATATCTTTTAGTTCCTGGTAGAAATAGACCTCTTCTGTATAATCTAAGTTGATTGCACAGCATGTTTTCACTGTATTCACATTCTTCATTGTATACCTACCTAATCATTTGAAATGAAATCTACTTTTAAAAAGGAAGCATATGTAGGATCATATCAATGCTAACAGCTGCTTTAAATTATAATCTTGCTGTAATCTATAATTGTAAATTAAATGCTGCATTTTTTAAAAAAATGACCTTCATTATTTATGTTCTCCAGAGGTGGGAGTCGGCAGGTTCTGACCAATTCTGGCGAACTGATAGCGGAAATTTTGAGTAGTTCAGAGAACCGATAAATGCCACCTCTGACTGGCCCCACTCCCATCTATTCTCTGCCTCCCAAGTCCCAGCTGATTGGGAGGAAACATGGATTTTGCAGTAACCTTCCCCTGGAGTAGGAAGGGAACAGAGATTTTACAGTATCATTCCCTTGCCATGCCCACCAAGCCACGCCCACAGAACCGGTAGTAAAAAAAAATTGAATCCCACCACTGATGTTCTCATGTTCTTTGAAAAGCTTATTTAATTCACTTTTCATGCTGCCTTTTTTAAAGCTTTGGTATAATCTTTGGTATAATCTTTGGTATAATCTTTTGAACATCATTTTTCCAATTTTCATTTTCTGTTTTAAATGAGAATTGTTGCACACTAAAAACTTTTTTGGGATGGTGGGGTAAACATTCCTTCCTAAATCTCAGTTGTGTGTCATGTCATTCTGTCTAGCTATAAAACCAAACAAATAAACAAATAGATATGAACCATGAATCTTCTGTGTAGAAAGTATACAAGATTCTGAATAAGAATGTAACTTTTCCCATATTATTTGCATCTTTCTGTGACTACTGAAGGCATACGTTATAGGTATATAAAAAAAAGAAAATGAAAAAAAAAACATATTTGCATCATCCTTGACTAATTAGAAGACAAATATGTTTAAATGTATATAGGTAGAGCCAAGCTCTGACCAGAAGACCTAGAGTCTGAGTGAGCCACACAAGGAGTCTAGTAGGTCTCACTGGAGTCTCTGACATAACAGAATGATAGAATTGGAAGAGATTCATTCATTCATTCATTCATTCATTCATTCATTCATTCATTCATTCATTCATTCATTCATTTATTTATTTATTTATTTATTTATTTATTTATTTATTTATTTATTTATTTATTTATTTATTTATTTATTAGTGAGACTTATATACCGCCTCACAGTGCAAGCACTCTCTAAGCGGTTTACACCAGTAAGCAATGTATATTTATATTGCCCCCAACAATCTGGGTCCTCATTTTACCTACCTCGGAAGTATGGAAGGCTGAGTCAACCTTGAGCCGGTGAGATTTGAACTGCTGACCTGCAGATCACAGTCAGCTAAAGTGGCCTGCAGTACTGCCTCTAAGATCTTGGAGGTCTTCTAGTCTAACCCCTGCTCAAGCAGTAAACCCTATAGTATTTTAGATAAATGGTTGTCCAATGTCTTCTTTAAAAAAACCTCCAGTGCTGGAGCAACCACAACTTCTGGAGACAAGTCATTCCACTGATTAATTGTTCTGTCAGGAAACTTCTCCTTAGTTCTAGGTTGATTGTCTCTTCACATGCACCAGTCTTCTGGCCTGTCATGACTTGATGCATCTCCACAGAAAAATTGGAAGAATTCAGCTGCCTATGCTGAACAGGAAAATAATGGCAGCCTTCTGTAGATGTAAACACTCACATATACAGTATATAGTATATGCAACAGTCTTTTTCCAACTATATGTTTAGATGCTGTTGTGATTAATAAAGTGCAAAGTAATTTAAAATAATCATTTGTGATTACTGAATTTATAGTAGCTTTCTATCACCCTGTTTCTGCCATCAGACAACTCTCATGTGAGGATTGCAAAACCGTTCACATTAGAAAGGGATCCTATCAGATTGAGTTCACTGTTCTAAAGGATTATGACATTGACTAAGACTATATAATGGCATGTAGGAAAGATCTTGGGAGACTAATTATAGATGCTATCTAGAGAAAAGTCAGATAAGAGAATCACAGCCCACAATTGGATAGTGAGTGGGACAAGATGCTTAGAAGAGACTTTCCCTAGTTTTTTGGCTACCTAGGAGGAGAATTGTACTTGCAAGATTGATGTCAGCCTCACATAGTAAACCAGATAAAGAGCTAATTCTATTTTATTGTAAAACTACATTGACAGAATCTTGCAAGTCTGAAACTACAATTCTCCCCACACAATTGTCCCCTACAATCTTCTACACAGCTTGAGAAACTAGGGAATGCATTGCATTCTGTAATGTAGTTATCATGGTAATATTATAACAATCAATTTGCAAAGAGGTAGAAGTTAAAAGGGAAATAGAGGGAAAGAAAACAATATATTAGCCTTAATTATCTGAAAACATAATGCTAAGAAAATTACAATTTGCAAATTCATATGATTTTCCCTCCCAGTACAGTAAAATAAACAATGTTTCTCATTATTTGCATGGCATTCATTAAATTGAGTAGAGAAGGGATTGCTCACGCTTATTTAAAAGAATTAAATGTGATTCAATTTATAATAATAGCAGGATGTTTGACAAATATTATACAAAAAAGTTGCAGATCATGTCAAGTTGAATTGGTTAAATAAGATCATGGATGGACAACTTTTATGTGTTCCCAGAGCCTCAGATTCAACTATGTGATTCGACATCAAAATTCAACCAAAAAAATTTGCATTTTTAAAGGGTTTGGTAAAATACTAATACCTTGGAAAGTATTAGGTACAAATAAATGTAAAATCTATTTTGTTTCTCCCCCAATAATTTTTACCGTTTTCCTCTTGGCGCCATTGGTTTTATTTATTTATTCTCTTAGATTTTTCTGCCACAGCTTTGGTGGATTATGTTAATTCAGGGGGGAAAAGCATTTAGAAGAAATAACTACTAAAACAAAATATCAGGACATGAAACAAACTAGGCATTTGTTTACTCATCACATGTCTTCCAGAATATATACAGTAAGTTGTTAAACATTTCTGGAAGACCAAAATAGGTTCTAAGGAGTGGTTGTTCCACAATATTGAAAAGCAGGACCTCTAGTCTTCTTTTACAAAAATAGAGGAATGACAGCCAGCTTGTCTAGCAAATAGCATATCTGCAATTAAGAGATGAGGCTATAGCATTTGGTGGAATTTATTTAAGTATATTGCCCCTTTCCCCAAAAAAAGAATGTGCACAGGAGAAGATAGAACATCTGCTTTGCATTCAGAAATGTCCCATTTCATGCTCTCTAGAAACTTAATGTGGTAGGAAATTCTCTTGCCTGAAATTATAGAATTGATCCAGTCAGGAAAGTCAGTCATAAACTAGCAGAGTGGGTAGAATTAGAATTCATGAACTTGTGCATATCCCAGGGCTTCTCAAATAGGAGTCTGAATGGGGCTTACCTTTAACTACAAAGCAACTGAAAAAGGAAATATCTGGCAAAGATATATCCCACAGCCCTAATTTAAAAATAAATGCTCTGTTTCAAAGAATTCCAGAAAGAAGAGCTCCAACAATTATTCAAAAATTCCCACTACACCTCAGGATACCAAATATATTATTCAGGGATAGTGTAGGAGATGATGGGCAGTTCCCATTCCCAATCCTAGCTGGCTATCACAGGATCCCAAAGACAGAAGCTGGGAATAACAGATGCTAAAAACCTTTCTATAATAATAGACAATATAAAGCTTTCCATTTCCAGATGAAAACATTTAAGAAATGGTATCCACCCATATATTCTCATTATCCATGTGTGTCTGTCTATCATCAATCTATCTATCTATCTATCTATCTATCTATCTATCTATCTATCTATCTATCTATCTATCTATCTATCTATCTATCTATCTATCTATGATAGATAGAAAGACTTAGATAGATAGAAAGGCTTAGAAAGCTTAGAACTACGGCACGACCTAAGCATAGCTCATAAAATTATCTGCTACAACGTCCTTCCTGTCAACAACTACTTCAGCTTCAACCACAATAATACACAAGCACACAACAGATACTAACTCAGAGTGAACCGTTCCAAACTTGACTGTAGAAAATATGACTTTAGCAACAGAGTGGTAAATGCCTGGAACTCACTACCTGACTCTGTGGTTTCGTCACCAAACCCCCAAAACTTTACCCTCAGATTGTCCACTGTTGACCTCACACGATTCCTAAGAGGTCAGTAAGGGGCGTGCATAAGTGCACCAGCGTGCCTACAATCCCTGTCCTAATGTTCCCTCTTATTAGTACCCATCTTATGTATATAAACAATGTTATATCTATGTATATTACTAACACATACTTGACAAAATAACTAAATAAATAAAATAAAAATAATAAATAAATAAATAAATAAATAAATAAATAAATCTATCTATCTATCTATCTATCTATCTATCTATCTATCTATCTATCTATCTATCTATCTATCTATCTATCTATCTATCTATCATCTATTTAACAGATTAACAGAGTTGGAAGGGACCTTACAGGTCATCTAGTCCAACCCCCTGCCTAAGCAGGAGACCCTACATCTGCCTCTACCTAGGATTGAACTCACAACCTCCTAATCCTGAGGCAAGAGCTTCACCTCTAGGCCACAGCATCTATCATCTATCTATCATTTATCATCTGTCTATCATCTATCATCTATCATCTATTTATCATCTATCTAATCTATCATCATTTATGTCTTTTAGCTTATATAGTTTTTTATCTTTTATGTTTGTAAGCCGCCCAGAATTACCATGAGGTAAGATGGGTGGCCAATAACTTTTATAAATAAAAATAAAGTAAAAAATAATTATTTATCTTTTATATTTATCTGTCATTATGGAAAAAATGGAGAGGCAAGAGATCATCTACAGACCTGGCAAGATTTTTTTCTGGACAAGTATTATGACAATAATTATAAAACTCAGGTTTTCCACTTAATATGATGGTTAAGGAAACCATTGTTTGTTGATTAAGTTATAATTGACTGGGTTTTATATAAATAAAAATAGATGGATTCTAAATTCATACTAAGAGAAAATCTATGTTATGGTTAGCACAAAAGGGGCCAACTTGCAGTCCCAGAGTCACATTTCCCCCTGCGTTCAAGTTTGGCCCTTACCAGTTATTTGAAAACTGGTGTCACAATTTTACACTATTTTAAGGCACAAGATACGAGGGTGAGACAAAAAGTAATGCCATTTTCTTTATTTCAGGTGAAGTTTTTGATAAAAATACCTGAAATTTTTCCCAGTTATAAATGATTATATCATTTACATTCTGAAATATTTTGCATCTTACTTTTCAGGTTTTTAGACTCGCAAGGAAAATTCAAAATGGCTGCCCCCTTAGAGTTGCGTCAAAAACAAAGAGCAGTGATTGAATTCCTTGTTGCTGAGGGGAAAACCCCTGTGAACATTCACAAACGATTGCAAAATGTGTTTGAGGACAATACTTTATATTATAGCAATGTATGCAGGTCTCTTCGGCCCCATGAAAGAGAGTTTGAGAGGCAAACATTATCCCAGTGACGAGGAAATGAAAACTGCAGTGAAGAAGTGGCTCAAAGAACAGTCAACAAAATTTTATGAGGCAGGGATACATGCTCTCATTCGAAGGTGGAACATTGCTATTGAGAGAAACGGTGACTATGTTGAGAAGTAGGGATGTGATCCACAGAGGACCAGCTTCATTTTGATGTATGCTACATGTTCCTGTGTTGGTAATTATACCTGTCCTAAAGAAAATGGCATTACTTTTTGACTCACCCTCGTACATTAATATTGTAAGTCCAATCCTACAATCAGTTTAAAAATAAAAAAATAATAAAATTAGCTCTACTTACTATGCATCCTTGCCTTATCCACGGTGGCTATTGGGTTTTCAAGAATTATTGAGTATATTTTCTGGCTATTCAAAGGTTGTCTAATCTTGGGTTTTTGTGATGAGTCGTTTCCAGCAAAAAAGTTACCAAGTGTCAATTTTCTGCAGGAGTTATTGGACTGTAACTCATATATAGGTACCTAGTGAGAAAAAATGGATCTCATGTGCTATGAGAGTATGTTTTATCTACTGAGTCCTGCTGCCTTCTGTTCCACAAGATATATTTGGAAAGGGATAAGAAAAGTTGGCAGGAAATTCTGAATCAAAATTAGAAAAAGCCTGAGGGCTATACGTGTGTGTGTGTGTGTGTGTGTGTGTGTGTGTGTGTGTGTGTGTGTGTGTTTCTAAGTGTTGAAACACTTTGCTCCATTCAGCTCTCTTTCTCTGGTTTACCCCTTGAAGCTGAGAAAATCCATTAATTACACATGGATCTTTTTAAATTGTATTTTCTCATCTCTTTGACAGAAACCTCTCTGTCCCCTGAAAAATGCACTAATTTTAATGAAAATATTTGGCTTCCCTTTAAAGCTGGTACAGATACTTTGCATTATTTTCTAGTGACATTTTACTGAATTCCAAAATGTCTTTGACTTGACTGTAGCTATAGTTGTGTGAATCTTTATGTGAAAGTTTCATAGAATGAAGAAATGCTGTCGACATGGGACAATAAGATATGAAAGTTTTGTGGAAAGAATGATTGATTCCATGGGAAAAAATTATAAAGGCAGAAAAATATAACATTCTGAGGAGATACAAGAGAGAGAGAGAGAGAGAGAGAGAGAGAGAGAGAGAGAGAGGGAGGGAGGGAGGGAGGGAGGGAGGGAGGGAGAGAGAGAGAGAGAGGGAGGGAGGGAGGGAGGGAGGGAGGGAGGGAGGGAGGGAGGGAGAGAGAGAGAGAGAGAGAGAGAGAGAGAGAGAGAGAGAGAGAGAGAGAGAGAGAGAGCGAGCACATAATAAATTATAGTCAAGCACAACATAATTTAGAACAATACTATCTTAAGAAAAATGTTAAAAATTATTTTCTATGTAAACAACTGATAGGAAGCCTATCACTCACTGCTGGAATTCAGTCGTATCCAGCAATAATGGATGGAAAATGTTAACGGATTGTAATGGAGGATTAAGAAAAGGTTGCAATATACCAAGAAACAAAAGCAAACACATGATACTGAACTAGTATTCTGAAGGAAAGACCAGACTCTCCAGTCTTATAGCACAATTTAATTATCAGTGGGATAAAACAGCAACATGTCAAGCTCTGCTATATGGAAGAAAAGATCATGATTCTGAGAAGAATACTCTAACTTTTTAAATTAAACTCTGCAGTCAAAAAACATTTTTCATGCATGTGTGCCTTTTTTCCTCATTAATTTTATTTATAGTCCCTCTAGACAAATAATAGGAAGAGAGAACATGGCGCAATTTTAGATTTATACCTACAATTTGCTTATTGCATGATATGCTACTATCTTTTTCCTCTGAAACTATTGCAGTGGAAACATAGGAATGGAATACTTATTAGGGGGCAATGTAAATTAAAGTGAGGAACAAAGCCTTGCCTTCAGCCTGAGGGAAAAACAGCAAATTGGGTGAGCCATACTCACCTCAAACCTGTAGATATTTCCTCTTCTTTTCTTTCTCTTATTTATGTTGAGACACCAGAAAGAAACAAGAAGTAATGGTAATATACGGCATGGAAGAGCTTGTTTTCCCCACCAGAGAAAGAATGAGGATATCTGAGAAGGAGCCCTATGTTGCTGATAGAAGTTTATTTCAAGGCATTTATAAAATGTTGAAATGAGAGAAGTAGCATTTCCTACTGAAAATAATAGGTTTGGTATTCCAATTTCAATTTCCAGCAGAAAAAAACAACATAAGCTCAGTGTTCTCTGTTTCTGCCTTCTATATTCATTTCAGAAATCTCAATGCTTAGAAAAACGAGAAAGAGTATCAAAGAGAGGTGAATGCATTTTAACTTCTATAACTTTTGTGAAGGATCAGATGGAGCTCTTTCAAAAGTGTAATACCTTTTCAGGTAAACAATGGGATGCTTGTGAATCCCTAGATTCTCCTTCCCATGTATCTTAGAAGCCATCATGGTTTATCATCATAGTCCAAAAAAGCTTAGCAGAAAAAAATCTTTATTGATTTATAAATGTACGGTCAAAGCCTGATTAAAAGGAAAAATAAAATAAACATTTTATGACTTATTTTAACCAAAGAAGAACAAGTGAGATAAAGTAATAGGAAAATTGATTAAAATCAAATCAGATAGAATAAAAATAACTAAGTTAATTTACTGTATAAACAGCAATAGTAAGATTGAATTATTTTTATTATCATTAAAAAAATCTTTATACTCCCTTAAACAACCAGGTATTCCAACAGATTGGATTCCAACCAACCCATTCATTTCTGAAGGCAATTGCAAAAGAGCCGAGGTGGCGCAGCGGTTAGAGTGGGGTACTGCAGGCCACTTTAGCTGACTATGATTCGCAGGTCAGTGGTTCAAATCTCACCGGCTCAAGGTTGACTCAGCCTTCCATCCTTCCGAGCTTGGTAAAATGAGGACCCAGATTGTTGGGGACAATATAAATATACATTGCTTACTGGTGTAAACCGCTTAGGGAGTGCTTGCACTGTGAGGCAGTATATAAATGTCACAAACAAACAAACAAACAAACAAACAAATAAATAAAGCAAAATTTAGCAAATTTCTTAGAAATTTCTGTTGTGCTCTCTTGAGCCCAAGCCAGCTCATATGCCAAGATGATGGTCTACCAGAACAAATCACCAGTCATGATAATGTGTGTTATTGCTGCAGTGGCAACTTCCAAGCATATGCATCAGCAATCTAAAAAAGAATGTTACAAAAATTGCACTTTCACAAGCATTGACAGTAACAATATTCAAAATTGCAAGCATGATTTTTTTCCTAAGTGAAGGGAAAAATATCTTTTAAAAACAAATTGGGATAGCAAAATGATCAAGGTAAACCTTGCCTAAAACACAATTTGGGATTTTTGATTTATCACTTTGCAAACCCCAACTACCAATATTGACATACTTACAAATAACAATTGGGGAAAAGAGGCAGAAGCAATATATCATTTTTACTTCTCTCAAAAAAATATACCTTTTTCTTTAAAAAAAATCACAGTAGAGTAACAGTAAATATATTAGAACTTTGAAACTTTCCTTTTTGGAATGCCTCTGGAATACTATTATGTGATACTGTTGGTTTCATTCTACGGTATTAAGAAATTATTGCTGGACTTTTCACCAAAAGTAGCATTTTTAAAAGGTAAAAAAAGCTAAAGACCTCACTGCCATGATAAAATCCTTTAAAGGAATTCTTCTATCTCTTAAATAATTAAGCAATATCTATAGCTATAGCTATATCCACACTCTCTCTCTCTGTGTGTGTGTGTGTATGTACATACACACATACATACATACATACATACATACATACATATTTTTCTGTCGAGTCATCTGGTATACCAGGTGACTCGACAGAAAAACATTTAATCTTTCCCCTGGCTCAGCTGATAAGGGAGGAGAACTTGTGGCTTTGAGGGTAAAAGCACTGCCTAACAAGGCCAGCAGCCCAAGTTTGAATCCGAGAAGGGTATGGCAAGCTGATGAGAGCTAAATAGCTTGAAATAGATCTATACTAGTCTCCCTTTATTTTTTTATCAGTTCTTTGTAAATCACAATCTCCGGAACATTTTAAAATGTTTTATTGTACTAAGCTTTCGTCAGCTCCTGCTGACATCTTCAGAGTGTAAAATCCCCATTGAAGTGATGCTTGCTTTTATGTAATGCCGATCGATTTAGTCATTGCACTCGTAATAGGCCCACACCCTTGCCTCCCTCCTGTAATTAGCTTTATTGTTTTTGCCTTAGTCATGCTGACAGATGGTGATACGATTTCTATTGCCTCTTTCCCTATTGTGTATTGTCTCTTTCTCTCCCCGGGTGGGGGGGTAATGCAGGGCTATCAGGCATTGCTTTGAAGGTATTTCTCCTGGCTCCCTCCCCCTCATTGCTACTCCTCTCTCTTTCAGGCACACCCGTTGCCTCCTCTAAATTCATCTGTTTTGCCCATGATCTCGTAATAGGTCTGCATTGTTCTTCACCCCTCCCCGCCCTATCCCTCTCGTTTTGATGCTGCTCTACCATGCTCTCTTGCATTCGGTTAGGATTTGTCACACCTTCATTGGGCCAATCTCTATGCCTAAAGGGAGGAATTTGCCCCCCATCTCCATTCAACCAAAGTGATCGGTCCCCCTTTAGTCCATCCTGGTGTCTTAATTCCTGGTATGCCAGTGGTAAGTCAATATGTCTATTGATAGAGTTGTTGTTAGAAAACCAAGCATCTTTCAAGAGGCATCCTTCTTTTGTTTCATCATAGGCAACAACTTCGGTCTCCTGGAAGTTGAACTCATGACCATGCTCCTCCATGTGCATCCAAATCTGGGAGCGCTGTTCCTTGAGTCAGACCACTAGCTTGTGTTCATGCACTCTAGTTCTTAGTCGTTTAGCTGTTTCTCCTACATAATGACCTGCGCAATTGCTGCAGTTAATATGGTTGATTATTGAGGATGTCTCCTCCTTCGGTAGTGCTTCTTTCGGGCACATCACTCTCTTCCTCAGCGTTTGGTCTGGTTTGTGCGCCACTTTAACCCCATGTGATGCAAGAATGCATGCAGCAGTTTTGGATACCCCCTGTATGTATGGGAGCAGCCTCCACGTTGATGTTCCACTTGCGCCCTCAATGGGCTGCAACAACAACTTTTATCTATCCCAGGTCCTTGGGAAGGACTCTATAGAATGGATAAAAATGCCAAATCCAGTCTAAACATCTGGCTGACTGTGCAACCAACCATAATAAGAACAACAATAATGGATCAATCCATCAACCCTTAGGGATCAATGTTGATCAATTTGAAGAACCCTGTTGTAAAGACCCCTTTTGAAGCCACCTTACTGTATGTTTTATGTGACCTCACCAATGCAATATATATGCAGTTCCAAATACATACTCTAAATAGAATATATTAAAAAGGTTCCAAATGTGGCAAATCCAAGAATTGTGCAAGAACTACAAAGGTAGTGTATGGAGAGGTATAGTGAACAATGTTGGTGTGAAATAGTTTTATTTCTGTTTCCTTTTTCTTATCTCATGCCTTTAATATATCCGGCTTACTGTATCTTACCCCTTTTCTGCACTCTGCATATAGAATATGATTGTGCCATATAGATTAATGATGCAATTTAGTATCTGCACAGGAGCACTGTTCCAATATAGTGCTAAATAACTGTGAGCAGAAATTATTCTCAGTGGATTCCAGGGGGAAAAAAATGATACTCCCTTTCCAGAAGAAATACTTTTTCCTGTATTTAGAATTCCATCATCTGTAGAAATAGCTATTTGTTATTACACTGAACAAGCCTATTTTTTTTTCATTTTTTCATTATTTTTTGTATAAAATACAAAAATTACTGATATCTAATATTCCAAAAATATTCTTTACTCAATGCTATGCTGCTGATTTGCAGAAGAAATAGAAAATATTTGCAATAGTGGTATTTGTCACTATATAGCAGAATATTCTTTATTCTTTAATCTTTTATAGGTACCCTGGGTAACAAAATATAAATAAAGTTAATATCTGATTTAAGTAAAATAAAAAAGAGAATGTCCAAATTGATGGTTGAAATATATTTTATAACACATATACTGGCATTGCCCTAAATAAGTTATTTATTATGCAAAAAAGAAAATACATGTAGGAAGGAAGTCAATTGCAGAAAAATCTATCTTTTGTTGCACCATTTTGTGATTTGCTGATATATGTTCCATGTTTTTTTAAAAAATTAAACAATATTAGCAGATTCTGTGAAACTGTTTTCTAAATCTATATCAGATAGGTAAGATGCCCTTTAATTTAACGCAAACTGCAAGATTCCTGTATTGAGATCTCAGGATCCTAGGAGCACCACAACTAAAGCCACAGTACTAATTAACAATTAGTGGGCCCCATTCTGGTGACTATTAAAGGGCTAATAGCAAATAGCATTAGATTTCACCATGCAGTGCTGTTCAAAGAGTGAATCTGACCATCCTGTGTATCTATCACAAGAAATCCTGATAGCATCCTCATTCTGTCAGAGATGAGGGGAAAGTGATCAGATGGCAGTACTTCATTGCCACAGCCCCTATAGCAGTGATGGCGAACCTATGGCACGCGTGCCACAGGTGGCACGCGGAGCCATATCTGCCGGCACACGAGCTGTTGCCCTAGCTTAGCTCCAGCACGCATGTGCGCGCCGGCCAGCTGATTTTTGGCTCGCATGGAGGCTCTGGGAGGGCATTTTTGGCTTCTGGAGGCCTCTGGGGGATGGGGGAGGGCATTTTAGCTCTCCTCAGGCTCTAGGGAAGCCTCTGGAGCCTGGGGAGGGCGAAAAATGGGCCTACTGGGCCCGCCGGAAGTCAGGAAATAGGCAATTTCCAGCCTCCAGAGGGCCTCGGGGGGGCGGGGGAAGAAGTTTTTGCCCTCCCCAGACATTGAATTATGGATGTGGGCACTCAAGCATGTGCGATAGCGCCCATGCACGCGCTTTCGGCACCTGAGGAAAAAAAGGTTCGCCATCACTGCCCTATAGTCTAGAACAGGGCTGTCAAACTCCCGACCCGTGGGCCAGATGTGTCATGCACTAGCCACACCCACACCCAGTTTAGCAAATGGGGAAAAAGTCCAGACTCACATTGTCACGGCAGCATCACAGCCCGATATGTCACGTGATGCCGCTGTGACGACGTGAGTTTGACACCCCTGGTCTAGAACTTCTTGCCACTGGAGGTTCAAACCTCTGTTTCTTTCATGTCATTACCAAAGCTGTTAAAGCAACATTATTTCATTGTGTTTTTAACTGGATCATTTCTAATGATCATCTGGAGGAGAATTTGTCTTACATTTATGCCTTTAATTTTGTCTTTACTTTGTGTTTTTTTAATTGTATATTTCTAGAGACTGCAGATTGGGCACATTATAAAAATTATTAAATGAATTTCATCATCATAAAGTGTGATCTAGTCATTAAAGGCCAATAGTATCTAAGCTAACAAATGGAGAATCAGAGCAATTTGGGGTTCTAGAATATTATGTTTATTATCTATATCTATTCAGATGGGAGTATAGTTTATAATTTAATAAGGAATAGTAACATCACAGAACAAACTGCCACCTTGTGAAAACATAGATTGCAAATTCTGTGATAATGCTAATTACCAATATTTACCAATTATTTACCAATCAAGCAAATTATTAAGCAATCAAATTTTTTACACACTTCCACAGCTCTTCCTGAAACTGCTATGAGATTTTTCCACAAGTTTATTCACACAGAATCACTTTGTTGGGTTTTTTTAATTGCAAAGGACCTCTTTCAATACGTGCACAGATCTATTATTTACCCTTTAAAAAACAGAGTAAGATTTTTCAGTGAATAAATATTTGTAATAGGCTAAAGAAAATATGTCATATAGATTCTGTCTGTGGTGCCTTTTATGTATGGGAGGTCTTAGTCTACAAGAAATCCAATGGCTCCCTAGGACACACCATCTACCAGAAGAAAACACACACTAACTGCTATCTGCACGCACTCTCACACCACCACCCAGCACAGATCAACTCCGTAGCCAAGACACTCATCTCCAGCACAAAACGCTTAGCTGACGAACAACACCTAAAAACTGAACTACACACTCTCATTAACGTACTAACATCCAACGGATTCCAAAGAAATAAGATCACCAACCTAATCCAAAAAGAAACCCCCACTAAAACCCAAGACAGAGAACAAGAAAATGGCAAAGCCCTCCTCCCATACATAAAAGGCACCACAGACAGAATCAGCAAGATCCTCCACAAACACAACATCAAGACAGCATTCTGCACAAACCGAAAAATATCCACCATCCTAAGAAACCCCAAAGACAAAATTGAATTAGAAAATCAAGGAGTATATGAAATTCCATGCACTGCCTGCTCCACCACATACATTGGACAAACCAACAGAAGAATAAGTGCATCCATTGAAGAACACAAGAACACAGTCAAAAAAGAGGAATCAACTTCTTCCCTGGTCCAACATCTTAAAGCCACAGGACATGAAATCGACTTTAAAAAGACCAGAACTATCACCAAAACTGAATAGCAATAGCACTTAGACTTATATACCGCTTCATAGTGCTTTACAGCCCTCTCTAAGTGGTTTACAGAGTTCAGCATATTGCCACCAACAATCTGGGTCCTCATTTTACCGACCTCAGAAGGATGGAAGGCTGAGTCAACCTTGAGCCTGGTGAGATTTGAACAGCTGAACTGCTGAACTAGCAGTCACTGAAGTAGTTGCAGTGCTGCTTTTAACCACTGCACCACCTCGGCTCCTAACACTTTAACAACAGAATAATCAGAGAAGCCATCGAGATAGAAAAACGCCCACACAGCATGAATAAATGAGATGACACCTCCCGCTGACCAGCCATTTGGAAACCCGCCCTTATTGACAAACGAGTCCCTAACACAAAGAATGACACCAAACCAACACTCACGAAAACCACACAGGATGTCACCACCACACATCCACGCAATAAGCAAACCCAAACCCACACCAATGAGACATGACCACAAACCAGAAGCCATACTACAGCTGCATCATTAGCCACTTTAAAGCCCTCCAATCCATACATGAAGCAAACTGACACCCTCCATGAAGATGTGGCACGACCACGAACTCGAAGCCAAACAACAGCAATGCAGCTCACCAGCTCAAATCCCCCTGCAAGTCAGACTAACCCGAGCACACCCCCATCCAATCAGAGCACAGCCAAGCCCCCAACCAATCAGAACACACCTCCAACCAATCAGAACACACCCAAGCTCCCACCCTATCAGTTCAAACCCCCACTGGCAGTTAAAAGGAAGAAACAGCTGCAATCTCACATTGCTCCTAGAAGCAGGAAGCAGAAGACACCAGCCTGATGATGATGAATGAGACTTCGTCGAAACGTCACCAAGACACTTCCAATTTCACGCGGGAGAAAACCCGAATAACCAAAGACCCATATAAAAATACCTGAGAAAATCTCAGAATAAATATATATATATATATATATATATATATATATATATATATATATATATATATATATATATATATATATATATATATATATATATATATATATATATATATATATCAGCAAAAAAATCCTACACACACACACACACACACACACACACATATGTGTGTGTGTGTGTGTGTGTGTGTGTGTGTGTGTGTGTGTGTGTGTGTGTAGGATTTTTTGCTGATAAATGAAAATAAAGGGAGACTATTATATATAATATATATATTCAGTAAGGGGTGTGCATAAGTGCACCAGTGTGCCTACCGTCCCTGTCCTAATGTTCCCTCTTATCAGTACCCATCTTATGTATATAAACAATGTTATATCTATGTATATTACCAACACATACTTGACAAAAATAAATAAATAAATAAAATAAATATATATATATATATATATATATATATATATATTAATGTGAAAATGCAGGTAAGATTAAATTTAATGTTAATATTAAAAGGTAACTTAAAATATCCAAAAGATAAAGGAATACAGCAAAACTATAAAAATAGAGAAACCAAAATGGAATGAGCAACAATAATTTAAAAAGGCCAACATAAATAATTTTTAATATTAAAACATTTTATTTTCATTTTTTTAAATATACCTGCTAAAATCATGCATTTTTAATATTTTCCTGAAATATTGAGGAAAGCAGGTGAAACTGAATACTATGCCTCCCCCTCCCCCTCCCCCTCCCCCTCCCCCTCCCCCTCCCCCATTCTCTCTCTCTCTCTCTCTCTCTCTCTCTCTCTCTCTCTCTCTCTCTCTCTCTCTCTCTCTCTCTCACCTTGCCCAAGGAATATCTAATATTTTTACTGATATATGAAAATATTTTTTGTCCATCAAACAACTGGAAAATAATTTGAGAGAAGACAATACAGAAAGTCCTTGTGTTAATGTTTATACATTTATGATGAAATATAGATGCTTGAGATGCTGTTGTTGAGCCACAAAGTGTATCTGACAGCAGTCAATCTTATAATAAATTTTTAAAAAAAGTAATGTGAGTTCTAACCAATATTTGTAAGATACTATTTTATCCACATGGCTGCTTCTCAAAGAAGGACTGTTGTGAAATTTGGTGGCTTGCTTATTAGTACATACTCACTACCAGGAACATATTATCCTTGTCTTTCAGACCCTGCACTAACTTCTGGAGGGAATTGTTGGTTAATTAGATGATGTTTTATTTTGATTGTGTTAAATGCTCATTTTATTTTATGAATAGTTTAATTATTTATTATGTAATACTACTGTGAACATTTTAATATACTCTAATTTGATTTTCTAATTAATCCTTAATTTGATTACCATGGAATTTGATTACCATTTATTGTACTTTGTATGTTATAAACCATTGAAAGTCTTTATGAAATATGACAATCTATAAAGTAGACAAATAACTAAACAACCATGGGGATTAAAAAGACACCATGGACTGCAACAGAGGTGAATACTCCACCATCGCTATACCATATCCAAGCTTCAGTGTACAATGTTGGTATAGCAAAATTGAAGCCTCATTATGCAAGGTATTATATAACAGAATAACAGAGTTGGAAGGGACCTTGGAGGTCTTCTAGTCCAACCCCCTGCTCAAACAAGAGACCTATACCATTCCAGACAAATGTCTGTCCAGAATCTTCTTAAAAGCCTCCAGTGTTGGAGCACCCACAACTTCTGTAGGCAAGTCATTCCACTGGTTAATTTCTCCTTAGTTCTAGGTTACTTCTGTCCTTGATTAGTTTCCATCCATTGTTTCTTGTCCTGCCTTCTGGTTCTTTGGAAAATAGGTTGACCCCCTCTTCTTTGTGACAGCCCCTCAAATATTGGAACACTGCTATCATGTCAGCTCTAGTGACATGATAGCATGTCACTATTTGAATTGCAATTAGTAAGGTAACACAAGGTAAAAAAGAACTGTTGTCTTTATGCTGAATTTTTATGCCTCTTCTTTGTCAATTCATTCTTTGAATTTGAATCTATTCTTTGAAAAATACCAGTGATTGTTGTTTGGAAACAGGAAGAGTCTAATTCAACAGTGCTGTTTTTATTATGCATAGAAGTGCTCGGAAAACTTCTATACATAAGTAATAATAGGGAAAGAGGGAGGGGGGACCTTGTTCTGGTTTCAAACCAGGATGGGACTCCAAAGTGACCTTAAACACCCTGACATAATAGGTTTGGTGTCATGTTCAAAGATCATCCAGAAACAAAGTTCTTGATAAAAGGATTGCAAATGACAGGTAACAAAACTGGATTTTAAAAAGCATTTTGACAAAGCCTCGTGTGGAAGGTTCTTAAACAAATTTAGCAGACATAATAAGAGAACACATCTGGTTAAAGATCTGTAAAAGAACAGAAAGCAGATTAGAAATACAAATTCAGGCCTTGTAATGAAAGGAAATTAGTAGTGCATTGATAACAGCATTTCTAACATATTCACAAAGTTAGTTTTCCAGCTGCATCAGATCAGATCAGAAGAATTCTGCTAATGTAGCAAAAGGAGTTTAATGTAAGCAAAGTGTAAGTAAATACTGTACAGATTGGTTCATTTCCTACCTAATTTCCCAATATTTGCAAATAGAGCTTGATTTAGTGATAGATGTCAAAGTGGTATGATGGGTAAGTCAATAACATAGCAGCACTGGTGGGCTGCTGCGTTTAGAAAAGGTAAAATCAATTTTAGGAATAAGTGGAAATATAATTAACAAAATAAAACTGCTGATACTATAATTATAGAAATCAATTATATCAGAATACTGTGAAAATACTCTTTAGTACCTAAAATAATATTGTAGACCAAGAAAGGACAATAAATTTGATATGAAGCTTCTTGAGGAAAATATATTTTTAGATTTATTTATTTTTTTGCTATTCCTACACTACTAGATTCAAATGTTAATAATGGACTGAAAGATGATTTGTGACATCTAATGAAGATATTTGCATATTTATACAAATAACGTTCACTAACTCTTGAAAATTTTAAACTGTTTCCTGTTTCCTATTTAATACAATGGTAACAAAACCAAAGGTGCATTCGCTGTCAATGAAGCATTGGCATACGTGTGTGATCCTGATTTTTCCAGGTTTTTATTCGGAAGATTTATAGGCATTTAAATCATTTATTACATAATTAGGCAACCCAATAATTCTTTTCCATTCGAAACCAGAATTATGATGTCATCAGCAGTAGAGGACAATGTCACTTTTTAATCTCTGGTTGAACACTGAGCTTGTCGATCAGAAAGGTCGGCAGTTCAGCGTTTCGAATCCCTAGGGCTGTGTAACGGAGTGAGCTCCTGTTACTTGTCCCAGCTTCTGCCAACCTAGCAGTTCGAAAGCATGTAAAAATGCAAGTAGAAAAACTTTGGTGGGAAGGTAACAGCGTTCCGTGCACCTTCAGCATTTAGTCATGCCGGCCACATGACCACTTCGGACAGTGCTGGCTCTTTGGCTTTGAAATGGAGATGAGCACTGCCCCCTAGAGTCGGAAACAACTAACACATATGTGCGAGGGGAACCTTTACCTTTACCTTTAATATGATTCCATGTCTCATAGATCCTTTTCTACTTATTTTGGCCATGAAAGAAATCAGGATTATAGAAGAAGAAACATTTCACTTTTGACTTTTCTTTTTTTAAAAGAATCCAATATGAAAAAAATTGCAAATTTTGATACATTCTTAAAATAATTAAATAGATGAAATCTTCACCAATAAATGTCTTTAACTCTTCTTAACATGGAAATACTTATCTTGTACCTTATCTTTAAATGAACTATAATGAAATCAGAATGACAAAACATATATTATGACATCACAATGCAAGCTATTTGTTCTGGTAGTGTGATGTCCCCTTTTTCTCTCCCCCTCCTCTTTTCCTCTATGGATGCCTATATATAAGTGGTTAGAGAGGAAGAACTCTAGCTTCTTCCTCTGAATATTTTGGTGTCAGAAAAAAACCAGGAACATTTTGTAAGAAATATGAATGGGTGAGTCCTGACAAGCTAACCATTTAATGCTGACCACAGCTCTTTCTATTACCCTTTTCTTCTAGAGAAATTTAGGTAGCAATCAACTCCTTAAGTATGTGCATGTTTAAAAAAGATAACATATTAGAATAGAATAACAGAGTTGGAAGGGACCTTGGAGGTCTTCTAGTCCAACCCCCTGCTTAGGCAGGAAACCCTACACCACTTCAGACAAATGGTTATCCAACATCTTCTTAAAAACTTCCAGTGTTGGAGCATCCACAACTTCTGGAGGCAAGCTGTTCCACAGATTAATTGTTCTAACTGTCAGGAAATTTCTCCTTAGTTCTAAGTTACTTCTCTCCTTGATTAGTTTCCACCCATTGCTTCTTGTTCTTCCCTCAGGTGCTTTGGAGAATAGCTTGACTTCCTCTTCTTTGTGGCAGCCCCTGAGATATTGGAACACTGCTATCATGTCTCCCCTAGTCCTTCTTTTCATTAAACTAGACATACCTTGTTCCTGCAACTGTTCTTCATATGTTTTAGCCTCCAGTCCCCTAATCATCTTTGTTGCTCTTCTCTGTACTCTTTCTAGAGTCTCAACATCCTTTTTGCATCGTGGCAACCAAAACTGAATGCAGTATTCCAAGTGTGGCCTTATCAAGGTATTATAAAGTGATATTAACACTTCACGTGATCTTGATTCTATCCCTCTGTTAATGCAGCCTAGAACTGTGTTGCCTTTTTTGGCAGCTGCTGCACATTGCTGGCTCATATTTAAATGGTTGTCCACTAGGACTCCAAGATCCCTCTCACAATTACTACTGTTGAGCAAGATATCACATATACTATACCTGTGCATTTTGTTTTTCTTGACTAAATGTAGAACCTTACTTTTTTCACCATTGAATTTCATTTTGTTAGATAGTGCCCAATGTTCAAGTCTGTCAAGATCCTTCTGTATCTTGAGCCTATCTTCTGGAGTGTTGGCTATTCCTGCCAGTTTGGTGTCATCTGCAAATTTGATGAGTTCCCCATCTATCCCCTTGTCCAAGTCATTGATGAAGATGTTGAAGAGTACTGGGCCTAAAACAAAGTCTTGGGGAACTCCACTGGATACTTCTCTCCATGTAGATGCAGTTCCATTGAGCACTACATGTTGAGTGCAGTTGGTCAGCCAGTTTTGAATCCATCTGGTGATGTTGCTGTCTAACCCACATTTTTCTACTGTATCTAGTAATAGGTTATGGTCTACTTTATCAAATGCCTTACTGAAGTCCAAGTAAATTATATCGACAGCATTCTTCTGGTCCACTAATTTTGTCACTTTGTCAAAGAATGCAATAAGATTAGTCTGGCATGATCTGTTTTTGACAAACCCATGTTGGCTTTTGGTTATTACTTTGTTTGCTTCTAGGTGTTCGCTGAGTTATTGCTTGATTATCTTTTCCAGAATATTCCCTGGTATTGAGGTCAGGCTGATAGGTCTGTAGTTTCCTGGATCTATTATTTTTCCTTTTTTGAAGATGGGAACTACATCAGCTCTTTTCCAGTCCTCTGGCAGTTCCCCAGTGCTCCAGGATCTTTGAAAGATATGGTTCAGTGGTTCTGAGATCTCGTCTGCCAGTTCCTTCAGGACCTTGGGATGTAATCCATCTGGTCCTGGTGATTTGAGCTCATCTAAGGTAGACAGGTGTTCACTTACCATTTTCTTCTCTATTTTAACTTGTGTTCCTAATATGTTTTTTGTGGTGCTGTTTTTGATAGGTTGGACTGTTTTTTCCCTTTGTGTAAAGACAGATGCAAAAAATGAATTAAGTAGTTCTGCTTTCTCCCTGTTGCTTGTCACCTTCTTGCCACTTTCTCCTAGCAATGGACCAATTGTTTCCTTGACTTTTTTATTGAAAACCATGGTACACAAAATTGTGGTGACTCCAAATGGTCTTTGATAGGACCTTCAGGGACCTCTTAAGAGTTGTTACCAAATTTTAAGTGTTAAGATGAGAAGTGGAAAATAGCAAATACATAAAAATTACATCAATTATAGTAATTATATGAAATCTTTATTAAATAGAAATAAAATGGAATAAAATATATAATTTCATTTTTGTACCAGGCTCCACACTATTTCTGGATTATAAACTTCAGTATTCCACTTAAAGCCAAGTGTAGACTTCAGTCCAAAGGTTATGCATATAATTTCACATTAGTGAGTACAGGACTGAAATTCAGTGGTAGAAGACATAGTTTACTTTTATCCTCTAAAATTTTTGTAAATCTATCACCAATGGATAGCAATTGAAATTAGATAGATGAATTAATTGCAATTTTATATGTTCATAGGTATGTTATAGATTTCACAACGAGTGTTCAATCATCACTTTAATAATTCAGATTATATATGTTTTGAGTTTTTCTGTTTGAAAATCAGGGCATTTTTAAATTGAAGAAGTTCTTTAATGTAGAGAAAATTATCACTAGCTCTTTATAAATACTTTACTTTGTCATGTTTACATAATAGACTGTCCATGTTCAGTTAAAGTCTTGCTAGAGACTTCAGTAATCATGACACTTCAGTTCCTCAGCATATTAACTTGGAAATTAATAATTGACTTCAAGTGAGATTATTTCTAAAAGCATGTCTCAAAGCAAGAACCTTAGCTGACTCATATACAGATATAAGTTCTTAAGCATTCTGGAACATACAAGTCCATTAATTATGTTGTCTTTACCATAAGTTCATCATCATTTATACTCTTTCTGTGGAATATTTGCAAGTACTCAAGCAGGACCAAATAAGCAAGAACCTTACAGACCAAACACTTGCTTTATGTTAATGTAATGCTTTAATAAGTTTTATATCAACATTTGCTTTGCTCCTCCCTTGAACATTTAGACAAGAGTTCCACTGGTGAGTTATAGCATTCTCTATAGTTACTCAACCATTACTATGTTGATGTAATAGTATTGAGGACAGGCTTTCTATGGTATCAGTAGTGACTGTGTGATGTTAGAAAACACTATAATCACCAGTGGGATTTCTGCCATAAAGTTTGGATAAATATGACTTTGGTACTATATTCAATAAGCAGTCCCCCAAAATCTAGTTATTTAGATGTATTAATAAAAGAAAAATAAAGTTGCCTCACTGAACTTTCTTATGCATAGAAATCAATGCCATGAAGAAGAAACAGCACAATACAGTAGAGTTAGGAGGAAGATAATTTGATGGATGAAGATTTGATTAAAGATACCAGGGATATTGCTGATACCCCATACCACTCTTATATACTACTCAATATTATTCCCTATTAGTGGTATTCCATACCATGACCACTTATTAATTAATAAATGCTACCCATGTACTTTTGAAGTGTTAGAGGTAATCTTCCTTCTGATCATAAACCAATCAGGCTGTCCTAAACAAGCTATGGTGCATTTTTTATGAAATGATCAGAATGCGGAACTTTTTTTTAAAGTGGTTACCGGTAATTTCTCTGCTATGATGGTTAGAAGTCACTGAATTTGAATAACATCAATTATGCTTAGTGTCTTATAAACAGGGGGCTTATGTTGGGCACTTGATATTTTAATTGTGTTTTTGGTCCATGCCCTTTCATAAACAAATAGAAAATTATGTAATACTTTAATTGCATTTCTTTATATTTAGAAGTCTTTAGCAGCATGGAAAATTTTGTCCATGCATTTGCAATTCAGTAATCTAATACCTTAGTTTATATTTTATATACCTCACTACTTTTCTTAACCTCCACTCTTGGAGTGGGAGAGATTGTTAAGGAACAGGGGATCCTGTGGAAAAGCCATACTGTTGACAATTGCTTCAAGTACAGATGCTTTTGTGGTAGTTGGTTGTACTTGCTTCTCTGGGATAAGAGTAGTGGAGACTCTTACAAGGAAAGGCATGAGACTAAAGGCACAAGTGAACAGGAATAGCTGTTACTACTTCTTAAATGAAAATTCCACTCTGAGTATTATACATAGTAAATCATCTTAATTTTAATTATTTCATATATATCTTTTTACCATTTGTACACCCTCCAGAATTGTCTTATTGGTGAAATGGGCAATATTTATTTATTTTTTTTTTCTCAAAAAAGTTTTATTAGTACAAACTTACATAAGTGGTAACAAAATATTAAATCCAAAGTACAAACATTTTTATTTCCCCCCCCCCCAGACCCACCCCCTTCCCTCCCCACCTCCCCCCCCCGGACTTCCCAGAGATAATACAGGGCATAATAATAAGTTTAAATTGTTAATAAAAAGAAAAAGGAAAAAGGAAAAAAAGAACACTATTTTTAAAAAAACTTCAACTCCAAACTATACAGTACTAATATATCGCATTTGTATACAATAGTAAAGATACAAAAAAGAGAGAGAAAAAAAAGAAAGAGAATAAAAAAAAGAAAGAAAGAAAGAGAAAACTCTTTAACACTACAAACAAACAAACCTCCTACCTCCTCCCTTCAGTCCTCTATCTTATACAAGGTAAGTGTTACATAAGTAATAACTAAATATAAAATACACAAATCTTAAACTAATATTATTGACATTAGAAATAACCTCTAAGATAAAACTTAACTAAATGTTACATAAGTAATCATCAAATATTAAATTTCATCATGATATTAATAAGATAATATTATTCTAAATTAATTCGCTAACTTCAATAAACAAAAAAAGAAAATAAAAGAAGAATAAACAATAAACAAATCTTCAACAAACTATATATATCTAATATTATCAACATTAAAAATAACCTCAAAGTTATATAAAACTTAACTAAATATTGCATAAGTAATCATTAGATAGGGAAAAGATAAAATACAATCATATTAGTTTCTATCCATCCAATATATTTCAACATCACATTATTTTGTATCTTGATAGTTCATCTTTTAATAGTTCAATAAATTCAAATTTGTCAAGTCGTCTCCCGTCTGCTCCCAAACCTCCATCTCCTCTTCCCCAGCTATCTGATTCAGGCACTCCTTTTGGATTTTTGAGTCTATTTCTTTTTGATCCATCGAAGGTGGCTTCCCCTCCTCCTCCTCTTTTATTTTCATACACCCTTCTTCTGGAATCTTGGATATATCAGCCTTTAGAACATTGACATAAAATTCAGTAGCTTTTTTTATCGTGTTGAGCCGGTATCTTTTTCCAGAAAATTTCACTGTTACTCCAACTGGTGCTTCCCATTTATATTGTAAATTTAATCTCTTAAATTCATCAATCAAAAAAGTATAGCTTTTCCTGGCTTTAAGCATTTTAAAGGGGATTTCTTTCCAAATCTTTAGTTCCTGACCATTCACCATAAGATTATTGTTAAACGTTGCTTGTATAATTCTGTTCCGTAAAGCTCTTGTGGTAAAATATATGACAATATCCCTTGGTAGATGCTTTTGTTTGGCGTACCACGAGTTGATTCTGTATGTTTTGTCGATTTGTGTAGCCAATTCCGCTTTAGAAATTCCAGACACCTGATCCAATATGTCAACCATCCTGCCTTTTAAATTTTCATATAATCCTTCTTTCAAACCTCTAATCCTTATAGCAACTTCCATAGATCTGAACTGAGTCATTAAGACCTCTTTTTCAAAATTTGCAATGTCATTTTGGATTTTATCTATGTAATTCACCGAAGTTGCCAAAGCTTGTTTATTTGTTTCAATACGTTCTGCCAAAACTTCAATATTTGTTGCTAAGCCTTTGCAAACCTCTAACACATCAAATCTTAGTTGTTGATTCATATTCTTCAAAGCAGCCTGCATCTTATGGTCTATCTCACTTATTTTCTGGTTAAATTCCAAAGTAAGTTCATGTTTCATAATCTTTAAATTATTTAATAAATTTTCAGGTGTCAAAAGCTGTGGAGGTGTTAGCTCAGTGTTAAGTTGCATTTTAGAAATATATCCAGATGAATAGTCATTTCTTTTAGTCAAAACAGTCTTTCCAAACTTTGAAGCCATTGGTGTTTCAAAAGAGTACAAAAAAGAAAGAAAGCCAGTTGCCTGATTAAAGTTCTTTCCAGTTTAAAAATCAGATAGTCTTTTATTATTGAAAATATTTCTATTATAACTTTAATCCAGAGTTAGGAGACAGAGAAAGAAAAAACCATTTTTCCAAGTTAAAAGTTTCCATAAGAGAGAGAGAAAGAAAAAAAAAAAAAAGCCTCTGGGGAAACGAAAGTCACTTTCACTTCTCAATCGCCATATTGTTACTCTGTTTCCTTTGTTCCCTTGCCGAAGTGAAAGCTTACCCAGGAGTTGAAAAAAAAAGGAAAAAAAGAGGTTTCAGTACTTGCCCATCTCACGCCTGTTTCTCTCTGTCTGCTTCTATAGTTTAAATGTAGTTATAAATCCCATTTTTGAAGCAGCGGCTGGTCACTCCATCTAGCTCTGCAAAAGGCAGAGGTTTCCGGATCTTCGGAGCTGGAGACAGGCTGCATGGGGAGCTCTCCCTTCGCGCCCTGCAGATGGCTCCTAAGGCGCTGGGGGGGCTCTACCCCTCCTGTCAGGCTCTCATCTCTCCCCTTTGCCCGGGGAAGAGATTTTAAAGCCGCCAGACAGCTGTTCTGGCGGCTTTTAACAAAGATCGGAAAGGCATCCAACGAGGGATGTCTGCGATGAAGCGCTCCAAAACCGGAAGTCCGAAATGGGCAATATTTAAATGTAATAAACAAACAAATAAATAAATAAACAAAGAAATAAACAAAGAAATAAAAATAAACATTTCCTCCTTTTTTCGAACTTGTTACAGGAGACACACAGGTTCCAGGATCTGATTGAAACAGGTAGGGGGATCACACAGGTTTCAATGTTTTCTTTTCTTTTCCCTTTATTCCATTTTATGGAGACAGAAAGAAATAATTTGGATATCAGCCAGGGCTTATCAGAGCAATCAAGCCCTTTCATCTTCCCATCCCCAGTACTGCTAATGAATTTGCATTATTTTGTGTGGGTGGTTTCCCTTTCTTCTCTAACCAAGCATAGCATAAAATATCACTTGCATTTATCATCATAATATAAGCCTATTATATGTGGTTCATATCACTAATGACTAGGACTGCTTTTATTTACTCATCCAGGTTTGAGGAAAGTTGTTGTAAAACAAATTAACAATTTACCATCCCTCAGAGAGCTGATAGATTTTGCTCTCCTGTTCTTTGTTCTTCTGATCCATGGCCTATTAGAATAGTGTTCTGTGATGCTTTTTTTTCTCTTCAACAGATCTTTCCTCATATCTTTCTTTAAATCTTTTGATGAGTCTTCTTTCAGTCTCATTCAGTATTTATTAATCGTTACCAATATAAAGGCATACCAGTATAAAGGTATACCATTATAGAAGGACGCGGTGGCTCAGTGGCTTAGATGGTGAGCTTGTTGATCAGAAATTCAGCAGTTCAGCGGTTCGAATCCCTAGCTGCATGTAACGGAGTGAGTTCCCGTTACTTGTCCCAGCTTCTGCCAACCTAGCAGTTCGAAAGCACATTAAAAATGCAAGTAGAAAAATAGGGACCACTTTGGTGGGAAGGTAACAGCATTTAGTCATGCAGGCCACATGACCACGGACATGTCTTCAGACAGCGCTGGCTCTTCAGCTTAGAAATGGAGATGAGCACCGCCCCAGAGCCGGAAACGACTAGCATGCATGTGCAGGGAAACCTTTACCTTTACCAGTATAAAATGCTCAAACCAGTTTACCAGCCAAAATCACTCTAGATACAAGCCAACATTCCATCTTCTATAGCCACTGGAGCTGTTAAATCTATACTAACCATTAAAACATGCTTGTTTTCATTACTAAGTTTCCTTTCCCCCAAAATCTTCTCTAATATTCTAGGTGATTTATGATTTTCTCCCTTTTTGCCAACTTTATATCCTCCCTTCTTCTATGAGCCCTATATCTTATCAGAATCTAAACTATCCTTGCTTCTCAGCTGACTATCAGCAAAGTGTAGCACAAAGTATAAGTAGGTAGAATACTTGCATAAAATCCCTATCATACGTCCAATAGAATAATAATCATACTATTATTCTGTATAAACATATTGTTTTACTTATCTTCATTAATGGAGCAAATTCTATATGTATGGGGTGCAGATACAATTTGCTTTAGAAAAGATCAGCTTTTGAACTGTTTTTAAAACAGATTTATTTTATTATGGCAGCTGACAATCGACAGTCTTTTGAACGATGTAGCTCACAAAGTGCAGCACCAGGTTATTTTTTGCAAATGGCTCGCAAAAACAAACAGGTCTGCAGTATAATTGTTAGCTTCTCAAATTGATCTGTTTGCTATTCAAAGTCAATTTAGGTGCCATTTGCTTGAAAAGATGGCAAATGACAAGCAGAGTCATGAGAGGCTAATTCAAAAGAAGCTGGCTTTCATAATGAAATCATAATTAGGATTGTAGTAGAGGCTCTTTCATTATTTGTCCATATTTATAGTTCTCATTTCCTTTATTTTCCTTTCCTGGTCAGAAATATAAAAAAAATGCATTCAGACAAATGTACATTTTCAGTACAATCCAGTTGAAAGTCTGTTTTGAAGTCTGCAGAGAATTGCTGCCTAACAGCTTGATGCTGCTCATAGTCATTCACAAATGGATTTCAAAGTGGTTGATGAGCTTGTCAATTATCCATGTTGGCATCTTAGCACCTAATTGTTTTTACATTATTCTGCTACATCAAAAGCATCCCTATTGTATTATAACTCTAGTCTTGGATACAGAGACCTTAATGTTAATTTGGAAATTGGCCTGGAACCTTGGCTATCACACACTTTCAAATGGATTGTCAATAAGCTGGCGAAGTGTCATTTAAAATATTCACCTTGTTTTATGTGTAATATAAATCTTTTAGAGTCCAGAGTTCAGTCAGCCTTAAATGTTGCTTTTGTAATTTTAATTAGATAATCTTTATTTTGTTGAAAGTTACATTCCTTTGGAAGTAATCTATTGAGAACTGTGACTCATAGGTGGATAAAACTAGAGCAAGCAGTGGGCGAGGCTGACTTACAAGATAAGATCTAGGCTTCTTTCTTTTTGTGACTTTCTTTTCTCTTCCTTCCTCACACGATGGCCTATCACAAAACAGACAAACAGAATTTTAATAAGAACAAATACAAAGAAAACTAAAAGATTAAGAAAAGGAAGTGTTGGAAGTAATATTCTTCTGGGTTCAGTTCCAAGTGGGGAAAAAGAACACTGGATTCATGGAAGTTGCTTGGAAAGAAGGTTTTAATGGAGAACAAAGGAACGGGAGCACATGGCTCCTGAACAGAAAAGGTGGATCACATGTTTCCAGGTGTTGGGTCCAGAAAAAGGGAAGAGAGATGCTGAGTCCCTTACTTTTATACTCTCTCTTGAGCCCCTCCCTAACTGTTTCCTGTTCCTATATAGAAATGTATTCCATTGGCTGTCAGATTCACAGGGCATTCTGGGGCATCTCTTGTGGGCTGTCCTGAATCCCAGGTGCGTGGTTGATGGAATCTTACCAGGTCCCATGTGGTGAATGAAAAGGCTTTGTGATTCCTTTCCTGTAGGTGCTTGTTATGTAAAAATACTGTTTCAGGCTGGGGGGGGGGATGAGCTGGGCTAGGCCATTCCTTGATGGCCCATTGGCAAGGGTGGGAGGAATGGGTGAGGTGGCACATAAGATGAGTCTTTTGTCTGCTTAGAAGCATGTTTCCAGGGATATTCTGCCTTTTAATATTTCCCAAGGTATTTCACCCTTCCAGGAGGGGGTGGGTATTAACTTCCTACAGAAGACAAAAGTTTAAAAAGTATCAGCAAAAGAAAAAAAGAAATGAGAGAGAATAATAATAGAAAAAGGATAAAAAGAAACAGATAATACTAATGAAGTGGTTTCCAACTTCCACTACACTGAGTATAAGCTAATATAATAACTCTTTTAAAAATATGTTATTAAATTTCAAAAGCATGACTAAAAAGTAAACAAGCAACAAGAAAGTGGGTTGAAAAGAAAGAAAAGTAAAATAGAAAGCAAGATACAGATGCAATAAGGAAAAGTAAAAAAAAAGTAAAGAAAAAAGAAAAAGAATGGTTATCATTATCATCATCATTAACCCAACTCTTCTCTTTCAAGTCAATGCAGAATCAGAGAGATTCCTAGAAAAATAATAATGTTGTAAGTAGGGGGAAGAAAGCCATTGGAAATGATACTTCTGCATGTATATTGAGTTGTGTAACAATGACAAAATAGGCGCTATTCCGAAAATGTGTCACACTGCTAAAACATCCCACAAATCCTTCAGATTCAGGCATCTGATAATCCAGATGACTATTCTGTAACTATTCTAACATGATTATTCTATCAACAATTTCTGATAAGATTTAAGGGAAACTTTAATTGAAAATTCCTTACTAGAAAAAAATGAGTCTGAACATATAATTATAGTGGGAAAAACATTTAGATTTAAGGAGAAAAATAATACAAATTCCTACTATGTAGAGGTGTTTTTTTCTGTCTCTTGATCTGACTTCAGAAATATTTTCCAATTACAGCTAATAAGTGTAGGAGGAAATGTGCTTGCTTCTTTGATGATGTAACATTTAATTTCTAGGAACATTAATATGCATCTGGAAAGCTAACATTCTCCTGACAACCCTGTGAAGAATACACACACACACACACACACACACACACACACACACACACACACACACACACACACACACACACACACACATATATATAATGAATTCTTCACAGGGTTGTCAGGAGAATGTTAGCTTTCCAGATGCATATTAATGTTCCTAGAAATTAAATGTTACATCATCAAAGAATATATATTCCAGTATAAACTATTAAAATGCAACCTAGAAACAAAGTGTTGGCCCGTATCTGCTCTTTCCCCCATCTATTTCTTTCTGTATAGTGCCAGTCCCATTTAAAAATGATTTGTCACCCCAAAATATATTAACTTTGCAAGAGTGGTGAATATCTGTAGCTCAGGTGAAGAAGGTTCGTTCTCTGAGCTTGTGGGTTGGTTTCCAAATATTCCGTTACCAGGCTAGTAACATCTTATATTAACTTTGCAACAGAAGCAAATGTTGGAAAAGCAGTTTATACCAATTAAATTTTGAATTAATCCTCTAACAGGGTGTTTCAAATAGCTTCAGGAACACTCCATCAGACAGTTTATAGAATATAAAGACCTAAATGTATCAAGCAAATAAGACATCCCAGAATTTGGCAGGGTGAGGCATATTTGATAATTCAAATGCAATGAAAAATAAGAATGTTTTTCATAGAAAAATACAGAAACATATTATTTTTAATATAGAGCTACAATTTCAGTAGTATGATTTAGCTGATTATTTGAGATGTTCAGGAATTCCTGCCCTTATTTTGCTTTTAAATATGCCAAATGATTAAAACATTCCCTAAAGGCAATCTTGGTTTTAAAAAAATTTCCTGAAAGCTGAGCCATTCGAGTTAGCCAATTACCTGTTGGCATTCCGGTATACATGTCAATTTTGAATTCCCTTGCTATTGGATTATTGTCTGTCAATCACATTGTGAAAAGGCCTTGAAAGAAAATCTGAAATATACTTATGTTCTGTAGAAATAGATTCAAAATTGATCTCTGGCATGACAGCAGATGGAGTGTCTGAATTGCTCCCCAAATATTACTTAAATCTTTTGTATATTAATGGAAACTTGCCTGGAAAGCAGAAGTAACTGGAGAATGGAACAGAAAATATTAACTAAAATGTAGATGAGCCATACAAATGATTTATCTTTGATGCTTCGGTAAAGTGATGAAATAGGATTATGGATAGGAGTATTCCCTTCCCCAACCTTTTATAACTGATGGTGCAACAAATTTAATCAAATAAATAGGTAAATAATAATAAACAAAATTGTGTAAGTTTAATGAAGCTTTGTGAATTCAGGCAAAAACAGTTAAGGGTTCATAAATTTCCCCAAATCTCTGAATGGGGCTTGTTTAATTTATATAGACTGGTATTAAATTTGATTTATATTAATGTCTGCTTCCATTCCAGCAGTTTTATGATTGGAATTTTAATTTAAAAATCCAGGTTAAAATTTCATCTTTTTTTAATGAACAGGATGGACAGATGTCCCACCTTCATATTGATATGGTTGTTCTAGGTACAATAAAAATAGCTTGTTGTGGAGAGCCTCATACAATATTGACCTTGATAGATTGTGATAACATGGCTTGTTTTGTGGTCATCAGAAGTTTTTGTCTTCTACAGATGCTTTGGACATAACATACCTAGAGGTCATTCTCTCATGCATTCCTAATTTATTTTTACATTCAAATACATAGGATTCAAGAGAGGGACTGAGAAAAGGGAAGGTAAAAGTTTAGCCAATGAATGGAGTTGGCAGTCAGAAATGCTCCTAGCTGGGAAGTATTGGAAGCTAGGCAGTCCTGGCCACAGTGAATAGTGAGACCAGGCAGATGGAGATAATTTTAGGGGCATGGAGAAGAAATATCTAATAGATTAGATGAATAGAAGATTCAAGTTTAGAGTTACCAGATACATATCTGAACTAAAGATGGACACAGACAATTGAAAATGAGGACAATCTGGACAAAAGGAAGCTGCACTAACTGTTAACTTTGTTGGCATTGCAACAGATATTAAAACAAAAACAAACAAACAAACAAGAGCCTGCAAAAAGTGTACAGGTAGTCCTCAACCTACGACTACAATTGAGCTCAGAATTTCTGTTGCTAAGTGAAACATTGAGGTTTGCCCAATTTTATGACTTTTCTTGTCACAGTTGTTAAGTGAATCACTCCAATTGATAAATTAGTAACCCAGTTGTTAAAAGAACCTGGCTTCCCCAGTGACTTTGCTTGTGAGGAGGTCGCAAAAGGTGATCACATGACCTTGGGACACTGCATCCATCATAATTATAATCCAGTTGCCAAGTATGCAAATGTTGATCACATGATCATGGAGATGCTACAAAGGTCATATCTGTGAAAAGCTGTCATAGGTCAAGGTTTTCAGTGCCGTTGTAACTTTGAATGGTCACTAAACTGTTGTAAATTGAGGTCTACCTGTACTTAGGTCTACATGTATATGAAATTACTTTTTCCAGCATTTGAAAGAATGGTTTTTCAATCGCAATATTTTTCCAACAAATCTTAATTTGTAAGAACATATAGTAGCAATCACATAAAATTGATAATAGCTTTTCAAATTTTATCATAGGGATACTGTATATGATGCAGAAAAAACTGCAGAAAAAACAATTGCTGCCAATCTGCCTTCCATTGAGGACCTGTATACTGCATGAGTCAAAAAGGGGGCCGTGAAAATATTTACTGACCCCTCGCATTCTGGACATAAATTGTTTCAACTACTACCCTCAAAACGATGCTATAGAGCACTGCACACCAAGACAACTAGACACAAGAACAGTTTTTCCCCGAACGCCATCACTCTGCTAAACAAATAATTCCCTCACCACTGTCAAACTATTCACTAAGGCTGCATTACTATTACTATTAGTCTTCTCATCATTCTTATCACCCATCTCCTCCCACTTATAACTTGTTGCTTGTATCCTTATGATTTATATTAATAGTGTTTCCCGATTGCTTATTTGTACCCTATGACAATCATTAAGTGTTGTACCTCATGATTCTTGACAAATGTATCTTTTCTTTTATGTACACTGAGAGCATATGCACCAAACACAAATTCCTTGTGTGTCCAATCACACTTGGCCAATAAAGAATTCTATTCTATTCTATATGATGAGTTGTTTAATCTACTGACTACAGTGATCCTAGATTTGAAGGGGCTGGATTGAAGCTGATTGCTGAAATCAGGAAATAAATTTTAAAACTGTAAATTAGGCTCTTGAATGTGTCAGTGGATGAAGGAAAAAAGGAAGCAGACAATTTATGAAGGTCAAAATACAGAAAAGTTTGAATCCTTGCTATGGTGAAAAGAATCCCTCTGCTGCTTTTAAAGACTCAAAAAGCTGGACAAATGCCTGCCAGATGGAAGATATGAGGACAACAAAGAGAACCATTTATTTATATTTATTTTATTTATTTATTGGGGCACAGTAGTGCAATGGTTTAATGATGCTGGAACTGCTGGCCAGAAATAGTCTGCATTTCAGCAGTTTGAGCTGAGCTCTGCAAGACAGAGTGATCTTCCCCTACTCGCTCCCAGCTCCTGCCCACCCAGCAGTTTGAAATTATGCAATATTGCAAGTAGATAAATGGGTACCACATCAATGGGAAAAATCTAGCTGCGTTCATGGGTGTGGAGAGCGGAAGTTGGTGCTGGACCTGGCTGGACACAAGGCAACAAAACACGAGGCAAGGCAAGGCAAGACCAGTGGAGGAACCCAGAAGAGCCAGCAGCCCAGGCACCACTTGTGAGTGAAAACTAGTTTGCCCCCTGCGGTACACCAAAGATAGGCACATAAGTGCTAAAGAGAATGAAGTAGCAATTTTGGCTGTCAGGACTTGACATTGTAGATGATACGCTACTATCTATCTATCTATCTATCATCTATCTATCTATCTATCTATCTATCTATCTATCTATCTATCTATCTATCTATCTATCTATCTATCTATCTATCTATCTATCTATCTATCTATCTAAATGACTTTCTCTTCCTTCCTTCCTTCCTTCCTTCCTTCCTTCCTTCCTTCCTTCCTTCCCCCTTCCCCCTTCCCTTTCCCCTTTCTTCCTTGTTTTGTTTTGTTTTGTTTTGTTCTTTCCTTATATGCTGTCCATCTCACCAAATGACATTATCTTGAGTAAGGGGAAGTTAGTGGAGGGGAAGAAGCAGATAAGTGCTTGAACTCTCATGGTTTTAGCCCAGGGGTGAAATGCTACCGGTTCAGGCTGGTTCACCCAAACCGTTAGTAACAAATACTTCTGGTTCTCCAAACCGGTAGTAAAAATGCTTTTAAAAAGTTTAAAAAAAGTTTTTCACAACCGCGCAGCACAGCTGATTGTCACAGCTAATGAACCTTTTTTTTACTTTTTTAAAAGCATTTTTACTACCTATTCCCTGGAGCTGGTAGTAAAAAAATTGCTTTAAAAAGTAAAAAAAAAAAGTCCTGACTCTCAGCTGTTTGACAATCAGTTGAGAGGGAGATCATCCCAACATGGTTTTTTTTTTATTTTTTTTTAAAGCATTTTTTAAAACTACATATTCACTGTAACTGTGACTCTGTGAGGTTCCTGCTTTGTTGCAGGGGCCATTTTGTGTGAAGTCAGCTGCTTTTGCATTGTGTGCGAGTCAGTTATGTGGCTTTTGTGTTGTTTGTGTGTGAAGTGTGAAAATTGGTTTTTGAGCTCACCTGGCCACATGACCATGCCTGCCAAGCCATGCCCACCCAGTCACATGACCGCCAAGCCATGCCCACCAGCCATGCCCACAGAACCGGTAGGGAATTTTTTTTAGATTTCACCACTGTTTTAGCCTGTTATGCAGCTAGCAGAAGATAGTGAGTAATGGTGCTGAAATTGCAGGGAGAAGTGAAGTTTAAGGCTGAGTAACAGTGTTCTGTCATAAGTGCAGAAACACTGATGCTTTTTCTTATGGGAAAAGGTTGAGGTAATTTCTCTGAGTTTGCATTTATTTTATTTGTTTAACAATTATTAAATACATTTAATAATTTATTTTATTATGTATAACCTGCTCACATCTCAGAGGGCTCTGGGTGGTATGCTGCAATAAATTCAGAGAAAAGTAGAAAAGAAATCCATATAACAATAAAACATTAAAAAGTAAAACTACTGGTGATTGACATCCACAACCAGTTACTGGTTTGGTGTATTTGAATAAAGCATCAGGAAACGTGGCCATCTGACCTTTTGGGGAGAGGCATGCTTAGAGTGGGGCTACTGTCTTAGTCACACCCCATATAAATTATGCAAAAGGGGAGCCTGTCTAGGTGATTGAGCAGTTAAGCAGATCTGGTTTCAACATTGCCTGACATAACCTGATGTTCTGAGGGTTTGCAACAGAGTTTCTGGAGGTGTTGTCATGCCTGTTCCTGGATTGTGCGGTCCCGTTTATGGTAATTTATGTTTCAGTGACCTCCTGGTTGGATTACTTTACATGGAGCTGTGTCAGGCTCCAAAATCCAAGAAAGACATGTTGTGATTCTTCCAAGCAGATTATTTTTTTTCCGTTGTTGCTCATCCATAGACAGAATGTTTTGGTTTTTGTTTCATTTTTGTCTATAAGTGGAGTGATTTTACAGTTGCACACACTTTATATTGTCAATCTTTTATTATTTTGTTCTGTTCTGATTTTAACACACTGCTTGATGCCTGGAGTCACTGTTGTGAGAGGAGGGTATACAAATAGTTTAAATAAATAAGTGAACCAGTAAACAAATATTATTTATTCTATCTAACAGCTGTTACAGACAGATCTGGGTTGTTGTTGTTTTTGAGGGAGGGGCAGATGACAAAAGGCTTTTTCCTGCCTAGCTTCCATACAATGGTACACATTCCATTAAAAGTTGCATTTGGTCTCTGTCTCTCAGCACTTAAAACATTTGTAAAAATGCTGCATCTCCTTTACCATCTTTCATAATCTGCTCTTTAAACATTTTATGTTTTGTTTTTGCTTTGAAATTAATGCTTACCTGAGCAGAAAGACAGGGTATAAATCAAGTAAATAAATAGATAGGTTAGATAATTTCATTTGCTTGCAACATTTATGTAAATGTCATGAGGATTTACTATTTTCCCATAGCTGCTATAATATTAAATATATTATGTTCAATCTTGTACCTTTGTCTTCCAACCCAGCAAAAAGAAAAGAAAAGTGAGATTTCAGGATGTATTCCAGCACCTTGTCTGGACAGCTCCCATTTGGGTCTTTTTATTTTCAAACATTTGGTCTCTTGGTAGCCTTTTCATCCATATGCAGCTGAGGTAAACATGAAACAATTGAATGTAATATGCTATTGTGTTTAAGAGATTAGAGTCATATTGGGGACAATCAGGTTTCCATCCACATTCAGCTTTTAGGTAATTTTTATTTAACTTATTTCACGAAGGTGCTGCTGTGAAGGAATAAAAGAAAGTGAAGTCTTTTTTGTGCTATGTTCAAAAGCAGACCAGAAGTGTTATAATAAATATATAAAATTAGATTCCAGAATTGCCTTCATTTCAGCAATTCTTCATAAGAAAAAAAATGCATCACTTAAAAGAATTATATCTGAGTGCTTTAGTCAATTTGCCCCCTGCTCAAAAAGCTGCTGAGGCGCTAGCAACTAAATACATATTTCATCAGAATCACCTAATTTTGCACTTACGCCTCAAAATTTGCACTATTTTGCAAGGCAGTTTTCCAGTTTAAGTATGTGAACAAGAATCAGTATTTTTAGGGAAAATGAAGACACAATTGCATATAGTAATTTGCATAACTTAAAAACAGGCAGATATTTTTATGCATTAGAGGAAATCTGTACAAAACTACATATGAATTCAGATTGCATACTGAAAGTAATGAAAACAAACCCATATTTACAGATGTGTTCATTTTTTAGGCATTCAGCTGAATAAGTAGAGGTTTCAAACTGAATAGAGAATTGAGTACACATTTTAACAGTATTTTTTTTTCTCTGACTTTCACATACTTTATGGGAGGTCTTAAGGCAAATATCCTAACCTTTTATTGAATTCAAGGGTAAAGTTTGAGTTTAAAAACAAGTAATTATTATGTAAGAATTTTACTTAACTTGGTTGAGAGATGAAGGACTATGGATAAGCTTGGGAAGAAAGAAAATTTAAGAAGAAATAGCAAACCGTCAGTGTTGACATGCAAACTACATGGGTTCCTTCAGAAGATCCTCAGCAGCATGACCCAAAGAAGACTTTGAAATAATGTGAGCACAGTAGTCCTTCAAAATTCAGGATGAATGTGTGATAGTTGTGAAGGCAGGGAGCTGTCTGTCTGAACAGGTCTATTCTTTTTCTAATTCCAAGTCCATATTACAGTATATTCAGCTAGTACATGAACATTGTTTTCTTTTTTTCTTTCTTAGAATGAAAGTTTCAAGGAAATCATTTAGGGAATCAAAGAGGCTTGGTGGCTCAGTGGCTTAATGATACTGGAAATGGTCTCTGCTCCAGCACCACTGTGTGGTGGGGCTGAGCTCCTGACACTCGCCTCAGCTTCTTCCACTTAACAGTTCGAAAGCATGTTCTATGCAAGTAGATAAACAGCTACCACTTCAAGTGGGGAGACAAGTTGGTGCTTCATGCAGGCAGTCAGATTCCTGCCAGCTCTGAATCTTTCCAGTTGCAGTTCCTGTTTATAAGGCGGCTCTGGAGAAGGGAGGGCTCTAAGATGCTGCTGCAGAAAGAGCAAGTGATCTTTCTTTCTGGTATGAAGCCAGTTCGCCCTCCTATAGCACACCTTGAGAACTGTGCGAGTATGTCCTACAACAAAGCTGATAAATTGACAGCCAAACTACTACTCTGGAATAACACTGTGGCCTCCTGGCTAACGTAACAATGTCATACGATGATGATGATGATGATGATGATCATCATCATCATCATTATCACTAGACAATGTTTGGTTTACTGTTATTGTTTAATTCAACAAGTTATTCATTGCTACCATTTTTAAGTTTATTTCTTCACTATTTTTCACTATCTTGATTTATTTTTATTTTTTTGCCTTTAGCTCACGTTGCCTTATTATCTTGTTCAATATCTGGTTGCAATATTATATGTGCTGTTTGTGTGGTTTTCCTTCTGGTCCTTCCTAATATGATATTTCTTTAAATTAAGATGCATTTTTATGTATTTAATCTTACTATTCCTCACTTTATATTAACAACCCAAATACCCAGAGAATTCAAAGTATGTGAACATGAGATATTCATGTCATAAAATGTTTTTGTAAGCTTTAAATACATATCACTTTATTTCTGGGATTGGGTATGTTTCTAACCTAACAGCATTTTTATAATGTTTGTGCTTCTATAAATATTAAACTATAGACAGGATTCATTCTCTAAAAATGAAAAACAGTTTGTTTTATATCTACAGTATATCTATGAAATAGCTTTCAATGTTTGGCACTGGTTTTTTGGAAAGTTGGCAATCTTTATTCTCTAAGGAGCTTTTGTATCTACACATTTTAACCCATTTCATTAGAAAGTGGTTTGTTTTTTTAATTGGAGATATGATCCTATTTAGGTTTTAGATCCTAAGTTAAATGCTGTAGGTTTTGATCAAGACAAAATCAAATTGGCCATTTTTTAGAACTGCTTTCCAAACCAAGTTTGATTTTATCTTGGATATTTTCTTTTTCTCTCGTCTCTCTCTTTCTGACAAAACTTAACTTTAACCTCAGCACAAATGTTTTCGTGCTGATGCCAAGTGTGTATATCGGCTGCTTCTTTCTGTTATAGTTGAAGCTTTTGCATGGTCTGTATTTTATAGGAATTAAGACTACCTATAGTCTTCATAGTAAGAAATACAAAATATAAGATGACAAGTAGATAGACTTAGATAGATGATTCAGGATGGTGGAAATATTAACAGGTTAAAATTAAGAAATATGTGAATATAGATAAGTTACGGAATTAGTGGTACAGTAACACAGAAGATACAACGGTACGCAACACTGCAAAAGATATTATTGTTTATGTTTTATTATATTATGTCATACATGTTGATGTTATGTGGAGTTTGATGTATGTTTGATTTGTATATATGTATTTTTGTATATATATATGTTGTTTTTAAAACTATTTAATAAAAATCATTAAAAAAAAGATTTCCTGCCCTGACTTTTTGAATTATCGAAGACTTGGTTTAGTACGTGGTAGCTTTGGAGACAATAAATTGTTGCATCTTTATATGACATCTCTAGTTAGATAACTGATGATTCCTACCTCTCCACTTTCATTCCTTACATTTGTAAGTCACAATGTCTTGCAATATGGGCAACAGAAATTAAGAATGGTCTATGTTGGAAGTAACACGAGAATGAAAAAACAAAACAAAACCCAGAGGCAATTTGTTAAAGCATAGCTCACAATATTGTGGCTGTAGGGAACAAAGGACATTGCAGAGTTCACAAGATGTTTGAAAAGCTATCTCAGGATCCTTCCAATCTTTCCCAAAATTTCAAAAGGCTTCTTAAAAATCTTATTTGCTGAGTGGATACAGATTCTTTTACATAATGTGTTTCAAGGGTTTTTAAAAGTTTTTCAAGATTCATCATTGGCATCCTTCAGGCTCGAAAGACTATGGTATCGTGCTCTGGAAAGAGTTTCTAAAACACTGTATGCAAAGCTGGAGGATCCTCTCCAGAGCACGAGGCCTGGGTAGGTTAGTATGGAGGATAGACTGTTACCAAATCAGGAGATCCCCCCTCTCCATGTCTCTGAAATAATCCAATGGAATGACAAAGCCAATACGATTGGTTCCAGCTACATCGCAGGAGTTATTAGAACATGGCTGTACACAGTTACGAACTGCTTCCGGGACTCCAGGTTTACTCCTGAAGCCTTTTCCAATGATGGATATAGCCACAAGGCAGTGGAGGTTTGGAGTCAGAGTTTCCCTTCTCCTAGAAGATGGTTTTGATGCTTTATCTACCGTTGGGGTGTAGAGCCCTCATCCACTTTCAAAACCGTTGACCATCTTCTCCTGTAACCGTGGAAAGGGGCCCTTACAAGGTGCTACCAGCTGGACCAAGGTTTTTTAATGAGCTAATACTCCTCCAACACGATGGTATAATGGACGATGATCTTCCAAGTATCCATGTAAATTTGGACAACTTCTCCTCCAACAATCAGGATCAGGAATTGGGGGGGGGGAGGAAAGCAGCCTACCTGCCTGTTGATGGCAAAAGGCAGGATCAGGAATTAATTAAACAAGTAATCAGGAATTTTCAAGATTAAAAAAGGATAATTATTTTTCTTTTCTTACAACATAACATGCAGTTCACAACATTTCCGTACTGTATCTGATTAAATTAAAATTAATATTCATGAAGCAGAAGACTCTAATTTAAGTAGTAAATGAATCAAAACGATGATAGATAGAATAGGAAATCTTGCAGTTCTGTAGCAGTAGAGAAATAATACATTTATATAATATTATGGATAAGTCATGAGATTGAAAGAACAAGCATTATGATGAAAAATATGACACTGAATTTGTCTGAAGAACAAGTATTTATTATGCAAGAATAATAGCAGCCTTAAGTCTTAAACTCTAGGAAATGAGAAACAGCCTTTAATGAATGGCATTGAAGGTATTAATGCAATGAGATGGAAAACTATGGCATCTCAAGTAATATACATGGTGTTTTACTGTAGCCATTAAGGATCAACAGTTTTTTAAACAGAAACTATAAAATATGAATAATCTGTCCTGAGGTTTACATTAGAACAGATCATAAGTCTGCAATGCATGGCATTTGGAATATGGATAAAAAAATGTCACATGCTCCCCACAGGTATAACATACAGTTAGAATGTAAATAGCACAATATCAAAGGGAAAAAAAGAAAATGCAGTTTTAAAAAAATATTGAAAGAAAAAATATTTATGAAACTCATTTTAAAAAAAATATTTAAAAAATAATATAAACTTTTCATATTTTTTCAAATTATTTTGGCCTAATACACTCTTTTTCCAGGTCAACAAAAGAAAGTTGAACTGGGAAACTTCCATTAAAAAAGGGATATGGATAATTAAAATAAATACGTTTAATATACTGTACGTGATGTAATGATAAAGTGTGTTGGGGGGGGTTGGTTAGATGTTGTTTAATTGATATGTTCAGACTATCATTAAATGTATTTGCTATTCTGCTTGTGTTAAGTGTTATTTCTTATTTTCCTAAAATTGCAAAGCAGGTTTTTAATTGATTGATTACCTTAACTGGAATGAAATCTACGGAGTAAGAGAATAGATGGAAATACGTAAGTTGATTTCCAAAGTAAATCCAGAGAAGTATATTTGTGTCAAGCCTTGTGTATATACTAAATGAATGCATTGGGAGTGATGTCCAAAGTGTTACTCTCGAAGTGATTAATCAAAGTATATTTATTTCAAGTTAATCTGAGGCATAAAGTCTTCACATTTAACCAAATATGCCTTCCACAAAGCCTGTTCATTTCAGGGTACATTGCTTATACAGCCCTATGAGCCCCCAAAGCAATTTATCACATTGATATATGGGCTATTTCCTGACACAATTAACATGCCTCTGACAAGTATACCATTTGGGCTTAAGGTAAAGTTTTTCATCTTACCATCCTGTTTTTATTTGATTTCAGAATTTGTCTGCTCTAACCTAATCCTCAAGATTTGTTTTTAAAAACCACAATAAATCATTCTGCTTCCAATCCATCAATGCAATGAATGTGAACGGAGTTATTCTCTAATCCTTTTTAAACCCAGAAGGTTTCAGATAAATCTTTTAGGAAGTTTGTTTTATAGATTGGCTTCAATGCAAGAAAATGTAAATAGGAAAACTCAGCTAGTAGATTTCATTTAAATACTCTAAAAATAAGTCCTTTATCAAATGATCTCATGGTAATATTTGAAATATATGGATAGTAGGCTGAATACATTTCAGTCCTTCTACTGAAAAACTACACAAGTGCTGTTACAAATTCAGATGTGATATTTTGATTAATCAAAATTTAGAAGAAAGTCATTTTAATTGTTCAGTTTAAAGGATCAGATATTAGAACTCATTAAGTGTTGTACCTCATGATTCTTGACAAATGTATCTTTTCTTTTATGTACTCTGAGAGCATATGCACCAAAGACAAATTCCTTGTGTGTCCAATTACATTTGGCCAATAAAGAATTCTATTCTATTCTATTCTATTCTATTCTATTCTATTCTATTCTATTCTATTCTATTCTATTCTATTCTATTCTATTAATAGATCAAGTTAGTCATATTTTAATTCTTACTATTTAAAATATATATATATATATATATATATATATATATATATATATATATATATATATATATATATATATATATATATATATATATATATATATATATATATATATATATATATATATATATATATATATATATATATATATATATATATATATATATATATATATATATATGGATGATCCCAATGTAATCTTTCTGAAAATAGGTGTGGTAGATAATAGCTTTTATTCTTTCTTAATCAGTAGGTGATATTAATGTAAAATCAGAATTATCCTCTGCTTTAATAGCAAGCAAAAGGCTGAATTATCAAAGTGATATAGCCAAAATGGGAGACATTATTATGTTTGGAAAGGGACATCAAAAGTTTTAACAAAATTAAAAAACCTTAAGGGTCAAAATACAAACTTCAAAATAAGACAGTGGGCTAGGGCAGGGGTAGGCAAAGTTGGCTCTTCTATGACTCATGGATTTCAACTCCCAGAATTCCTAAGCTAGCATGATTGGCTCAGAAATTCTGGATGTTGAAGTCCACAAGTCATAGAAGAGCCAACTTTGCCTACCCCTGGGCTAGGGTAATAAGGTGGAAAGCTGTGGGGGAGAAGGAATGCAATGGTGCAATTTGAAAGAAGGCATGATGGCTGCAATGCTGAATACAAGTCATCCTCAGTTATTGACCCCTTTTTCGGAAACTCTCCAAGGGCGCGATGGTGGTGAATGACTAGTATTTATGACTAGTCCTTGAATTTTACTTGTAAAAAAATTAAAAGTGTTTCTTGTTGAACCTGATTCCTGGTGATTTCATAGACATATCCACATAGACGTCTGGTTTTTAGAGAATGGTTTTTATTTTTTCCCCATGTTTTTTTTTCCAGTTTTTAAGTTTAGTCCACAGTCCTCATATTCATTCCATTCCATTTGTCTGGTCCCTTAATTCACTTATAATTTTCTTAAATCATGCTTTTATTTACCTTTTTGCTCACATGGATGATCTCCCATCTTCTCTTTAGCTGGAGAGGTTCTGTGGGATTGATCTACTTGCTGGCCCTTCAGTCTTACCTGTGGTTGCTGTTTCTGTTCATTTGAAGGTTTGATTTGAAGCTTTCCATTCATCCAGAACAGTGGTGAAATCAAATTTTTTTACTACCGGTTCCGTGGGCGTGGCTTGGTGGGCGTGGCAGGGGAAGGATACTGCAAAATCTCCATTCCCACCCCACTCTGGGGCCAGCCAGAGGTGGCATTTGCCGGTTCTCCAAACTACCATATTTTTTGGAGTATTAGAGGCACCTTAGTTTTTGGGGAGGAAAATAGGGAAAAAATAATCTGCCTACCAGGTATTCACCTGGCTAGTCCTTAGTCTGGTCAGCTTCAGCACATTAGTTTGCTGGTTTTGAGCACCCGTGATTGCTTTTTATCCCCTGGTTGGGGATAAAAAACAGTTTCTAAAACACTTCAATTCTCTCTCTCTTCAGAGAGAGAAACAATGAGAAAAGCAGGCAAAGGGAAGATCGCTTCACTTGTTAGCACCTTGTTAGGGCTGAAAAAAAGCTTAGTAAAAGCTACATTTGGAGTATAAGTCGCACCCAAATTTTCAGCCTCTTTTAGGGGGGGAGGTGCATCTTATACTCCGGAAAATACGGTGCTCAAAATTTCCGCTACCGGTTCTCCAGAACCTGTCAGAACCTGCTGGATTTCACCCATGATCCAGAAGTTTCACAGCCTTATACTTGTAGTATCCCATTCCAATATTAACCATGGATGATCCTGCTTCACTTCCAGACAAGGCTAACTATATGCTGCCTAAGCTACTGTATTCTGTATGTATCACTGGATAAAAAAGATTTTGCTCCTTGAACACTTTGGGTATATCTTATATATTTTTGGGTGCTAATGAGAAAAATAACTTATAATTTAACCTATTATGTATTGTTTAAAGAAACACACACACACACACACACACACACACACACACACACTAATATTATAATTAGTAAACTAAATGTGTGTATAGAGCCGAGTTGGTGCAGTGGTTAAATGCAGCACTGCAGGCTACTGCTAGTTCAGCAGTTCAGCTGTTCAAATCTCACTGGCTCAAGGTTGACTCAGCCTTCCATCCTTCCGAGGTGGGTAAAATGAGGACCCAGATTGTTGGGGGCAATATGTTGAACTCTGTAAACCGCTTAGAGAGGGCTGTAAAGCACTATGAAGCGGTATATAAGTGTAAGTGCTATTGCTATTGCTATATAAAATCTAATTTTACTAATTTAAATTAGTAAATTAAAAACATTATTGTCATAAAAAGTTAATTTCATATTTCTCAAGATTCCTGCATGATTTAGTAATTCTGAAACTATATTTGTGTTTAGTTTGAAGGGGTCTATCAGAATAATCAAAAGTTCTTTTCAGGAAGCAAAACTGTGTCCAGTGTATTTAGTGTAAATTGAGATGCAGTATAAGTGAAAGAGACCCTATGGTTTCATCTTATTTCCCTATTACTACACACTTCGTCATGCTTCCACAAAATCCTATTTAGAATTGTTCGACTGACATGTACATTAGTGTAGTCAAGAAAGCTTGTTGAAATAAATATGACTTTAAATAAATTTGGTTATTTGGTTATTTTAGTGAACATTAGGTTCCCTTCAGATTGCCTTTCTGTATGTCCCACTTTTATTATAACAATATTATTTCATTCAATTAAGATAAGCAAGTTTGCTTTGGGGATGTGACAAACAAAGCATTAACAAGAGGAAGATTAAATTTTGTCCTCCATCTCATTTTGTGTATTTTCATGTTACTTTCTCATGTTATCTCATTCTCACCGTCATGTATTTATTCTCTATCTTATCCTGCCTCCCATACCAATTCATATTTTCATGTCCAGCCACACTGACAGAATATATTTATACTCACAAGATTACTATGAGGCCATTATTTTTGTTTGAAATGAAAATATTAATGAAAGAAATTGTTATTTTTCTTCACAGTGCAAGACTCACACACATTTGAAAAAATAAAGATCGTTGAACATAGTTTTTATGTGAAATTCTAAAACCATATTTATTGGCCAATTCACAGAAAGTGCCAGAGTGATCACAAAAAAGGGAATATTTTTAGTACATGTTCAGGCCAAGGATTTAAAAAATAAATTTTGCAAATAACGGTGTAAAACTTAGAACCATTTACAATCTGAAATTCAGAGGTTATCATTCAAAGTGACAAGGTTTACATCACATAGTGGAGGATATGAAGAAGAAAAGGAGAAGAAAATAAACCAACCTTTTCTCTATATATAACAATTTAGTTATTTATGGATTATTTTAACCATGTTTTCTTAAAGTTCTTAAAAAATAACAATAAGAAGATCTGTAATACAGTCATATTTTAAAAAGAATTCATATTCCTTCTGAATTGCATATACTCATTGAATTCCTTATACTGCATATATTATCCACTCTTACATAATTTAACTTAGCAACAAGGTGTTTCAAAATATTGTTTGATTATCTCTCATGTACAATAATGTATTAAAATATAATGGTCAAATATAGAAGCAAATGATAAGATGTCTTGGTATCCCATTTTTATTTTATTTGCTCTCTAACAGTGATCAGATTCAGTAATAAAACTGCCAGTGATGTTGCAACTTTTGAATTTAAAAAAAATGCCAAGGGTAGAATTATTGCTAAGCAGAATAAAGTAATAAGCCTCTGAAGAAGCAAATCTATGAAATATTGAAAGGGAAAAATAACTACATGCATTTTCCAGTGTAGGAAAATAGCATTTTTACTGTCTGGTTAATATAAAATACAGTGCAGAATAACTGTTCCAAGCAGTCACTGCCTACGAAAATGATCTATTTAAAAGCGCATGGTCATGATAACTTTTCATTGCTGAATTCAGAATTGAATTCAGAGTTCTCTTCTGAAAGTAGGAAGAAACTTTCATACAAAGACAGACTATCTTTGAATGGTTCAGTAATGCAGATATGCCTCCATGATTAAAGTGTGGCACAGTAACTTCTGATGGCTCTTATAAAACAGTTCACTAGCCAGCATGTCTGCAGTATTTCAATATTTTACTATTAGGAAAATTATGTTTATTTTGCTTAATATTTAATCTCCCATGAAGGTTAAAAAACATCCATGTATGTGTGTCTGCAGAGGAGATCTGTTTTTAGGCAATCTTCCATCCATATCCCCATACCTTGACTAAATCCATCTCCTTAACTTTACTTGCATTCAAAGCCTTCCAGATTGAGCTCTAAAATAATTTTCTCTTATTTATGTATTTATTTATTTATTTTGGTTTTCTTATATGCCGCCCAACTCCCGAGGGACTCAGGGCGGCGTACAGCAGAAAAAATACAAGAATAACCAACAATAAACATTGCTTAAAATCAAATATAAAAATTAAATTAAAATTAAAAATTAAAATTATTTTTAGAGCATTCACATAAATGGTGGTATTTTTCATTTCTGTTTCCTGCTGCCCCTTTTAGCCCAAATAGTATTACTTATTATAACCCTCCATCTTTTCTATGAAAACAAAACTGTTGAGAAAATACTTCCTTAAAACCAAGTCATCCCATTATCCAGATCATACATTCCACTATCTGCCTAAAACAGTGAGTTATAAACTTTTGGATGAAGCTCATGAGTTGGAAATACAGGATTTGTGCACTATTAACTCAATGTATTCGCCTTTCTGTCTCTCTTTTCCCCTCCCTCGCCGTTTCTCATTTCCCTTTTTATTTTCCAGCAACCTTGTCTTTTTTTAACAACACAACAAACAACAACAACATGGCAGTGGTGATGATGGTGATGATGATAAAAAAGGAAGATGTCAGTAAAATTTATCTGTAAGTGCTTTTTAGACAATTTATTACATAACTACTAACCAACAGCACTGATCACATGCATAAGGGATAGACTGCAAAACCATGCTTGGAGAAAATAGATTTCAGTAAGTCGTGGCAGTAGAAATTTCATCTACTTAATAAGATCTTTTCTTTTGTAGATTCTAAGATATTTCTTTTGTAAGAGGGCACGGTGTGAAAGTTAGTTTTGAAAAGGAAAGAAGCAAGCAGACCGAAACCAATCTAGTCCATAACCATAAGAAAACATAAAAATAAAACATTATCTATACTTGTAGGGTGAAAAGGTACAAAGATGTAACAAGTGGAATCCTATATCTGGGGCTTGCATTGATATATCAGTTGCAGGAATTGTTTGCTTGTTTAACACACATTACAGATTTGCCTCCCCGAATGCTGCTTTCATTACTTTCATTTCTGATGTTTCTCAAAAGAAGCCTCACAAAGATAATTATAAATGACTAGGACAACCATAAATCCCAGAAATGTACCCACATACGATACCAAATGATTATAATGAAGACGTAAATTCATAATACTTTGATAAATTAATTAGGATACCATGTTGTTAAGAACATACAATGTTGAGTTTGGAGTAGTAACTCTATCTTTTAAGTCGAGAAGATGTAATAAGTACATATGGAATGATCAAGATAAGAAAAAGCACGAATTAGGAATATTTAAAATAGAATAATAAATTGTTACTATTTAACATACCACATACCACGCCTGCATTAGTGAGAGATTCCTTAATCCTGAGAAAGACAGAAATATGTCCTACAATTATATTCTTATTTTCAATGCTGAAATATTGATAATTTTGGCATAGTATTGTATAGAATATTTATCAGCATTTATATATCATTATTTGTTATTATTTGTGGGATAAATCTAAATTTTACTACTCATTAAACAATTACTTTTCAATATAAATGTGGTAGAAAGTGTATTAACTGCCAAGAGTCACTGGGAGCATATAAATTTGATATATTATTATGTGTGAGTAATCTACAATTAAATACCTATTAAGACTGGTGAAAACTTAAAAATTAATCATTCAAGTCCTAGTCGAGGACCTGACACCAGATATCCAGATGCTATACATCCAGATACTAAAACATTTGAAAACGCTCTATATAGCTATCATGCTGTCTTTAAAAATGTATGACAAGCTTGACAGTAATATATCTTTCCTTTTGCTCCTATAATAAAACATTCAATAATTATTTCTTAATATTTATTAAACATTAGTCCACTGTTTACATCTATAACATCTTTAACTGGGATATGCTCTCTGCAGAGCAGGTGAGTATCAACATAAAATAAATATCTTTTCTGTTTTTCTGAATATTATCAGAATATTCACTGCCTGTGTCAAATCAAAATTTCAATTTAGTATTGAAATTAACTGTAAAACAGAAATTTACATTTCTTTATATTTCAAAATAGTTGTGATATATACTTTTACCAATGTAAAATGGCATGTGGTTTAATACCAGGAAGAAATGCATGTCTGTATCTATCCACAGAGGAAAAGGATTAGTTTCTCACAACCCAAATTGGGTCATATTCTAGATGTAAGTTAGGACATTATGCAATTTATATAACATTTTTCACTTACAAGTATAAGTAAGTACATAAAAAGAAGTACTCATTCATTGAGACAACAAGAATATTAAGAACTAATGTGATTTACAGATAAAACATCATTTCTTTTCCAGTAATCTTACAATTTACTTCTTTTGAACTATTCCTTAGTTTTGATGCTATGGGTCATTCTTAATTCACACTAATTTTTATAGCTATGTTCAGTTCATCTCATCAACAGATGAAACTTAAGTAAATATTCAAAAGTACTTGTACATGTCATGGAAATTGTTTTGATCTCTAAAAGGTGCTTTGGAACATACAGGAATGTAAGCATCTGCAATATTTTAAAGTTGCTATACTCTGGCTTATCTTCATGATAGGAAAACATGCATCTTTAAGGTATTACAAAGAGGTCTTAAATTCATGCGCTCTGTTGCACCTTTTGGAAATTAAAGCGATAGTGCTTACCAATAGTACAATGATCATTTTTCCATGAAACATTCATATGCTGGGAAATATGCACTGTTTACACAGTGGAAAAAACTTAATATTAGAAATTCAGTACAGTGATATGTATGATTTGTGTACCATGTGTTTTATCAAATTAACCTGCTGTTTCTGATTAGATTTAGTCTTTCTAATTTTCTACTTCCTGTCTCACACACTAAATTTTCAACACACACATTTTATCTTTTCAGTACTAATTAATCTTCAGACTTACAAAACATATTAAAATTTCTGCCAAATTACCAATGTTTCTTATAGATGAGTGTAATGCATTATATGCAGAACTGCCTCTGAACATTTAGAGAAATTAGGAATATGACAGGAAAATAAATTTTGGTTTGTTTCTTTCTGTTTTTCCAATAAGGTCTAATTATTAGTCTGTTTCTGGGAACAATCCAAAATACTACTATACTACCGGTATTATAAATATATTTCTTTCTTATATGCCTTCATGATTTACAGGCTCTTGATTATAAAGCATGTATAATTAGGGCCAGTCTATTTTTGGAACATGTATTTATAAGTTCCCATCATTGGTGTCTATTTAAATGATGTTAAAACTGCAATTTGCACTTAATATTTGAGGTAGAAGAGTGTTGCTGTTTTAGTTTATGTTTACATTGCTATAATGGTTGTATCTAACATTACAATTTAAATTCATGTTAATGGTTTCCATTTGATTATTATAAGCCACTCATGTATACTGCACAATGGGAAATGAATATAGTATACTCCTAAAGAAAATACTATTAAAAGCATATTAAAAGCATATACCGTATTTTTTGCTCCATAAGACACACCGGACCATAAGACGCACCTAGGTTTCGAGGAGGAAAAGAAGAAGAAAAAATATGAATCACTGTGCATATGGAGCACCGAATATGGAGCAGAAGTGTAGTGAGAGAAGGAGGCAGAGCCAGAGAGGACCACAGATACAGTAGGTGTCCTCTCATGTGCCAGCTCTGCCTATTGACTCGTGCACTCTGGCGGGGTTCAGCACTGTAAAAGGACCCCGCTGCCACGGCCCGGCTGTGATTTTCGCTCCATAAGACTCACCGACATTTCCACCCATTTGGGGGGGGGATAGGGTGTCTTATGGAGCGAAAAATATGGTATAGCATATGAAGTGACTTGTGAAAAATTACCCAATAGTCACACATTGTTATTCTACAACAGTCTAGATCACTTATTACTTTTGTACATTCTTTATGTCTATAAATAATATATACTTACCTGTACAGATTCAAGCTTTGTTTCTCACCAATGTGAGCACTGGTTTCATCTACAAAATGCATTTAATTCAGAACAGGAATTCCCCTGATATCCCTCCCAAAAACTCTTAGGGACATTGTGGAATGTGACTCTTGTGTTTGTGAAAGTAGGAATGACTGGGAGGAAATTGTCTATTCAGGATTCCTTCACTGGTAGATACAAAATAGCACTTAGACTTATATACCGCTTCATAGTGCTTTACAGCCCTCTTTAAGCAGTTTACAGAGTTCAGCATATTGCCCCCAACAATCTGGGTCCTCATTTTACCCACCTCAGAAGGATGGAAGGCTGAGTCAACCTTGAGTCTGGTGAGATTTCAGCAGTTCAGAGTGTGACTGGTTTTGTAACTTTTACATTTCGAATATTTTTTTTTAAAGAAAAATCCTTTGAAAGAGAAGTATTTTTACTGTTCATAGCAGGGTGCCACCACACTATTTTAACTCATCTGTACATACAGAACAAGTTGCACATCCAAAATCAGTAGGTGTAAGCTTATCTCACCCAATTCTGTATGAAGCTAAAAAAAAGCTGACTTCTGTTGTGGCCCCCCAGCAGCCTGCGCAGCTGGCACCCGAGTCGGACAGTGAGGAGGCTGGCGAGGACTCAGTGCCAGAGGCAGGAGTGCAGCCAGGGCCTTCAGAACCTCCAACACCTCTTGGCAGTGATGAGGAAGGAGGAGCTTCTCCTCCTCTAAATGCAAGAGCATGCTGAGCTGCCAAGAGGCAGGTATGGTTACTCCGGAGGAAATTTCCTCAGAAGTAAGACTTGGGGCTAATGGGCCACTCCCCTAGTCTACTTAAGGACATCAGAGGCAGCTGGAAAGCTGCAGGAAACAATAGTTCAGACTCGAATTTCTGTTGTGCATTGACTGGTGAATTCCAGCTTCGGATTTCTTATCAAGAAAGACTCCTGGGCATTTGCCAAGCCTTCGGACATTATGTGAGATAACCAGAACTAATTGTCTCATTTTGAACTAAGACTGACTGATCTTACGCCAGCTGCTAATGAATACTAATTAGCAGCTGACTTTCTGCAAGCAAGGTTTGCTTCTGTTGATTTGTGTGTTTTGCCACTGCTAAGCCATTCATTAGCAGTGGTTCATTAATTAAACTAAGTTTGTTCAAACTGTGTGTTTTTGTTACATTCGTAACTGGGGACAGAACAACTTCTATATTGCTGTCTTTAATACTTCCATTGTAAGCTCAGACACAAACATACAACAGAAATTAATAGCCATTTAACTAAACAGGACGTACTTGCACTGGCATGTATAAGATTATGCTACTCTATCAATTATTTTCCATTCATAAATATATCCTAAACAAATTTGCAATAGGCAAAGCAAGCACAATGTAATGAAAATCTATTGAGTTAAGAAACATAATTGTTGTATCATGTATTTGCAGAGAGGGATGGTCTACTTTTGGGATGATGTATTTCTTTATAAAGTTTAAAGTACTACCATCATTCAATTCTATCATACTGCAAAGTCTTGACTGCTAGATGTCTGAAATTCACAAAACATTCAGGCTGTTTTCTATCAAGTTATTGAGAGAGGGGAAAAATTTAATTACATTTCATATGATATTTTTCAAATGGCTGTGACACTTTTATTCGTGTCCGTAACATCTGTTGTGTATAAGAAGAATTTGAGCAAGGAATCAGAAAAACATTACATATAATATTGGAAGGAAGAAAAAGCAAGACACAAAGGCAGAGAAAACATTAATCACAAAAGTTGGGATATTAATCATGTGCCAAACTTAAAGATTTACTGCACTTGGTTCCTTTGCCTCAGGCAAGATTATTAAAAACTGGCTATATAAAAAAAGAATTGTCCCATGAACATTATATGGTTATTTTTAATGAAGAAACAAGTGTCTTTTATGTGTGTGTATATGCATCACATACAGTATGCTAATATTTGCAGCTGCATTGCTTTTCTGAAATGATGAAACCAAAAAGCCTCAATTTAAGCAGTTTACCTAAATCAGAAAACAAGCTTGGGGGGGAGAAACCACCTTGGATGCCAAATAATGTTTTAAGCTGGTTTATTTGAAGGCCAACAGTTTTACCACTTTGTGATTTCTATAGAATGTGAATGTATGTATAACTAGAAAGTTCTTGATGTGATTGGTAGTAGTGGGAAAAAAAGGACTGAAAAATGATAATAACAAAAGCTTGTTTACAACTCAGCTTATAAATCAAATATATGATCATGCAATTATGATCATTTTCTAGTTGATGGTTGATTTCCAAAGCTTTTTTTGTTGGATAAAAAAGTAAACATTATAGTTTTCAAAAAGATCTCACTGTTCTCACAAAATCATATGAATTAAAAGCATATCATTGCAGTGAATCACAGTAATTTTTTGTGCATCTATCAGAGTAATTCTTGTAATCACTTAATACTTTCCTTCCTGTGGGTAAAAACATAGGCTTAATTGTTACAATCACTTATTGCATGTCACATTAAATTGGTGATTAGGTACTTATAAACTGAAATAAATGATACTTGTTCATGAAACAATTGATCGATATATCTGGATCTGATAAATAATAATAGGATTGTAATTTTGACTTCCATTCTCAGTATTACTCTCCAGGAATTTAACAAATAAACATCTTACAATATAGGACCAACGATCCACACAGAGAAGAATGATAGTTATTTCTAATTACATTACTAATCACAATTTCAAACCTAAATATTCCAATTCTCTTTAGAGAAATGAGTTAATGCATATTAAGTCCTTGAACCCTAGTCTCTTCACACTTAGCTGAAATTAACAGGATGACACTATCAGCTTCATTAATTAATGTAGTGGCAGACTATATTTATGAATATTATGAATTCTGGAGTTAAAGTAGCCTGTAGGCTTTGTGGAGTAAACCAGATAGGAATATTAGCTAATTCTACTTAATTGTAAACCTACATTGATGGAATCTTCAAGTTCAAAAAAACGATTCTTCCTTCCCTGGCCATCTCTTATACAGTCCAAGTAACTAGGGAGAGTTACTCCCTAGTTACTTGGACTCAGACTTCTGAGCCTATTGCCCTGCCCACTTTCTAGCTATGGGCTAAGGCTTAGCTGTCTCATATCTGATCTTTTCCTTGGCAGCATCTTTTTGCCCAGTCTACCACTTTCACATATACCATTACATACACAACATTTTTAATATATCTGTTGTCAGAAATATCCTTCTGAAATCTGACACCCTTCGCAGTCTCATGCCAGCCCAATATTCCAAGAGTTGCAGTCCTAACACAGTTGGAATATCCAAAGTTGGAAAAGACTGATCTATACAGACTTTCTAGATTTCTATTCAATGAATAAATGTGCTGCAGTTGCCAAGATTTCTTCATACTACAAACCTTGTTTGTTCTATTTGTAAAGTCTTGCTTTTTATTTTTATTTTTGCTGGTGGTGTTGTTATTCCTAGATTTTCCAGTATTTATACCTGATATGGCAAACTCTGAATTGTTTTCCTGTCTCATCTTGATGACTTAATGACTTAAATGTTTGTATTTGTTAGCCAAATCTTAGAAATTTAGCCATAAATATGTTGTCATACTAATTGAGATATGTCTTCAATGGCATGCCTTCTGGTTTTATTGCTAAATATGTACAGAGAGTTTAAAGAACTCAAATCAACATTAAATTGTTAGCTGGTAGGATAGTACAACTGCATCTGGCTATTGGCCTAGTAAAACAAGTTAGCAACTCCAGAAAGCAGCATTTTAGGTGCAGAAAACATTATCGCTTTAGTGTTTGTACAGATTTAAGGTATTGGACAAAGATGAGTGAACTAGGTCCACATCTATCCTTAGCCATAGAATTTCAATGGAAAGACTTGGTAAAGAAACAACACATCATACAAGATTATTGTAGGAAGAAACTGTAGGAAAGAGTGCCATATATGTCCTGTTTGCTCCTGGAAAATTGAGCTGAATATAAATATAATAAATAAATTTAAAAGATTATCTATATAGCTGCCTGTGATTGATTGATTGATTGCATGTCAGCAAGTCATTTCGACTCTTAGTCCCATAGATAGATTTTTCTCCATGATGACTTACTTCTAACCTTTTCTTTCAGGTCTTCCAACAGTGACAGTCGTAATAATAGTTCACATATTATGGTTATTTGCTCAGTCATCCTGATGTTTAGACTGGATCTGGCATTTTTGTCAACCTATAGAGTCATTATTCTCATCATCTGTTCACAACAGTATGAAGTCACAGCTGCAAATTCTTTAGCTGGTATTAGTTTTCATATGCATCAAGTTCTTCACAAGAACCTAGGATATTGTAATGCATTGGCATAGTATATGTGTAGCCAGGTAGTGTGGCCTTTTGCAATTGATAGATGGAAATTTTGTCTTAACATTTATGCTGTCCAACAGCATCTAGTGTGTTGATAACCAATGGTACATAATCTTTCAATTTCAATTTTTCATTATTATGATGGTTGGTGACACAGTCAGCCAGATATGTAGATTGGATTTCATGTTTTTACCAACCTATTGCATTCTTCCTAAGGACCTAAGATAGGCAGATGATGATGTTTCATACTGTTAAGGTATCATCCTAGTATGTAAACTGTTCCAAGTAAAGCTGTCTTTGCGAATTGATGATGGTTATTTTGGAAGTGCTGATAGTGTTCCATGGTGCTGCAGTTGTTTTGGAATTGCACCCAATGTGCCTATTATTATCAGTACTACTTTTCTTTTCTTTTGCCACAGACATTCTATTTCTATTTGGAGGTCTTTATATTTTGTTATCTCCTCCAGCTCTTTCTCTTCTATTCTGCTATCTCCAAGTATTGTCAGATCCACTAAGCAGACTTTTTTTCCCTTTCCTATAGACAATTGTTATGTCTGGGATGTTATATGACAGATGCCTATCTATTTATACTCTAAAGTCCAAGAGCACTTTAGCTTCTTCATTTTCTATAACTTTTCTTATTTTATGATCCCACCAGTTCTTGCTTGCAGGGAATTGGTATTTCTTTAAGATCTTCCAATGCATCATTGTTTGTCATGCTTGTTTGTAGTTAGTCTGTTCAATCTTCTTATAGCAGGTAGCCAAGTAGTCTACTGTATCTTCAATTTTTGGCAAAAGTGGCCACTTGCTGTCTGTTGCCCTCTTCTTTATTCTGACTTTGTATGCATTTATTCTTAAGGCTTGGTCTTGTACAGCCCCTCTGTCTGTTTCTTCAACTCAGCCACTGCCAGGTCTCAGTATTATCTGCTTTGCCTGCTATTTTTAATGTATTGATCATGCAATACTTTGTCTTCCCATGTCTCTTTTTTGTGTTTCATTTAGCTTTTCTCGTAGGCCAGTTTGGTTTTTCCAGTACTCAGTAAGCTTTCCTAGTATAGAAGCTTCAGTGCAACTTCTTCACTGTCCTTCAGATATTCTTCCAATGCCCTTTTTTCTTCTTCAACCACTTGATATGCTTGAAACATTCCATGCAATTCCCAACTCTTCTTGATGTCTGTCAACATTGTTGCAAGGATGAAGGGCATGATTCATTGTCATTATTTTTCTGGTCTTCATATCCATGGCTTTTAGTTCTGATTGAGTCCATTCCACTATTTCAGCTGTACATCTAATGACTGGAATTGCCCAGGCGTTGATTGCCTTGATGGTATTTCTTCCACTGAGTTTGGACTTTAAGATCTTCACTCTCTTGATGTATTCAATTCTAACTTATTTTTTGACTTCATTGTGCTTGATGTTGTCAGCTTGAAGGATGTCCAGGTATTTGTAGTAATTGTCCTCATACAGACTTTTGATATTTCCACTGGGCACCTTGATTCCTTCAGTTTTCACTATTTCTCACCATTTGATGGTGAGGGTACAACATTTGTCTTACTTTTTTTCATTGAAGCTGTTTTACTGGATAGTGCTCATCACAGTAAAAAATGTTGGCAGTTTTTAAGAAATTTAAAATTGACAGTTCAGTACTACATCTACTAAAATTAAAGGAAATCCTTTAGCCCACACTATTAAACAGACTGAGATATAATGCCACTTGTGTTTTCCTAAATCACACAAAATAAATAAAAATGTAGAAATAATTACTTGTATGTTAGGAATATGGCCATGAAAGCTAAGGAAAATTCATTTACCTAAGGTGATAGCACCCCTACCCTGTGGACTGAGCTGAGAGAGTATTACTGGCCTAACGTTACCCAGTCAGTTTTCATATCTAAAGTGAGACATAATGTTAGATTACTTTAGGCCTAAAGCCTCTAATATTTGGGTTTTGATTCACTTGTTATATTATTTTGCAGAGTAAAACTGCACTCACATACACTACCACATAGTTTAAAAGACCAGTGTGAAGGTTTAAAATTAAGAGTCAGTTTGAATAATATTTGCCTCAGAAGTCAAACAGATAAAAGCTAATTTGGCAGTTGTAGAATAGCTGTATTTTTCAAGTAAAACAAAAACATTGTAGAAAAGTTTAATCCAGTTAAAATCAGGTAATATCATCTGGTTCTGTAGGTTATTAAAATAAATAAGCAAAAATACAGTTTCATCATGTATTTTGCTTTGAAGAGGAAATATTCCTGCATCCTAAAATTTAAATTATTTAATTTTTAATTTAGGATATGGTCATGGGCTACTAGGATTCAGTAGGAACTATACATACATACATACATACTACATATATACATACATACATACATACATACATACATACATATATATATATATATATATATACACACACACACATACATATATTATCATCATTATCATCATTATCATCATCACCGTCATCATCATCATCATCTGCTTTAATGTATTTCTGATATCATGCACAGTTATGAAAGATCCATATGCATTCAGAGAAAAATGTAATATAATTTCGTCATATTCAAAGCTTGAGAACTACCTTCATTAGATATAGGCAATTGCTCAAACAGGTTTACTTTAGTCCTTCAAGATTCAAAATGATGTAACACTTTGCACAATAGCAGGGCATGTAATGGTCTAGTGGTAAAGCAGCTACCTTGCACACAGAGTCTCTGTCATTTCTAATTTAAAGATCCAATAGGAGAATGTAGGCAGTTGCTGTTAGTTAGTAGGCTATAACGACAATAGTCTGAACTTGAACAATTTCCTGTATACCAGTGGTTCCCAACCTTCCTAATGCCGCGACCCGCCCCGCGCCCCCACCATGACCCACCTCGCCGCCGCCATTTGGGTTCTTTTACCCTCTGCGCATGCGCAAAGCGTGCTGTGCATGCGCAGACAGTAAAAGTACCCAAATGGCGGCAGCAGGGTGGGGCACGGTGGGGGCGCAGGTTGTGGGGCGCGATATGGCCAGGCTTGTGGCAGTGCGGGGGGGAGCTGAGGATGCCGGGGCGACCCCTGGGAAATGGTCATTCGACCCCCAAAGGGATCCCGACCCCCAGGTTGGGAACCGCTGCTGTATACCCTTTACTAAAATTATTCCTAGAAAAAAAGTAATATTTGAAGCTCTTTCAAAGCCACAGACAGCACTAGTCTCTGTTTCGGAAGTTGTCATACATAGAGGCATTCTTGACATGAAAGGATGCAATGACACTCATTCAAAGCAATGATAAAAATAAAAAGCAAACATAAAAATAAGCTCTTGTTACTTTTTTTGCCTGGCAGTGAGTTATGTAATCACAAGAGGGACATCTTCACATGCATTCTATATTCAAATTTATTTGCTGTTGAGCTAAAACCACTGGACAAGAGATTTTATCAACAATGGGTGGGCTAAAAAAGGAACAAGAGCTCCCAAATCTTTAAGAAAATATGAATACAAAACATTTTGCTTCTTCATCAAATGCCTATGTTTGTATATATTTAAAACATGCACAGCATCAAATACTGCACTATTTGGCATTCAAAATGTAGAGCCACAAATATTGAGAAAAAATATATAAGAAAGCACACAAACTTATAAACATTCAAAATATAGTGGTTAGCTGAAAAAATGCAAACTACCTAATATTATTCTTTACCAAATGTTTTCAAATGCTACCAGGTTGTTGTTTTTTTACTTTTAAGTTCTGTATTTAGTTTTGTGTTTAATTCTTTGCATTTTTTGCAAACAAAATATCTTTGGTGAAGAGAAGGATCTACGACAAGGGGAGGGGAGGAATTTAAAATTTAGATGATTTTTTTTTTTACTATGACATTACTTGTTTGACTCCTAGAATTTATTTTAATGATCAACGGACTATATCAAACACCTATTCCATCTGTAACAATGCATTCAGAGCTTTGAGTGTTTTAACATGCAAAAGAGTGGTTTTTTTTCCTGAGATTATAAATATTATTTAAATTCCTACATATACAGTAGCACATGTCTGAATTCCAAGCAAACTCTGTGATGGTACAGAGCTGCCATAAAATTCTGCAACTGGATGATTATTTATAATTACATTTTCTCAGAAGATACTTTCTTTAAAGATCAAAAGTCTAGGTATTAGCTACACTAACACTCTAGTTTTATCTTTCACACAAGGGAAAACATTTCTTAATCTGTGTGGCACTGTGTGGCACCATCACAGACAAAGGTTTCCATTTATAGGGTTTACATGCCTTTAACTAAGTTTCAATTGAGGGACTAGACAATAATTCTTTTTAGCAAACTTTGGACATTAGCAGTGCATTCTTATACGTGCACAGACATATACAGTTTAGTGTGTTTTGAAACTCTCTGCAAAGGTCAAATAGCCACAAGAAAAAAAAGTGAAAATGAAGATACTGTATGTGCAAATGAATTTTGCCCTGTGCATTGAGTAGCATGTACATCTTCTATCTTTGACAGTAGGATATTTAACAAGGCAGAGTTAAAAGGAATCCCAAAAGGAGTTTATATATATATATGTACTTTGGAAAATTTTAAAAGCAACCTGGACTATCCTCTTTATAGTCTGATGAATTGGGTTTGCTTATACACATTTAAAAGGAACAGGGTTTTTCTTGGAACTAGAGAAGCAGTAACAAACGTATGATGTCAGGTTGGTGTCCTTTTTACTAGTGACTCTTTAATAGTTGTATGCTGTGCTTTACCAGGTGCTATTATTCACATATTAGGAAAGGAACAACTATTGGGAGTAGTTGTGGTGCAACTATATCAAATTCAGACAATGCAGTTTTATCATCTGTAGTCAATAGGAAGTTAAACTGTCAATTAATTCATAGATCCAAGAAATGGTTGAATCAGTAGGATTGACTCAAAATACACAGTATTGGTTTATACAAAAAGAGAAAGAAAACTAAAGATTCTAGTAGGGTAATGTTGAATCATCCCACTCCAACTGATCTTGCCTGGTTGTATTTTGTTTGTCTCCTTTATTCCCTATGGCTTCTTCCTCTTCCTCTTCTTCCTCTTCAGTCTCATCTGACTCTGCACTAGTTGTATCATCTTCATCTTCAATTTCTTCCTCATCACTTTCTTCTTCTCCACAAGGTTGTTCATATTTCTATGTATTATAAAGAAACATAAAGTGGAGCTGCTGATAAGAAGAAAAGAACTTTCTAAAGTTTATTTGTAAATCTCTAAATGAGAGTGTGTAGTTGGTACATGTTTAGATATACCTAAAAGAAAAGGAAATCATCCTTCAAATGTATAGTCATATTTGATAGAGCTAACTATCAGCTGAGAAAATTATAGACTAACAGATTTACCAAGAGATAAATGAAAGTGACCTCCCTTACTAAAATTCACAAAAGCTAAAGGATGAAACTAAGTAACAAAAGCAGTTATATCATTCAATTATATATGACTTGACATCTTTTTTAATTATTAATGTTTAATAAGATCTTATTAAATAATTAATCAGATAAAACAATCCAACTTGAATGTCATCCATCTGTTCTTGATTAAGGAAGCACTTCTACTCATTCTTTTCACTGTAGCTTTGATACAGAGATATTCATCAATAATACATTATTAGATTGAGCATGTGAAAAAAGGCCAAGCTACAAGTACAAAAATGTAATATGACCTTACTGAATGATGAACAAGGGCACTGTCATTAAAATGTATGCAAAGTAATTTTCATAACTCCAATATATTGATACTAATAGTATTTACATACTTCTAGGTTAAACCAAATATACTTCAATGAGATCTGATATAGTAATTCCATGAAATATAGAACACTGAACATCCTATCTATGTGTATCTGGGTATATCTTTAGATATACTAGATAGAGACCTTTTTCAAGCACATGCCAACATCAGAAATAAGGCCAATCAAAAAGTAGGAAGGATGTTTTTCTTTTCACCCACTACATTTAGTAAATATCGGGGGAGTGGCTGAAGATGATTTTTGAAAAAGATTCTTGCACATAAATGAAAAATAGGACTGATAACAAGAATATAGGACAATATGGCTTTTCTACTTACTTCCATGGGATTGATTGTGATAGTCAGAGCTGAGTCATCCCAGTCCATTTCATTTTCTTTATTAGTTTCATGTTCTTTTGAAGTATGGTGGCAAGTTGAATTAATTCTGTATACCCCCATAGCTATGATGAAGACTAAGATACTGACACAGATTATGATGATGACGGTAGCTATACTTGGAAGTACTGAAATGAAATAAAATGGGACAATTTAACATATTCTTCCAGTGCCATTTATATATATTTAGTGTTTCCTTAATTAATAAAGCTGTTATGTTATAATTATAGCAATTTTCAGCATTCATAATGATACCTAAATGTAACTGCAGTTCCATTTGTTTTGTTGAACTTAAAAGAAACTATTACAAAAAGGATAACAATACAATTCTCCAATACAGAGTTTTAAAAAATAAAACAATAGCAATTTCATCTGTAGGTGATTATCACATTTAAACTGTCTTTTGTGTATAGAATCCCTTACTATTATTATATAATTCTAGCTATTGAGTTTCAGAAACTACTCAACACAGTCAGTGAATATGTAAATGGAGAATATGTCTTCCAATAGAATCACATACACAATGTCATCATCAGTATGGAGGGGATCTTAATGCATAAAACTATTTATACAAAAGTATCCTCCTCACATACTCATTTTATATGCATGGATACTAGGAGTGCAACACATATAAAATCTAGGGAAGAGTTTATTTGGTGCCACCATGCTCTTTGTTCAGGTCAAGCTCACAGCAAACAAAAAAGAAGAGATAAGAAGAAGTTGGCAGGGGAGTTTAAGGAGGCACCCACAATACATCTTCATAAGTCATGTGTTTGTACTTGGTTAACCCAAAAGTTTGAGAAGGGACAAAGAATGAATAAAAGCTCACTAATAATGCTTTAATAAGTAAAAGCAACAATGAATGGGCATGAGTTTATGATGAGCACCTGCAATGCCAATGGGAAGTTTGTTTTTCTGCCAGAAAACAACCTGGCATATATTTACCACCAATGCAAGGACATTACAACATTGAAGAAAAAGTCTAGGGACAGGAGCAGCAGAGACATTTAAGCTGATAAGAAAGTACAATGATTTATCAGTAGAAAGAAAGCAGACGTCACAACAGAAATTAATAGTGGGAGCAACTCTGTATATGGACAGAAAAAGAGAGGAGCAAGCTCAGTGAATAGAAGGATGCCAAAGATATTCTGTGTCACTGGAACAATAAAACTTAGGGAAGGAAAAAGAAAATGATACTTCAGAATTAGAGACTAGTATGTTAGGTTCCTGAGTGGCAGAGGGAATGCAGCTATTAAGACAAAGAAAAAGAGTTGGGGGAATTGGTTGTTCATTAATATGAAGAACTGCAACAAGGGTATGCTGATCAGACTCAATGGCTTGTGAAGTCTGCTTGTGCCACTAGCATAGATCAGGGACATAACAGAACAGCTTTCAACTCTAATTAAGACCAGCAAAAATTAATCCTTCCTGCTAGGGCACATGTTGACATATAATACTTCAAGAAGCAGCTATAAGCACATTGCCACAGATTTTGAAAACCTTGGAAGAAAGCTTAAGGTGTAAGCATTATTCTCATGGAATAGGACAGGAAAAGGAAAGAAAAATACTGCAATTACTAACTATGCAAATGATGTTGATGGGAAATATATTGTTTCTTGAATCATGGTTTAAGTTGTGTTGATGATGACTGTTTATAAACAGAAGGGTCCTCTATCACAAGATGTGTTTAGACAAAGAATGGTGTGTTTGATTGGGACTGAATTCCCTAGCAATGCAGGGATGGCAGTTTGGTTGAGCATCTGGAATATGAATGACATGAAGGTTCTAGACAGGATTGCTCCAAATGGCCTCTCCCTCTCTCTGTCAAGTGACAATTCATTATGATACTGGTGAAACTGGAACATTGAATGTGACCAGATGCATATGCACACTCAAATATGAGCTTACATCATGGGCATATTGATGGTGAAGTGTCAGTACTTTTCCACACTTAGAGCTTTCATGGAATGTAGTACTTTTTAGAGTGATTTGGACCTTGGTAGGGAAGGATGGGCCAAAAGAATCATTAATGGGTTGCTGTGTGCATAAAATAATGCATGTTTGCTTTGAGTTGGAAGTTGGATGCATAGAATCTGATCAGCTGATTGAGGTAATATCTGGAAATATTATCTGAGAGGTTTTTGAGCCTCTAGATCTCGATGAAGGAACAAGATTCTTGGGCTTGATCCCTATCCCAGCTGCCTGCTAAGGTGCTATTCCTCAGTTTTTTAATATTTTTATTAATGATTTAGGTGAGGAGGTAAAATAAGTGCATATTAAATTTACCAGTGAAACAAGTTTGGATGTTTGACTTAACTTCAAAATTATCTTTCTAGGAGAAAGAAAATAGACTGAAAGTAACTACATCACATTTAACCAGAGTTAATAGGTGAGGTGAAGGCCATGGGCATAGTGTGTGTGTTTACCTTTTTCTCAGCCAAGCATTCAACAAATTTCTAATATCTTTATCAATAAAATGGTAAAACAAGAGCTATGTTATATATTGATTCACAATCAGCTGAATGCTAGCAAATAGAAGGAACTTATAAATGGTTTTACACCAATTTGGAGAAAAGTATTGAGTGTAATACTACCTTTGTGCTCTTCAAAATGTTATTAATAACATGAATGAAAGGTTTGAAGGGACAATTATCAAATTTACAGATCACATAAAACTAAAGCAAACAATCAGAAAGAGATGATTTAAAAGATTTAGACAGGCTTGAACACTGGACCAAAATGAACTATACGAAGTTTAATACGGTGAAATAAAAACTCCTGCATCTGAAAAGAAAAAATGAAAGGCACAAGAATAGGTGCAAGAAAGAGATCTGGATGGGAAGTAATACAAATGAAAAGAATCTGGGTGTTCTAGTGGATCAGAGGCTGCACATGAGCAAACAATGTGATTCAGCTGACAAAAATCAAGCACTACTTTGGGATGCATTAAAACTAGCCAAGAGTCCAAGGGAGGGGAAATTGACCAACTATTCTACTATATTCTCCCTTGTTATTTCCCCACTGGGAAAATATGTCTAGTTCTGGGTATTGCAGTTTAAAATTTTTTTTTAAAGGTATTTATTTTAGTCTGGGCTGTCAGATTTTAGGTTTTCAGTTGTTTTTATGTTTCTTCTAATTTTGCTGGAGATGAGCAGCCAACATGTTGCAAGAAGAAAAGAATACCACCACCACTACCACCACCAAGGAAATATGCACCCGAGGGGTGTCCTGGGGGGGATTGAAAACTTTAATCTAATAAGAAATTGTTAAGGAAACAGGTGCTGCATGCTTAGCTTTAATAGCCTTAAGGGGAGATATGATATCAATCTTCATTTAAAGGAGCAGGAAGGAGGAAAAAGACTTGTTTCCTTTCACTGGAGATATTCAAACTGTAATGGTATATGGGAAAGACCTTGGGAAACTGGGCAAAGAAATGCTGCCTAGGCAATAATCAGAAAGGAGGCAGTATAGCCTGCAATTAGATAATGGGCAGGGCAAGAAGTTCAGAAGAGGCTCTCAGTTTCTCAGGCTGCAAAGGATAGGAGAATTGTACTTTTCAGACTGGCATGATTGCTGTCAGTTTTACCACATAGAAACACAGGAAACACAACCAAATGAGCTAAATCTACTTTACTGTAAAGCTATATAAACAGAATCTTGCAAGTACAATTATCCTGCCACATTAAGTTACAGGAATTCAGATTCCAATTGAACTTTTCTAACAATAAGAAATAGTGGCCTCCCCTTCACTAGATGTACTTCTACATAAACAGAATGTAGGTTAATTTTTGTTAAATCCATTCTTATCTACTTAATTCATGTAATACCTGAGCTTTGAATATTGTTTGTGCTTTCCTCTGGGTGATGGATAGATTGGAGAAATTGTGGCTCTTTTATCATAAGATTTGCATATTCCATGGAATTAGAGTTGGAATTATGTAGAATATTAACCTAGAAGAAAACAGAAACTAATATTACAAATATGAAGTATTCACAATAATACTAATCAGATTTTGCATAATAGTCAAGCCGAGAAGTTATATTCAGGCAGAATTATTATGAGGTCACAATTTGCATTTGCTCTATATGAGAGCACTTAAGCCGTAGGGTGATGATTTCAGATTTCCCAACTAAATCAGAGGAAATAATTATGGGGAAAAAAGACTCTTGTACAGTTTCAAGGGTGAAAAAGACTATGAGATTAGTTGAACTGGACCTAATCACTTGCATCAGGAATACAGCAAGCCAGTCAACTAATGCTGGAAAGTATATTTCAATTATCTTGTTGCAGCAATATTTCCTAAAAAACCCCAAGTTACAAAACCCCAAAGTTCAATGAATAAGTAGAAACAACAAACGTACGCAGTCTGTTGTCTGTAGGTTCTATAAGACAAATCCACAGTGAGCAATCCGAGTGCAAGTTCATTTGTCTTCTGCTAACATTGTTCTAGGTGACTCTCCTCAAACCTTGCTAAATTTAGGCACTCTACTACCGTATTAAGTTGCCTGCCAGATTATTGGGACATTCCCCTGGGAATTCCAGAAACACATGGGGAATGTCCCAATAATATATAAGGCCCTTATGGCAGTAATGGATCTATCTATCTATCCTATTTCTGGACTGTTCTCAATTCTGTCCCAAAGTATTTGTTTAAAAATGTGTCTACTGCACAGAATTCTATATTTCACACATATGAGAAGCAAGCCCTCAAGAATGCTGACTTATATCAGTTTAAAAGAAACAAAATTTTGAGGGAAAATTTGTTCTTTATAAATAAAGAATAACCTCATTTCAACCTCTGGTTAAAAAATGTACTAGTGAAAAATTATTAATTAGATGACTTAATTAAATGAGTTAAATGGTGAGAAAGTATCTGTCAGCTTTCCTAGGTAAACCAGATAGGAAACATGAGTAGATTATTTTATATCTACTTTATTATAACACTACACTGATAGAATCTTGCAAATCTGAAAGAACAAAACTTCCAGCCACCACTTTTAATTGCTTAATTCATTAAGGCAGTCCTTTCTAAGTTTCTTTCTCTATGTGATGGCCACTATGTTTTATGGTCCAAGCAGGTATAGCAGGCACAAAAAGGGGAAAAAACCCTCTTTAATGGCATTTAAAGATTATTATTCTGTATCTTTATTATTAGAAGCCTCATAGGGTTCAAATAAGCAATCAGAAAACAATATTAATATAACTCGTAAGGATACATGCAACAAGTTACAATCATACAGTCATAAGTGGGAGGAGATGGGTGATAGGAACAATGAGAAAAACTAATAGTCATAGTAATGCAGCCTAGTGAATAGTTTGACAGCGGTGAGGGAATTATTTGTTTACCAGAGTGATGGCATTTGGGAAAAAACTGTTCTTGTGTCTAGTTGTTCTGATGTGCAGTGCTCTATAGCATTGTTTTCAGAGTAGGAGTTGAAACAATTTATGTCCAGGATGCGAGGGGTCTGTAAATATTTTTACAGCCCTCTTTTTGACTCGTGTAGTATACAGGTCCTCAATGGAAACCAGGTTGGTAGTAATTGTTTTTTCTGCAGTTCTAATTATCCTCTGAAGTCTGTGTCTGTCTTATTGGGTTGCAGAACCAAACCAGACAGTTATAGAGGTGCAGATGACAGACTCAATGATTCCTCTGTAGAACTGTATCAGCAGCTCCTTGGGCAGTTTGAGCTTCCTGAGTTGGTGCAGAAAGAACATTCTTTGTTGTGCCTCTTTGATGATGTTTTTGATGTTAGGTGTCCATTTTAGGTCTTGAGATATGATAGAACCTAGAAATTTGAAGGTCTCTACTGTTAATACTGTGTTGTCTAGTATTGTAAGAGGTGGTAGTATGGGAGGGTTTCTCCTAAAGTCAACCACCGTTTCTACAGTTTTGAGTGTGTTCAATGCCAGATTGTTCCGGTCGCACCATGAGGCTTGTTGTTCAACCTCCCATCTATATGCGGATTCATCGTTGTCTCGAATGAGACCAATCACTGTTGTATCATCTGCAAACTTCAATAGTTTAACAGATGGATCGTTTGAGATGCAGTCATTGGTATATAGAGAGAAGTGGAGAGAGAGCACACATCCTTGGGGGGCCCCTGTGCTAATTGTACGGCTATCTGATGTGATTCTGCTTAGCTTCATCTGCTGCTTCCTGTCTGTTAGGAAACTTATGATTATAAGTCATCTGTGTACCAAGTTTGGTTGAAATTGCTTGAGGCGTTCCAGAGTTATGCTGGAACATACATACACCCACACACACCCACACACACCCAACATTGCCTGTGCCTTTTATTTTCTAATATAAAAATAATTGTTAATTGTTTTTTTAATGCTACTTACTTCTAAATTGAATTCATTGCTGGTATAGCGCCCATTCAGTTCTGAACATTTGATTCTAAACTTTCTATCAGAAAAGGAAGATGTGTGCCAATTACGATAGCGAATTTGCCGTAAAACTTTTTCATAGTTTTTCATAGTGTCCACACCTGAACCAGTAAAAACAATATAAAACATATTAAATGTCAAGAAAAGGAAAAAAAAAACAACTGTGAAAACTGTACCAGAAGTAAATACATATTATCACTTCCTTTAATCCAGTGCTAATGTTTCTACAGGCAGTTTCACAATCATTTGCAAATGATATGAAGACTACAAATTCTGTGTATCTCAATAATCTAGAGCAGGGGTGTCAAACTGGTGGCCTGCGGGCTGGATGTGTGCTGCCCATCCCAGCTCTGCGAATGGGAAAAACATTGCAAAATGTCGTGTGATGGCAATGTGATGCCATGAGTTTGACACCCATGATCTAGAGATATTCTGCTTTACTATAGCAAAAAGATGGAAACATTGTTCTTCAGATAGTGTTGAACTGCACTTCTTAGTGGTTCAAGCAGCACGATCAATGGTAATGGATGCTAGGAAATGTAGTTCAATGTAGTACTTGTTCTTTGATCTACTTTCTGTAGTCATTAATATCCACTTCATTTTCACTCAGATAAAGATTAGGATGAATCATCTTGTTTGATAGGGTAAACAGTCAATGGATTTTGAATTTCTCATACTGAACTGCTTTCTAACTTCTGCCATGCTGATGTATTTTATTCTTTTTTAAAAAAAACAGGTACAACATAGCCATATTAATTTAAGATAAACATATTAAGTATTAGGTTAGGATAAGATAAAGAATTGTAAAAAAAAATACTCAAACCATATATTGAATATCCAGCTGTAGAGTTAGTGGCTTCTATATGTTTCCCTTGAAGGTCTTTCTTGTCCAATTCCAAACACTCTCGCTTGGGATCCAATTCTGATCCAATTACCAAAATATCACAAAAATCCAGATTGTGATCCATTTTTTCTAACAGAACTGGTTTATGATCTGTGAATAATAATAAAAAATGTCAAAGAACATATTAAAAAGAAATAAAATGTTGCGTTTCAAAATTTAATTTATTTACAGGGCACTATAATGACCTTAAGTAGTGTACAATTTTCACTCCATGACTGAAAAGAACAAAAAACAAATATATATATATATATATATATATGCAAAACTGCCTTTGAAAAGTATAGAATTGAATTGTTAATTTGGAAAGAGAGTTGATTCTTGGTGACAGCATCCCGGTGATTTTCTTGGCAATATTACAGAAGTCTTGTACCATTGCCTTTTTCAAAGTATTCTGTTTGGCTTCCCATACTTGCCAATTCCCTGGAAATCTGAGGTCTCCCGTCCAAGTACTAACTGGAGCTTATTCTGCCTGCTTAATTTTGCAGATGAACCAAGATTGACTAGTACTGTCACCTTCTGAGACAAAATAGAATTACATAATGATAATTATGCTGATTTTTAATGAATGTGTATTAATATTAACTCAGTAGTCATAAATCCTTCTGAGATGTGTATTTAGATAGATAAACAGAGATACACATCCATATCCCCACTGAAATGGAAATAACTACAACATCAATCACTATTACCAACAAAAGATACAGTAGTTGTACAATATTTTTTTTAAAAATCCTACATATCTTATAACAATTAAAATGAGCTAAATATCTAAATGAACTAAATATTTAAATTAACTAAATAAATGGAGAAAAAGAACTATTAAAAATATCCATAAAATATCCATTTAGTACTATTTCCATCCTTTAGCTTGTCATTAAATATAGATAATGAATAAGCATATTGATCTTGTCATTTTTAGAGAATGAAGACTTTTCAAAAATGGATGACTCATATCTTTAATCCATTCCTTAATATCAAGAGGATATATTTCTGTCCATATACAATATGTCAGCTTATCCTCTTTGCCAAACTCCAGTTAGCCACAAAAATCTTCATAAATTAATATAATTTAGGAATGTAATTTGGTATCACATTTATCTTTCTCACTATTATTATTTTAGGACTTTAAAAAACACCAAGAGGTCTGGTATCACTTTTCACTTGTGTGAATACAATTGAATCACTAAGAATGGTTTATATTTTCTGAACAACTTTGCATCTAATCAAAAAACTTTAATTTCATCTCTAATCGAAGGAAGGAAGGAAGGAAGGAAGGAAGGAAGGAAGGAAGGAAGGAAGGAAGGAAGGAAGGAAGGAAGGAAGGATATGATGAAGATGAAGATGAAGATGGAGGAGGAGTTGCTGTGGCAATATGTCTAATTCTAGAATTATTAAATTCACAGTTTTATTCACAGATTATCTAAAAGCTTTTTCCGCAATAGTTTGTATACTCTGGGCCTATTTAATACTTTACAATGAACTGAATGCTGTTTCTGCATGCCCACTGTAAATATAACCTGGCAGCGTTTCTGCTAATCTACATATGGAATATGAGTTTTGGATTCTGAAGAATATTATCACTACAAATGATTAAACTATACAGAAGAGCTTCTCAGCTACCTCTATTTGGTATAAAAATGTTTACCAAATATGCAGAGGATCTTTATATAAACAAAGGAGATAAGTACTATAAATCAACCATCACTGTATTTTAGCTGTAATTGTTTTCATATTCCCTAAGAAATAATCCTTGATCAGCTTGGCATTGATCCCTACAACAGTATTATTTATATATTTGAAGTAAAGCTTAAACATGGGTTTCCATATTAATGAAAATTGATCATGCTGAAAACTTGTTCTCAGGAAAAGTACTACAGTATATTGATAAAAATGCCATTATTCAGTGATGACTGTTATGAAAGAAATGTGTGTGTATGTGTATGCAAAATGTTTTAAAATTTCTTATTATAGTTAATATCATAATATAGAGAATCTCAGCACCATTATCAAATGATGTGTTTATTTGTAATACAGAGCAGAAGGCTGTGGACAAGTGGGTATAAGTATTTGTATCATTAATTATTCCTGAACACTGCAAGGAACACTGTTTAGGCAACTAAGAATGAAAAGTTTAGAAAAACAAAACTCTGCATCATTAAAGATTTCAGCTTCCTTGAGGATTTAAAATAATAATGCTGGAAATAATCCAATAATCCCAAAGGTTTTCCAACACTAATTCACCAACTGGTCATAAAATGTATTCATGCAAAAATGACTTTTTGTACATCATTCTAAATTAAAACGCAATTTTGTTGAGCAGGGCTGAGATGTGTGAAACCAACTAAAATGTCTTTTCCATGCCATAAATTAAATGAATTATCTTTTACGATGAAGGCCAAGGATATCCATTTCTGTCACTTCAGCCAGATGACCCCCCCCCTCTCTCAACATGCAGTAGATCAAGGTTCAATTGTTCACTATATTTATGTGCCCATCCTCTTATTGCAAACAAATAAAATTTTTATGTTTTATCACTTTTCCACCAATAATAATTAGGCCATAGTGTTTACAATAAATGAAATTATTGGGGGTGTAGGTTTGGCAACAACTATTGCTTCTAGATCTAATACACTCTGAGAAATTGGTTCACATAAACCTTCTTTCATTAGTGTGATGTACCAAAAAGCTTACTGACTTTCTTTAGCTCCCTTTTCTGTTTTCTACCTGTCCTGCGCCAGCTATTTAATTAAAACAAATTGACACAACTGGAAGAAATCCAACTGTTCAGCAGACATAACTAGGCAATAACTAGAGTTACCTAGTTAACTCTAAAATCTCTGTTTGGCGCCTAACAGATAACTACTTAATTTTACTTTGTTCTATCACATGCTATATGATGAGCTCCTCTTGAAAGTGATTCAGAGACTGCTGCACTTAGTTCATTATGGAGTTCCTTATGGTGCATATTTAACAACTTTTCAAGGCATTGGTGATAATAAACAGTGCAGGATAAATTCATTTAAGAAACTGCTATCTTCCTTACATTTTCCAATTTTTATAGTTTGATGTGGATATTAGCTTTTAATTAGTTGTGGTTTCAATATTTACTATTTTTACTATTACTATTTTACTGCCCATTTTTGGTATTTATTATAACCAATCACTATTTTTAAAATGAAAATCAGTAAATATTATAAATAAATATAAATATTATAAATAAATGAAACAACCAAAGTTGGTCTGCTCAGGTTGTTATTATCCAAAGGATGACGGTACAGGAAACTTTTACCATGGCATTTTAATTATGGTAGTTATAAATGTTGCACAAGACAGCATTGTAAATGCTATCTCCCTAACTCTCCAGAGCTCACAAAGGACAAAGCAAAAAAGGAATAGCTGTTCTTTTTTTTTTTAGTTGTTTCCCCACCTAAACCAGTACTTACAGTATCTGATGTACACTTTGTTGGCTGGCGTGTACCAAGCAGGGGAAGACTAAAATAAAATAAGCTCCTGCTTCTCCAATGTATTATGCACTTTACTGAAGGACAATAATATTAAGCGGCATAGAACATATTACCTTGCCTTAAACAATTTTCTTCCAAGGTTACAACCATCTTAGCAGAGCCTGTTTCTATACGTTATTCATTTATATTTGGTATTAAGTTCTACTTAAGTCATGAAAATCATAAACCTAAAAAAACCCACAACAAACCTCTAGTCACAGTTTCCTTCAGGTCAGAGGGACGTTCCATTTTAGAAACTGTGCTGACAATTCTGACATCCGGTAAAAGAATCACTCCTCTTTCATGTTCAAATTGTGTGGCAGGTCTTGCAAAGTGATCCATTCCAGTTATTGTAATCTTGGGCTCCTTGGCTTGTAACACCATTACATAGGCATCTATATCTGGAATACTAATGCAGGTATCTTCACCAAAACATCTGAAAAATATACCATTTAACTTCATGGAAGTTTAAGCATTCATTCTTTTTTCTTAAGAAACACGAAGAGAATATCCAGAGATATTGGGATCTTTGCACACTTAGTTTTTAACACCTACTCACTGACCAGCTTCAGAATTACTCAGTCCCATATGAACATTAAAATACAGTTTCTCAAATTATTTATGAACAGCGCAGCATGCCATTGACAGGTATGATCTTTACAAAGGTCACTGCACCCATACAACTTAAACTCATAAATAACATAACAAACAGTCAATGGTTAAATCTGATTAAATGACTTATGTATTTTTAATTACATACTCAAACTGATACTTAACAGGCTTGATAAAGCTATCTTGTTAAATGTGCATTGAGAACCTAATTTCCCATTTTATACTGAATGCATCAGGAGGCCATTTTCTACACATCCCAGAACTCCATGGGCATGCAGGAATAGTAGAAATCATAGTCACTGTAACAATTAAGATGCTGCCCAATTTATTAAAAGATGACTGTTGCTGATAAAACTCTTTCACTTATCCCAAAATTAAAAAGTCCTCAACATGAGTTTACTGATGAATTGCTTCTATTATCAACTTAGTGAATTTGACTTACTGGACTTTTGATGACACTTTAAGGCGGCGAATACCTGAAGTTGGAAACTGTCTTGAGTTGATATAGGAGACTTTTTGGAGAGCTTGATTTATATTCTCAATGTCATCTCCTTCTATAACAAGGACTGACTGGGAAGGATTGAAGTGATACTGCAGAGGTGGTGAAAGGATATAATTAGTTTTTTAAGGAAAATGATATAGAACAACTCATTGTAACACCTAAAATAAGAAGATTCTGAAGCCTGTTTCTTAGATAAGGTCACATCTTTAACAAAATAAAGAAAATCTATCATTTTATTAGCTAACACTTATTTCATTCCAGTTAACTTGAATTAAAAGCCAAAACAAATACTTATAATCAAAATAACCTTCTCTACAATCCAGATTTAACCAGGACAATCTACCTTTTGTATATATTTGTGTATACTTAGAAACAATTGTTACACAAATGTTCTTGAAAGCTAAATACAATATTTCTTTTTATTGTTCTATTTAAGTCTGAACCCAATTGCAATTTCATCAAGGCATGTCACTGTCAGGCCAACTCAAAAACACTGCATGAGACTTGCCCCTGACAGATTGTTTCGTTTTTGCCACCTGCCGTCTAACTGGCTCTGAAAATGGCTGAAAAGGTGAAAATGAATGAAGAAACTTGCACCATGCCAGCTTCTAGATCAGAGACTAAAAATGTTTTGAAGCTGAAACATTAAACTTTTGGATTCTTTTTCCCAATACACAGTTCGATCACAGAAACTTGTCAATACCAGCTAGCTGCTGCAGGCAAAATGGAAAACAAGCAATTTTGGTTCTCTCTAGCAAATAAACATCATACTCAAACAGGACAAACAAAGCCATTCTTAAAGGGTGGGGCAAGTGGTGAACTTGCATTAGATGTTGGGATGCAAGTAGTAAGGGTGGATATTGAAGTGCAACATCCCCAAGTATTGTTATTTCTTTTAAACACCTGTTCAGACTCCTTGCAAAACTCTCTCCAGCAGCTAATGGTTCATTGAAGAACTGCATGAGCTTCAGGATACCAAAAAGTATTACTAATACACAATAAACACATCTTCATTCTTTAGTTACAGTAAGATAATTTAATCAAGCAGGAAGGATCTTTCTGAAGAATGATTTCTGGGTTCAACTGGTAAGCTGTACAAGATTCAGGGAAATTTCCTTCAGCAGCTCCTGAAGGCAAAAACAATGTTTGGTGTAATGTTCAACTAAGCCTGGTGAAGGGGCAACAGCTCCAAACAGTTTTATAAATGATGCTTCTGGTTGCCAACTCACTCTGAGAATAATGTATTCTCAATTGATCAATATGACATTGCCATAATAGACCATCTGAACATTAAACTTCTATGCCACTATTGCTTTGATCTCAGTGACAGTTGAGGAAACCAACTGGTTCCCGCTCCATAGATCCTTTCCAAAGACCTCTTCATTTAACAAAAATGAATACAGAATAGGAATAAAGAACTTTTCCAGTTCTTGCTTACTTTGTAAATATAACAAAGAATGAAAAGTCAAGGCTATTTTATATGCATTACCCCATATGTAATTCACCAGAACTGATTCATGCTTTGAGCAAGGAGTAGTATGTTTATACAAGAAGGAAGCTGACCCAGTAACTTTCAAACAATTTGCTTCATTTAATCCAAGATTATCTGCATCATCTCCTCAGCCTAGCTATTTGGTTGAAGATTATTTGGGTGGCTTAAGGGGACTGTAAAAGCTTGGAAAAGCATATTGTTCATAAAATGCTTAAACCTCTTGGATAAACACAGGTATGTTATCTAAGATGATGATATCAGGCAATCTATGATTTCCAAATAAGTGGTGCAATGCTATTATTGTTGCAGACAGTTTTGAATAAGAGTATAGCATCATTAGTTCTTTTCCTAAAATAGTCTCACAAAATCAATAGGGAGTCATCATGAGGTGTTTTGATTACTTCCAAGGGAATACCATGTTTTTCCACTACCCAGATCAATCCCTAGCTAATAAACACACTTCTTGCCAAAACATGCATAATGTTTCAGGAAGTATGACAGTTTGATGGCTTCTTTGCAGTAACACAATTTCCCTGCTAGGGGAAAAAAGACATTTATGGCGAGATGTTTCAAGTTGATGGTTTTGAATGGTTTAAATTCCAGTAGCCTGTGAACTGACCAACCCTTATACAGCCAATTTAACACATGAGTTACTTTAGGGTCTCAAGCAGGCAATCTTGCAATCTGATCAGCCTGAAATGGTAGGTGTGGGAGGGCCATCAGCATTAAGACTTCCAACAGTGATGGCAGTTTAAAATCTGGCATTTTATGTGGCAGGTGAGTCAGACTATCACCTCCGCTCCGACTATTGTTATTCCTGGCAATAGACGAGTGAGTAATCATTAGCATTAACCAGGAGACTGTAATGATGCATACAAATATTAAGGGTATAGGCTTTGTATTAGAAAAGATCCCCAAAAGAGATTTGAAGTCAGTATAAATTTCAAAAGTATGGCCACAGAGAGAGCTGTGGACCTTTTTGACTGCTGGAATAAAGCTGTGGCCTCTTTTTCAATTTGAACATAGTTTCTTTCAGAAGAAGACAAAGTCCTAGAATAATAACGAACTATTACCTCTGTGTTGCTTGGCATTGTGGTAAAACAAAGTTCCAATATTGTAAAGAAAAGCATAAGTAAAATTCTTTTTTTTCATAATGAAGCAAAGAAGTATTTTTTTTAATTTCTAGAAAGCACAGATGCTGTTAAGTACACTGCCACTGAACCTCTTTTGCAGTAAACAAAGGAGCACTGCAGCCACAGTTTCTTCTTGTAGAAGGAACATACGATAAAAATTGAGGAGCAGTAATAAAGCTTGAGTTCCTGTTTTCCTTTTCTAATGGTACATGATGGATTAGCAACCTAGAACTAAGAACAAATTTCCTGACAGTTAGAACACTTAATCAGTGCAACTATTTGTCTCCAGAAGTTGTGGGTGCTTCAACTCTGGAAGTTTTTAAGAAGAGATTGGACAACCATTTTTCTGAAATGGTATAGGGTTTCCTTCCTGAGCAGGGGGTTGGACTTGACAGACTCGAACACTGGGCCCAAACCAATAAAATGAAATTTAACACGGAGAAAAGTAAAATTCTACACCTAGGTAAGAAGAATCAAAAATACACATACAAACTGGGCAAATCCACACTCAATAGCAGCGATTGTGAGAGGGATCTTGGAGTCTTGGTAGACAGCCAACTAAATATGAGCCAGCAGTGTGCAGCAGCAGCCAAAAAGGCCAACGCAGTCCTGAGCTGCATAAATAGAGGGATACAATCAAGGACCAGAGAGGTACTAGTACCACTCTATAAAGCCTTGGTCAGACCACACCTAGAGTACTGCATCCAGTTTTGGTCACCACACTACAAAAAAGACATTGAAACTCTAGAGAAAGTGCAGAGGAGAGCAACCAGGATGATAAAGGGTCTGGAAAATAAAACATACAAAGAGCGGTTGCTTGGCCAGTCTGGAGAAGAGAAGGACCAGGGGTGACATGATAGCAATGTTCCAATACTTGAGGGGATGCCACAGAGATGAGTGGGTCAGGCTGTTCTCTATGGCACCAGAAAGCCAAACAAGGAATAATGGATGGAAGCTGAACAAGGAGAGATTCAACCTGGAAGTGAGGAGAAACTTTCTGACGGTGAGAGCAATCAACCAGTGGAACAGCTTGCCAGCTGTGGTTGTGAGAGCCCCAACACTTGCGACCTTCAAGGGGAGACTGGACTGCCATCTGTCTCAAATGATGTAGGAACTCCTGTTTGAGCAGGGGGTTGGACTAGACGACCTACAAGGTCCCTTCCAACTCTAATAATAAATCTAAATATAGAAGACCTCCAATGTCTTTCCAATTCTATTATTCTGTTATAATAGAATAACCAGACATCTTTGACTGGATAAATTCCTGAAATATAGTAGCAAATTATTCCACTTTTTTATCTCGTAATTTGGATTTAATTAAAGCACAGCATCACACCCAAGATTCCAAAAAGCAGAATCTTTGAAGTGATGGAATATTCCATACAGTACAGAAATTCTGGAACAGGGCAGAGATTCCAACCTGGAATTTTAGAACAGATAATTTCCCATGTTGGCTAATGGTAGTTGAACATCTGGATATAGTATCAGCAAAAGCTATACTATTGTTAGTCTCTATTTTAATGATTCCTCCCTACCTTATCCAAGAGCAGCAAGCAGTACAATGCAAGCAATATTAATGGATGTTGTAAAAATGCCATATTTACAGTGTATTCATAATCTGTACAAAGTCTAATTTTTAAATTAGATTTCATACTGGCCTGGTGCCTCTATGGGGATGACAGTGAAATCAAAGACTTCCTGCTTTTATGCATGTGTTAATGTCAGGCATTTACCAAAGAGTGTGCTTTTGATCAGGCAGTTGTAACTATCATGTTGGCTTTTTGTAATGGAATGTGTGAATGAACCTGGGGAATGAGGGGAAGAGATGTTACCCAGGAAACAAGCAGATAAGAGATGGAGCTTAATGCTCATAGAAAGAAGCTTAGGAAGGACCCTCCCAAATTGATCAGGAGATTAAAAGTAGAGGCGGGAAGTTTGTATCTTCAGACTTGCAAGATTCTGTTAATGTAGAATTACAAGAAAGTAGGATTAGCTTATCTAGCCGGGTTTCCTGTCTGGTTTACTTGGGAGGGCTGGCATAATTTTTTAAATGTTTTTTGAGTAGACACAAGTATTATTCAATATTTCATTGCATTGTCTTTGTTATTGATATCACACAGCCTTTCATTAATTAGGTATTATGCAACCTAATGGGTGAGTACATTGATATGAATGGACAAATGCTCAAATAAACAGGAGTTACAGGTAGTCCTTGACTTATGACCACAATTCAGCCCAAAATTTTTGTTGCTAAGTGAAACATTTTTGATCATGCTGATATATTATGGCCTCCATAAACAATAACAAAAAGGGATTTATCTTCTGCAGACAGTTCTAGTTATAAAATGTTAGTGTCATACTTCCACAACTTGCAGAGGGTTTTTTTGGTGTGTGTGTGTGTGTGTGTGTGTGTGTGTGTGTGTGTGTGTGAAGTCTTTCACAAGTGTTTTTTTTTATTTTACATAACTGTTAATATGTGTGTGTGTTGCATCTCATGGGAAACTCACTTGCTTCTACGCAGAATCATTTCACTGACAGAATGAAATGGAAATCCTGAATGGTTGTGAAACACTTACACCGTTTGATTTCTATAGGCTTACACTAGAAATAACACAGTTGGTGTCCCAATGTTCCACTTTTACTGTGTCTTTGTGTGACTTTATGGCAAATTAGATTGCTTCTTGGAGTGCTTTTGTATTCTATCTTGTGCTCTACACTTCATAAATCAGTTTTAGATGTTAGTAAAGATTGTATCAGTTCATTTCTTACCTTTATTCCTTGGCCAAGACTCTCCAGGGAATTAATATCCAGACCTTCCTTGCAAGCTTGCAAGCAGGAAATCACTTTTTGACTCTTAATTTTGCCTGGCCGTATGGTAAGACTGGCAAGACTGCCATGGAAATACTGAGTAAATCTGGGCTTTGTGACTTCTCCTCCTATTGAAAAGGAACCACAAATTGTCATGAGTAATAATTCATGCATGCAGATTTTTTTAGGAATATCAATATTTTCAGTATTGTCATATATGTTTGGAAGAATTGATATACTTGGGTTGCTATTCTTATAAACAAAGCTGTAAGAATAAAATGTCTTATACACTATTATTTTGGAGTTAAATAATTCTACTTATAGTTCTATCATCATTTATTGCACATATTTTAGGTGTGAAAATATATACTAGCCTGAAACATAGCATTAAAAATAATTTCTGTAATATATGAGGGGAAAACTGTTCAGTTTAGAAACAGGATAAATTCAACATCTCATTATGTTAAATATATGAAGAGATTCATGTTCAATATAGTAAAACAAAAAGCTGAAAATAGCATGCCAGATTTAAAAATAACATATCAGCCAAATTAAATCTAAACCAGGAATAGTAATATCTCTGAAAGCAGAAATAGATATGCTAAATTAATAAAATGTCCACCAATTTGCTTAGCTACAACACAAATTTACATAATATTTCTATGCTTCTCTGTAATGGTTTCTTGAAATATAGATAAGGAAAAAATAAACAAACGGTTTCAGTAATATTGGTGTGAAAAAATTATACATTTGCAGTCCTATAGGAACAGATTGACATGGTTTCTATGAATGCACATGACTTTCACTCTCTTTAACCTTCCGGGCAAGTGAATTCTTACAGAGATTTTCAGAGGATCAAGATAATGACCAAAGAACAATAAGTGGAGCCGTGGTGGCGCAGTGGTTAGAATGCAGTATTGCAGACTGACTTTGCCTACAGCCAGGAGTTCAATCCTGACCTGTTCAAAATTGACTCAGCCCTCCATCCTTCCGAAGGTCGGTAAAATGAAAACCTAGATTGTTGAGGGCCATATGTTAACTCTGTAAACCACATACAGAGTGCTGTAAAGTACTATGAAGTGATATGTAAGTCTAAATACTAAGTGCTATTACTGGTCTATGCAGGAATAAAAATATGCAGGATATTATTGAAAGATAATAGTGGCAAAAAAGTATTGATCTAAAATATGTTAAAATCAGTCATATAGTACTAATTCCATGAGCTACAATTAAATCTGTGGTACAGTTATGCCCCATACTTTAATATTCCAGCAAAATAAATTCTTCAGAAGTTTCCACAGTTTATGTATTGGATTTTGTGGGGTTTTAAATATTAAAATACTGTCACACATATTAGGTATATGTAAATATTAACAGTGAAATAGCTTTGCTTTGGAGAAAGAAGTCAAGTTCCAAAGAAATAGGATTCAGAATATCATGGCATCAGTTATTATAAATGACAACATTTGCTTAAGATGACATTGGTTTATACAGTAAGAAACATGAATGAGGAACAGACACTTTTCTGTATGTGTGTTTCACAAATTGATGTAAATATGAATATTTTTATATTTTTAAAAAATCACCTTTATAAATAACTGTTAGGAATAAACAGGTTGGCATCATTTGTATGAAAGCATTCCAGGTTTTCCTGGGAAAGCAAGCAAGCAAAGTCTATAGCACTGATAAATGAATGGCATTCCTTATAGTTCAAAATATTATTTAGCTGAACAATCAGTCTTCTCAAGGGGCTACAAACACTGGTCATCTTTCAGTGCCAAACATCAACCAGACAACAAAATTAAATAAAGCAGACATTCAAGTGAAATGCATTCGTACATCCAGCAAAAAAAAAAAAGACCAAAACCATCTGCATCGTAAAATTAATGACAAACCTTATTGCCACTGTACCACCTGAGCCCAGCCAAATGCAGCCAAACTTCACAAGCATTTAGTTACTTGCAACAATCAATATTACAATTGATTGTTTTTGCAAACTTGAAATGGCAAACACATGGCCTTTTCTCTGTATCTGAACATGCCATGATAAAATTAACCATTTAAGTAGTTACGACAAAAAAATTACTCTTGTCGGCGGAGTGTCAAAACACTGATACTTCCCTCACACTTTTGTAAAATCAAAAATTTTAATTATTTTGACTTTCAATATCGGTCCATTGCTCACTGCATGGAATTCCATTTAAAGTATTCCTAATAGCTATCGGTTTAACCACTTGTTTAAACACATCCAGTAAAAGGAAGCTCAGTATCCCCCTCAATGATTAATTCAGCTATTGTGAAGCTGTTCTTACTATCATTGTTAAAATTCATCCGATTAACTGAAACTTAATACCACTGTCTTTTGTTATACACCAAGCCAGGGTGTGTTCTCAAAAATTATCTATTATTTATAATTTGGAAAGACCGTTGTTTAGCTTTCAACTATGAATTGATTTCATTTTTTTAAAAAGAGGAAAATGTAAAGAAAATAAGGAGAATGATATCTTGAAGGTTGATCAGTGGTGAAATCCAATTTTTTTTACTACTGGTTCTGTGGGCGTGGTGTGGTGGGCGTGGTAAGGCTTGGTGGGCATGGCAGGAGAAGGATACTACAAAATCCCCATTCCCTCCCCACTCCTGGGGGAAGGATATTGCACAATCTTCATTCCCACCCCACTCTGGGGCCAGCCAGAGGTGGTATTTGCTGAACTACTCAAAATTTCCGCTACCAGTTCTCTGAACTACTCAAAATTTTCGCTACCGGTTCTCCAGAACCTGTCAGAACCTGCTGGATTTCACCCCTGGGGTAAATGTCAAGAAAGATAGACAGAAAGAATTTAGATACTCCATGAATACATGATTACTGTAACCCTAAAGAAATAAATTCTGCTTCTATGTTTTAATTAAATAATTAGTGCTACTACATGCAGTTCTTAGGATGGAAATTGAAATTCTTATGAGTTCTACCTTGATCTCATGGGATACAAGGCAAAATGAATTATAGCTAATTTTTTTGCCAGACCTTGATACAGAAATATTACATATAACTTAAAAAAGAAAAAGGGACCAGTTATATCTTGGCTTTATGGAAGATGTTTTCTATTTAATAGGAAGATTTGTTTGCCACAGGTATAGATAAATATTACTGCAATATAATGATATAGGTCTGCAGAGATTCTCAGTGAGAATCTGAGAATTTCTACAGACTTTTAGCTATACAATTTGGGATAAACAGCCTTTGATTGATGTGGGAGTAGGAATGGATTTCCAGAGAAACAACTGCAGACTATAGGAACCAGATCATTACTCAGGTGACCCTGAGGATACAAATAAACCTCCAAGTGCTTCAATAACCCTCTAAAAGGATGCAAATGACCAGCTGTCTGCTTGTCATTTGTATAAATCCTTCCATTCCCCACTATCCTGTAAGAGCTGAAGAAGCTTCTTGGACGAGAAGCGAAACGTCTTCAAAGAAAAAACAAGAAAGTCCAGTTTCCTAGTGAAAAAGCACCTTTGGGACAATGTAATATGTTTTAAAAGGAAAAAAGATGTTACTAAAGTATGATAAATATTTTTTAAATTAATGTAACTGTTTAGAAGTTGAAAAAAGAACTGCAAACAGTAAAAATAGGACAATTTATTATTTTTTATTAACCAGCACTACTTTTATTTATCACTTTGAAACTTTTATATCAATACCATATTTGAGAGAATTTTCTAAAAAAATACAAATTAAATTGGTATACAAAGTACCAAGTATTTTTTTCCTGGCACTATTTTTAAAAATCATTCTGTTTGACATTTAAAGAATGAAATAATCCACAAGTAGCTGCAATATGCATATGGGTCAAATTTAGACTGATTAGTACATCCATACTTATGGGACTGTGATCCATAATCTAACATTGTTATATTTTTATGGTTCTCCCTCCATTAATTAAAAATAAATAGTAATATATTCTGGAAACCAAAAGACAGAGCCTCAGAATGCTTCAGAGAAATACTTTGCATAATAAACTACTACCTATGTTTACGTTAATTTCAATTAGCATATCTGATTAACTGACCTCTTATTCATGCATTAGCCAATAATAACCATGGGACAATTGAGAATGCTCATGCCATTTCTGTCTTCCCTATGCAAGTGGCTAAATGACTGCTGAGGTTTTCTCTGAAAAGTCACAATCACTGATAAATGATTTAACGTCACTAAGTATAGCCAATTACAATTAACTATATTTATATCAATATATCAATTATATATCAACAAGGGGAATTTGGAGAAATTCCCGTCGCTGGGCCTGCTGTTCTTTTTGAGGCTGCCACTAAGAGAAGGGGCGCTGTAGCTAGGGTTTGTGGGAGTGGCCACTGCGAGGCCATTCTGCGTGGATGGCAGGTGCATGTGGGATGCGTGGGGCATGTTCCTTTCCCCTTCCCCCCCACCTTGGTTCCTCACCTTGTGCTGTTTGCACTAGAAGCAACGAGGAGGCCCAGAGACACGTGGGGTGCATCGCTGGACCTCCTGCTTGAGGCAGTGGTTGCTTGAGGCAGTGGCCTGAGCAGCACTGGCGAAGCAGCTGCTTTGTGAATGGTGGAATGGCCTGCTGCGACCATCGCACCATTACCGGTAGATAAGGAGGGGGGCATGAGGCGCATCGCTAGGCGTGCCGCTCTTTTTGCAGCCGCCACTAAGAGAAGGGGCGCGGTAGCTAGGGTTTGCAGAAGCGGCATCCATGAGGCCATTCCATGTGGATGGCAGGTGCGTGTGGGGTGCGTGCAAGGGTGAAATGCTCCCGGTTCGGGCAGACAGGTAGGGGCTGGCACTAGTGGTTCGCCACCTCGGTAGTGATGGCTGGCTGGCCACGCCGCTGAACCGGTCCAGTTCCTGCGCCCCAGCCGCCCATGTCCAGTTCAAAGGCCTTATTTTCGGGGGAGGGCTTATTTTAGTGCATGCACTCAAAAGCCCGATTGGGCATCTTTTCCAGAGAGGTCTTAATTTTGGGGAAACACCATGTCTAATTCAGGCTGCCTTGTACAAATCTTTATTTGTTAGGTCACAGGTATCAGGGTTCCAAATAGCATCCAAAATTAAATCAGAGTCTGAGGCAAAGCATTCCTCAAAGTTCCAATTTATTAACAGAGCCATGTTGGCACATCTGTGAGAAACCCGAATCTGAAGTCCCGGGGGTTTCTCCAGCCAGTTGAAAGTTCAAGACCTTGTCCCCACACCCCCAAGTCCATCATGTTGACCAATCTTCATCTGCCAACTTGACAGAAACACCCATCTCCTTCCGTGCAGGTGCAGGAGTACAAAAACAAAGGATGATCTTGACAATCTAAAAGGAATTTGTTATGGCTACATGCAGACATCCCTCATGCAATTACCCCTCCCAAATTCCCACAGCAAAGAATACATTTTAAAAAGGCATAAAGTGTGGCAGGCCAAAGACCCCAACTAAAATGGCTTCAGCCTGACAAAGGGTTGAATAAATAACTTAATGTACTAAACGAGTAGCTGATAAAATTGTTGCTTGAGAAGGAGAACTTTGGAGAAAATATTATGACATTTGACATCTTCCTAGAAAGCACTAGTACAATGTGTAGTTTGTGGTGTATTTTTCAGTGCAGTTGAAAAAAAGTACAACTTTTTGAGATCTTTAATGTGTCTATTTCATACAAAATATAATTTGGGCACCACTTGTATTTGATCTGCATAGCAAAAGAAATGGCTATGTTCAAGTGCAAAAAATAATTGGTTAGAGATAACTGTCTTCTATTTTCCATTCAGTCTTATTCATAGAAAAAAAAGGATAGGCAGGTGGGCAGACAGCCAGATATGTGAATGACAGAATAGCAGGTGGCAGAAATAATGTCTTCTCTTATAATATGGAACACATTCAAAAATAAGCTGAAATTGTATGAACCTTATGTTTAAACAGAAAATTTTCTAGCCAATAGACAAAATGTCTGAAAATATGTAATTTTATGCCTAAAATTGATTTTTATACGTGTATAGTAATCCATAGCACCTGAACTTGCTTAATTATGGTCTGCTAGATTTGGTTTTCTCCTATGTTTAGGATAGATTTACTTTTTATTATCTAAATAAAAAGCCAGTTTGGTCTAGTAGTTAAGGAACCAGGCTAGGAACAGAGAGGCTGTGAATTGTATTCCCACCTTAGACATGAAAGCCAACTGGATGGTTTTGGGCAAATCACTCTGTCTCAGTCAACTCACGTCCCTTGTTGTGGTGAAAATAGAAGGAAGAAGGAGCATAAGGAAGGATGGAAGGGATGGAGGGATGAAGGGAGGGAGGAGGAGAAGGAGAAGGAGGTGGTGGTGGTGGAGGAGGAGGATGTGGAGGAGGAGGAGACAAGGAGAAGGAGGAGAAGAAGAAGAATATGAAGAAGAAGGAGGAGGAGGAGGAGTTGGAGGAGGAAGAAGCATTTTGAAGGAAGAAGAAGCATTAGGAGGAAAAAGAAGAATTGCTGCCTTGAGTTATTTATAAAAATAATAAAGGCAGAATGAAATGAAATGAAATGAATGAGTGTCAGTTTGATGTTGTGGGTAAAAAGCAGGCTAGAAACTGGGAGACCATGAATTTTGTCTTGCCTTAGGCATATACCCAGCTAGGTCACTTTAGGTAAGGCATAGGAACGAGGCAATGGTAACAGATTTCCAAGCTTTTTCCAACACTTATTCTGGCAGTTACAGGAGTCAACAAAGATTCAAAAGCAAAGCCACTCATATTTCAAGTGAGGCTTTTTATCTTCAAAATTCCTTTTAGTTAAACTTTCTGTTTTGTACTTACCTCTAGGCAATTATTTTAATCCTTTTATGCTAATCTTTAGAGCTATAGTTACATTTGCATTGTGTTGATTAATGGCAACCATACAGATTAATCTGATTTATTTATTTATTTATTTATTTATTTATTTATTTATTTGTTTGTTTATTTATTTATTTATTTATTTGGTCATTTTTATATGCCGCCCAACTCCCATAGGACTCAGGGTGGCGTACAACATAATACAAAAACAATTTATAAAAACGATAGCAATGATTAAAAAATTACAAAAATTTAAAAACAGACCATCATTCAAACATGGGAGATTGATCTTAATTTTACCCTGCCTGCAGGAAGAGCCATGTTTTCACGGATTTATGGAAGGACAGTAGGGTGGGGATAATCCGGATCTCTGGAGGGAGTTGATTCCAGAGAGATGGGGCTCCCACAGAGAAGGCCCTCCTCCGCGATCCCACCAACCGGCATTGCTTGGTTGATGGGACCTGGAGGAGACCAACTCTGTGGGACCTAACCGGTCGTAGGGAGGTATGCGGTAGGATGCGGTCTCGGAGGTAACCTGGCCCTGAGCCATGTAGGGCTTTAAAGGTTAAAACCAACACCTTAAATTGCATCCGGAAACTAATGGGCAACCAATGCAGCTGGCGAAGAATAGGTGTTACGTGGGTGTATTTTAGCACGCCCACTATGGCTTGCGCAGCTGCATTTTGCACCAGTTGCAGTCTCCGGATACTCTTTAGGGGTAGCCCCATGTAAAGCGTGTTACAGTAGTCCAGCCATGAGGTGATGAGGGTGTGAGTGACCGTGAGTAAGGCCTCCCTCTCCAAGTAGGGTCGCAATTGGTGCACCAAGCGAACCTGTGCAAAGGTCCCCCTAGCCACAGCTGACAGATGTTGATCCAATTTTAGCTGCGGATCTAGGAGAACACCCAAATTGCGAACCCGTTCTGAGGGATTTAATTTCTCTTCCCCAAGAACCAAGGAGGGGCAATCGACATAATCCCTGGGAGGTAATATCCATAGCCACTCGGTCTTGTCAGGGTAGAGCTTGAGCCTGAATTTGAGTTTGGAAGGCCGCTTTATTTAATACAATAAAATGTTTTGTTTTATTTTTACAGTACTATTGTTTATCTTTTTGCTCTGAAACATATATTTCAGTTGTGTGGGTTTTTTTTTACAAAAAATCTCTAACTAAATTTTTGCTCCAGAAATAGCAAACCACGAAAATGTTTTCTCCATTTCTCCATTTTATTTATGTTGCTATTGTTGTATTATTTTTGATGTTCTAAAAAGTGGCAATCAATGGACACAGAAATATATCTCAGGAAACAACTAACCAAGAGGAAAAGAATGAAGACAGGATTTCAAATGAGGAGTTAAGTTAAGCTCAGAGACAGGATTATTACAAGACACATATCTGGGGAAGGCTACAATAAATTTTCTGCTGCACTGAAGGTTTCTAAGAGCACAGTGGCCTCCATAATTCTCAAATGGAAGAAGTTTGGCATAACCAGGACTCTTTCAAGAGCTGGTCAGTTGGTCAAACTGAGCAATCAGGGGAGAAGGGCCTTAGTAAGAGACGTGACCAAGGATCCAATGGTCACTCAGACTGAGCTCCAGAGATCCTGTGTGGAGATGGGACTGAGTTTCAGAAGGACAACCATCACTGCAGCCCTCCACCAATCTGGGCTTTATGGCAGGGTGACTAGATGGAAGCCTCTCCTCAGTGCAAAACACATGAAAGCCCGCTTAGAGTTTGTTCCTCACAGTCTGACAGTCCTTCATGTGCTTGTTTGCAAACTCCAATTTTCTTGAAGATTGGAATCACATCAGCTCTTTTCCAGTTTCAGATAAGTCTTAGGAGCTAGGTCTAGGAATTCCAATTGTCAATCAAGTTTGAGATATCAACTCCCTCAATTCCCTTTTTGTGTGCAGTGGGTCAAGAGAGTTTTTATTACTCAAGGATCTTTCAAAGCTCAGTCAAGAGAACACTTTCCTACGGTTCAGTTGGAGAAGCATAGATTGATTCACACTATTTCCTCTTGTCCTTAGCATCCTGAAAATGGCAGAAGTGAGAACAAATAAATGAAAATTCAAAATGCTTTCTGTCTATCCAGAAGAAACATTCTTCTTTGCATATGCTTGACCAGAAGTATAGAGCTGGAGGTGGTATCACTTCAAAATAAATAACAGCTATGAGACCTAACTAAGACTTCACAAGTTATTAACTAAGATGTATGATTGTCAAGCAGTTAATTTCTAATTAGCTGACTTTTTGAAGCATGAGAGGAAAATGGAATGAATGTAATACTATAGTCATAAACCAAATATCATCAACATCACCACCACCATCATATAATGGAATAGGAATTAATAATGTTTTGATCCCAACACATATACAGAGTCTGATTGTGGAAGGTGCACATAAGAGTAGATTTTATTACATTAAGAACAATTATCCTTACTCTCATAGTAAAATATTATGTGTATATAAATAAAATTCAACATAAAACAAGCTACCAGTATATTAGAACCCCACACTTTAGGAAGTACAGTACATGATTTCAACACACACACACACACACACACGCACACACACACACACACACCCCTTCTTGAATTACAAACTAAATCACACTAAGCTAACACCAAACAAATCACAGTACATGGACTAAGTGAAAGAAATCAATGAGAGAGGATCATAAGCTATTTAATTAATGATGTATTACCAGTAGTAGTAAAAGAAAAGTATGGAAAATGAATCAAAATAAAACATAATTAGTTAATTGGTTATTTGGAGTGGAACAGGGCAACACTTTTTAGTCAAGTAATTTTTAACAATTTGCAAGACAGCACAGTAATAATTTCTAATTCCAGGTATGAATGAATGGACTAAAATAGAAAAGGTTTGGGAAGGAGTTGTGTGTGTGTGTGTGTGTGTGTGTGTGTGTGTGTGTGTGTGTGTGTGTGTGTGTGAGAGAGAGAGAGAGAGAGAGAGAGAGAGAGAGATTATTAGAGAGATTATTAGATTTGAATAATAAAGTTCAAAGTACTATTTTCTTGCTGCATTGAGAATATCTAAATTGTTCAATAAATGCTTGTTTTCTAAAAATAAAATAAAATTACTTTTTTTGCATGTATATTGCCTGCATTTTTACATCAAACTTTAGGAAGGTCTAAATGCTTCTCAGAGAACATTCCTCAGGTGGCGTTGTTTAAACTATGATTTCATTAAATACACCCCTCTATTTAATAGAAATATCAATACAGTGAAATTTCAATTTACGCATTCAAATTAATATAATTACCTTGCCAACAGGCACCAACAGTGAGTTGCATTGCTATATGTGATGGATGAATAGGCCAGTCATTAGTTACAAGGTAAGGTTCATATGTTGTACCATCCATATACAAGGTAGCTACTGGGAACTCAACGTTGACAACATAGTAGTGCCATTCTTTATCACAAATCTAAAGAACGAAAGGAAAGGAAAGAAAATATTACCTAGCTTTATGAACAAAGTTTGGGAGATGATAAAGCAAAACAAATGAATATTGCTATACTTTAAACTGGAGAGGACATTCATGATCCTGTTACACTTTCATGGATATAGGATACAATATTTATTTCAGAATTCCCTTTTGCATAAAAACTGTAAAAATAATACATACAAGATTTAATCAAGTGCTGTGTGATTTAGCCACATATGCATGCTTAATTTTTTTCAAGTATATGCTGTTATAAAATACAATGCAGCAACGGGAAGAAATAACTAGGTAGATTTGTTCCTAGGGATTTTATTAGGATTCACTTCCTATGCAGAATGAACACCGATAGGAAAGAAGAAAGGCTCCATCTCTTTCTCCCCTTCTCAAATATTCATCCATAAATATTAGAACAGTTTTCTCAGGGGTAATAATATCTATATTAAAGGGAAGGTATAATTTCAATCTATAAACTAGGGAATAAATAACAGTACAATCACCATTTCTCTAATACCGCATGAAGGCTCACTATAATTTTCTTCACAATTTGGCAACAGCTGGTTACCTAAAGAATCTATTCAGATGGATTTGTTTAGTTATAATTCATGATATCTATTTGTTTAAAATGCTATAAAATTGCAAGTAGAAGCATAATTAAAAACATAACTGTCATTATCTGTAACCTATTAATTATTACTGTAGCTACTGACTCTACTCCATCAATTATTCTGTATTTTTCTCTGTTGTACGCCGCCCTGAGTCCTCCGGGAGTTGGGCGGCATATAAGAATACCAAATAAATAAATAAAATAAATAAATTGCAGGCTCTATTTAGAATATTGAGTCCAGTTCTGGGCACTGCATTTTAGGAAGGATGTTATCACACTTGAGAATATCCAGAGGAAAGCAACTAATATCATAAGGGCCTGGAAGGGAGAAATTACAAGGAACTAGGCATGTATAGAGACATAACTATCTTCAAGCTGACATATAGAATGTGGGGTAGAATAACTTAGAGTTGTTTCAGGTGACAAGGCATGATAGAAGGGTTTCAAAATGACTAACATGCAGATTTCAGCTGGACATCAGGAAAAATTCTTAACAGCAAGGTCTGCTAGTGATAGATTCTTCTTTACTAAACTATTTAAACAGATGACAGATTTGTCAGGGATAATATAGTTGTGGATTCCTACACCAGGTAGGGAGTTGGACTCAAGGATCTCTGAAGTTCCTTTCAAACTATAATTCCACAATTCTTTGAAATAGCAGCTCATTTCACAAGATAACACAGTTTTCATCTAAGATCAGTCACCTGAGATAAAACAACTTTATGCAAGATCTAGCTCAGGGGTTCTTTTCTGTTTTTGTTTTTACTTATATTGGTACAGATCCCTGTGCTTTTACACATATTGCTAGAGTTGTGTGTAGTTGATTCTCTCCACTGAAATGGTTATCACAGAAACATTTAAATGTATGACCATGTTATTGTATGGCACTTCAATTCCAGAAATTTGATTCAAACACTCTTTTGAAATAAATCATTACAGATAGCCCTGAGGCTAGGACAGCGATTAGGACTAGAATTTCTGCCACTAAGGGATGCAGTTGTAAAGAAGAATGTTATGTGAACACTTGGCACTCCTGACTGTTGTCTTAACCTGATGCATGGGTCATTGACCAAAGATTTCATTTGACAATGACATGAGAAGAAGTGAGAGTTTCAGGCCAGCAAGTGAGAGCTGTTGGTGAAAGCTATTGGCAAGTAAGTGCCATAGGCACATGTTATTGAGCACAGGCAGGTGTGTGGGTCCTTGCAACATGTGCTATGGAGTATGGGCAGGTATACAAATGCCAATGGCAAGCACAATGGTGCATGGGTGGGTGGTTGGTTAAAAAAGTTGTGAGAGCAGGAGCAACTTGCAAATCCTCCTAGCTTCCCCACTGAATTTTCTTGTGCATAATTGTGAACCAGCTGCCAAGTGACTGGATTGTGATCATGTGATCATAGAGACATAGACAAGTCATATGTCCCTTTCATTCAGTGCCATTGCAGTTTAGAATGGTTGCTGAATGAGTTGTTGTAACCCAAGCACTATTTGTAAACTGAACAAGTGTTTCCTGCTGAAGTATCAAGTTAGAACAGCAATTTGGATCTCTTTGATCCAAATATTGAAAGGGGACTCTGAATTAAAGAGTCTGCCCAAATTAAATCAGCATTATAATTCAAGGCATGGGGAAGAAGAAGTAAATATTCTGAATGGAGCACTAGAATAATTTATGTTGAGACAATGCCAGTGCCAATGTCAAATCACTTATAAAATGGAATATTTGCAAGTGGTCACACATGTTGCAGAAGTTGGGCAATCATGATTTTAGGAAGTCTGTGTTGACACTAAGGTATTGATGCCAACATGTGAAGTATAGCAAATATAAATCAGCCTTTTTTCTACAATACCTATGTCTATACCCTCTACATGCTGCACTTCAATTTCCAAAATTATACCATTAGTTTCAGACATCTGAATGTCATTAATGAAACTGCCTTGTGTATTTGCTATCTCAGAGACTTTTCATGAAGAATCCCAGGCAGGTTGATAGTTTTACCCTACCTGCAAACAATTACTGCTTGGCTGTGGCAAATTAAGAAAGCTTTGAATAATCACAATAAGATGTGACATCTGCAAGTAAATAACAAAGCCCAGAGAGCACTAAACAATACAGTTCAACCTTGAAGTACATCTATTTTCTTCTATTAAAACTCTGGATAGTTGAAAGGACTAATACGGGAGCACAGAAACAATTATTATTCATGATAATAGACACAGAAATATTTTCTCTTGCTCTGTCACTCACACATCACTGCACATACAGAAAGAGAATCAAGTGCAATGGTTGACATGTTGGGCTAGAAACTGAGAAAGTGTGGGTTTCAGTTTTCTCTAAGACATGGGTGTCAAACTTGCGGCATGTTGCTGTCATGTGACATTTTGCAACATTTTCCCCATTTGTGGAGTTGGGGTGGACGTGGCCTGCGCATGACGCATCCGGCCACCAGTTTTACACCCCTGCTCTAAGGCATGAAAACTGGCTGGGTGACTTTGAGGCAGGCAGTCTTTTTCAGCCCAACTAAATTAACAGGCGATTTCTGTGGGAAAATAAGAGAAGGGACCAATATGTACTAGTTGTACAAATTATATAAACCATTCATACACATATATACATACTCAGATACACAGAAATGCATGTGCACACATACACACACACACACACACACACCCAACTGGCAGGTCTGTTTTAGAGCTCACAGAGAGTTTAATGCTGGTATGGAAAGGACTGTCAGTGGGTGAGGTTAGCTGGATTTGCCATCTGTTCTTGTTTATTCTTTTATAATGATTGTGTATTCTATTTTTATTTTATTGATATTATTGTATATTGTCCAGAGTCAGTTGGAATCTGGGCAGTAAACAATAGAGTAAACTGTATAAAATTAAATTAAACTGCTTCATTGGAACAGGGTTTTGAAAGGATACAGTTAGGCTGCTGGATTATTGAAGGTTATACTGGAGCAGATGAATGAAGGTTGACTAACGTGATGAGGATGTGTGGGGGATAGTATACATAGAGCTAAAAGATGAGAGCAGGATTGAAGAAGCATTGAAGAAGAGAATGGAAGAAAGGATCTCTTGATAGGAATCAAAGATTTGAGATGAGATTGGCAGTGAATCTGACTGTCAGTGAAGGAGTAAAAGCTACCATTTGGCAGGCCAATGGTACTAATAGTGAAGGCAGTGAGGTGGGAAAGGTGACTCTGTCACCTTCATTACTATAGCTAATGCCACTTTCGTTGTTGCGACTGTGACTGGACTGTGGAAGGCTAGAACAAGTAGAAGTAGCACTGGTTATTGTCTATTTACTCAGGGCCAGCAGAGAGTGGTGCATACCATGCTAAATTGTCATTGCTGGAGTGTTGCTAATGCTATGGAAATTGGAGACAAGCAACTGGAGACAAGCTATTCATCTCTGGCACAACTGACATAAATTATCATAAGTTGGACCTGTGTTTTATCTTGGAGCAATGGTGATGAAATATATTGTCATCTACCCTTTGCCATGTTAGCTTACTTCCTAGATTACATTTGCTTTGTCAATATCCCAGACCTCTGCAAAGGTGACAGTGTGATTAAAATAGTGTGCCCCAGTCACCTAATGGATCTTGTTGGTTTTCAGTGAGCACTTGAGATTTATTTCAGTGATCTGGCAGGCAATTTCTTCTTGTGCTTTGTGGAATATGGAGATTGAATGGCCTTGTTTTCTGTGTTGATTTCTGATAACACTGATCAATACAGGAAAGGACACCTTTCATTCATTATTCCCCCTTTTCCAAATTTATGCAGTTAATTTCTTAGCTCAAAAAATATACATCAAAAGTGAGTACATGTGAACACTCTCAAAATGTGAAGTAGGTAATGTCTAGGCTATATGAATGTTCATGCAGTGTGTTTTTTAAAAGAAAAATCACAAATTGATACAGAAATTGATAGAAACGGACAGATTAATTTATCCATTGAAACAAGTATGCTGATCCTTGATTCCCCTCTTTGTATGTTTCCTATAAGCTTAATAAGAATGCACCAAGATGCTCTTATTTTTCACATATTTCCTTTCTTTCTTTACTGAAAAATTTGCTAGGCATGTATCCTGAAAAACTCTTGTGATGCTGCTGTACCCTCGCAAAGTTTAAATCTTTGGCAGGCAAGTTCAACATCAAGGACTTAAATAGTTACAGGTTACATGGGGGAAAAGGTATAGATGCAGAAAATACCATACAATATCTGGGAAAGGCAATGACTTGCTTTCTTGGCAGAAAAACTTGATAGGGTGCTGAAAAGAATCCTGAATCTGGAGAAGTAAGAGTGCTAAGGAAGGAATGTCAAAAGCAAACAACTGATTTAGTGAGAGTATGAATAACAAAAGCATTTGCTAAAAGGAAACATTTGAATGTAGCTATATAGTTCTATTGCTTGTCAAGCATCTAATGCAATACTCTCCACTGGATATTTTCAAAATATAAACGCTCAGGCATGGGATAAATCCTTCCAAAATGCACAGGAAAAACATTTTCTGAAGGGAATAAATAGACCGAGCAATCCTAAACACAATACAATCATTCCAAGAAACCAAATTCTGAAAATGTGGTTGCTGAGGCTGGCAGAGAGTGGAAGAAAAGGTTGATGACAGATTTCATCCTCCCAAGTTCAAAGCCATGTGCTTCAGTGTATGTACTAGTTTTACAGCCTCAGATAATGGAAGCCATATGGAAGATGCGTACATCAAATTGAATTTCTGAAATATTTGGCCAATAAAATATGAGGTAAGAATTGAATTCCAGTTCTGTTCCCATTTATAGTAATTTTTCTTCAAGAATTTTGTTAATAGCCAGATGTGTTCAAAGGTAAATTATTTTTCACCAAGGTAATTTATTTTATAAACAACTGAATATGTCTCATCTGCAAAATGACTGTGTAATTATATTACCGTATTTTTTGAAGTATAAGACGCACCGGAGTATAAGACGCACCTAGATTTTATAGGAGGAAAACAAGGAAAAAAGTATTCTGAACCAAATGGTGCAGTAATATATTATTTAATAAAATACCAGTGTAGCAGAATACTTTTTACAATCATGTATACTTTTTACAACCATGTATACTTTTTACAAACTTCAAACTTGACAGCTTTAAGACTAGTGGACTTCAACTCCCAGAATTCCTCATCCAGTCATGCTAGCTGAGGAATGGGAGTTGAAGTCCACAAGTCTTAAACTTGCCAAGTTTGAAGACCCTTGCACCCCTAACCCCTAACCCAGGTGGCTTCAAACTTGACAGCTTTGAGACTAGTGGAGTTCAACTCCCAGAATTCCTCCTCCAGTCATGCTAGATGGGGTAATTAGAAGGCAAAAACGCCCCAATTTTTGCAAAAAACGGCCCGTTTTTTGCTTGTTTTTTTTTGCAAAAATAGGGCATGCAAAGGATCTGGGAAGCCTGCAGAGCACTCCTAGGGGGTGGGGGAAGGCAAACCCCCCATTTTTGCAAAAAAGGCCCATTTTTTGCAAAAATTGGATGCGAGGGCGGGGCTTCAGGAGGCTAAAAATTGCTGTATTTGGTGTATAAGATGCACATTTCCACCCTCTTTTGGGGGGCAAAAAGGTGCGTCTTATACTCTGAAAAATATGGTAGGTTCATTTTTTCCCCATGTCGGAAGCATAGAAAAACACCAAAGTGCTTCCATGGCAAAAGGATTTGACAGTGACATCATCATTGCCTGGGAAATGCCCAGAATTGAGAGCTTCTTTCATGTCCCCATGAAGTTGCTCACTGAAGTGGTACCCATTAATCTATTCCCAGTCACTTGCTTTCAAATTGCTGGGTTGGCAGGAGCTAGAGCATGTGACAGGAGCTCACTCCATCCCATGGCATCAATGGGTCTCAAACACAAGCCTGCTAATTGTCAGCCCAACATCTAATCTCATGAGCCACCACACTCCTCTTATTAGCTTAACTCTATTTATTAAATTCTGCATAGTTATACATAAAAAGCCTTTTATTGGGTAACAGACAGTATCATAAAGTGAACTTCTGTTCTGGAAATTGGTCCTTCCTTCCTTTACAAACCAGGCAATTTGCATCAGTACAAACCAGAAAATTTGCTTTAGAGAAGTCCCTAACTCTCCATAGAAGATATGATAACATTGGGTGCCAATCAGAGGTGGGTTCCTCCTGGTTCCGACCGGTTCTCCCAAACCGGTAGCAACCAACTAGTGATGTCATGATGATGTCACAGAACCGGACCAGTCAGTGCCGGTCGGTGGAGGCCGCTATCTTTTTTTGGGATTTTTAAAGGGGATTTTTGGGGGGGGATTTTTTTTCGAGTTTTTTTTCTTCTGCGCATTGCGCAGAAGCCGAGTTTCCAGCACTGCGCATGCGTCACCATCTTGTTTTCTGCTTTTTTGGGGGGGATGTTTTTCTGATTTTTTGCTACTGCACATGCACGTGTGTGCAAAGTGTGCGCGCGGCACAGAAGGAAGCGAACTGGCAGTGAGGTAAGTTAGAACCCACCCCTGGTGCCAAGGAGATATGTAACAGTGTCTATTCTACTGAGACATAGGCAGTACTGCCTGATCTTCCTATAAAATAATCTCTAAAATTTTGGGAGCTCTAGAACAAGAAAAAAAAAGAGACAGTAATTCTGCTTATGCAACTCACTTCCACACCTGCCTTTTTTTCCTTTCTGAAATATATGACATTAGTGGCAAGACGAAATGGATGAAATAATTACGTTTCCCCTTTGGCCTATCTATAGATTCGCATATCAGCAAAACTCTGATTTTTCATTTAGTAACCTTCTTGCTGACTTTTTCAGTTATTTCTTTTCAAAAGTTCAGCAACACTGCAACCTATAATACATTTTTTGCACTTTAAGTCACTATTTATGATCAAGATGATAATGAAAGAGACTAGAACAGTCTATTTACAACAAAGTGAAATCAAAAGCAAGCACAGACCTCTGACTTTCCTGAATATTAATAGCTGCTTTAAAGTCTCACACCTCCTGATATTACCCTTGAGGCCATGAACATGAATGAGACTATTTCAGAAAGTAGCAGTGCCTTGTGACATTGGAAGGGGAAAAAGCAATGATATCTTATTTCATCTCTTTCTTTTTTTAATATATCTGGAACACTTCTGTATACTCAGATGAGAAGCATGGAAATGATGGAATATTAAAAGTGTCTTTCTTCTTTATGGGAAGTTAGGACTGAGATTTGCCCTCTTTCTAGAATAAATATTACACCTAATGACATAAGCTCATTGCCTTTACATAGTACATTTACAGAATTTATCAGGCAATGTCCTGTACCCTCAACACCCATTTACCCTCATTTTCTTGTATAATCTGTAGTACAAAATAAGTCACAAGGATCGTGCATAAATCTTCACCATGGTGGAGATTTTAAATCCATGAGTTGAATTTCAATTTCAATTCTCTGTTGAATTTCAAGATATCACCATTGTGAAAAGTTAGTTAATTCAGGCGCCACATTTTTATTTAACTGCAAGGGATGGAACAACACCATAAATTAGGACAACTTTCCTTTGATCCTTTGCTGGAGGGCTTTAGGATTATCCTCTCAGCCAGATCAAACATTCTGCTCAGTTACTCAAGAAGACCCATGCTCTCTAAATCTGCCTCTGAGTCTGTCACATCTTTGCAGAGAATATTTTATTTTGTATTTTGTGATGCATTTGAAGCTGTGAAGCTGCTCAACTAAAAGGATACGTGCTAGAGAAAGAAACAGATGGCTGGAAAGAGCAAGACTGTGGATATTTGAGAACCTGAAAAGTGCTCTTTTGTGAATGAAAAGAAGACTCTTCTGGTCAGCTCAAGCACTGAAAAACAATAATACCCTGTTGAGACTCCCAATGATAAGTACTTGGACGGGCACAGAAAACAAAGAATTTGCCTTTGGAAACAGAATGATCAAAAAGATTCTGTAACAAGCTATAGAAAAGGAACTGACTTGATTTTTAAAAATATTTTGGAAGAAGGATTGGAATCTTCATGTACTGTATTGTTAAAAGGAAGTGTAATAATTTTAAAAATGTGCCCAAAACAATGGATCAATGTGACAATAATATCTATATACCGTGAAAATCTGCAATGTTAATAGTAAGTTAGTGTGATGTGGGGGAATAAATTGGTGAATAATGTATCCTATCAGACAAGGATTCTACACCCTAATTGCTGAAGGCCACATCCTCAGTCTATGCATGATAAACTAGTGCAAATTGGCACTAGTGTGTCATAATCTGCAAAGAAAAACAGTTCCTCTGAGAGAAACAACTTTGCTTTTTTGGATGGCATAAGTATTTGTATAAATAAGTATTGCCAAAAAGGCTTTAAGAGTTGTTAACCTTATTTTGCGAAGCTTCTTCTCCGGTAACATTGAATTGTTAACTAGGATATACAAAACTTTTGCCAGACCAATTCTAGAATACAGCTCGTCCGTCTGGAACCCACACTGTATATCAGACATTAACACAATTTAGCGGGTTCAGAGGTATTTCTCGAGAAAAGTACTCCACTCCTCTACTCACAATAGAATTCCCTATGCCTCCAGGCTTGAAATTTTGGGCTTGGACAACTTGGAACTGCGCCGCCTGCGGTCCTATCTAAGCATAATTCACAAAATTGTCTGCTATAACATCCTGCCTGTCAATGACTTCTTCAGCTTCAACCACAATAATACACGGGCAAACAATTGATACAAACTTAAGGTAAACCGCTTCAAACTCGATTGCAGAAACTACGACTTCAGCAACATAATGGTCAACGCCTGGAACGCCCTAACCAACTCCATTGTTACAGCCTCAAACCTTCACAGCTTCAATCTCAAACTGTCTACCGTGGACCTCACCCCATTCCTAAGAGGTCCTTAAAGGGGGCGTGCATAAGCGCACCAGTGTGCCTACCGTCCCTGTCTTGCTGTCCCCATTTACATGTATTTACTTCCTTTGTTCATGTTTATGTTCATATTTATACTTGTTACCTTGTACATGTTTGACAAGCAAACAAATAAATAAATATTTTTATTGGGAGACTATTTCTCTGTATCTTTTTCCCATTACAGCCAAGGAAGATGCTCTGAAAACACATGTGCAATGCAAACAAGAAGCATGAAGATATACTAAGATGAATTAGGGATGATTTGAAAATCAAATGGATTGTGATATGGCAGCTTGATGATACATTTTGTCACATGAAAAACAGTGAGGTTAAAGAAAATTAAATAAGAGAATAAAATATTCATCAGAATTATCACCAATGGATAGAAAAATAGGTAGGAATTTTGTTTAGTGAAAACAAGGAGGAGGTTAGAAGAGGCAAGAAATGTATGTGCTAATTGGAATTTCTCAGTCAAAAGCTTTTCTTAGTAGAAAGTCAGTAGATGTAAGCTTTATAGTCTAGTGAGAGGAAACAATATTAAGGCAGTTTTTAAGGCTACAAAATATATCCTGTGGAAAACAGTTTTTTGAATAAGATTTGACGGCATCCCCTATTATGTAGATGAAAATCAACTAAAATACTTCAAGGAGCAAGACTTTTACTATTAGAACTTCCTGAAGAAGCAGCATGCAATGTTCCTCCAAAGGTAACTAAGGCTCCAATTTCTAAAAGCTACCTAATTGGCATCCTCTTCTTGGAGATGTTTGTACTCAGATAATAGAAATGGCCTCTGAAAAAATAAGTCCGACAGAAATAGGTATGTACTTATCGCTTGGAAATTCCTTAGGCTGCAGAATTTAGATTGAAGCTTTGTTCACTTGCCCCCAAATTGTACGATAACTGTACCTATTCTGTTTGTGAAATGAATCATTGTGTGGGAGATGGATGAGCTTTGCATGGAGGTGAACAGAAGGTGAGAAGGCAAAGATACTCTGTCATGCCGATAGTGGATTAAATGTATCATTCCTTATGAATATACGAATATTTTATGGAAAACCACTTTTAGATTTCATTTCAGAAATATTTTTATGACACTTTTGCTTTGGTGCATGGCTATTATTATCTACTAGAAAACAGTTAATAAGTGTTTACAGTAAAAATAGCTAATAAATAATTGGCATCTCTCGATGATTAGCATTAAGGAGTATTTTACTTAGTGCTTTCAGTTCACATGCTTATTCTTTCTGCTATGGATTTACTTTGAATCTCCTTTAAAAAAATGCCTATTTAAAAATCACCCTATGGGGTATAGCATAAAATACTCAACTAATTATTCCATGAATTAATTATTTATACATATATATATTATATATATATATATATATATATATATATATATATATATATATATATATATATATATATATATATATATATATATATATATATATATATATATATATATATATATATATATATATATATATATATATATATATATATATATATATATATATATATATATATATATATATATATATATATATATATATATATATATATATATAATTCTCCATACATTGTTATAGGTTAAATAAATAGATTTTGTAAAAACAAGACACTATGATAAATTTCTCACAAAGAGAATCTTTAAGATCAAATATGTTTGCACTTTTTCTATAGTTTGAATATAAGAATTACTCTTGCTTTAAATGGCCAAAAATGCTCAACATTATTAATATTTATAGTAATTAATAAAGTTAGATGTTGAATCAGTTAAACAAAATGAAGCTTTTATTCAAATTGTGATAGTATTTTTATTTATTTTTTGGTTTGGGGTAATTTGTGAAAGCCAATTCATTGAGCACAGGTTTAGGTTCAAGCTATATTAAACAAGTTAGTAGTAGAGTTCTTACATTTATACATCTGGAGTTAGTTATAATTCATTCTTCAGACATTAACCTTGTCTCACTTCTTTACTGACCTGGAACAAGTCTGTTTCACCATGGTTATCCAGAGTGCGGCCTCCTATCCTATACATAATAAGATGTTCTGGGTTTTTCATTTTCTTACGGATGCTCCATTACTTGTCATGGTTGATACAATCAAAAGCTTTTCTATAATCAATGAAGCACTTATTGACTTTTTAAAAAAATACTCTTTGATTCAATTATCTCTTGTTCCTTATTTTTTTCTAAAATCCCTTGAACATCTGTCCATGTAGGGCTGTAATTTGCATTGAACCATTCTAAGCGTACTTTTTAGCATGTGAAATTAAGGATATTGTGAAATAATTTGCCCTCCATGTTAAATCTCCTTTTGTTGATTTTCTCCTATTACATCCAGTTGACCACTTTGTCAATTTCCAGATTTGATGGTATGCTTTAATTAGAATCTTTACTGATTCTTCTTCTGTTGGTGGCCATAGTTCTGTAGATATTCTATCAATTCCTATTACCTTCCAACTCGATAATAACCAGGATGCTGATCTAACATTACATTCTAGTACTAGAAATTCTTGTAAATAGGGCATATCTATGGTATCTTGGATGTTGAGTATATTTTTTCCATCTTGTTTGACCTTCTTTGAACCATTTACTATTCGATCATTTGTGTTGTTTATATAGATAATTTAGGAATGAACCTCCTTCCGAGTTCAGAGATCTTTGAGGAAATTGTCCATGTTTTTCCCTGCCTTCTTATTTCTTTTACTAGCTCTTTGCAGTTCAGTTTAAGCTTCTTCCTGGATTTTTATCTTTGATTTGGCTTTTCTTCTTGGCAATCTGTTCTGACATCCAGCTTGGTCTCTTGGTCTTTAGCAGTTTCTGCACAATTAGCCTTAAAAACCTATTTCATTTCACTGTTCCTCTAGTTTCCGATCAAGCAGGTTCAGAAAATCCTGATGCTTCTTGAAAATATATGTTCAACATCGTCTTATGGAAACTGTTGGGCTTTGTTCTTCTGCTTTAGCTTGATTTGGAATTTGAACATGAACAGTTTGTGATCTGTTTCACAGTAAATCCCTGATGACATTTTTTGTTATGTCTTCCAACTACTTGGATGTGCCATCTGATGATATTCATATATATATGAATATACCCCGTTTAGGTTGTTTGAAAAATCTGCTACCAATAAAAAAAATCACTGGATTGCCAAAAATTGATAGATTGTTTTCTCACTTCATTTCTCTTTCTTAAGTAATACAATCAAACTATATTTTCTTCTTTGCTATTTCCAACTTTGACTTTCCAGTCTCCAACCAAAGACAGCATGTCTGGTTTCCATGTTCTGTCAATTTTAGACTCAACTTGACATGAAGCCTATCCAGCTCCTTTTCTGTGCTAGTTGTTGGAACATAAACTTCCCTGGCTTTGTATTAAATAATTGTTCGCAAACTCTCATTGATATCAGTCATTGACTGCATGGTAGCTAAGTAGTTTCTTTGCAATTGTCAGCCCTTTGGGATAGGCCAGGTAAGGAAACAGACTTCATAATATTTACTGGTACTATCTCTACTTTATTGATATAGGATAAAGTAATAGAATCTTAAAAGTCCCCCAGTTTTTTTCTTCCCTCCCTCCTATAGCAAAGTAAGTTAATTGGACATAATTGATATTTCTTTTTTATATTTGTCTTCCTGTCCTGGGCTTTTTTATTTTTTATTATATATATATATATATATATATATATATATATATATATATATATATATATATGTATGTATGTATGTATGTATGTATGTATGTATGTATGTATGTATGTATGTATGTATGTATGTATGTATGTATATATGTGTGTGTGTATGTATGTATGTATGTATGTATGTATGTATGTATATATGTATATGTATATGTATATGTATATATGTATGCATGCATGCATATATATATATATACATATACATACATATATATACATATATACATATATACATACACATATACACACACACACACACACACACACACATATATATATATATATACACACATACACATACATATACCTTCTCCAAACTCATTTCTATTATTCTTTACAGCAGCATCCTTCTTGACTATAAAAGCGATACTGTTCTTTCTTTATTTTTCTTGTCCTCAACAATATATATATCCTTTCATGTCCTAGTAAACAGTATGATTTCCTGATTGTAAATGTCCAGTTCCAATCCATGTCAACTCATTGATGTCTAAGATATCAAATGGTAGTTGTTTCATTTCATTTTTCACTGTGCTGAGCTTTCTGATATTCACACTTGTTTCTATGTCCCCAGTATTCTGTCTTTGCAGCTTCACATTTTCTTTTCCTGCAGTTACTTGTTGCTTAGAAGGTTTTAAATTAAGTAAACAATTTCATCTTCTTTATTTGTGTGGCTTTTTTTTTGTTAAACAGGAGTGGTTTACCATTGCCTTCTCTCATAAAGCATGAAACTATTCCTTTCCCATTATCACTAAACTTAACATCTGCTGACAGCATCATATTATACTACTGCTGTCTAATGTAAGTGTCTGTTTGTTTTAGCTGGGCAGATTGGGTGATCTTTAAGCCTTGGGAAATAAAGTTTTTTGCATCTTCTTTTGTCCATCCATCGCAGGTATCTTATCATCACCAAAATGTGGCAGCATAGGAGATTTCTGGATTGTAATATAATAATAAATAATAATAAACTTTTGGATATTTTCCTGGTTGTAGTCTAAATGAAAATTATTTCTGGAAGCAAAATTATTTTCTAGAGGAAAAATCCCTTATTAGTTATGACATTACTGATGCTAAGGAAACTAAATGTGTAAATGCTAATTATTTATATCTAAATCTGCACTATTTTTAAATGATTTTTTTTTGTGAAGAGCTGCAGGCTAGATCTTACTAGTGAATTATAGCTTTGATTTATTGATTGTGCTTTGAGAGTAGCTGCCTTGATCAATGTAAAGAGCCCTGTCACTCTGCTTTTGTCTAGTAAACGTCTTTGGCAATAAAGAATATAGCAAAACGAACTTGATGGATCTTATTCATTGACATCTACTTTCCTCACCTTTGAAAATGTGATTACGTGACAAGGTGTAGAGAAAGATGCTAATAACTTTGAAGAAGATATGCAGGACAGTCGATGCAAAGTAAAAGATAAGTCACTTGTCAGAAAAGAGAAGTAAGAAATTGCTGTAAGATAACCCTAGAGGTTGTATTGTATAGTTGTATGTTTGTTTATGGTTTGGTTTGGTTTGTTATTTTGGTCTTTTGTATTATGTTCTTTTTAAATGTAAACAATCTAATAAAAACTATTTTTTTAAAAAAGAAAGAAAGAAAAGCAAAAAAGAAATCAATTCAAAGTAACACAGCATGAGTTTCTTTTATATAGAAACAGGCAAAGGGAAATTCTGCTAGTATTCTGTTTCCTGACAAGGACTATCTTGAAGGGTTAACAAAATATAAGGGAGGGACAGAAAACTAAATTCTATTTTTTTGTGCTTATCCTTGAATTGGTTTCCCCGCAGTATGTAAAGAAATAGGAGTGTGTAAAACTTCATTTGGAAGATGAAAGGTGATTCAGCTCAATTATCTCTTCAAATTTAAATGTTAATTGAACTGCTGAATTGATTTTGTGCAGTGAATCAAATCAAGTGCCTTCAATTAGATCCAGAAATTTGATGAAGTTTTTCACACCTGCACATGCACTTTTATAAATTCAATTACTGAATCACAAAGTTGAAGTGGTTTTCGCCCAATTCATAAATACAAAACAGCTCTCAATATTAACTGAATCAGATTATATACATAGAGACTAACACTTTTTGATAAAATACTGCACTCATCAAGACAACAACCACAGTAAACTAATCCAGATAATCTAAGAAAGCATTAAAAAAGGTATATTTCAAATATTCCAGATGTTTCATCAGATGGATTTCCTAACCACAGCATGAAGATCATTCCATAAGTGAATAGCCATCAGCAAATAAAAAGAATCCCAACTCTTAACTTCTGCCTTGCTAAGTGCCATAAATATTAAATGTCAGAGGCCAGACAGCCATCTGTCAGCTATGCCATAGCTGTGTCTTGAATGCATATTCTGTGCTGAAACACACTCTCTCTATCCCTTACACAATGCAATTACTCATTTTCTAGGTGAAGAGGTACTTTAAGACCAGGACTCTCATTTGGAGGACAAGTTAAAAGTTTGGACTATATTCACTAGCTTATAGGCTATCCTTGTTTTGTTCCCTAAAAATATAGTTCAAGGGCATTAATTTTGAGATTTTTTATTTTTATTTTATTTTTTCATATAATAAAAATGATTTTAAAAATCTGAGCTAGGGATCATATGAACTCCAAACTTACTTTCAAAATGATGATATTATACAAATGTCTGCCATGAATAGGTTCACAAGCAGAGTAGAGGTAGTCCTCAACAACCATTTATTCAGTGATCAAAGTTAGAAGAGCACTGAAAAAAGTCCTCCCACTTACAGCATCTCCACAGTCACAGGATCAAAATTTGGGTGCTTGGTATGTATTTACAAGTTACAGATCCTGGGGTCACATGATCAACATTTCCAATTTTCATAGACAGTTTCCGACAAGCAAAGTCAATTAGTGAAGCCTGATTTGCTTAAGAACTGCATGATTCACTTAACAACTGCAATGGTTTGTTTAATGACCATGGCAAAAAAAATTTATAAAATCGTATGTGACTCATTCGACAAGTGCCTTGCTAGCAATGGAAATTCTGGTCCCAACTGGGGTCGTAAGTCGAAGACTACCTGTATGATAACTGGGAATGCAGAATGAGTACGGTTTTGTGGTTTGTCATAGAAACGTCCTTTTTATTATTATGCTTTGACTTCACAGACATAAATTTAAAAATAACTGCATACCATAATATCCATAAATCCCTATTATTCTTATCTGAACAAAACTGAATCCTGTGCTTCACATAACTGGAGGAATAAGAATGTGCTGAAATGTCTACAAAACTATTATTCATTAATGGTAAGTCTGTCTTTACACTTTAAAATTCAGACATTGTTGTAACTTTTATTACATGCTTTATTTATACATACTACTGTAAAATACATGTAATTTTATAATTGGAATTTTAGAAATTATTAGTTAAATTAAAGAAGACATAATCCATATATTTGAAAATGCTCTAACAAAATAATTTCCCTTTAGCAATTATTCTATTATTCCTTTTCAATTGGAGGATTTATTTTTTACAGTATGTACTAATTCTTGTACTTCCACAGCAATAAAGTACTAATCCGTATACTTCTTCCATCGCAAAACAATTATTTAAATGTTAACTGTGTTATAAGGATTTCCATTTGATCAGAGTCTCTTTCAGCATGTTTGTCTGTAGTGTTGGCAGGCACTAAAAGAAATAATAGCTAGTTTTCCACTTCAAAAAGTGATTCATACATATGTATTGAATTTGTAACAGATATTTTATTAGAAGTACAGAAATGCATTAATTCTTTCTTATTCCACATATATTTAATCTGAATTCCTAGCATAATAGTCATTGTTTACCAAAACATTAATTCTCACTGATATTATAGTGTTTCACTTAGTGTATAATGTATATGGCATACCCAGAAGTGCCACATGTACGAATGAGCACCTCACTGCTTTTCGGATGCTTCTGAATTGAAAGAATTAGCCAGCTATTCCAATTTTACTCTTTCTGTTATTTTTCATCCCCCACTGCATATGACTTTTCAAAATCATCCTCATGATTGAAAATTATGTAAATGTGCAATATACATCTTGTATATATGGGCTATGGGTTTCTAGCATTTAAATTAGTGAAAATGCTGCTGAGCTAAGTGAACAGTTTTACTTTTCCTAGCTCAAAACGGGAATTTCATGTAGAATTAATGTGAGGCAGGAATGAAAGACATGACAAAATATTCAGGAATTGTTAACATTATGCAAATTTCCTGAAAAATCTCTTACTCTGTGGATTAGGCTTCTATCTTACTCCCAAGCGCTTTAGAATTTCTCAGTTTCTTTATTATACTGAGGTGGTGTCAGATGCTGATGTGTTCTTTCTTTTCTATTACTCATCTTTCTGCAACGTCTCTGCTGATTTGATATGAAAAAACAAACAAAATAAAAATACAAAATCTTTCCTAAGGAATTATTGAAGCCAAGGAATCTACAGTTAGCCAAAGAACTAGCTGTACAAATTAGAATAGTCATTTTATCCAGTTCAGTTGCAATGATCTAACATTCATTTAAAAATCTGTACTTCAATTCGGTTTTAAAGACGAATCTTCTTCAGAATATTTTTACTTAGTCTAACCTGGCTAAAATATGGAGAGTTTCACTGAGTTATGAAATCTGAATTTGAGGGATTAAGCTATGTCATCATCCTTGCCCTGGGTCTGTTACACCTCTTTCACCATTATCTTACTATTGACATTATTTGCATACTGCTCTTCTTTCCAAAATAGTTCAGAGAGATTTATAGATAAAAGTAAAAATACAAACAATATATGAAATTTATAGAAAACAGGAAAAAAAATCCAATAGAAGCAACAGTTTTTGTGAGATCCTCGGTGCTGGGTTTGGTGGTTTTCTTGTCCTTCATACTGGTAGTTACAATCCTTACAAAGTGTGTTTAAATGACTCCTGCTTTTGGTTTTCTTAGGATCTCTTGTTTTGGAGGACTTTAGTTGGCTTGTGTGCTATAGTGATTCCATGTGGTTGTAATAATCTGTTGGTGGTTTCTGAGATCTTTTTTATACATGACAGTGTTTTTAACTTTATAACTTGTTTCACATAATTCAAGTATAGTTTGCATTCTCTAGGTCAGTGATGGCGAACCTTTTTTCCCTCGGGTGCCGAAAACGCGTGCGCGCAACGCTGTCACGCACATGTGAGTGCCCACACCCATAATTCGATGCCTGGGGAGGGTGAAAACGGCCTCTCCCGCCCCCGCAGAGGCCCTCTGGAGGCCGGAAATGGCCCATTTCCCGACTTCCGGTGGGCCTGGTAGGCCCGTTTTTCGCCCTCCCCAGGCTCCAGAGGCTTCCCTGGAGCCTGGGGAGGGCGAAAACAACCCCCGGAGGCCCTCTGGAAACCTGAAATGCCCTCACAGAGCCTCCACATGAGCCAAAAATCAGCTGGCCGGCACGCACATGCATGCTGGAGTTGAGCTAGGGCAACGCCTCGCGTGCTGGCAGATATGGCTCCACGTGCCACCTGTGGCACGCGTGCCATAGGTTCGCCATCACTGCTCTAGGTCATTTTTTTTTCTTTTTCAAGCACAGCCAATGTACATGTGATTGCTCTTTCCTACATTTTTAATGTTTAGTTTTGCATGGCTATTCTTGACAGTTCTCTAGGAAAAAGAATGATTCAGCAAGTAAAGATTCCTACTTTACCCTGAGGCTAAACTTGAAGCAAGGTTCATGAATTCCATTGATTTGAATTTAAAACACACACACACACACACACACAGAGAGAGAGAGAGAGAGAGAGAGAGAGAGAGAGAGAGAGAGAGAGAAAGAGAGAGAGAGAAGTTATTTGTTTTTAAATGGAATTGGATAATATTTTCAAGAACAGTATGAAGACTGCCTACTTTCAAATCAATACATGCAGGGATATTGTGGCTGATTTAAATTCTGGTTTTTAAAACATTAAAGACTCTGTATTTTTATTTTTGTGCTTTGCAATCGGTATTCATTGCCCTTATCTTTCTAAGTCTGATGAAAAAAAAATGCTTCTTCCAATATACTATATTTCTGTTATTGGAAAACTAACTTATTCTTTGTCTCCCTTCCTCCACCATATAATCTTTATCCCTCTTCTATACAGAAGTATGAAGCAATGCCTAACAGAGAAACAATGCAGAGCATTAGGTAATCTTTGCTGCTGCCTGAAGTATAGATTTGGCTTGTTGCTTTAGGGAGATTTATTTATTTATTTATTATTTATTTTGGAATTCTTATATGCCGCCCAACTCCCTAAGGACTCAGGGCGGCGTACATCAGTGAAAAATACAAGAACAACCAAAATCTAAAATAGTAATTAAAACAATATAAAAATTAAAACACAATATAAGAAATCAACAACCATTCAACATCATACATACTTGGGGGGTGAGCTCGAGTGAATTAAGCTCTACCCCCCGCCTGCAGGAAGAGCCATGTCTTAACAGCTTTTCGGAAGGCCAGCAGAGTGGGGATAGTTCGGGTCTCTGGTGGAAGTTGGTTCCAGAGAGCGGGGCCAGCCACAGAGAAGGCTCTCCCCCTTGGAGATTCTTCTTTGGCTTATGAAATCACAGAATTGATTTGATATATATGGCAATTAACTGCTCATGACATTTGAATTATGGAAGTTAGGTTCCTATGGACTACTGGAATTAAGATTAAATCTTAATGTGCATAAACTGTGCAAGAAAATTCCATATCCTGTGAGTCATGAAAATTTATTTTAGGTCATTTTTGGCTAAATCAGCTTTCCCTCCAAATAAACTAACCTTATCCCAATAAATAAACTATGAGACTCTGATGCAAATCAGAGACAGGAAAAGAAGATGTAGATGGATTATTTTTTGAAGTGGTATTACATAACCAAAACGATCTTTGTGATCATATTATAAGCAACTGCGTTCTCTTTGCTGACGATGTTAAACTATTTAACACCACTGACAATGCTGCTACCCTTCAAAAAGACTTTGACCATGTATCAGAATGGTCAAAAAACTGGCAACTTCAAATCTCAACCAACAAATGCTCTGTCTTACACATTGGCAAAAAGAATCAGAATACAAAATACAAACTTGGAGGACACAACTTTGTAGACGACCCTCACTCTGTCAAAGACCTTGGAGTACTCATATCTAATGACCTAAGTGCCAGAGCCCACTGTAACAACATTGCCAAAAAGGCACTAAGAGTTGTTAATCTAATCTTGCGTAGTTTCTTCTCTGGCAATATTACACTGCTAACCAGAGCATACAAAACATTTGTTAGACCAATTCTTGAATACAGCTCACCTGTCCGGAACCCGCACTGCATATCGGACATTAATATAATTGAGAGAGTTCAGAAATATTTCACAAGAAGAGTCCTCCGCTCCTCTGTTCGCAATAGAATACCTTATTCCACCAGACTTGAAATATTGCAGTTAGACAATTTAGAACTACGTCGTCTTCGATCCGATCTAAATGTAGTTCATAAAATCATACCACAATGTCCTTCCTGTCAATGATTACTTCAGCTTCAACCGCAACAATACACGAGCACGCAATAGATACAAACTTAATGTAAACCACTCCAAACTCGACTGCAGGGAATACGACTTCAGCAACAGAGTGATCAATGCCTGGAATGCACTACCTGACTCTGGTTTCTTCCCAAAACTCCCCAAACTTTAACCTTAGACTGTCTACAGTTGACCTTACCCCATTCCTAAGAGGTCTGTAAGGGGCATGCATAAGCGCACCACTGTGCCTACCGTCCCTGTCTTATTGTCCTATTGTCCTCATTTATGTTATGTTTATACAAACACCTACTATCCTGTACATGTTTGACAAACAAATAAATTAAATAAATAAATAAAATAAATAAATAAAACTGTTTTCCCTATGTCCACATTAATTTTTTTAAATACAATATATTTCAGGGTTGTGCTTTTGTCATCTTTCTCAAAAAAATGGGAATAGTTTTTAAGCAATAGGATTTAATATACATTTCAAAGTTTATACATTATTTTACTTATAATTAGTCAAATAAAAGTTATTCACATTTTTTAAAATTTAGATAAAAGCATAGCATTGTCCCTTTTGGGCTTTCACTTTCTTCGCCGTTTCAATACCGGAAAAGGAGAGCCGATACACACCTGCTCTCTCCTCACTTTAACCCCTTCCACTCTATATTTGTTAATTTCAAGTGAATATGAAAAGAAAACTTTCAAAACTTTCAATTTTAAAGCCAGGTTCTCACCCAGATGATGCACTTTCTCTTATTCCCACCACTCCGTTGCAACCGTCCCAGCTTCTTAGCAGCAAAGCTGCTTTCCCAGATGTCCGGTTTGAGAAGCTGCCCTTGATCAACCCAGGAATTTGCCGATTCCCTGGGTTAATCAATCCGTGGTTCTCGTGTTCGCCGTCACTATGAGATGACTTAGGTCAATTAAGACCCCCGATCAGCTGGGATATCAGCGGATTTTCTGGAGCCCCAGAAAAAACCAGCTGTTACGCTGGCGACGCTGGCCACATCCCTCTCTTCCTGTTTTATATTATGTCAAGCAGTGGGTTTACTTTTGTTAAAATATCTGATATAAAGCTAAAATTGTCAAAAGATATAAAAGTTCCAAGCAAGTTGCACGCTGCAAGAACTGTATACTGGGGAATAAAATCAATAACTTTCCAATGGCTGAAATAATTTTTTTGGGCTTTAGCATTTAAGGTCTGAAGCAATGAGACTAATTCCAGATGATTCTGACATGCACTGGCTTTATTTTTCAAAATGTATCTGAAGAGATGAGTGATATAGCAAGCAATGTATAAATAAATCACCCAAGAGGTGGTATAATCTGTTGTGGGGAACTTGAGCAAAAGAACAAAATGTTGTTAGTGAAGTAATTTCATAACTTCACTAACATTATGAACAATACTGAACTTTAGGAAAGAATGTAGGAAAAACTAAATCACAGAGGGCACCATGTGTGAAACGCATGGATTCTTTGAAAGTGGGGAAATATGGGACCTGAAATCCACACATCTTAAGATGGTGTGACTCAAATATTTTTACTACCGGTTCTCTGGGCGTGGCTTGGTGGGCATGGTGTGACTTGGTAGCATGGCAGGGGAAGGATATTGTAAAATCTCCATTCCCACCCACTCCAGAGGAAGGATACTGTAAAATCTCCATTCCCTCCCCACTCCAGGGGAAAGTTACTGCAAATTCCCCATCTCCTCCCACTCAGCTGGGACTCGGGAGGCAGAGAACAGATGGGGGTGGGGCCAGTCAGAGGTGGTATTTACCAGTTCTCCGAACTACTCAAAATGTCTGCTACCGGTTCTCCAGAACAGGTCAGAACCTGCTGAATACCACCTCTGATATATACATACATACATACATACATACATGCATGCATGCAATTCAAACTAGATAGCATGCCAAGTATTGCTCTTCTAAGCAAGTGGATTAGCCTTCTTCTGGATACTTTACACACAGTGGTTACTACCTTCTTTATTAATGTAAGAATCCACTCTTACAGTTTTATTGGTTATCATCCAAGACCTAAACATAACTAATCAGAACTTGCTGTTTTAGATCTTTTAAAAAGGGAAATATATTGCTATTGAGCTTGTTTGACTTTCTTTCCAAAGAACTTGTCAAAATCCATGTCAATTCAATATAGAAATATTAAATGTGGGCAATACATTTAAGATTTCTATATTTTCAAAGAGCTCCTGAGTTCTGTTGGCTCATTCCAGAACTGGATAGAACCTTTTGTATATTTTCTTCTTTTGTTTCTTAAGTTACTTATAAACTATCCATCATCCAATAATGCTTAAAAAGTGTTAATAAAAATAAGACTAAAATAAAGCATGACCTCAATATATTTACAAAACAACAGGTTTCAATGTCACATTTTTTTACAGTAATTCCACCCACACCTCTTTGTGGGAAGCATTCTGCACCTGAATGCCACTGAAGAAAGGCTCCTCTTCTTTTTCATGGACTCACATTTAATGGGCTCACTACCCTTGATATAAAAGCACCTGGACATGCATTTCATCTGACAATCTGAAAGCATGATCAAACAAATACGGGAATTACTGAAAAGTGATGAACCGTACATTTTTGTATCACAGAACGCTGGAAAAGAAAATGAAAGCAGGACAACTATTTCAGTTCAGCCCTTGGATTCATGGCATATTTATGCAATGTTAAAGTTTACCTTGAAAGCTAAATTCTACATTTAAAGTAGGGAGAATAATAGGCTTTTCTACATTCGGGTTTATGTAAGGTGTAATTTTGCTTCATTTCATACCAAAAGTCTTTGAAATGACCTGCCAATTTAAAAACTGTTTAAGACACCTTAAGCTGAGCTGTCTTAAATCAGTGAATATCCCTAGGGATCCCCTCCACGCCCCCAGCTATCATCTTTGTTAGATTTATATTTTTTTAAGACAAGTTTCACTCCTTTGGTAACATACAGTAGTTTGTCTGCAAGGGTGTTGTTATTATTGCTAAGCTATAAAAGCTGTTTGAGGCATTTATTATTCAGCCAAGAAATTGCACAAGGTACTGGAATGATCTCTGCACTTTAAATATATACACATATACACATACCCCCCCACACACCATAGTAAAAATGTAACAGTTATATATAAAATAGGAGTTTTCTAAGTAATAGCCTAATATTCAATATTAAATATGTCTATTTAATGTAAAAATATTCTTCCAAATTATATCCACATATGTTTGAATATGCTGCCATTGTCTTCAGTCTTGCAAAATCATGTACTGTGTGCTAATATGTGTGGGAACTGCCTTAACAATATCCTGGGGTACTTTCAACCTTCAAGAAATCAGAAGAATTAAAATCCACCATTGCTCTTAAAAATGGCAATTCCAACTTCTTGTGAACATACCAGGATACTGGACAGAAACAGACAGTCTTGCAATGGGAAACATTGCTCCTACAATTTTTACTCTTCTCCAATGGAACCTAGAGGCTTTCTACATAAATTCATATAAAAAAGATAGCATTTTCTTCATTTAGTGCTTTCTTTTGGTGCTACCTCTTGTTGTAGAAGAACAATCTAGTGTACATGGAGAAACACAAAGTTAGGTTGGCATTCTGCTCAGATCTAACTAGCTCAGTAGGTACCTGTGGCACAGCTATCTCCTGCCTGTTCCTCCATTTTGGTCATGACTGCAAGAGACTGGATACGTTTACTGGGCCCCAAAAGGTCTACAGTGACTCTGTAGAATGAAGTTTCCATACTTTTAAAGTTAAATGATTTTTTTCAGCTGGTACAGAAACAAAGACTTAAAGTTGTTCTTGTACCCCTAGGAATTGTTTCATTATATCAAATAAAGAGTTAATTATGCTATGTCTTATATTTAATCTTAATGCTAATATTATGCATACATCTACATCCTAGTACTGTCTAATCCGGGGGTTGGCAACCTGTGGCTCCGGAGCCGCATGTGGCTCTTTGGGCCCTCAGCTGTGGCTCCCTGTCACTCTGTTGCGGCAGAGGGATGAAAGAGCCATCACCCTGTTGCGGCAGTGGCATGGCCGGAGCCTCAGTGCGGGAGTGAAGTGCCCCTGCACTTGCCTTTGCATGGCAACAGCATTCTGCTTTTGTCGTACATTTGCTGTTGCCGCCAGCAAAGAGGGCTGGGAGAAAATGGTGGGGGAGGATCTTGTGGGGTGGGAGCCATGCCCCAAGCCTGGCCTTCCTCCTGGCCTTCCTCCTCCCTCATTGGTGGAGCCAAGAGACAGAAGGGGGTGGCGTGGGGAAGTGCTCCCCTCCCCCGGCTGAGCGCCGAGCACAACAACTCAGGGGGAGGGGGCAGCTGGCCCAGCAGAAATGCCCCCATTGGTGAGCTGGACGATGGGAAGGCCTGGCCCGGCTCTCGCAACTGTCCCGCTGTTCAGCACTTCCAACGCGAACTGCCGCCTTTGAAATGCGCCACACCTTTGAGGAAGACTGGCAGTGATGGCTGGGGCCGTGGGGGGGGGCAGCGTAGGCATCAGGGCTGCTCCTCCCCTCCTCAGGGGAAATCAATGATGGGCTGGTGGAGGAGCAGACAGGAAGTGAGATTGTGGAGTACCCCAAAACCTATTGGAAGATTGCATGGGTCTCAGAAGCCAAATTTTTGACCTCTTGTATAGTTTCACTAACAAGAAAGGGCAATGGAAGTTATTTCTTTTAATGCAAAGGGTAATATATAACACCTATAAACACATAAATATATGTCCAAATTAAAAAAAGAAAAAAAACTATTCACCTGTTTAATATTAGGCACCTGTTTTAAGTCTGAAGTCAAGAAATAAAAATTAACTTTTATTATGGTCATATCATATTCAAGAAGAATCAAAAATACACATACAAACTGGACGAAACCACACTCAATAGCAGCGATTGTGAGAGGGATCTCGGAGTCCTGGTAGACAGCCAACTAAATATGAGTCAGCAGTGTGCAGCAGCAGCCAAAAAGGCCAACGCAGTCCTGAGCTGCATAAATAGAGGGATACAATCAAGGACCAGAGAGGCATTAGTACCACTCTATAAAGCAGGGGTGAAATCCAGCAGGTTCTGACAGGTTCTGGAGAACCGGTAGCGGAAATTTTGAGTAGTTTGGAGAACCGGTAGCGGAAATTTTGAGTAGTTCGGAGAACTGGAAAATACCACCTCTGGCTGGCCCCAGAGTGGGGTGGGAATGGAGATTTTGCAATATCCTTCCCCCAGGAGTGGGGAGGGAATGGGGATTTTGCAGTATACTTCCCCTGGAATGGGTGGGAATGAAGATTTTGCAGTATCCTTCTCCTGCCACGCCCACCAAGCCACGCCCACCAAGCCACGCCCACCAAGCCCACCAAGCCACGCCCACAGAACCGGTAGTAAATAAATTTGGATTTCACCACTGCTATAAAGCCTTGGTCAGACCACACCTAGAGTACTGCATCCAGTTTTGGTCACCACACTACAAAAAAGACATTGAAACCCTAGAGAAAGTGCAGAAGAGAGCAACCAGGATGATAAAGGGTCTGGAAAATAAAACATACAAAGAGCGGTTGCAGGAACTGAGCTTGGCCAGTCTGGCGAAGAGAAGGACCAGGGGTGACATGATAGCAGTGTTATCCCCTCAATACTTGAGGGGATGCCACAGAGAGGAGGGGGTCAGGCTGTTCTCTATGGCACCAGAAAGCCAAACAAGGAATAACGGATGGAAGCTGACCAAGGAGAGATTCAACCTGGGAGTGAGGAGAAACTTTCTGACGGTGAGAGCGATCAACCAGTGGAACAGCTTGCCAGCGGAAGTTGTGAGAGCCCCAACACTTGCGACCTTCAAGGAGAGACTGGACTGCCATCTGTCTCAAATGGTGTAGGAACTCCTGCTTGAGCAGGGGGTTGGACTAGATGACCTACAAGGTCCCTTCCAACTCTAATAATAAATCTAAATATGCTACATGGTTTCTTTTCATGCAATTCTCTAAACTTATGTCTGTCTAGGCATCATTTCTGTAGGAGAGGTTAATACTATGACTGGAATTCACTGTTTTATCTACAGACTGTTATTTGATTTTAGTTACATGATATATGTTAAATATTCAGTAGATGTGATCCAAGAAAATTAATTTTCTCTTTAAACTCCCACATTATGAACTCTGGTAATATAATAAATATATATTTTAGCAACCATAATATGTGAATTGCTTTACCTTGATTGAAGAAAACAAAGTGTTCCCAGTGGAGAGCTTCTGGCTAACATAATTAGAAATTAGTTGGCATATCACATATCTTTGTGACTATATATAAACCTCCCCTGAATAATTTAAATAATAAATTCTGCCCCAGTGGAAAATAGAGCTCATATCTCTGAATTTGTTAAATGTTTTCATTTCCAGAGACATGTGCTTAGGGATATTACTAATAAATTTTAAACCTTGCTATAATCTCTACAGGTATTATTTATGTAAATCCTTATTCTACAGCATGCATTTATATTTCAGCTGCTACTCAGTTGCTATTCACATTTACCTTCCTGGTTGGAAGTGTAATCCATTTCCTTTCCCCTGCTATTTTTTTTTTAAAAAGCTTTGAAAATGAAATCTACAAATCTGTATGCGGGATTATAAAGGCTTTGGTTATACTATATTAATATAAGTCAGTGAAGCAGGAAGACAACTATTGCCCAAAAAGCTTGGGATAAAAATACTAGCTGGATATGAGTGATGTACTTCCTTTAATCCTAATTAGAACCTCCTCATTTACACACTGTTTCAAAACATCAAAGCACATTTAGTTTTTATTCAGAAATGTGCGCATTCTGGTCTCATTAGAATATCATGCTAGAGCCCTGGCGTGGTGTTGCAAAAAAACAAAATCAAACAAACCCCACACAATCACAGTGTATTAAATTTCCTTTTCCTTTACTCCTATGAAAAAGTTTTCATGTTTTCATGTTTACATCTGATCTGAGGGTTCATTACAGTTATAGCTTACTTTAAAAAAGATATAACTTCCAGGTTTTTGACACTGTTTTGTTTAAACAAAATCAGAATTAGAAGTAACTACAATTAATGGTTCTCACATAGCACTGAAATGAATTAAAAAGTAAAACAGGATCTTTACTTCCTTGTTTCAGACAAAATAGAATATCCTATCATATATTCTAACCTTAGCCCTAACCCCTTCTAAGCCATAGATGGGGCAAAGTTTATATTATCATATACAGTAGTCTATACCTTTCAAAATTTTATCACAATAATTGTGTAGATGCACTCTTGCTTAAGTACACCACAGAAAAGAACTGCTGCATTAGTTAAGATCAAGTTCCACATTGTTCTGCATTATTTGCTATGATTCCAACAGACTTCCTAAATGATTATTTGAAAATTGCCTAGTAATTCTGGAATACAGTTCACCTGTCTGGAACCTGCATTGCATAACAGACATTAATACAATCGAAAGAGTCCAGAAATATTTCACAAGAAGAGTCCTTCACTCCTCTGTTCGCTACAAAATACCTTATTCCACCAGACTTGAAATACTGGGATTAGACAATTTATAACTACGTCGCCTCTGATCTGATATAAATGTAGTTCACAAAATCATATACCAAAATGTCCTTCCTGTTAATGATTACTTCAGCTTCAACCGCAGCAATACACGATCACGTAATAGATTCAAACTTAATGTAAACCGCTCCAAACTCGACTGCAGAAAATACGACTTCAGCAATAGAGTGATCAATGCCTGGAATGCGCTACCTGACTCTGTGGTTTCTTTCACAAACCCCCAAAACTTTAACCTTAGACTGTCTACAGTTGACCTCTCCCCATTTCTAAGAGGTCTGTAAGGGGCATGCACAAGCACACCACTGTGCCTACCGTCCCTGTCTTACTGTCCTATTGTATCGGTACTTTTTTACTTATGTTATGTTTATACAAACAACTATTCAGATTCCCCCTGAATGTTGTGTTTATAATGTTTTTCTTTTTAATTATATTTTAATTTAAATTATGATTATTGTTTTTAAATGTACGCTTCTTATTCATGTTGTACGCCGCCCTGAGTCCCACGGGATTGGGCGGCCTATAAGAGCGTCTAATAAATAAATAAATAAATAATACTATCCTATACATGTTTGACAAATAAATAAATAAAAATAAATAAATAAATAAATTCAATAGATCATTGGGAAACTTTTTTCTATTTTTGTGAACAAGAAATTAAAGGATGTTTGAGTCAGCTGTCTTTCTACAGCTCATTTTCTAACTGCTCACTTTTTAGTGAGGTGCTGGAGAAGGTATAGGATATAAAATCCAAGAAGTTTTGAAGAACATATTTAAGCTACTTCAATCTAATGTCAGATTTTATTTTGGTTAGAAAAAAAATTGGTCAGCCTTACACCAAACATCTTATCAAAAGAATGAGCAACTGGTGTTAATCAGTGGTGGGTTGCTGCCGGTTCGGACTGGTTCGCCCGTACTGGTGACGGAAATTTGCCCCTGCTCGCCGAACCGGCAGCGATGGCTGGCTGGCCACGCCCCCAAACTGGTCCTCTGGTCGCTGCTCCTTGAAAGCGGCTGGCAAAGAACCCTCTGCGCATGCGCAAAGGCTTCTGTGCATGCGCAGAGAGTCATTTCCCTGAAGTGCGCAAAAACACACACTTCCGACATGATGCAAACCGGTAGGGAAGGTAAGTGGAACCCACCCCTGGTGTTAATTGAATTTAATTTCCTCTATTTGCTCCTCTATTGTGTTCTTAAAATTCTAATAGTATGAAGTACTATGCCAGGAGATAGGAATAGTTTCAAGCATCAGTCCAGCTCTTCTACAATTCTTGGCTAAAATCTGTCTCTGCATCATGAGGTTTGTTTCCTTGAAATACAGAAGATTTAATTTAATTCTACCTGGAAAAGTATGCACAATTAACAGCTCCAGGTCTATGGTTTCTTCTTTCTAGGATTTGCTATAGTATTACATTCTGAAAATGGCAAAAGAACAACCAGACAATATATTTGGGGTCCAGCTTCTGCATGCTACATCACATTTCTGAAACTCTCTTTTCAATTACACAGTATAAGGAGACTCTGTAATTTTAGTAGTAGGTGAGACTGAATAAGCAGAATCTTACTGCAAATAAGATGGAGGGGTCTGGGTTGGGAACCTGAATGACTCCATGACAAATGATTCTGTAGCTTGCTCTAAGTATTGCAAACTTAGATTTCCTGGAGGCTAGAAGTGATCTTTATCACTTCAGATGGGTATGCCAGCTACAGATCCAGCAAGAGTTGCATAAGTTGACATATACGGTCATGTGCTGGACACAAATACATTTTATAACATAAAAGAAATATAGGATATATATTTACAGTATATATATATATAGTCTCCTTTTATTTTCATTTCTCAGCAAAAATGCTACACACACACATACATATATATACACACAATATATATATATACATATATATTTACAAAGAATTGATAAAGAAATAAAGGGAGACTAGTATAGATCTATTTCAAGCTATTTAGCTCTCATCAGCTAGCCATACCCTTATAGGATTCGAACTTCGGCTGACTTGCCTTGTTAGGTAATGCTTTTACCCTCTAAGCCACCAGTTCTCCTCCCTTATCAGTTGAGCCAGGTGAAAGATTAAGTGTTTTTCTGCCGAGTCATCTGGTATACCCAATTATGGGAGGAAGCATACTGCTTCCTTATGTTTTTCCTTCCATTTGCCTTTTAGCCCCACTCCAGGGGCCATCCAGGCTAGAAACCATTTTGCAAACTTACGAAGTTTAAGTTTGCAAATATGGTTTCTAGCCTGGATGGCCCCTGGAGTGGGGCTGAAAGGCAAAAGGAAAAACATAAGGAAGCAGTATGCTTCCTCCCATAATTGGGTATATTAGGTGACTCGGCATATATATATATATATATATATATATATATATATATATATATATATATATATATATATATATATATATATATATATATATATATATATATATATATATATATATATATATATATATATATATATATATATTTGTTTTCTGAGGTTTTCGCGGGTGTTTGTATGTAGATCTTTGGTTATTCGGGTTTTCTCCCGCGTAAAATTGGAAGTGTCTTGGCAACATTTCGACGAAGTCTCATTCGTCATCATCAGGCTGGTGTCTTCAGCTTTTTGCTTCTAGGATCTCACATTGCTCCTAGAAGCAAGAAGCTGAAGACACCAGCCTGATGATGACGAATGAGACTTCGTCGAAACGTTGCCAAGACACTTCCAATTTTACGCGGGAGAAAACCCGAATAACCAAAGACATATATATATATATATATATATATATATATATATATATATATATATATATATATATATATATATATATATATATATATATATATATATATATATATATATATATATATATATATATATATATATATATATGTATATATATATATATATATATGTATATATATATATATATATATATATATATATATATATATATATATATATATATACATACATACATACATACATACATACATACATACATACATACATACATACATACATATTTGGGTACACCAGGATAACACGACAGAAAAACATATATAACCCTTTCCTGGTGAAAGAGCTGATTGGGAACAGAGCATATGGCCTAGTGGTTAAGTTGCTGCCCTGCAAGGCAGCCGGCCCGGGTTCAAATCCCAGTAAGGGGTATGGCTATCTGACGAGAGCAAAATAAGCTCGAAATAGATCTATAATAGTCTCCCTTTATTTTCATTTATCAGCAAAAAATCCTACATACATACATACATACATACATACATACATACATACATACATACATACATACATATATATATAAAGTAAAGATTAATGTAAAATATTTTCAAGTCATTTCGATCACTGATAACTTTATAAATACTGTCATGTAGTTTTCGTGGCTATGTATTGGCTATGTATATTGCCGTGTATTTTTTTCACTTCCCAGTCTAATATACAGCCCAAGAATTTCCTGGTGGCCGACAATTCAACTACTAATCAGATCTGATCTTACTTAACTTTATGACAGCTGCCACATTTGTCTTGTGTGCTAAATAAATCCAGCCAAGGAAGGGAAATAAAGACAGGGAAATAAAAAGATGAAGTGTGGATGAACATTTTTGTTTCTACCCATGTATCATTGTTAACTATTGACTTTCAAGACAAAGTTATTTTTATACATAAAAGTAAGTGCTAATTACATGAGACTATTTCAGGTATATTGAAATATTTCCCATTTTATACCCAGAATATGTAATGAATACATTTAGAAATGGGATCCTTTATTTTAATTGTTTAAAATAAGAGATCAATGTATAAATTACATGCCTACAACTCTAGGGAAAATTACTTTATTTAAATATTATCTTCTGGCTATTTAATTATATAGTAAAACATTTGAGACAGACAGGTTGATTATATACCATACATCGCAAACAGAATAATTAGTTATCTGTTAAACCTATGTGATAATTATTTTGTCAAAATAAACCATTTTATAAGGATGCTATCTCTCAGGAAAGCACTGCTGATATTACTGGAGTTCAATATGTCTGTGCACATTTTCTGAAGGTTAGCTGAAAAAGTCAAATGTTGACAAATGTAAGCTTTTAAAGAAAAATAATCAGATTACTGCCATTCTATTTTATTCTATCAAAATATGGGTATTTTTAAGTAGCCAGAAATGTTTAAAGTTGTTTCTTGGATATAGTAACTACATACATTAAGGGCCAAAACTTTTGTCAGAAGGAATATAAATATGATGTTGGACATAATTATAATATTTAATGGGATAGACATTTGTATTTAGAAGATATTAATGAATGACACAGATTTATTGATAATTTAGTCAGTTGTATAAATAATATAGTTTCTAGCTGATAAGATCTATGTTACTATGTTATTAAAATTGAAATCCCCTTGCTTAAAATACTACAGTTGTATATAACTTAGTAATTTATATTAAAATCAAGTTAACTATAATAATCTTAAATTTAAAAAAGTATACAGGTCAATTAATTTTACTGTTCTTCCTACAGTTGTAGTAGAACCTTTAAAAGTGGTATGAAACATTTTTTTTCAAATCATTAAACCAGCTGTCTTTTTTCCTGCTCATGCAACTACTGGGTAGACTGCTCATAATGCAAGCCTGGTAATGTGTGCTTTAAAAACTGAAAGACAAATTGTACAAGCTTTCATGCATAATGAAGTATGTCTTTTAAGGACTTATACAGTCTTCATTTTGGTTGAACAGGATTTTGAGATACATATTTAAAGCTTTGCTTAACAGAACTTCAAAAAAAGCAGGCCTATAATTAGTACTGCACATTATTACCTTATCACTTCATCTTGGTTACAAAGTTCATAAGTTCTGGAAGCAGCAAACCTTGTTTTAGGTTTCCACAAAAACAAAATCAAGTCTGTCTTTTAAATGTAGATTAGAATCAATGTTAATGTCCAGTTCCATTTCAGATATAGTTTGGAAGTTAGATGAGAAGGGAGCAAAGAAGGAGAGGAAGGAAAAAGGCACTCACACATCTATAGGCTGCTATGCATATTTCCATTTCCTTTTAAAATTGGGAACTTTAATTCAGTTAAAAATATAAATTTCACTGAATTCAATTAAGAATATAAAGTTAGAACTTTCTTCACAACAGAATGTTAGGACAGATGTATGATGGACAGATGAATTTGAGTATACAAAAAGGGACATGGACCCATGTGTATGTGTCTATTTGAATATATAAAGGACTAGGAACAGTGATAGGGAAGTGATTGATATTTGTGTACACTGAACCCTCGTTTTTCGCGGGGGTTACGTTCCAAAAAGAACCCGTGATAGGCGAAATCTGTGAAGTAGCAACCTTTATTTTTTTTACAATTATTATACAATGAAATACTCCATAATACATTGAAACCAAAGAACAAAACCTTTTTACAGGCCCAAGCATTTGTTTAACAAATAAAAGTACTGTATAAATGTTTTTGTTACAAATAACTACTGTACTGTAAAATAATAATTTTAATCATCAATACGAACTGAAGGCTTCAAATTGCGGAAATCAGCACCGCCCCACCACGACCTGAGTCATTGGATTAGAACGGGAGAAAATGAAAAATGATTATGAAAAAAAATACAAAGTACAGTAGGACAAATAGTGACTCACGTGTATTTCACTACTCTTGGCAAGCTGTTTTACGTACGTGTATAAACCGCAACGTTATTGACACACAGTTAGAGAAGAAGTGGAGAGACTGTTTAGCCAATCAGAATGCAGAACACAATGCACGATGCAAATCCGTGAAGCAGCGAGACCGTGAAAGGTGAACCGCGATATAGCGAGGGTTCACTGTATACACACACACACACATGGCTCCATGTCCCTTTTTGTATACTCAAATTCATCTGTCCATTCCTCATTTTAGTCATTGACCATCAAGATTTATAATCAACACTAAAATTAAAACCATTCTATTAAATAACCTATGTACTATAAGAATAACTACAGTAGAATTTAAGGTCCTAGCATAAATATAAAAGCACAGGACCAAGTACTATATGCATATGTGTTTTTTTGTGTGCGATTATGTGTAGGATTTCAAAATCAGCTATGAATACAACTATAAACATTTATGTAAGAGGTTTATAATTACATAATGCTAACCAACAGCACACAAATGGCTAAAACAGTACATAGAATCACTAAAATGTAAAAATCTACTAGTGTTTCAAATTATTAATAGTATGGATACAATACTATGGGGCAGAAATTTAACAAGGACCTAGAGATAACAAAGTACAGTATTTAAAGACTAAATGGGCATTGCCCTAATTATCCTGAGGACTCCAATGCCTAAGAGCAAAGAATTGGGGCAAAAAGCCATAACATTCTGTATAAAATACCCATAAAATAAAATTAGCAACTATGGTAGCTGTATCAATGATATACATAGTCAAATGGAAAGTCATAATATACCTTTTCTGGCTTACTTTATAACATATTGCAGGGGCTACATTTTTTGGCCATGTCAAACTATCAGGAGATATGGAAAAGGATTCCTAGTGCAGAGATAAACTTCATTTTTTTGCAACCATGCTACATTTTAAATTTCAATTTGTTTCTGAAAGACTAAACAGGATATTGTAAAAGTAGGACTAAAGGTTCTTTTTCTTTTGACTTGGGGATAAATTATTTGAAGAACAAAAATTTATTAACAAAATGGGGGGAATCATGCGAGAAAATCAATGATTTTGCCTCTGAACTTTGGCACTGTGATCACCAAAGGGTTGTCAATATTTTGCATAGTCTTGTGTGCCCCTGAAATTTCGTTTCAGATCTCAGTTGATGTCTGGAAAATTCCAGCCAAACTTAATAGATTCTTCTGAATGTAAGAGCAGAAATGCAGAGAATGTAAGTAGCAATCTGCCACAGACAGTTATTATGCAGGTTAAGGATAAGATAACAGAGTTGTGCTGCAGAAGATGAAAAGGTTGACATGACTGGAAAAATATTTTGAACTTGGATTCCTGGTCGCTTAGAAACAGCAAATATCATATATGGTTAAATGTATAAACATGTAGTCCAGAGATGGGTTCCTCCCGGTTTGGACTGGTTTGCCCGAACCAGTAGCGACCCGCTGGTGATGTCACGATGACGTCACAGATCCGGTTTGGTCGGTGCCAGTCAGTGAGTGCTGCCATCATTTTTAAAAATTTTTTAAATTTTTTTTCTTCTGCGCATGAGCAGAAGCCGAGTTTCCGGCACTGCGCATGTGTTGCCATCTTGTTTTCGGCTTTAAAAAAAAAGTTGAATGTAAAAATTTTTTTTTGCACTGTGCATACTTTGTCAAGTCTATCCATTATTACAATTAGAAATTGACAATTTTTCACCTGCAGAAATTTATTTTATCAGTGTTATCATTTCATCTCCTATTTTAAAAAATAGGATTAACCTGAAGCTCATAAATGCTTAAATTTTACTGATAAGGATAAATTTGTCAAAATGAAGATACTGACAGGTATGTTTTAAAATCTAAATCCATCCATTTGTGGTGGGTGGAGTCTAGGGCTCATATAGGGTATTAAGAAAGAGAAAGAGAGAGAGAAAAGAAAGAAAGAAAGAAAGAAAGAAAGAAAGAGAGAGAGAGAGAGAGAGAGAGAGAGAGAGACAGAGACAGAGTGAGAGAGAGAGAGAGGAAGGAAGGAAGAAAGAGGAAGGAAGGGGGGAGAGAGAGAGAGAGACAAGAAAAAGAGAGAAAGAAAGAAAAAGAAGGAAGGTAGGGAGGGAGGGAGAGAGAGAGACAAGAAAGAAAGAACATAGGATTAAATAGTATATTTTTGATGTTCAGTAGTAGTAAATAAATAGACAGGGAAATTGTATCTCATTGAGGCCTTTGAGGTGAGGAGAGGCTAGGCACCCTAACCCTAACCCTTGATGTGAGTGATGTCGTTGGCCACACCCACCCAGTCACATGACCAAACAGCCACATTCACCCAGTCACACGATCACCCAGCTACGCCCACCCAGTCACATGCCCACCCAGTCACATGACAACCAAGCCACGCCCGAGTCACATGACCATGAAGCCATGCCCACCCAGTCACATGATCATGAAGCCACGCCCATTGTCACATGATCATCAAGCCATGCCCACAAAATAAGCCACACCCACAGAACCGGCAGTAAAAAAAATTTTAGAACCCACCCCTGATGTAGTCATGTTTATCCATCTATAAGAATGGATATAAGAAACTTCACCTCAAAATATGAATGGTATAGTAAAGATCTCAACTGAGAAAGAAAACTTAACAATGAATTTATTAAAATAAATCTCTACTATCTTATCAGATGTCACACGTAAAGTAACTAGACATTCAGGTGATTCTATGTCAGAATTGGTCATTTCATATATTGTTTTTGCCATCTTTTAAATTAAAATAAAGGGATTCATAAAATATTACTTCATTGTAATACACATATTCATGTCATCTAACCCTAACCCTAACCTGATATATAGAATTTGTTAAATATATAAAACCATTAAGTAAATGTTTATATTAGATTTTTTAAATATCCCAATGAATATTCAGAACAGGGTTCTTTAATAATTAGTATAACAGCACTTAATCATTGTTTTCATTTTTTTAAATAAACTGTTGGGCTAGTAAAACAGCAAAAGAAATAAATGCAGAAGAAAAATATATTTTCGCTAAAAGTGGATCCTTCTAAATCTAGCCAACAACAAGCAGAAAGACTGACTGGGTAAAGTAGTTCTTGTTATTCTCTACTTCATTTCTTACATTCATAACAAGAATTTTGGAGTCAATTTGCTCTTATAAGGAAGCTACATTGTATGGAATTATTATATTAACCACTATACATTCATCTTCAAATATAGATTGTAAATAGTATCTTGTATGCTGTATTCAGTGGACACATATAAAATCATCTCATGCTGTGCAGTATAGTTTTCTTAATTAAATAAGTTTTATTTCCAGGAGGGTATAGAATTGCAGGCACAATCACAATCTGTAACGACTCTAAAATAAGCATTACTGTAATGTATGAAAATTAAAATAAAGAAGAATTGATTCAATACAAAAGAAGCATCTGCTAGTTATCTTGCAACTTCAATTAACCAAACTGAATGAATGATACAGGCAGTTGTTGCTTTTACAACAGTTAGAAGTTAGGATGACCATGGAAAGAGGACTTTATATCTTGTAAAGTAACCCCAGCCATCATAAATGATCAGGCCGCTCCATGGTCATATGACCACATATTGAGAGGGTTAGCTTTACAGCTACTTATAGCATTCTGCACTCATGTGATATTCTTGATGTTTTTTGTTGGGTTTAAAAAAAATTCAAGCTATCTGCACTTCACTATATAAGAAATATGCATATAATAAGTAAACAAGGTATGTTTTTTTAAAAGAAATAATTGTGAAACATCATACGTATGGTATGGGAAGGTGACATGTAGCAGTCACAAGAAAAAATATCACTAAACAGGCACATATTTAAAGATACCATACAGTTAAAATTGCTATTGGTTTAAAATCAAAATTAAATTACATTTTGAAATGAAAGCTTTTTTGTTATATAATCAGTCCCATCATTTCTGTTAAAATTCTAAGCATCTATACAAATTTTACTGAACTGGTAAATGAATATATACAAAAAGATTTTCAAAATTAATTAGAAATTAGATATATTTTGTAATATATACAAAAAGATTTCCAAAACTAAATATAAATGTAGAAAATTGGGATTTTTTTCTGTTGGAACCACATTCTAGTTTAGGAACATTGTCATAGCAAAACTTTGTACTTTCTAGTTTATTTTTATGTATTGTTGGAATAAGTTCCAACTGTCAACTGATACAAAATTTCAAAACTGATTGGAAGTGTTTTGGACCTCATGAAAACACAAGAGTTCTCAGCAATTCATTAAGGCAACCTCTTTTAGACTGGCATTACTTAAAAAAAAACCTTATTTTTTTAAAAAAAATCCCTATTTATTAAAGTCATAAGGTGATTCTTAAAACAATAACATCTTTTCTTATATCTTGCACCTGTAGATGTCTGATAGCACTGGACTCCTTAATGAATAGCAAAGAGCTATTATGCTCTCACTCATGCAAGCTCCGAGCATTTCTTTCAATTCAATTGCAAAGTGTTCAAACTTCTAATATCTATCCATTTGAGGAAATTTATTACATTGCACTATGTTAACCTTCTTCAGTACCAACTCTTCACAGGCATGCGGTCCCATGACTATCATAAGTAATCAGCTTGAAAAATAGATTTTCTGCACCTCACAGGTGTCTGAGTAGACTGAAAATATTTCTTTATTATAAATTTTCTCCAGAGTTGCCACAACCTTGTACACTTTGTTCAGTGTGGCATCTCTATGGGATAAATGTGCTGAAGGAGCTGAAAGATTCATAAAACTAAGGTCTCTGAAAATATCCACTGCAATCTCAGATCACTTCCACATGCATGGGCTGGGCCATTCCAGGATCAGTTCTGCAGCCTAGAAGTTACACTGCTTTTGAAGTTCCTGAGACTGTTCTGATGCTGAACAGCTGAGCTTCCAATTCAGCTGCTGCTTCAAATTTAAAATTATGTAAACTTTCTGATCGAGAAGTTGAAGGAATCTTCAGAACTGCTTCTCTAAATTGCCTTGGATGGTGAATACCTTTTTAATTCCCCAAACAAAAATTATTTATCTTAGTTGAGATAGGTATTCTGAAAATCTTGAAAGAAAAAAAACTGGTGGAAGACTACAGTTTGGTACAAAAAGAAATAATTTAATGTTCAAGCATAGCCTCCAATTTAGTGGTAGAATTTTATTTTCTCTAGTTTAGTTGGATTCTTAACATTCATTAATTGAAATATTCCTGGTTAATGTACTTCAACAACATCCAGTAGAGTATTAACTCGGTCATAATTCATGACTTACTTAAGATTAGATACTGTTATCTGCAGTAGAAAACTGTTCAGTCTGGCCTTCCCAAACCTGGGGCTCTCTAGAATACTGAACTTTTAAGACCTAGAAATTTCAGGTTGGTAAATGCAGGTTTAGACTCTGCTGTATGGATACATTCTTCATGTAACACTATGGAAGAAATTTTATAATAAAAGCTAATTTATGTACCTGGTCAAGCTTCCAGTGAAATTCTGCAGGACGGAAGGTATCAGCTTGGTCAAAATCTTTCCGTAACAAAAATACTAGTCGACAATTATGCACATAAAGTGCATAATGGTGTCGATTCATTTCTAAAAAAGAAAGAAAGAAATAGACCGAGATAAGAAACATATCGGCATGTATAATGATGTATTAAAATCAGATTATACAATTAATTTATTTGAAACTAAATTATTACAAAGCAAAGTGCAAAAAAAAATCTTGAAGCTAATTCTTGTAAGAGTTTGTTATTTTTCAATATCTGCTTGTATTGAACATTTAAATTTGGAAGAAGAATGAAGGAAGTACAGATTTTGAGTTACCTGTCTTATCAGAATTACACAAAATAGTTTCTTTCTCTGCTCTTAATCCTGGACTTGGGCCATGTTTCATCCACATGGTGATGGTAAAGTGATCAGTTAGATTCTTTGGTACTATTCCATCAGGAATTTTAGCACCTTGCTTTCCATCAAATTTAAAAACCATATCATTGCTGTCCATCAGAAGACCAGCTGTCCAGTTATTTGCAGCACTGTGTGTTGGTAACAGGTCAATGGCACCTGAAGATGCTCCTGTGGATGACATACAATGAAGAGATTGATGAGACACTAATGAGAAATCTGTTATCTGAATTCAGTTTTTGAAAGCCAGGATCACCCTTCATTCTTTCATTTTAATGATAACAGACATTTTTTGCATTTAATCTTCCCAGGCGTAATTCTTGTCCATTGAAAGAGTATTAGTGGCAGCAGCAGGACTTAGTAAGTTTGTAGATAGTCACTGCTTGGTCAGAATGACAACAGGCTGTGCTAGATAGACCAATAGCCCTGTTTTAGTTATATTTTAATTTATACAAAACTTTGATCTATATAATCATGGTATTCATATTGTTAACGTGGATTATGGATATTTGGCAACCTAGTAATCAATAATTTTGTTCTTCAAAACCTTTCACAATAGATAATTTCTTAAACTACAACCAATGTCTCCTTATACACTAATTATAAAAATTAATAACAGCAAAAACAAAAATAAAATGTCCATCATTATATTATTCTTCCCTTCTTTTGTTGACTCAGAATTAACTGGATGCATATGGAAATACCAATACTAACACTTCTTTTACCCAGAAGTGCTCAGGTATACAATGGCATATTTCCATCTGTTCAGGAAAGAGTACATGGCCTATTATAGAGGATCCAAACAAAAGTAAGGAATAGAATGTTGAAAGTCACTTTCTATTACTGAGGTGACTTTTCTTTCTTTCTTTCTTTCTTTCTTTCTTTCTTTCTTTCTTTCTTTCTTTCTTTCTTTCTTTCTTTCTTGCTTGCTTGCTTGCTTGCTTGCTTGCTTGCTTGCTTGCTTGCTTGCTTGCTTGCTTGCTTGCTTGCTTTTTTCCTTCCTTCCTTCCTTCCTTCCTTTCCTTCCTTCCTTCCTTTCCTGACAAGAAGCAATAGATGGAAACTAATGTAGGAGAGAACAAACCCAGAATTAAGAAGAAATTTCCTGACAGTTAGAACAATTAATCAGTGGAACAACTTGCCTCCAGGAGTTGTGGGTGCTCCATCAGAATAAGATATTGAAGTTAATTCAGAATAAGAAGGGATTGGACAACCATTTGTTTGAAATGATATAGAGTTTCCTGCTTGAGCTGGGGTTGGACTAGAAGACCTCCAAGGTCCCTTCCAACTCTGTTATTCTGATACTTTTCTGCTTACTACCTCAATTTTTTTCTAGATACAATACGGAAAATCTGTAGCTGGTTACAAGATTTGTGTGGAATTTGTAACTGTTTTGATCTATACTAGCCGTTGGTTGGATAATGTTGGGATTGAAATCACATGGACTGACTGCAGCAAATATTTCAAAATAAGATTTTTTACTGATCTTTGTATAATTTTTTCAGAATATTGTTTATTTGAATTATATATGCAGTTATTACTGGCTTCAGGCCTGCTAATTACAGACATGTGATAGTTGACCCCATATAATCGAATATTAACAGAAAAGAAATGTGTCTTTTAGTTTCTACATAAATACCAGCACTGTCACTACCAGCTAATAAACACCCAGAATTATATATAAATTAATATGTACCACATAATTTCTGCAGAGATTTCTCCGAATATGTCTCGCGATCACAGCCTTTTCCAATATAGTTGGTCTGAAGCTCAACAGTGGCATGGATAGAAGAAACAGGTCCATCACAAGTCTCCAGGTGAATAATGGGAAATAAAGGTATGCTCCCCGAACCAGGCTTGTACTCAATATGCCTTTTCCAGTCTAAAAATAGAAATATTATTACACACTACAACATGGCCAATAATATAACATGTTTTATATCTCTATATTGTTTTTTTTGTATTTTGTGCATTTTTAGAAACAGAAGTGTGAACAGAAGCTTGTGTTTTAAAAAAACCAAATACCTAGTCAGAAGTGGAATTTAAAAACATGTTGTTAAAAGAAATACAATTGCAGATTTCTTTGTTCTCAGCTGTGTATACAATAAAGAACTTAATGTAAAAGTCAACCAAAAATCAACAAAATTGTTGGGAAGCTGTTCAAAAGCTACCAAGATAAGATTTTGTAGCAAAGAAATTTGTTTTAGTTCCATTCTACTCAAAGGGAGTACACACTGAAATCATACATACTGTACATTTTCAATCTGTTCAGGTGTTTGGAATTACCACATTTCTATAATGACTTTCATTTCATTTCATGAAGCAGACATTCATCTGAATGCATGCAGGAGATAAGCTGGGTTAGCTTTTCTCTTGCAGACATTTGTATTGAATGCTGAAATGTTACAGGAAAACCTTCAATCATCTGCATGATATCTGCAGGGAATTAAAGTTAAGTTTAGGTGATACTTGAATGTGGTTTTACATTGCTTTCCTGTTCTTTAGATTCTAGCTGAGATCTTATTTTTCCCCATCGGGCATCTGACTTATCCTGTGAGTCTACATATCTTGCTGCAAACTAGCTGCATAGATAGGTTTTAATAAACTTCCTTGTGCATACAAGGTATATATGATAATTGCTTGTTGATTAAATTTAATAAACTTCCTTGTGCATTCAAGGTATATATGAGAAAATGCTTGTTGATTAAATTCTCCTTGGCCAGGAACCCTTAGTGTATTCCAGGAAAGAAAATCTTGATTTCTTTAAGATTATTTCCACATGTGGAATGTTCTACAAATTTCGGAGCAGGACTACTTCGTGTCCTTACTTATGAAATGGCAAATGCATACATACTCTAAAGAACCTCATAAATGCATTTATATTTCAGTGAACTTCAAGTGAACTTTACTTATGTATAACTATGCATATTCATGTATTACTAATTCAGTCCTTGCCTCCATTCTTTTGACCAAGACCTGTTATCTTCCTGATTGCAAAAATTTAAGCCATACTGTTCTTATTAAAGTATGCAAATAGACTAGCAATAAATTTACCAAAGTCATTTTATATTAATAACTCTTTTGGTTCTGTTTTATTCTGAGAGATATAAACACTTTTAACAGTTTGATGATTCTGATTGTCTTCCCTACCCACAAAAATTCTAATACAGATATGAATGAAGCAGACTCAGAAACACTTGCCACAATGGGTCCAATATAGTGATTTGCAATAAGAGTCACTGCTATAAGATGAATTATATCACTCAATGCACTTGATCTAAAGATTTTTAGTTAGATTTTTCCAAGGCTATGGATTATGTATAATGAAGGATACAAGGATAAAGTGTTATCCATTTCTATATTTTTAAAAATTCCTACAGACTTTTTAAATTTATGTCATAATACATTGCCAAACACATGAATGTAATACACTTTACTGCTTATTAATATTCCCTTCCCTTCCTCCCTTCTTTCCTCTAAGAAAAAAAATACATTCCTACATAAATACATTAATATGGGTTAATATGGAATTTCCCAGCACAAAATAAATCCTATGATTTGTCATAAATTTCAACATATTAAAGTTTTATTTGCAACCTGAAAACCTAACCCTATTTCAGCTCAGTGCAGTGTGGAAAATTGATACCTTTATAGACCTTGGACAAAAGCAATCAGGCCTTGTTGTTTCAAAGAAAGTCCTCTAAGGAATATTCTATTTTAATCAGGATGACTGAATTACAATTACATGATTTCAAATTGAGACTCAGTCATAAAAGTCCTACTTTTAACAGTACTGCCAGCTTTTACCTAATTATACGTTTGCAGATACTTATTAGAGACTTTCATATTGAATTTTAGTAATTACTAAAATTAATGATTCAAAACATCAATCACTCTAATTAAAGATTCCTATTTTCCCAGTGAATTTTTACAAATATATTGCTTAATTGTCAGAGACACTTAAATGTTGCACTCATTCTTTAAAGTAATAGTCCAACTTAAATTATAATTAGTATACTCAGTCTTATGCAAGACTTTCAAGACAGAACAGGTTGCTGATATGCAAATTTTGTCAATGCTATATTTTGCTTTAGTTCAAATAATAATTTTCTGTTTGTAAAAGAAGACAGAAATAATAATTCTCCCATATATAGAAAAAGAGTCACAAACCAATATTTCAATTCTTAGAATTTAAAGCTGTAAACCTTGTTATCTTTATAGTTACCGGTAGTACCTTAATTCCACTTTAAAACATTTGCTGAACTAGCACGCAGCAAAACCTATGAAAATAATGTTCTTTCCTTTAAATGATCCAAAGTGGAATTGTTTTTGATTTTGCAATAAAGATGCTTAGAAAATGTTTCCCCCCTTTTCATCGTAATCCTAGATTGGGGTGGGTCACTTATTACAATATAGAGACAAATAAAAGGCTATTCTCCAATAGCTCTAAATGGGCAGAAAACTAAGATAATCAATCAATGCATACTGTACATCAGGACATTCTAGGACAGAGATCAGCTAGCATCTTAGAAGATCAGTAATTAGGAAACCATCACATGCTAGTATCTGCTCCAATGAGACAGATACAATTGCTACTAAATGAACTTTTTCTTTCTTGGCCTCTGCTCACTGGGAATATAATTTATATTTCACAATACTATCATTTTTGTGAGTAAATGTAACATTTTTGTGAAGTGAAAGCAGAACTAGGCATGAATATAAAGTGGTTGGATGTGTGATGGATATGGGTTTACTTATTAATAAATTTATAAGACTGCCCATCTCACTATAGAAACAATGTATGGCTAAGGAAATTAAAATTGAACATAAACAGACCAATAACAATAACATTAAAAGTCAATAATAATGTCAATAAAAATTCAAAGAAAATGTCCCGAAGCCACTGAATGACATAATAACTGCTATTATGACACCCATTTCACAACCTCTCCAGTCCCCACTATACCTTAACTAGCCAGGAAGGACATGGATCTGATTCACAGGTAGATGAGCTTAATACTTCAAGAATCCTGTCTATATTTCTTCAAGTGCAACAGGATCAAATTTCATGTGGAATTTTGTGGGGAAGGTTGGTTTTTTTTATTTTTAAAATCTTGTTAAGACTTCTTTCAGCATTTATACTACAAGATTTCCCACCTAAACATGATAGGAAAACTTGCTCATATTTCTGGCACTTGTGATTAGAAGAATCAACAAAGGTGGGGTTATAAGACCTTTGAATACATAAGGTGGGTACAAATACAAGGGAACATATTTCTCCATATTTTTTGCAAAGCTATTTCATAGTTTATGTGACAGTATAGATGTTATTATCTGCTTCATATACAGTATATTCATGTAGGCTGGTAGAAGCAAAGGTTTATTTAAAAAAGCTGCCTAAGCTTGATCCGAGTCAGATCAAACATCTTTCCAAGATTGATCAGACAACCACAAACACTGCACAGTTCAATGGCTATGAAGGCTTTTAGATGTGCTTTTTGTCATGATTCATAGATTGTGTTATCCTGTGTGATTTGGGACAATATGCAAAGAAGCAAGATTTATTATGACAGTCCTAAATCAACACAGATATTTTGATATGAGAAAATTTATGAAAATGTTTCTTCCACAAACTTCCTTTTAATATATTTGCCTTTATTTACTTATTAAAAAAATCAAAAAATAAACTCAGATTGTTAATTGAAATTGTGTAATTTTTATATACAACTTTTTATATAAACCTGTTTAAAATTCTGTACCCAATGAGAAGATTGAATTAAACGTTATCAATCTGCATACCAATGAGTCAAGAAAGTTGTAACAGCTGAGATTAGGAAGGACAAACTACTAAAAACTAGCCCCAAAATGTATTCACCAATACTGCCAATATTTACAATAAAAGTTGGAAGTTCACTTTGAAAAAAAATGATCTCACAATCAAGGACAAGTACTTTTGACTTCTGTAGCCCTAAGACGTACATATAATATATGTATTCTTATATTGTACGTCATCAGCAAATGCTACCCAGAAAAATCTTACACATTAATTCACAAATGGGAATATGGAAAAGAAATATGCCATATTTGTATTTCTATTCAAGAAGATATACTTCTTGCTCTCTATAAAAAATCTTTTTAATCATCTGGGAACATTGGAAAGGAATGTGACCTAGATATGTTACCTGAGATACTTTTATATTACCTTTGCATTGATCTCAATGGATCATTAAATAGGTCAAGCTTGATACTTAATCAATCACAAAGACAAATGCTAAAAATAAACCCTTGGCTGTTATTGCATGCTATATACAAAACATAAAGCCTATCTAATTATTCTTTCTTTTGAAAAGGATAAATTTACATGATAAAACAATTTATTATCTGTATTTTGAACCTAAATATAAATCTGATCCCATGGGCTGAATTAAAACATCCTAAGGCTCTGTTGCAACCTATCAACTCATAACTTTCAAGTTTTGGCCCTAATTCTAGATACTAATGGGATTACTCTTTGGATATATTTTCAAATTACCAGTGCTACTACAATGGAAAAGTTAGAATTTTAAGTGACTCTTTTGCTGAACAGGACACAGAGATTCTGTTCCAAATCTCTTGTGAGAACACACCTATATTTAAGGCTTTATTATTATTATAATCATTTGGGCTAGTGTAAGCCCATTGTATTGGTCTTATTACTACTCTGAACCTATCCACTACTCATTTATGAAAATCAGAAACAACTGAAAATGGTCACCAAGCTTCTGTATACATTGCTTTAGCCATGACACTAGCGATGAGGCTAAAACAGCAGTAGTGACAAGGTTAAGCACTGTGATTGTTGGTTTTATTGGTTTTATTAACACCATTGGTGATCACTTTCACTGCTGGTGGCAGGTATTTGATTATACTGCAGCTGATCAGTCAATTACGATTATGTATTTAGAGAAAACAGCAATCTTAACTGACTGTGATTGAAACCAAAGAGCCAAACAGGGTTGGGAAGAATTATAAGGAAATTCTATGACTATAGGCTAGATCAGGGGTGTGAAACTGGCAGCCTGCGGGCCAGATGCATCACGCACAGGCTACGCCCACCCCAGCTCCACAAAGGAGAAAAATGTCAGAAAATGTCACATGATGGCAACATGACATGGCGAGTTTGAAACCCGTGGACTAATGGGCATTTTTGAAAAATCAGGGGGAAAGACTGGCAAACCATGATCATATTCTTGAGAGGGTTACATGAATATGTCCAGAAATAATCAGAAAGCTTTAACTGACAGGAATATTTTACTTTATCTAAACTTTTAATGACAGTTCCTACTGTTCTTATTTACAATACTTAAAATTGTATAGAGGCATTTGAGGTATATTTCTTTGCTCAATTGCATTGAGCAAATTGTTGAATTATTGCTTCAACAATTGAATTCCAATTGTGCCCCAACTTTTCTGCAGCAGCAATGGGCTGATTGTGTCAGAATAATAGATTGATACACTGAGACTGCAAGGACCAACCACTACAGTATTGTAAATATAGTATTGTCTGACTTATTCCCCACTTTCAGCATACATGTTTTGAGTAGGACTGAGACATGAAGAAAACCAACTTCTAATTAGTAAATTACTGTAGATGTTGAATGAAAACTAGTAATGAAGCCATATACAAGGAGCCAAGCATTTCTTACTAATGGCTTAATTTAGGCAACTTCATAATTTTTAAAGAATATTCGATTATAACCAGCATTGAACAAATAAATTGTATACTCTATTTTTTAAAAGCTAAAAACTAAATTATGATTAAGCTTTTGTTATTTAAATTTCTTCATTCTTTAATTCTTCTTTATTTCCAGTACAAAATGTATAATTACATTAATATTTACATTTAATAATGATACACAATTATTACCTTGCCATCCAGGTTTACACACAGGCTTAACTTCAACACGTACCAGGACATCTTCAGTTGCACGTTTCTGCCCACAGTCAAAAGCTGTTACCATTATTTCATACTGATGCTCTTTGTCATAACTGAGCTTTTCAGTATTTCTGATATTCCCTGTAGGTATAACACAGAACAATAAAAAGCTATTATTTCATTGACAGTGCAATTTACTATGATGAAACCTATAATAATTGCCAGTAGTATACAAAAAAACTTCTATATAAAAGGAAATAGGGACAAAAAGCTAGAAGAAAGACTGAACTTCATGGGTCGCTTTCTTAAATGGTACTTTTTATTTTCTTTTTCTCAAAGTTCTTCAGAACTACAATCAAACTACAATCTTATACAGGGTGGGACCTGATTCTCAAGATTAGGTTCATCAGACACAGAGAAAATAGCAAAGTATTACAAGTATAGTCTGAAATAGAAACATACTGAATGCAGCACTTGTGATGAAACTGTGTACTACCCTCTGCATTAAGGTCACATCTCTAGACCAATGCAACATGAAAGTATATGTATAGATACAACCTCTCTTTGATGAATTAACAAGCCACATAGCACCTTCAGCAAATTTAAATTAATCATAACATTAATAATTCTGTTCTTCCATAATTGCCTGGTGTCTGGGAAATTTTATTATGTTAAAATTTTCTCTTACAATAGCAATAATTTAGGCTTATATTCTGCCTCACAGCATTTTACAGCACTCTCTGCATGCTTTACAGTGTCAGCACATTGCTCCCAACAATCTGGGTCTTCATTTTACCGATCTCAGAAGGATGGAAGGTTCAGTCAATCTCGAGCCCAGTCAGGATCGAACTCCAGAGTTTGCTTTCAGTAGTGCATGCTAACTAGTGCCCCACTAGTGCTCTTGTATTGAATGTATTGGAAATGGTCAAAGATTGGACTAATTATCAGCAACAATGGCAATCTGGAGATTTAGTTTCTTCTTCTTGTTGCCTCTCCAGTTTCCTCACTTCTATATCACTGGCAAGATTTATTTTGTTTGCTAAAGGCTTTTGTCAATATTTATGGTAAATTTGACCAGTACTTCACTTAGTTTACTCAATATTGCAAAGAATTTTTTTCATATCCATCATCAGAAACCTGGATTTCTATTTTCAGCTAAAGGAAAGATTCAGTTTTTACTTGACCCAAATTGGTTCTTCTTACAGTTCACATACTATTATCAAGCAATGATTTGAAGGTGTCTATCTCTCACTGTTTCTCATTGTTCTGTTTTCACAGCCATTCATTTTGAAAGACCATTCCTTTAATATTCTGTCTTCACTGTCATTAAATGCCCTTAAACTTCATGAACTTGGCCAAAGTAATTATTTCCTTCCTTCCTATAATTAATCTTTGTTTTCTTGACTACTCTATCATATTCTCCATTTTCACCTGTTCCAGATTCCATGAAAACAATTTGCTTTCCATACTCCTTCACCATCAGCTGTGAGTAGTTCACTAAGCAAGCTGATTGACATTGCTTTCTTCTTTTTTTAAAAAAAAATCTTTATATATTTACCTTCTAATTTTCTTTTCTTAATTAAGCTCTCTAAAACTTCCCTACTTTGGCTAACAAAATCCCATATGCATATATCTTATTTTTAATGTATCAATCTCTAATTCTGATTCCAGATATCCTTCCTTTCCTTTTTACTATATTGGTTTATTTCATTTTCCTTTCTATTATTAAACTTTCCATTTGATTAACTGAATATCTTCTTAATCATCCTCTTTTTCTGATTTTTCTTTTATTTAACTCTGCTTTTCTTTTAAGATAGCAACCATTTAACTAATTACTTGTAATCTATCATTACATCTGCCTTCAGGTCAATTTTGACTGCCAGAGACTGCTTGAATAAGTCCATGGCAAAAAAATAAAAATAAAAAATAAAACTTTTTAGGCAATTCTAATATTTCAATACCAACAGTCTAATATATGGAAATCAGAATACCTCTATGCCTCTTAGCCTTTCATAAGATGTCAACCAGGCCTCAACCTTTCATAAGGCCTCAACCAGGCCTCAACTTTTCATGAGGCCTCAACCAGGCCTCAACCTTTCATAAAGCCTCAACCAGGCTATGTTCCTATGCTTGGGGTGCTAAGTGTGCTAAGGACCCCATTTCCTGTATTGCTAGCTGGTCAAGTATCTTGCTCCTATGTATATTTAAGCTGGATGTTTTAGTGGTTTTACGGCTTTAAAATGTTTTAGCATTTTTAACTTTAATTTTTTTTAAAAAAATTGTAGGTCACCCAGAGACATTGACCGAGAAAGCTATAGAAATTGAATAAATAAATAAATAAGACATATAATCTGTTTACATAAATACATATTATTTTTTACAGACTTTTAAGTTCACCTTTTAAATATTTTTCTATTTTGGAACTACATCAATTGATTGAAAATAGTTCTTTTCCTAATTGAAGAAAAAAAGATTCAGACTTGTTTATATTTGAAATCCCAGTTCGCTGATTTCAGAACTAGCTTCTTCAATTGAAGAATTAAGTTTTAACAGGAAAGGTAATGTCCTATGTTCATATATAAATGATGGTCACAGTTCATCATAATGATATATATTCCATGCAGCCTCGGTAAGCAGTCCCTAGCTATGAACTTAATTTCAAACATAGTCTATAAGGTTTCATTCCAAACCTCATTCCATCAAGTTTGCACTGACTCCAGCCAGCTTGAAACAGCCTCCAAGAGAACAATATAGGAAACTAGCTCGTTCTAGTGACAGCTAAATAGCTAACAACTTACTTCACCCTCCAAGGTCTGGCAGTCATTCTAACCATTAAAAGAAATCTCTGTACAGTTGGCCTACATTATAACCACAGTCCCAGGTAACACACTGCTTTTAATGAATAAACTCCTGATGATAACATAAATCTTAATATCCCCTAAAGCTAAATAAAAAGTTGCAACTGTTAACATACATGCTTTAGAAGATTGGTTTCTAAAAAGCCTTTTAATCATTCATGAAAGATCACCAGAGCCACAAAATGCCTACAAAGAAAGGAAATAAATATTTCCAATGAGATCTCTAGCTTCATGGAGTTCAAATATAAGTGTAGGAACTGCAAACTATAAAGGACTATTCTTTTCTTTTAAATGTTGGGCAGTGTTCTGTATTCATGATCTTATTGCTCACAAATAAGATTACAGTAATCAAAGCTAAGAAATTGCAGCAAAAGACTTCCATATAGAAATATTGGTCTATTAGAGTTATATTATGATATGATATATGATATGATATATGATATGATATGAAACTAATATTTTATATCCTGCTATAACGTCTTGGGGCACTCAAGCAAAAAAGAATAAACAATTAAAATATCATGAAACAAAATTGCACTATGTCCATTGGATACTGGCTAGCAGCTTAGTTGACATATTTTGCTCCACCTGAAGTCCCTAGGCACTTATCAAGAGTAAACACATTGTATTAGTAAGTTGGGATGTAATCAAAGCATGGGTACTGATGTCAAGTTTGACTGGCTTAAGAATGGATACTGCTTGAAAAAGAGGTCTTATTATGCAACCATTATAAACAAAAAATATATGTGGGGATATACTGTATGTGGAATCAAGGAGCATGCCCAGAAAAAGGGGGTGTGGCCAACGCCATGGCAATATGACGGATAATTCGGCTCCCGAAGAAACATCGAATCCCAACTCATTCGGGGTCTTTATTGACCTAAACTGTTCTGAAGGAACAGTGGATAAAGAGACATGAGCCGACATGAACAGCGAAAAGGCAATTTCCCTAGAGAGTCGACTGAAGCCTCAAAAACTGGCAGCTGAGGAAAGCAGCCATTACGAGGTGCTACGAAGCCAGGGCAGCCACTGAAAGAAGCAAGAAGAAGAAAATGTGGATTGTCGGGGTGTGAAGATTGCTTTGATCTAAGCACTGTGCAGGAGTGGCGAGTGAACAAGGTGATGACACTGGGTGAGTGATTGACCAATTTACAGATAAAAGGAAACTTTAAAATGAGACTGTAAGAGAGCCCAGAGAGGAAATTAGCAACTAATTGGCAACCGGGAGTACTACAAAGGAGGGGGGGGAAATGGAGATTATAACATTTAAAGCCCAAAAGACTTGTGATTGTTACAATTGGATTTGGTGAAAATAAAGAAAATAATTAAAAAAGAGAATGCAGAGTAAGAAGAAAACATTTTATATTTGGATATAAAGTATTTCGAGAAGTTTTAACAGAAAGCTGATCTATGTCTATGGGAAATTTGAAGATGTCATCTGCTGGTGGAAAGAGAACATTATAATAATTTGGTGGAAGACAAAGGTGGAAAAAGAAAAAAAAGGAAAATGATGTGTAGCTGTGTGACCTTGCTTACAGAAAAAATTTTTGGAAACTGTGGAAATCTTCAAGGAGTGATTGCTTTGAACTATATAATTTGGTCTTGACTTTAACGTTAGTGGAAGATAATAAAGCTTCGACTTGGAAAGGAGCAGAATAAAACTGGACATTTGGATACTAGAAAATTAAAATTTAAAGAGACTATATGGACATTAAGTTTGAATCAAGAAAGTTATAATAGTAAACCCCTAAAGACAGTAAGATGGATAAAATGGAACTCTGGATATATGAAGAATTGATGGAGATCTCAAAAACTATAAGTGAAGTTTTAAAACTGGTAAAAGGTGATGAGAAACTAGAAGTGATGTTGGATGATGCAAAATATGTAGAAAATATAGTGTTGGAGGACCAAGGAAAAACATAGAAGGACAAAAAATAGAAAGCAAAAAACAGATAAATGATTTCACTGGGATTTACAGTGGTATAGAAAAACTAGACAGGGGAAAATACATATTGCAAAAAAATCAACTAAGAAGTAAAGGGTGTAATAATGGGAAGACCTTAAGAGGTTGGAGGAAACTTAATCAAATAATATACTTAAAAGGCAACATAAGAATTAAAAAGAAAATAAAGTATAGATACAGAAATAACAGGAAAAAAAAGAAACCAACAGAAGGGGGGGGGAGGAAGTTATGAGAGATGGAATTTTGGAGAGACCAAAAGAAAAAGGTTGAAGGGACATTCTAGTTGACTGAATTGTATTAAGGTGATTAATTGTGTTTGATCATTTGAAGTGGTTTTCAAATAAGATTGGCATATAAGGTCATAATGTTTAGAAATAAAATGAAATAAAGATACTCAAATTAAGAAGAAAAAGATATAAATGTGAAAGATGAAAACTAGTAATATGGCTTATTTTTAATGATGATTTAAGATGTGATGAAGAACATAGATATTAGAAAAACTAAATGTATTAATGTTATTAATTGTGTTTAAATAATTATCTTAAATGGTTTTTATATAAACTATATAGTGTATACTAAATTAGAAATATATATGTACTCTGTATAAGGTCTCTACCAGTGGTTAACATAGTAAGATATTGTTTGTATAAAAATAAAATGAATAAAGATAAAAAATAAGGAAAAGGAAAATTATGGTTGAAATTAAAAGAAGAGACCGGGGCAACAGCTTGTTCACAATAAAGTTATGAAGGAGAGGAGAAAGAAGATGAACATTGGAAAAAAGAAGTAATATAAAATTAAATAAAACTGAAAGAAATGAGGATGATTAATATTGTTAATGTAATTTATAATATTACATCTGTTTGTTTTTAGTAATATATCGAGAAATAAATTGTAGATGGTAAATAACTGAAAGTAACATTGGGAAGAATGGAGGAGTGGAGGGGATTGGAGGGAAGTAGGGGAGAGGAAAGGAGAAAGGCTGAAAAAAGAAGAGAGGATGAAGGAAGAAGGAGGTAGAGAGGGAAAAGAAGAGAGGGAAAGAAAAGGAAGAGATGGAAATGATGAAGGAGAGAAAGGTGAAGGAGAGAAGAGGAGGGAAGTAGGAAGGGAGAGGGGGAGAGGAAAGAGGAAAGAAGGAAGGATGGTTTTGACTGTAAAACTGGGAGAAATATGAGAAAGTAAACAGAAAAATAATTCTTTTTTGGTTGATTTGACGGCTGTATGATTAATATTAAAAGATGTTAGAAAAGTTTAAAATCTTATGAAATGAATATAATTAAATTTGAAAGTATAATATTGATGTATGTATGTATAAGCACTCTGACAACACATTGTTTAAATTGAAAATGAAATTTTGTATTATAAAATAAAATTTAAAAAATATTTTAAAAAAGGAGCATTCCCAGATTACAGTTATTCTGTAAAGTAGTAGTGCAGCTTCAATTGGGACACGCTTAGGGCCAATCCTAACCTGACTACAGTATAAATGTGAAATACGGCTCAGAAGACGTTGAAATAATATATTGTTCTTCATCTCCTGAACAGCAAAATCGGTCAGTGTTTATGTGATTAAGGTTTTTTGCTCCAATCTACTCTACATTACTTTATATATTTTTAATTAAACCAAATATAACAATTGGTTGACTTTAAGGATCTGTTTAAAACCAGCTTCACTACCTTCAGATGTTATGTATCAGAATTTCAGTTCAAGATCCACTTGTCTAGATGGGTTTGACGTGTGCTCCAAATCCCCAGTGCCCAATAATTTAAATCCATCTCTCCTGACAACACTGTCTCATCTATACATCAGCATTCATGAACTGTGCCTGACTAATTGGCAGATAACGTTTCTGAGAATACTAACATGGCACATGTTTCTAGATTTCAGTCTCAACCTAGATATTTGGCTTCTACAATTGCCCAAGTATGTTTCACGGTGTCATTGAATCCAGTGTGGATTAGACCACCCTAACTTTAGCACTTTTATAAAGATCGAATTGTCCATTGCCAAAGTCCTACTGCCCTTTAGAAAAGTATTCTTAACCAGAAATGATATGATTAATCATCCAGGCATTGGGTCTCTTCTACAAGAACATCTCTTTTGTCCACAAAATTATGTCAATCCTTTATGTCAAGATCATTAAGAGAATTATCAATTTGGCAGTAGGATGATGTTATCATATCTCAGAAGGTTTAATCTACACATTGATTTGGCTCCATAACAGCTGTAGCTCAGTCATACTGGTTTCAAGGAAACTTGTGATGTGTTTCCTGAAATCCAAGAGCTTCTTGCACTGAACCCAAACACAATGTTCAGGGGTCTGAAAATTATATATTGTGTATTCTCTAGGAAGTTTTTTGTTCTTTAGGAACTATTTGACTTGAACATTAATCCACAGATTCAACTCACTGTTACTAAATTCATGTTGATGCTCAGTCTCTAAAGGTAGGAGGGTTAGGCTAATAGTTCTTTATTACATAATTTAAATTATATTGAATGTCTTCTTTCATAGAAATATATAAAGTATCAGTCTTTCAATCAAGCTATTGAAATGTGAACAGAGCCAATATGAGTATTTGTAGAGCACCTAGTGTGGCAAATGATAGTACCTACATTATACATCACATGTAAAGGGCAAGTTACCCACCTGTGTATGACATCAAGATGTTTTTACATAACTGTATCATTACTGTGACAATATTTTAATGTCAGTGAATACATATTCTCTAACTGCCATCTGAATTTCCCATTATCCTCTGACTTTTAGTTATGCACTTTGAAAAAGCAGTTCATATAGAGGTAGAGGTCAGTATCAAATGGGGAATTGTTTCCGCTAAAGCAGTACAACATAAAATGGCTTCTAAGAGAAAAAAAGGCTCTGCACTCATTTTCAATTTATAATTTTGGTAACCCACTGATGGAATTTCAGAAATAAAAATCCTCACTATTTCCAGCACCCTGGAAATAATTTTACATGAATGTATGTTATAGAAAAACTAATAAATTTATATACTCAAGATATAATAATTTAAACACATAATGTATCCAATCATATATTAATATATTAATAAAAAAATTATTGCACATTTGCCTCCCCAAATTTAAACTCACTGGAAAAATAATAATAAACAAATGAATTGAGTTAACTAAAATAAGGAACATTGGGAATGAAGTATCTGGATATCTCATAGCTGAGGTTCTACTTTAAAGTTTAAAAAAATAAAAAAATCTAAAATTCTATAACACAGCGATGGCGAACCTAAACAGGCCATTTCTGGCCTCCGGAGGATGGGGAAGGCCATTTTCACACACACCCCCAGGCTCCTAGAAAGGCTCTAAAGCCTGGGGAGAGCAAAAAACTTGGAAGTCGGCAAATGGGCCATTTTCTGCCTCCGGAGGGCCATTTTTCACCCTCCCCAGGCTCCTAGAAAGGCTCTGAAGCCTAGGGAGAGAGAAAAATGGGCGTGCCATCGCGTGCCAGGAGCAAGGCGGTCACGTGCACAAATGTGGGGCCCCTGTATGTTATTATTGGTGTGGGCACATGCACACGCAAACCCCCCCATGCGACCCCCTTTTGGCACGCGAACCAAAAAAGTTTCTCCATCACTGCTATAACATGTTGGCATTATTAATAAATTATTAATAATATGAAACATCAGAATACTTAAATATTTTCGATAAATATACTGAGACTCTATAAAACTCTTGTAAGATGTTAATTATTTTAATTTTTATTTTTTTGCAAAAAATATTTTTTTCACTATTTTATTAAATTGAGTCTGGTGCCTGAAAAGAGTGGTTCCTCCTTGCTTTTTAATTTAAAATTTTAAGTTAATTTTCCCTAAGGAGGTATTTTATTGAATCCTCTATGTAATTTTTAAAAAAGAAAATAGTTCTAATACTAAACAAACATCCGGTAGATACTCAGAATGAATAGTAGAATCTGAAGAATGTTGTACTGATTCTAAGCAGGATTGTCTTAAGTGGATTGCAATTGGTTGACAAATATGGTTAATCAACTGAAGCCAATTCTTTTTTCAAGATAAAATTGGAAAATTAGAAGCCTCCATAATGCCAACTTTGATAGAAAAATAAATGCTTTCTAGAAAGAAATCTTTCAAGATATAGTCAAAAAATTGCATTATGTGTTAAATATCAAGCACTCACCATTCCTGTCAATGGCAAATGGAACATCAGTTGTGACAATTTCATAATTGCATATCTGGCTGTATTGAGGGGAACAATCTTCATCCATGGCTTCTACCTGTAATACACTGTCGTAGATCTTTCCTTCTGTCACTGTAGCTTTATAAGATTCTTCTTTAAAAGCAGGTGCAAATTCATTAGCATCTTTTACTTGGATATGGACCACAGCTCTAAAAAGAAAGACTATTATTCTCAATTTCTACTTATTTTCTAAATCCACTGTAGTATGGATAGTTGTATTTTATGCTTAGAATTTATAAACAATTGTTGTTAAAAATAATACAACCTCTATATGAAAAATGGGTAGAAAATACCTAAGTTTGAAGACCTGTCAATAGTTAATAGAATTAAAATATGTATTTTAATGAACTACTTATTTAAACTAATTTTTGGATTAACTTCGCTTTTTACTGCACTTCTCTATTATTTTATTTGCGTTTATGTGGATGTTAAATATTGCAATTCTTACAATATTATTCTGAGATTGCCATATATACTGAATATAATGAACATTTTAAATGTTCACATTGTTAAATCAACAAACATTTGTCTTTTTTCATTTAGAATATGATTAGAAATTACTAAGAATCAAGAATAGAAAATCAGTTTACATTATGATCTACAATATATTACAAATTAAACACAAAAAAATGAAAGAAATCAAAATAATCTGGGACATGTAAACAAAGTAATAACTTTTTTAAATTTCAAAAATCAACTGATCATTTACTAATAGGTAAAAGAGAGTATATAGCTATTACAACTGCAGACATTAGTCTGTTTAAAATAATTGCCATTCTAGCTAAATGTACTATTAAAGAAGCCAGTTTTACTTGGTCAGAGAGCAAGAAAAAAAATAACATGCAGTCCTATGAAAAAGAATTTTGTTTTAATTTCTTCTTTAGCAACACTGATGAACATTAGAAGGATCTATTCAGCCTGAATTGTAAGTGTACATCCCAAAGCCCTGGTTCCTGGTTGTCACTTACTTGTGAGATTTTTTCCAGTTTGTTCCACTAGGCTCTGTGCCACAGTCATATGCCTGAATGATAAATGTGTACTCCTTCTGCAATTCACAGTCAATTGGACTTCTTGCTCGAAGCTGACCTTCTCCAGATGTCTTGTTTAGGACTACAGCTTCAAAGGGCATTTCTTGTCCATGGATTTTAAAAGCACAGATTTCACCTATAAGAAATAACAAAAAAGAAATCCAGAAAAATGATATGGACATTGTGCAAGCAGTTTATAACCCATTGTCTGAAACATTTTGGTATTTATAACATTCTTATGTTTAAAAAATAATACTAGCAGTTTTCTGAATACAATTATTAAGAAATGTTATTAACTTACTCATTATGATTAATATACAAAATAAAGTTGTAATTTGAAAATATTGGATATTTAATTTTCTTTATACTTGCTAAAAAGCAGAATCCTATACTATAGATAACATTGGGGACACAATGTACACATATGTGTATACTCACTGTGCATACATATTCAGGGCACTGTCCTTCCATACTTCAATATTTAGCATTTACTGAAAAGAACTATTCACAGGATATTCATATATTTTCTACTTATATAGTTATTTTAATTACTCTTATCTTTTCTATGCCAAGAGTCTCCACTGCAGCTAAGAATGAAGAATTTAGCCACCTGATCACTCATTTGCAATTTATTGTCCATGCTTCAAGAAATTTTCCCAGTTTATATATGGAAATTTTGTTAACTTATTGATCCAAGGTAATGTGCTGGCTAAAGTAAGCTAGCTTTAAATCTGGGCTGTCAATATTTGATCAATACATAGTCTTGTATTGATCTGAAGGAAAAGGATGTAGGCAAAACAGTACCATCTAATTCAGATTGCCAATTAGTGTGATTAAACATTATGTTATATGCAAATACCATTATACAGGTTCAATGTGCCACCTTCAGAAAATCTCATTAAAAAAGGAGTCAGACAGAAAGTATATTTGCTTTTTCTTTAACTTTTATCATCTCAGTAAATAAATTATCTCAAAAAAATGTTTCATCCTCAAATGCTAGTAAACCTGTCTACATCTATTCTTCTATATGCCAATGAAAAAAATATGTTATCCTTTACTCAGATAGTCCTAAGCAGAAGGTTGCAAGTGCTAGCAGCATTCTATAGGAAAGAAAAATTGAGTTTTATTAATGTCAAAACAAAAGTCACTGGAATTACTAAAAGCTTCATTTGTAATCACTAGCTTACAAAACATATCCATTTGAAACAACAAATATTTAGCTGTTGCCTTCTAGTCACCTATAGCTTTAAAAATATGTGTTGTTAATTATCAATGTAATGTTCTAAATTTCTTATTTGTTAGGAATAATAAATTACATATATAAAGTTGATTCTGAGACAGGAATTCATATTTTCAGACAGCATATTCTTCTGAACTACCTAACCTAATACACAGAAAATGATGGCTGGACATAGCCAGAAACTAATTCCATGTGTCCTTCTTACTGTTAAGAGATAAGAGTAGAAAGAAAAATCTATGATGCCAGTTGTTTAGTTTAGGTTAGGTTAGGTTAGTTATTTATTGTCATTGCACCTCGTACAACAAAATTAAATGCCATCTTCAGTGTACATTATAACTATAAAAATAAAACAAACACACATCCTTCATGTTCTATACCAGTGGTTCTTAACCTGGGGTGCGAGAGAGCATTTCCAGGGGTGCGAGAGAAATTTCAATTTTTTAAAAAAAAAATACGAACAAGGTGACCGTGTTTTTATGTTATATAGTAATATAATATATATATTATTATACATTATATATATAATGTTATATAGTAATATATATTGTAAATAAACTCGGCATTTGTTTATGCAATAAATGTTTTTTCTTAAATAAAAAATATACACACATTTTTAAGGGGGTGCAAGAGCTTATTTTCAGATTCAAGGGGGTGCGGACCACTAAAAGGGTTAAGAACCGCTGTTCTATACAATTGAATTGAAAACCCGATTCTGCATTAATATTGCACTATACAGTAGAATTCAGTATAGTTACTGCCTTGGGATAGAAGCTGTTTTTCAGCCTATTTGTCCTTGTTGTTATTATACTGTACCATCTGCCAGGTGGTAATAGTTAAAAAAAAAAAAGGGTGCCCAGGATGAGATGGATCTTTAAGAATGTTTTGAACTTTCTTAAGGCAGAGGGAGCTATAAAGCTCTTCCAAAGAGGGGAGAGGGCAACCAATGATTCTCTGGGCAATGATGTTAACCCTCTGGAGTGCTGTCCTATCTGCTACTGTGCAATTGGCAAACCATACACAGGTGCAGTAAGTTAAAATACTCTCTATGGTGCAGCGGTAGAAGGTCACCAGAAGTTTTTCATTCAGTTGTTTCCTGAGAAGTCTCAAGTAGTATAATCTATGCTGGGCCCTTTTGACCAGTGCTGCAATGTGAGTGCCCCAGGTCAGGTCCTCTTTTATGATAACACCCAGAAACTTAAAACTGGCCATTTGCTCCACTTGGTCTCCATTGATAAGCAAGGGCTGGATTTCCGAACTATTTCTTCTATAGTCCGCTATAAGCTCCTTGGTCTTATTGGTGTTAAAGACCAAGTTATTGTCTCCACACCACGAAAGCAACCGGTCCACCTCATCTCGATAGGCAGTTTAGGACTTCAACCTGATGGTAGTCAGTGTATGAATAATTTGTTTATAGAAATATATTAGGTATGGAAAATTGTAATCACTTATTTATGCCTTCAAGTAAATCTTCTGCCTGGACTAGCTTTTGCAGTTTTCTCAGCAAGGTATTCCAGAAGTAGTTTTCTATTGGCTGAGAGAGGGTGACTGACCCAAGGTCACCCAGCTGGCTTCATGCATAAAGCATGTATGTTAGGGCATGTCAAATTTTTCCACTTTCAATTTCCAAACATGAAAAGGTAAAGATTCCCCCGCACATGCGTGCTAGTCATTTCCGGCTCTAGGAGCGGTGCTAATTTCCGAAGAGCCAGCGCTGTCCAAAGATGACTCAACGCCAAAGGCGCACGGAGCGCTGTTACCTTCACACCAAAGTGGTCCCTATTTTTCTACTTGAATTTTTTACGTGCTTTTGAACTGCTAGGTTGGCAGAACCTGGGACAAGTAACAGAAGCTCACCCAGTTATGCGGTGCTAGGGATTCGAACTGCTAACTTCTAATCGACAAGCTCAGCATCTTAGCCACTGAGCCACTGCGTCCCCCAAACATTAGAGGTGGGTTTTTTTAGTACCCATAATTCCAAACATTAGGGGTGCTCAAAAGTTGTGACATGCCGTGGGGAGTATAAAGATATTTTGGTTACTTTAATATAATTTGTGTTTGGTAAATAACTACATAAATATCATAACTTTTCAGACCAGCAATTGCCCAGCAAACAATTTAGACCAGCAATTTCCCAATACCATCAAAGAAGAACATTATTCTTTGTGCAGTGAGCCAGGTGGAAGATATCTTTATCATTTTACTCCAGAGAAAGGCTCAAAAACAGGAAAACATGCTCAAGAGATTGCAGATAATCTGGTGTATTTCATGAAGAAGAAAGGCATTGACAAAAGCTTGAAAGCCATTGGAGGAGATTTTACAAATGTTAATACTGGCTGTGAAGGTAGTGCCATGCATTGGGTAGATGTCAAGCCAGAGCATCCACTCTGCTGGAGCTGATTGACTGGTCTGAAGGTGCATATGAGTCACCTTTGACGTGCAAAGTGACTACAGCGGAAATAAAGAAGTTCATTGATGAACCAATGCAAGTACCATAGTGGCCCTGTTATGCCCAATTAATAGAGAGATATATGAAACAGGTCACAGAGGCAGCAAGCACACTGTATACACATGAGAAATGTGAGGGTTATATCAGAGGCCAAGAAGCAAGTCGTTGGCTGATGTTGAAGAACGAATCAAAACAAGACTTAATGAAACTCGCATAAACTCAGATAATTGCTTTTTGGTGTTAGTTTATGATTGCATGGATTATTTTTTGTATAGCTAGATAAGATTCATGCAAAAAAAAACACCTTTAATTTTTGTAGTACACGGTGTAATTGTGAGAAGATAAAGTTAACAGTATTTATGGGATATATGATCAGACGTGGATTTACCATACCAAGCTAAACATTGTGTAATTGCAAAAATAACAGATTTGAATTCTTGGTGTAAAAACACATATTTTTAAAACACCTCATTGGAAAAAAAATGCAAAAAATAATTTTCATCTCATTAAATGACACACCCTAATTTGTGTGTGTGTGTGTGTGTGTGTGTGTGTATGTGCATTCTGAAACAGACAGACAGACAGAAAACATAGGTGTTTTGAGTCTCTGTTGCAATTCCCAAAGGCCTTCCCAAAGGTACATGTGCTCATGTACTGGCATATATGGTCTGATAGCTTGGGGTCTATGATAGGAATTTCCATGTTGTGAGAAGGCTGGTTACTGGTCAGTATTTGAGTGGTGCTGTTCCCTTGTGGGGGTCTTTCATGATCAGCATTATCTTTCCTTGGATTAGCCAGTCTGGACAGAAGTCTGCTGCTAGCAAATGGTTGATCTGTGTTGCTAAATATTTGTGTACTGCTGTTAGTTTCTTTAGCCCAGGGGTAGGCAAAGTTGGCTCTTCTATGACTCATGGACTTCAACTCCCAGAATTTCTGAGTCAATCATGCTAGCTTAGGAATTCTGGGAGTTGAAGTCCATGAGTCATAGAAGAGCCAACTTTGCCTACCCCTGCTTTAGCCAATTGGTGTGGATCATGTTTGGGCAAGATGCTGTCTAGCTCTTCAAGTTTTTGACCCACTGATAGAGGTCTGCTACTGTGATGGTGACTTGTTCCTGTTCTGGGAGACTGCTGTGGTCTGCTCTCAGATCCTGCAGCCACTCTGTAACTGGTGTTATTGTATGTGTCTTCTCTTTCTCCCAATACTGTTCAGTTTCTATCTTTGGTGGCTTTGATGTTACTCTGTTATTGCACTGCAATTGGAAGTTCTTTGAAGAATAGGGTTTTTCTCTTCTTGGCCTGTTTCTCTATGGTACCTCCTTAGCCTAGTAGTCAGTGAGGTGAGCAGTGTTTGTTTAGTAGTCTAAGGGCTTCAGATGGAGTCAGGCTCTTATACTTTTTCATTAGCTGATGAATTATCCAAAAATTTTCACTTTTCTATCATTCCACCATCTGATTAATCTCTCTTTGTGTTTTCTTGATCTTAGTATCTAAACTTACTTTCTGGAGGGGGACCTACATATTGCTTTTCTTCTTGATTGTGAAGCCAATCATATCCAAGATTACAGTGGCTATAGAATATAGCAGTTCATTGGTTAGAGTGATTGTGTTAGTTATAAGGGGTCTATTGGCATCTTCTAGCATACTATTTGATAATACTTCTCTGCTGAGTCCTGGTAATTTATTCTGAGGATTGATTGTAGCTAGTTTATCCATGATCTTAAGATCTCATATCAGCAGCTGTGGTCTGTACTGGAAGGTAGTGATCCTCCAGCTTCAGATGTTGGCTGCATACCTAGTTTTTCTTCAAGCTCTTTTTTGAATATGGGATATAATCAAGTTGCGATAGCAGCTTCCTCTTCACTATGTTGAAGCATAGCAGGTCTTCTCTCCATCCATAGTTCCCTCATATGCTTCATATATGCTTTCTCATTAGGTCTGCTGTTGTAGTAGCATTCCATCAGTTCCAGGTTCTTTTCTCTCATCCATATATGGCTTGTACCAGTAACCCACTTATCAGATTGCCCTGGGCCCTCAACATCTTATATGGACTTTGTTAATCTGGGCAACATCAAAGCCAGTATGACTCTGCTAGTTTATGTCACTCTATATTTTGAGGTAGGCAGTAAAAGGAGTTGTTTGCCCAAGGACCCCTACTACTAGTAAAGTAGGTAGCAGTTGGAATTTGAACCCCAATCTCTGACATCAAAGGAAGTACTATAACCACTACTCTATCCGTGTGTGTGTGTGTGTGTGTGTGTGTGTGTTGCTCTTTTTTCTTTCTTTTTATTTGTTCTGTTTAATTAAAGGCAAAAAAGTAAGATATCGCTGTTCTAAAGATTACAATGTTATACTACTATCAGCAAGGTAATGTTTCAGCCACTGTAAAACTAAGGTGATGAGATTTTTGCTCAAGAATATGAATCTCTTTGTGTATAAGAATGCAAGAGTTCAGTTTATAAGAGCGATTCTCCATGGTCTAAAGGTTTGTCAAGTGTTCTCTTGCACTTAAAATCTGGTCTTCTGTCTATAAAATTCTCAGGAGAAACAGCTAGCTAAAATGCTGATTAAAGCTAACTAGCACTGAGGGATCTAAGGCCTCCCTAATTCTTGCTCCAACCAGGGTATGATAAAGCAATTTCAGAAATAACGCATCATATTCTTAATTCCAATTTACAGAAAGACTGCGTTTCTTCCCATAAGAGTGGTCTCTGCAGAAATCCTTTTAGCCAAACCAATTATTTTCTCAATATTTTGCTCCACTTAGAAGAACATTTCCAATGGCTAAATTTATTATTTTGCCATTTATAGTTCAATACGGAAGTATATTCATATGCCTTTACAAGGCCACTTCTGCCCCTGCTCATAAAGTTTAAATGAATCAGTTTTTCATGTTTTGTTGTGTTGTGCCATGTTTAATCTAACCCCTATTTAACAATACTCTTGTTAATCATTTGGACCAAACAGATGAAGAAAATCTGCTTTTTTCTGCCAGGAAATCTGCCTACAGAAATAAGCAGGAGTGTTGCCAGATTTTGTTTAATAGCAATTACTGTGATTATATAGATCTAATTTTGGAGTGGTCAACCAATAAGTTACATTTGAGATCTGATTTACTTACTGCTACGGTATTTGTTTTACCAATTATTTTCTTGCTTTCTTTTATTCAAAGTTTAACTATGAATGAATGATTATGATTGTGTCAAATATTAATGTTGGAGAACTGCTTTTTTCAGGAGTTGAGTGGCCCACACATTGGCTGAATGAATGAATGAACATATATATATAAATATATTGATAGTATGCCAATTCTTAAGGAGAACAGGATTGGTGACAGTAATGAATACACAAGAATAAGTCAGTCACCCAAACTGATAGGCAACAGGAGAGTTCTAAGAATGACAGATCATTACATGAGATTTCCTCAAACATGTCTAGCTATCACAGAATTTTTGAAACATGAGGGCAACCTTAAACATACATAAAAGGTAATATTTTATCATTTTTTTCTAGCAACATCTTCATTTTAATACTGCTGACTTCTTATACTGTATTTCTCTGTGATGCTTCTAGGAAAGTAACAATGGCATAATGGACTGAATTTGTGAAAATAAGTCTCAGTGTGCTTTGCAATAATGAAGTTACCCTGTAGATGTACAATACATCAATAAAAATCATGGGTTTTGAGTTTCGTTTTTATTACTATATCGACCACACAGCCCAGTTTCTAGCAATACAACATTCTCAGAAATTAAAACTTGGCAGTTTCTAAAATAAAAAGAGTTTTATGGAAGTAAAACAAGGGAAGTTGTTTACTTTAGAAATATTTCCAGCATTCGTCTCATTTTATTGAAAATCACATTATCACTGTGCAGTATAATGAGTGCAGCAACTCATTAATTACAGAACAGATTAATAATTGCATTAAATTGAGGAAGATCCCCAATATCCTAAATATTGCACCTTTATTGTCAGAGAATTTCAGTTAAATTGTCTTCAGCAATATGCTTCAAATATATTTTGAAGAAAAATTAGAACCCTTCTCCCAGTTAGTATCTTAAATACTACACTACACTTGCTTTCTCATTTGTATACAGACAGATACACAAACACTTATAGACATACAGTATGCATATATGCAGTAGAGTCATCCATTCATCCATGCATTAATGATGATGAAGTCAAGAAATCTGGCAAATACCTGAAGTGAATTAAATCCTAGGACTTCTTTATAACACAAAATAATAGCAGACATGTACAGGTTAATGTTACTGTTAGGCAAGATTCTTAAAAACAGTAAATTTTTTATTATATAGAAATAAGACTAAATGTTTTAACTGTCTCAAAAGAACATTATTTTTTTCCCTTTTCTTAGATCATAGTTTTTTCCAGGCTTTTCATGCTTGTAATGCTGAAATTGAATCATCATTATATTTTAATATTAAATTTGAAATTAATGGAATGGAGAACATAAAAATTAAAACTCTATGCGCAGCACAAACCAATAAAATGTAATGGTGTAAAAAACTCTAAAATAATAAATTGTTCCAATAATTTAGAAAAGGGCAATAAAATAAGTACGTTTTTAATTAAGCCAACCTCAATAATGAAAATCATGAAATTAATTTATGATTTCAGAAATAAATAAATCTATAATATTTACTACCATTCATGGTAGTAAAAATGAAAACATTTCATCTTCGTTAACTGTTCAAGTTAATATGTATGTAACCAAGGAAGCTATATTAAGGCTGCATTGCAAAACATGTTTTTTTAAAGAATCATTGTAATGAATTTAGCAGATAATATATTTAACTAGATTGTAATGTGAGTGCTACTATATGGTCACAAAAATATAAACACTGTTAGAATTGCTCATCATAACTGTGCAAGAAAATGAGAGGGAAGGAACAGCATGAAGCTGAGGTTAGGTTCAATTTATACAACTGATATAAAGGACTTAGAAGAGAAAAAGTACAAGCTTTGGTGAAAATGTTAACATTAGTATTGGATTATAATAAAATTCTTTGTGGTGCAGACCTTGTAAATAATCCAAAAATTGCAGGTAACCCAGAATGTGAGATCATGGATGTGAGTGATATTTCTTGAAGTTCCCATACAGGACCTGGGTTGAAATGGCTTCACTGCCAGTTGTCTTCACGCTCAGTTAAGGTGTTAGGAAAGGACTTACTGTATATAGTCTCTAGAAACATAGTTTGAAACAATGCTTTCAAGATTGCCTATTTCAATACAATCTATCCCAATTGATCCTGCTGGATCAACATATTTTCGATTATAATGCTGACAAAGTGACTTCTTAATAATTGGTTTCAGAATTTGTCTAGATCAAATCAATCCTTGTTGATGATAAGAACAATTATTGTTGGACAGTTGCCCTTCTCCAGTTCTTTGGCACTATGTATTATCTGCATGAAAGAGGCTCTTTGATGACATCTACAAGTTTTTTCAAGGCTGGTCCTGGAGATTTCATGGTACCCAGGTGTTCCCCAATAATCTCTTTTCTTACTCTGGGTAACCCTCTTTCCATTTATTCATTGTGCTGCTAACCAAAACAATGGTCTGCATAGCAGCAGTCTATGACTGTCTATGGCTGTTCCTTTGTGGTGTGCCATAGGGGTGGGTGCTCTCTCTGCTCCTTTTTAATATCTACATGAAGCTGCTGGTTGAGGACATCCAACATTATGGGATGAAGATTCATCAATACGCTGATGATACCCAACTTTACAACTCTATCCATGATGATTCAAGTGTTGCTGTAGTTACCCTCTAGTAGTGCCTCAAGGCTGTAGGGATTTGGATGAGAGACAGCAGGTTTCAACTGAATCCAGGTAAGAATGTGGCTATGCATTCAAGAGTTCTCAGGACCCCTGGGGGGGGGTTTCGATCATCTTAGTTATGGATGAGGTTACACTACCTTAGACAGATCCAGTGCACAATATGAGGATTCTCCTAGTGCACGATATGGGGATTCTCCTAGACCCGTGGTGGCGAACCTATGGCACACGTGCCAGAGGTGGCACGCGGAGCCATAGAAGCCGGCACACGAGGGTTTCTCACCGGCAAACCGGAAGTGCAAAAAAACGCACTTCCGGTTTGCCGGTGTGCTGTTTTTTGCACTCCGGAGGGTTCAGGGAAGCTCCCTGAAGCTCCGGAATGCAAAAAACTACAAAACGGACAAACCGGAAGTGCACTTTTCCGCACTTCCGGTTTGTCCGTTTTGTAGTTTTTTGCATTCAGGAGCTTCAGGGAGCTTCCCTGAACCCTCCGGAGTGCAAAAAACAGCATACCGGCAAACTGGAAGTGCGTTTTTTCGCACTTCCGGTTTGCCGGTTTCGTGGTCCCAGGCTCCGGTAAGCCTTTGCGCGGGGGTAGGGGGGTGTGCACATGCGCAGGGGGCAGCATGGGGGTGTGTTGTGCGCATGCATGGGGGGAGGGAATGGGTGTGGGAATAAACAGAATAAACATATATATATATATATATATATATATATATATATATATATATATATATATATATATATATATATATATATATATATATATATATATATATATATATATATATATATATATATATATATATATATATATATATATATATATATATATATATATATATTAAGGATTGTTCTAAAAATGCGAGTTCCAGGCATATTTACAGATAAAGAAGCGATAGCCATCACGATCTCTGGAACATTTAAAATTTTATTTAAAACTACTATTAAAATTGCTAAGCTTTCGTCAACCCCTGTTGACTTCGTCAGAGTGTAAAATCCCCATGGAAGAGATGCTTGCTTTTATAGAATGCCCATCAATCTATGTAATGTCTGTCAATTTAGACTTTGCATGTGTGACCGGTCCACACCCTTTTCTCTCTCCTGTAATTGACTTAATTGTTTCTGCCTTAGTCATGCTGACAGATGAAGATTTCTCCATGGTGTATTGCCTCTTTCTCTCCCTAGGGGGCAAAGCAGGGCTATCAGGCATTGCTGTGAAGGTGTTTCTCCTGGCTTCCTCCCCCTCATTGTTGTTCCTCTCCCTTTTAGGCACACGCATTGCCTGCTCTAAATTCATCTGTTTTGCCCATGATCTTGTGATGGGTCTGCGTTGTTCTTCTTCACCCCTCCTGTCTCTCTCATTCTGCTGCTCCTCTACTGTGCTCCCTTGTGCGCAGTTAGGGGTTGTCACACCTTCATTGGGGCAATCTCTATGCCTAAATGGGGTAATTTGCCCCATATCTCCATTCAGGCATAGTGATCAACCCCCCTTGAGTCCTTCCTGGTGTCTTAATGCCTGGTATGCCCGGTGGTATGTCAATGTGTCTATTAAGAGAGTTGTTGTTAGAGAACCAGGCTTCTTTCAGGAGGCGTCCTCCTTTTGTTTCATCATAGGCAACAACTTCAGTCTCCTGGAAGTTGAACTCATGGCCATGCTCCTCCATATGCGTCCAAATCTGGGAGCGCTGTTCCTTGCGACGGACCGCTAGTTTGTGTTCATGCACCCTAGTTCACATATACATACATACATACATACATACATACATACATACATACATACATACATACATACATACATACATACATATATATATATATATATATATATATATATATATATATATATAAAAGTAAAGCTTGATTTAAAACAAATCAGGCAAAATGCCATTTGTGAACAGTTCTAGTCCGTTTGAACTGCTTTTTAGAAATGGTCATACCACATTTTTTCTTTATTTTTCTCTGATATGCACACATACATTTTTAAAAACAACATGTATTCATGAATATCATAAATGAGCACTGTCAAGATTTCAGTATCCTGAAGATCTTTTTTTTTCACTCTTCCCTTCTTAACAAGAAACGTTGAAGGCAAAGGCAAATTAATTCTATTTGAGTAGGTCTGTTTGCAAATAAATCTTTTACTCTTAAGGTTAATTTGTCTGGTTCAATTGACACAGTTCTCTTGTTTACATCACCTGCTATTCTTTCCTACCCAATAAATGTGACACACAAACAGACAATTTGTAACTCCATGTTTGTGCATTCAGTTGAATCCATGAATAACGTAAATTCCATTGATTGCAACAGATTTTCTCTTAATATATTTAATTCTGAATCAGTCCATTTCTGTCTACACAATACAGTTATGGGTGGTAGTGGTTAATAATAGTATATAAATTTGGGTTGAAAAGGCTGGTCACAAATAGAGGACAGAAAAGTAGGAAAAATATATATTCAATCTAGAATTTGGCTTTCATTTGGTATTTAGATACAGGGATTAATGTACTATATGAATGCATATATCATCCATGCTCACTTTAAGCAATAAAAGAGAGAGACAGTGAGTGAGAGAGAAGTAAAAGTATGGCAAACTTTATTTTAAAATAAGCTCATATATTCTTATAAAGAAATAAAAAAAGAATTCAATATAACCAAATTTGTATAGTGGCAAATCAACTTCATTAAATCAGTCAAGCTGAATTCCCCAAATTCAAATACTTTGTTATATATCTAAGTTGTTTGTTATATTCATAATCTCTAAAGAGACAAGAATATTGGTCTCTATGTGATTAGTCTGAACTAGTGTACATAATTTGAAAAAAATCTAAATACTTTCTGTTCCTAAAATTGAGTAGTTTATTTTCATTTTCTTTACAAGGATTATAGGCCACTCTAATTCACAAGTCTGAGCAGCATAGTACTCCATAATACGAAAATGGGATTAAAATCATATAGTCTGTATAAGATACAACTATACAATGTCCTATGGAATTATGAATCACAGATGAAAACCATTTTAAATAATGAAATACCCCAAAGGTATTATAAATATTCAACCTTCCTCATTCCATAACTTGATCAAATAATCAAGCTTTCACCTATTTTCTAGAATGGATGGGTAAATCAAATTACATTTTTTCTGTCAAATGCTTTCCAAAGGAAAGGATGCTGGTGAATGAGAAGGTTGACTTACATGGCCTCTGTAAGGGAAGAATTCTAATTTAGGGAATGCGTAATGAGCCCATTATACTGGATCATATTGGGTGGGGTAGATGTTACAGGGAAAAAGTGGTCCCACAGGTATCTAAATTCCAAATGATTAAGGGTTTTAAAGAAGCCAACTGGAAACTAATGCATCTCTTAGGGCAGAGTTGCTAAACTCAAGGCCCGGGGGCCAGATCCGGCCCATGGGGTGCTTAGATCTGGCCCATGGGGCTACCCTGGAAACAGCAAAGGACTGGTCTGCAGTGTCTCTGCCAGCAAAAACACAGCACGTGGCCCTCACGACCTCTGTTTTGGCTGGCAGAGGGTTGCAGGAAGCCGTCGCAGCTGAAAATGGAGTATGGGATCCCATTTTCTCTGGCAGAGCGCTCGGACCACCACAGGCACCCCCCGACATGAGTGACATCGAGCTGGCCATGCACACCCTGGCCATGCCCACTCTGGCCCCCCGAAGGCAAACATATCCCTGATGTGGCCCTCAATGAAATTGAGTTTGAGACCCCTATCTTAGGGTAGAGATGTTACAATAAATTGTAGCTATCCCTGCCCAATCTGCTTCATTCTGGACCAAATGTAAGTTCTGATTTCATTCAAGGGTAGCCTCCTGTATAGCACATTGCAATAATCCAATCCAATAGCACATTGCAATGATCATATCAAGAAGTGATTAGGGCCAGTGGTGGGTTTCAATTTTTTTTACTACCAGTTCTGTGGGTGTGGCTTGGTGGGCGTGGTATGGCTTGGTGGGCGTGACTTGGTGGGCATGGCAGGGGAAGGATACTGTAAAATCTCCATTCCCTCCCCACTCCAGGGGAAGGTTACTGCAAAATCCCCATTTCCTCCCGATCAATTGGGACTCGGGAGGCAGAGAATAGATGGGGTGGGGCCAGTCAGAGGTAGTATTTACTGGTTCTCCGAACTATTCAAAATTTCCGCTACCGGTTCGCCGAACTATTCAAAATTTTCACTACCGGTTCTCCAGAACTGGTTAGAAGCAGCTGAAACCCACCTCTGATTAGGGCATGAGTGGTGAAGAAGTATTGCCTGCTGTTTTAGAAAGACTGTGATTGGTACACAAAATAAAGTTATATGAAGGTCTTCTTGTACACAGCAACCATTTGCTGTCAAGCACAACCTGTTCAAACTAATTGTGTAGGGGAGCGCATCTATGTTCAGAGTTAACAATTCACTATCATTAAAATAAGCAGGACTTTGACTGTAAAGCCACCATTCCTGCTGGGATTCAGTCTCAAATTGTTCTATTTTATTTTATTTTATTAAATTAGATTTCATATAGATTCTTTATCATCCAGACCTGGGTAGCTTCTAACATCTGTACAGTCCTTTGACAGCATACCGTATTTAACCAGGGTTAAGATGTATAGTTGGTATCATCAGCTAACTGATACTGATCCTATGCCAATGGATGATCTTATCCAGGAATGGGATGAGAGGGTGTTTTGTGGCATTTTCCACTTAAGAGTGGAAGGGTGTGATCTATCGCCTTTCCCTCAACTGGAACTTTCCCTTCAGGAAGGATAACCACAGTAATAGTGATTTCCATTCCTAATCCATGAAGATAACTTTAAAAAAAATACCTCGATACTGAAAGCCTCTGAGTAATCAAACAGGAATGTAAGGGTGATATTATTCTGGTTCAATCACAGATAATTAGTAAGAGTTATTAATTCTATTTCCATGCTAAATAATCTGTTTTCTCCAGGAATCTCTGTAGCATTTAATAATGCTATGTTTTATTTATTTTATTTTTCATATTGATATGGCTGCCTATCTCAAAAAAAAAACATTACAATTGTCAACGGAACATTCCAGCTACAGTGTTAGTGTAATTGTTCATTTGGAGCCTATTCACTGTATTTGAAACTATTTATGATTGTGTATGTTAACTTACAGTCTTTTTTTTATAACAATGCTTTTCTAGTTAGAGGATTAATTCTTGCTTTTTCAAGACAACCACAATATCTTCTGCTATCATTAAACTACCATCATAGATCATTTTAGCGGGAAAAAAATGGCCTAAACTATTAATGATTATTTAGATTAATGTAAAATAATGCGTAATCTGACAAGACTTCATGGCCAATTCTACTTAGCTTTGGCAATACTGATACGATTTTAATTAAATTTAGACATCTTGACATCCTTCTTACTGTTTTTAAGGATGGTACATACTCAACTAGCCAATATATGCACAAAATTAGTACAAAATTCAATACTTAGGTATATCTTGGCAAAAAAATTGTTCACATTTTATTTTTTATTAGATTTTTGTAAAGAGGCAATAATGTATCATGAATTTCACAGTTATGGCATCATTAACTTAATTAAATGTTAATGTAATAAATTTAGAGTTGTCAATGAGAGGCCATGTTGACCTGTTGAAATGACAGGTCCAACAAAAGCACAAAATTACTGTAATGACTAAAAGTAATGGAGATCACATATGCTAGCTTCTTACTAATTAGCAAATGAACAATATTTGGCAGAACTTGATTCAGCAGGCTGACATCTGAGCAATCTCCAAAACTTGAAACATGCCAGCAAAAATTACTAATCCAAGCAAGGAAAATCACTATGTAAAGAAAGTTATCTAAAAGCAATAGCAAAGGTATTAACATGATATTCTGTAATAAAAATGTTGAAAGGCAAATTCTTTTCAAACTATATAACCAGGATACTAGCCAAAATCACATCAACACAGAAAAATCATCAAAGGGTGCAACAGTTTATACAAAGTAGGTTCTATGAACTCTTTCAAGTTAATATCAAAAGGAACAATGAAATACAATTTGGATGCCCATGTGGCAACAGAGAAAAATAAGAGAATGATTAAAAGGTCATATTTCCAATCAGCAATGAAGCATATCAGGTGAATTTGTACCAATTATCTCACTGCACAAGATTTGTCAAAGGGTTTTTGCTGTAAAGATAAATGAAAAGAACTTCTTGTGAGCATTTCTTTGACATTCCAGTGGAAATGGATGTACATTTAAAAATAAATGAATGCTTGTCACTTTTGAAGATTCTGAAATATAATTAGGATACATGATTCTCTTTCATTTCCAAATACAATTTTATTAATTTTATTAAGAATTTTAATTACAACAGTAAAAACTAATACAAACTAAACTTAAGATAAGATAAATGACAAAATGTACAAAAGATAAAAAGAATAAAAAGAAAAGAGAGAGAATATATAATAAAAAACATAAAGTGACTCAGCCATGTCTCTATCCCAAAGCCTAGGAGAACAGTCAGGTTTTTTTTTTAAAAAAAATCTGAACATCATTAGCTTTCATGGACAGGCAGAAAGAATCGGAAATAGTCTCTCAGTCAGGCCCTATGCCATGAAGAGCCTTATAGATGGTAATCAATACCTTGAATTGCATCCAGAAGCATGTTGCTGTCCACTGGAGTTTACAGAGCAGTAGTGTCACCTAGGCTTACTGTGGCATGCTCATCTCTGCCCACATGACTCCATGCTGGATGAGCTATGGCTTTTGAATATATTATTATTAACTTTTATTCATTAACCATGAAACTCAGTCAACTGAACATTTAAAAATGTATCAGAAATATCATGGACTGGCTCTGATAGTTGATATGGGTTGCTGCCAGCGACCAAGTATCTTCTTAAAATGTATGTTGTTCCAAGTAGCGCAGTCTTTTGCAGTTCTGCTCGTGTTATTGCAGGAAGCTGCAATTTCTTGATGTAATTATATTATTATTATTATTATTATTATTATTATTATTATTATTATTATTATTGTTGTTGTTGTTGTTGTTGTTGTTGTTGTTGTTATATTCCTTATACAATCAGTCATATATTTAGAAGATAAAAAAATACAAAGACCTGCAAATAGAAGGTGTGGCAAAAGAAAGCAAAGGTATGCCCAATAGGTCTAACAGGTGCCTTGGGTGAAATCCCAAAACATCTGGAGCACCATAGATGTTTATATTGGATTTGGAATTTTTGTCCACACATATTGAGTACTTCTCAAGGACTGATTGTTGTCTGAATATCTTAAAGGTATCATCTTAGGCATTATTATGGCTGGTCGCAGATGTTCAGATTGCATTAGGGATTTTTATTATTTTCTGTTCAGAACAATGTGAATCCACAGTTGCAAGTCCTTTAGCTGTTGTTAGCATTCATAACTACTGAGTTATTCCCAAGGACCCAGGAGATCATAACATATTGGAATAGTATATTCCAGTAGTATATATGCGGATCCAAGAAGTGTGGCCTTTTGCAAATGAAGAAAGAAATTTTGTCAATGGGCAGGCTTTTATAAGTGCCATCATTTTTTTTCAGTATGGCACCAAACGTCCTAATAAACATTGGACCACCAAGATTGGTTTATGCCATAATCTTTCAATTTTGATTTTCAGATTTTGATATTCTGTGATCTTCTCCAGTTATTTCAGGTGTTATGAGCCAAGACTTTTATCAGTCTGTATTCAGAAATGCCATCCATTGTGGAGGTCAGGTGGTCAGCAGCCTCCCTGATTTCAAAGGCTCCTAATTTTTCCATCAACTCATTTTCTTTGGCAGGTGAAAGATCACACCTAATACTATTTTTTTCTAGCTCTTTACTTTTTATTATATTGTAAGATGCCCAGAGTTGTTGTATCAGTGAGATGGATAGCATAGAAATTTAAGAAAGAAAGAAAGAATACATAAATAATATTCCTCCTATTTTTCACAGAAGAAAAACCTGTGGGATAGGTTGGACTGAGACTGACTGTCCCAAGATTTCATGCCTAATGTGTGACTACTGCTTACAGTCTCTGTGATTATGTGACTCACAGACTCTGGAAAGAGTGCATAGAAGAGCAACATAGATTATTAGGGAGCTAGAGGCTAAAACATATGAAGAACAGTAACAGGAATTGGATATGTCTAGTTTAGTGAAAAAAAGAACTTGGGATAATAAGATAGCAATGTTTCAATATTTAAGGGGCTGTCACAAAGAAGAGGGAGTCAAGCTATTCTCCAAACCACCTGAAGGTAGGACAAGAAGCAACAGATGCAAACAAATCAAGGAGAGAAGCAACCTAAAACAGGGGTAGGCAAAGTTGGCTCTTCTATGACTCGTGGACTTCAACTCCCAGAATTCCTGAGCTAGCATGATTGGCTCAGAAAGTCTGGGAGTTGAAGTCCACGAGTCATAGAAGAGCCAACTTTGTCTACCCCTGACCTAGAACTAAGGAGAAATTTCCTGACGGTGAGAATAATTAACTAGTGGAACAGCTTGCCTTCAGAAGTTGTGGGTGGCATCACCTGATGTTTTCAAGAAGAGATTAGATAGCCACTTGTCTGAAATGGTATAGGACAGTGATGGCGAACCTATGGCACGCGTGCCACAGGTGGCACGTGGAACCATATCTGAGGGCACGTGAGAAGTTGCCCTATGTCAGCTCCAGCACGCATGTGCGCTCTGGCCAGCTCATTTTCAGCCTTCTTTTCGGCCATTTTCGCTCCCCCTAGGCTTCAGAAAAGCCTCCTGAACCCTGGGGATGGTGAAAAACGGCCCAATGGGCCAACCGGAAGTTCATTTCCGAACTTCCGGTTGGACTATTTGGCTGTTTTTGCCATCCCAAGGCTTCAGGAGACTTTCCTGAACCCTGGGGATGGCGAAAAATGGCCCAACGGGCCTACTGGAAGTCCAGAGGCTTCAGTGAGGCCTGTGCGCATGCATGGGGGGGTTGTGTGTGGGGGTGTTGTGCGCATGTGTGGGGGGCAGCATGGGGGTTGTATGCATGCATGTGGGGGGAAGGGCATTGCATTATGGATGTGGGCACGCATCCATTTGGCACCTGAACCAAAAAAGGTTCGCCATCACTGGTATAGGATGTCCTGCTTGAACAGGAGGTTGGACTAGGAGTCCTCCAAGGTCCCTTCCAACTGTATTATTCTGTTCTGTTGTTCATTCTCCTGCTTTCTGGGTCAGGACTTTCACCACTCCACCAAATTGGCTTTACTTAAACGTTACTCCAAGTGAACTGTGTACTTTGAGCACCATTTATTTAAGGTAAATATTTCCTTTTACCACATCTTAGTGGATATTGCCAAAATTATACACGTGAATGAACCTTTGAATCAGAGCCTTCGGAATGAAGGAAAGGGTTTTTTGCATGTTTTGTTCTTTTAGTCACTTGCCAAAACAAAGAGGTATGTATATTTGTTAGAATATTAGCATCATTATTCTGGGGAGTAACTATGATAATGACCAAGAAGATTGAGAGATCACAAAATATAATAAAATATTTATTAGACAAATATTGACTAACATCTGCACATATAATTTAGTCTAAAATAACCTTACAGATCACTAATGTTCACTTTATTCAGTTTATGGATAAATGGAAATCATTTTCCATTCAATAAAGAGCAGTATCTTACTAAAACAAATAGATGAATTGAAGCTCAAGTAGCATCAATCAATTTCTGTGAAAATTAATTATTCCATTAATAACTATATTGATTAAATCTTACTTTAAAAGCATGTCAGACAATGTGACTCATTAATTTCACTTGAGACCCCAGTCATGTATATCAATTGATTTTTCCCAGATGGCAATGTTTTCTTGCAGTTCTCAGTTCACTCTCTGTTTCAACTATAGTAAAACTTTGTGAAATTAAACATTTCTCTAAAGAATAAAAGCCACACAAGCTATCAATTATTGTATGGTCTGGACCATACAGAATTTATTATTATATTTCTTATTGTATATACCAGTGATGGCGAACCTTTTTTTCCTCGGGTGCCGAAATAGTGCGCACGCCGCTATCACACACACATGTGTGCCCACACCCATAATTCAAAGCCCCCCCACTCGCCCCACCCCCCTGCGCATGTGTGCACGACCCCCCCACTCCCCCATTTCCCGACTTCCAGTGGGCCCGGTAGGCCCATTTTTTGCCCTCCCCAGGTTCCAGAGGCTTTCTTGGAGCTTGGGGAGGGCGAAAACGCTCTCCCTTGCCACCCTGGAGGCCCTCCGGAGGCCGAAATCGCCCTCCCAGAGCCTCTGCGCAAGCCAAAAATCAACTGGCGGGCATGCACATGCATGCTGGAGCTGAGCTAGGGCAACAGCTCGCGTGCCAGCAGATATGGCTCCGCGTGCCACCTGTGGCACCCGTGCCATAGGTTTGCCATCACTGGTATATACTAATAAAATGATTGTAATTAAAATAATTCCCTATTAATTATTAATAAATCCCACATTAAAAGTCATACTTTTGTATAATTTTATCATGTTTAGATATAATAGAAAACTATATCATGATCCCCTCTAAATTAAGGAAAGTCAAAAATTTCCTGTCAAGAAAGATTCTGGAAGACCAGTGTGATAAAAAAGAAATGCTCTTTTTAAAAAAGAAGCTGAATTTACAAATATCTAGAAAAGGAAAAGGATGTGCTTTAGCATTAGAATGTTTTGTAACTAGTCATTTCATGCAACTTCTGGTTGTACAACCAACACATGAATCAGCTGAGTAAAATAATAGTGTGAAGAATGCAAGAAATTACTTTCCACACTTAAAGCTTGTTTCCAGTTATCTCATCAAATCTGAAAGCTTGAAGAACACTGAGTTGATATATTGACAACACATGAGGTTTTCAGACAGGAGATCTTCCAAGTCGTATTTAGAAAGATCAAGAATTGAAAGGAACTTTATGTATACTTAAGGCTGGTTTCTACTGTTCTAGTCCTTAAATCTTGAGGTACAATGCATACTAACCTTCTCATAGTGTACCCTGGGAAACTTGACTTTGTCACAGCTAAATAATCTACACATTCTGGCTGCTGAATCTCACAAGGATCTCCCAACAAGAAGCAGCAGCATGAGTACCGAAAATAAAAACAATGGTTAATGCTGCATTTTGTTATGCCATACAAACTAAACAAATAACTTAAATCTTAAGCAAGATAAATTGTAAAAAGCCATATTTTTTTAACCTCAAGATATCAGAATACCTATGAGTGTTTATGATGTATATAGTACAGTTCCACAGGTTTATATTTATTCACCATATCTTTATCATTTTACTATTTTAATGAAAGATAGAAGTAATAAATAGATTAGAAGGTAATTTACTTGTTATATATAATTTCTGTTTTATGATATTCTTATTCCCTTCTTAATTTTTTGATTTTTTTATCTATGCATTTTTCTTAATGAATCTGCATTATATATATTTTTTTCTCTTTTTCTCTTATGTATACTTCTGGCATTTAACCATCTGCTTTTACCTTTAACCAGATAAATGCTTTTGTTTTGCTCAGCTATGCTACATCTATTAGAGAAATGGTATCAAATTCAGAAAGTAGCAAAGGCTATGGGAAGAACTGCTATGGCTCTTGTAACCTCGTCGTTGCTATGGCAGCTGAGAAAAGCCAATATTGGGCAAGCTAACTGAAGATGATGGAGTTATCTAGAGGTGGTTGCTGGACTGATGGCAAACTCCACCGTCCCCTTCTTGTTGTCTGCTCTCTACCTATCCATTTTTCTTTTTTGGTGATCATATAGTTTTGGCAATCGTGTTCTTTTTCATTGCTTATTTTATTGTTCTATTACCTTGCTTCTGTTCTGTTCACACTCACACCGAGAATAGCTCCAGGGCAAGACAGGTGGAAAATAAATTTAATGAATAAAATAAATAAACAATATAAAATTACATCAGCAATCATTGCATGCTGCATGGGATGCCGACATCGACAGATCACTCTCCTCTTGGAGCCATGATTATTGTGCCCTGTTAACTAACAAATACGGAAAAATATGGAATCCTTCTAGTAGTCTTCAGGTGCGTAAACTTCAGAACATGAAAAATAGAAGCTATCTATTAATTCAAATGACATATTCAACATCCAATAAAAAGAGAATTTAAAGAGATCCTCAGTAAAAGGAGCTATGCTTCCCAGTATTTAAATTTCCATTTTTAGTTATACAAATTTCCTCCACACTCTCATTGGAAATCAATTATTTTACTGATTTATTTTTAACCGTTCTTCCTTTTAAAGCAGCAAGATATATTGTATAACTGTCCCCAAACTCTGAAGAGCATTAACTTTAGCATGCTGCAATGCACTTCCCACATCAGTTTTGGAGGATTGATATAAGAAAAAATCATATGAGCTGAGATTGTCTTCCTGTAGACAAGGGGGTATCAGAGCTACAGCTCATTTCCTACTCTATTGTAGCTTCTATAAGGACTTATATAAACTTTATAACATCTCACCTGATGAAATACCCAGGAAATACTGATTATTTTTCATGTACAATTGCTGCTATCAGATCAATACAATGTAGTTTCTCTGAGTCTTGCTAAAAAATTTTATACTGATTGAAAAATTAGACAGACACTGACTGCTCACTGATAATCCACCACTAATCATAATATATTATCTTGTCTTTTTTCTATTATTATTTTTTAATGTTTTTATTTGTAGTGCTGATTTGTGACACTAATAAAATTATCTGTTTTATTTTTTTAACCCATTACTTGCATATAGAAAATGACACAACAGATAACATTAGAGGAACACAGTCTTCTTCCCTTGTAATGTTTAACAAGAAATAGTTTTGCGTTTAGACTTCAATCCAATCATAGAAGAGATTTCAGATGATTTCAGATATTTTATTGCATCTTTCCAATTTGAATCCCTTTTCCAAACTTAGTGAAGAAAAGGGCAAAACTCTAATTAAAGCTATAGAAGCTTAAATGGAAAATAGTATACAAATGCAAATTTGGGGTTTTCAGTCATAGACCACTGCTTAATTTAGAATGAGAGGGAGCAAAGTTAGTTCAAACTTTGGGTCAAATAAAGTAATTGAACAATTACTTTTGTGTGTGTATGAAATAATTTGAAAAATGTGTCTGAGATCAAACAAATTAATTTTGTCCAGCCAATCTTTTGATCCTCTAGAAGTAGAAGAATCCTTGTAAGAAATGGGAAAAATGATAATATAAATAAGATCAAGATGCAACAAAGAAGCATGTGCATCTTACTCTGCCATATGTTTTTGCTAGGAGATTGTATTATGTCTAAATAAATGTATTTTCTATTGAATGGCACTTGCCTGATACTTCTTTTTTACAAAATCTTTATTCTAATCCCTGGCTTGGCATTCCCTTGAGAAGAAAAATGCTTGGTAAGCAAACTGAAAGTAATTTTTAAACATTATTTCAAATATTGATGCTTTAGTTAAAAAAAAGGTGAAAGGAATAAAACAGTATATTTGCAGGAAACAATTCTAAGTTGCTAACCTGGGACAAACGTCCGAAAATCATCTTTTTTAAACATAATGAAGAATAAAGTATTTTTTTAAAAAAATAGTGATCTAAATAGTGTCTCCACCATTATAAATAATCTAGAGTAGGATATAACACATAAATTATAAAGGAGAGCAGGATTTCTACATTACAAATATATTACTAAAGAGCTAATGAAAAAAATCAGTTACCAAATAAAATCCTTTATTTATACTACAATCTGACCAGGCTTAAAAATATGTACATATTGCTAATAAAAGAAAAAAATTCATAATAACAATAATACAAAAGAATAAATAATTATAGAGCTGCCTTTACATCAATGCATATATGGAAACAGAACATATACACAAAAGAATACACAACAACATATCTTTCAGTTTTTTACACAAAAAGAAGCATGTGATTCTGTGGGATGAAAAGAAGAAAACACAACTTTTAGCTGGCTTGTTACTGAAAGATTTGCATATGTCAGGCATGGCTATTTTAAGAATTGTGTACACGAAACATGGAGATTTGCAAAAATCCTGTATATAGATATTTCTTATCTATATACTGAAAAAAGGATGGGAAAAGGTCAAATATGACTCATTCATTTGCTACTATAATCACTATTAAAGTAAGATAACTGTAGTAACATTTAGCAGTATGCAATGCTTGCATTTAATTTCATAGTAGTCTAACTTCCTTTAATCTGAACCTTCCTATAAAATTAGTAGCAGTCTATTACCCCAGAGATAAATAATGAGAATTGCAGTCCAGCATCTCTGGAGGAGCACCGTATTAGTACATACTTTGGTAATCTACTGTGATATTGTTTGAATGTCGATCAATAATGGGTTTACCTATTAACTTTTGGGAGGAATAGTAAATAGTGACATGGGAAATAAATACTTCATTTAAATATTCATTGTTTTCCAGTACATTCATTTCTGGCACAACATTAGCCTGGCTGATTGTATCACTTTGGAGATATATGTATTATTTTGTAGGAGCATAATTCAGAGACTGACAATAGCATGGATCCAAGAGAAGAGCCTGTAGCAATAGCAATAGCACTTAGACTGATATACCATTTCACAGTGCTTTACAGCCCTCTCTATACAGTTTACAGAGGCAGCATATTGCCTCCAACAATCTGGGTCCTCATTTTACCGACCTCGGAAGGATGAAAGGCTGACTCAACCTTGAGTAGGCTAGACTCCAACTGCTAAACTGCAGGCAGTTATATAGATGAAGACATATTAAATTCTGTGTGATATAAATATTGGAGGAGCATGGCACATTGAGAGAGGGGAGGGGAGGGAGGAGGGAACCTATCAGATGCTGTTTATACAGTGCATGGTGCTATTCTATTTAATCATATAATCAAAGTCCATTTCTGATAGGCTTTTGAATAAAATACAATGATGGCATTACATAGATGTTCTCAAAGGGTCCTTTAAGAATGTAAAATAGCACTGAAGGAATTTTTTTTATGGAGGGAGGTATTTTGCTTTTTAGAAAATGATGATTGATGTGTTTCTCATTAACTTATCAACTACCAGCTAGTAGCAAAAAGTTAGAATTTGTGTCTCTCTTGGCTACCATCTACTTGTTGGATAAGATTTGTGCATTCAAGATGCAGCCACTTGATACATTGATGGAGAGCTGAAGTTTGAAAAATTATTTTACTGATTATTGTGTCACATCACAGCATACACACAATCTGGTCATCCAAAAGTATAGGAGGAAAAAAAGCTGTATGCTGAAGCCATATTTGTACCAGATTACATTCTCTCTCAAATATTCAGTTTTCTCAAACATGCTCTACGCACATTTTCGAAACATACTTAAACATATTTCAAAAATGTATACTGTTTTATTCTAACAAAATGTACATACATTCTTTTGTCTAAATGAATTAGTCATTTTTGTTTTCTGAACATTCAGTTAAAAAGAAATTCTTTTTCTCTCATTTAAATAACTATTTATAAATTTTGGTACATTTGTATATTACAAAATTTGACATATTACTACCGGTAGATTTCTGTGGGTCAGCTAACATACAGATGTGTATTGCAGCCTGGTAAGATTGTGTTCAAAATCAAGGCTTGAACAAATTAGAAAAGAGGAATTGTTTTTAATTATATTAATTTTATCCTGTAATTTTTGACCACACTAAGCATTCCTATTTACATATATATTCAACAGTAAATCTCACTGTGGGTATCTACTGTAAGTTTACTCAATAAACATCAACCAATAATTAATGAAAATTCTGCTGTTAATATCTTCAATAATTATCAAATAACTTCTGGGAATACTTTTTAAAATACATATTGCTTGCAAAACTTCACACTGTAAATTAAAACTTTTCCCAGGGATAAGACAGAAGAGCCAATTAAGAACCAATTAAGGCTAAATCTAGATCAGTGTTTCTCGACCTTTGCTGCTTGAAGCTGTATGTACTTCAGTATGTACATATAGACTTGGAATAAGTCTTCCATTCCTATATAGTTTTGCACAAGACATTCTTTATGAAATTTGCATGTATTTCAGTGACAACAGATGGGAAATTCATTCTTTTCATTCCATTTAGAAGTAAAGAAACACAAGGAGTATGTCACTGCTTGTAAGCTTGTAAGCTATTATGAAGAAGACCAGACAGGAAACACAACCAGATCAAATACCACAAAAAGAGCCGTGGTGGTGCAGTAGTTAGAATGCAGTATTGTAGGCTAATTCTGCCAACTGCCAGCAGTTTGATTATCACCGGCTCAAGGTTGACTCAGACTTCCATCCTTCCAAGGTTTTTAAATGAGGACCCAGATTGTTGGGGGCAATATGCTGACTCTGTAAAACTCTTAGAGAGGGCTGTAAAGCACTGTGAAGCAGTATATAAGTCTAAGTACTATTGCTATTAGTTAATTCTATTTTATTGCAATGCTACTGTACATTAACAGCATCTTGCAAGTCTGAAAGTAAATTCTCCCCCTGGTCTCCTTTACAGGCCAAGAAACTGCAAGGACTTGTGCAGGCAGTTTTCAAGAATCAGGCATGATTGAATGGGGAAAAAAAAATGTAGAAATTGAAGGAGGAATGCTGTGTTAGTCTACGGTAGCCCAAAGTCAGAAAGAATAAGTTGAAAGACTTACCGTATTTTTCAGATTATAAAACACACCTTTTCCCCCCTAAAAGAGGCTGAAAATTTGGGTGTGTCTTATACTTCGAATGTAGCTTTTTTGAAGCTTTTTTTTCAGCCCTAACAAGGTGCTTACCGCTCTTACTGGCTTGCAGGCTTTTTTCATTGCTACTCCCTCCGAAGAAGGTTTTTTTCAGCCTTAACCAGGGGATAAAATAATGTGCTAAAGCTGACCAGACTAAGGACGCTATCCAGATAAATACCTGCTAGGCAGATTTTTTCCCCCTATTTTCCAAAAACTAAGGTGTGTCTTATACTCCAGTGTGTCTTATACTCTGAAAAATACGGTATATCAACTTTGAAGTCATATTGTAAACAATTGCTTCCTTTGAAATACTAAATATGCTGAGTACCGTAAATATAAAGAAGAATTTTTGGTGACTTCAAGATAGGTTTTATGTTTGTTAGATTGATTGATTTTATTCCTGAGACATGCTTGCACAAGTCCCAGAAGTTCTTTTGCCAAGATTTTTCAGAAGTGGTTTGCCATTGCCTCCTTCCAAGGACTGAGAGACAGTGGCTAACCCAAAGGCACTTAATAGCTTTCTGCCTAAGGAGGTACTGGAACTCAAGCTCTTCTGGTTTCTAGCCTAAAGCCTTATCCACTTCACTAAACCAGCTTTTAAAAATAAATTAGTCATCTCAAAAATAGCTTTTTCAAGCAAATCAAATCCTGGCTTTCTTAGAAATAAGCTTACTTACTCTTGAACAAATTATAGTCTTTAAAACATATCCCAAAGCCTAATTAGAAATCAGCCTCTTTGAAATTTGCTTCCAAGTTGTATATGAATTTGTGGCTCCAATGTAACATTTTAACTGATATTTTTGTGCTGCAATTCTTACAACATAAGTGCTATTTTTTATTTGTACCCCACTTCTTTCTCAATGATAGTTGTTCAAGTTAATTAGCAGAATACAAAAAAAATCAATAAAGATGCAATGAAAAGATAACAAAGCATCATTGAAAACTCTGCAATGAACACAAACAAATCATCATCTCAACTGAATAGCTAAAATACAATTAGCCAATAGTTTTTATATGTTGATGAAGAATGGCACAGTGGAAGCTGGCATGACTACCTTGGCAGGCAGTTCTGAAATCTGGGAACACATCCTGAAAAAGCCTTCTCATACCCTCAAGTCTATTTTAGATGTGTGTCATATGCTCAAATCTGATTATATCTTAGTTAGAAACAGTTGGGCAGGAATCAAAACCTACATTTTCTGTGCAAGTATAATCTACTCTGACTTTCAATGACCAGAAATATGTCTCCTGCTTTGATTAAGCTTCAATTTATTTTCCCTCAATCCTGCAAACATTAGATAAGAATCAGGGGTGGGTTGCTCACTTACCTCGCTGCCGGAGCCATGCGTGCACTTCTCCAAGCTTTGGGGGGGTGCGCACTCACTATGCGCACATGTCCCGTTGCACAATTTTGCTTCTGCGCATGCGCGAAAACAAAATCGCACTGAAATCTTGCGAAGGGATGCGTGCGTGTGCAAGATTTCGGTGCGATTTTGCTTCCGCGCATGCGCGGAGGCAAAATCTTGCCAAAATCTCTTTCACGCACACGTCCCCTCATGAAATTTCGGCGCGATTTTGCTTCCATGCATGCGCGGAAACAAAATCGCCCCAAAATCACCGAAAATCACCAGAAAAAAATGGTGATGCGCCAGGTGGACCGGCAAAGAGGGCTCTGGAGCGGTTGCACAATCCGCCGCTCCCTACCGGAACTGCACACCGGGCAGCTCTGGCAGAACCCACCTCTGATAAGAATTCAAAAGTTAAAACAGGTTGCTTTGAGTTTGATGAAAAGGAAAGAAAGATAAACTGACTTTGTAATATGTTTTTAGTTGTATAATCTTGAAGATCATCGTGCATACAATGCTAAAGAATAGTAACAATAGAATTATCTATTAATACTAGTTAATATGCTTCACTATTCTAATCAATCTTATGCTTTATTATTACCATATTATACTAATATGTTTATAAATCCTAAATTAACAAAATTGAAATTTGAGAAAATGTTTGATTTATTAAATAGTTGAGAATTACAAATGGTCATATTATCAAATTATGATTTAATTGAATTTGACAGCTATTTACAAAGTTTATAACTCTAACTATTTGCAGAAACTTTGGCTCTCAATATCAACATGTTGGACTTCTGGCAATATGGTCTTATAATTAAAAAATCAGAAAAATATTTGACATCTAACAGATTGCAGATCTATTTCCGTTACCACAGCACCAGCACTTAAAGGAGGTTCTCTTCTAATATGCACTTGCACATACTCACAAACTTGTATTTCATGTGAATATGAATGAAAATTTGTTCTGAGGTAATTTTAAAGTAATAATCTTTTCTCATCATCTTATTTGATTCACAAGTGTATATGGCATAAAAATAAAAATGAATGTCAGCTACAGATGACGGCACATCAAACACCACACATTGTAATGATCATTTTCATTCTATTACTGTCACAAATAATTGACATAAATATTGTAACTGTGGAATTACTATAAAATTAATATACCAGTGAAAATATCAGATAACTGTTGAATTAATCTTTCAAGAAATATTCAAAGACCATACGTTCAGTATCTGCAACAATCATTGTTCTGCCATTAGTGAGATTTTGTTCAACAATAAAAGAGCAGCTTCAAGCTTTTAATTCATTGTCCACAGACTACTGTACAATAATAAATGCTATAATATAACAAATGGAATTGAAAGCATTACAAATATATTATAATGCGCTTCTCCTGTCTGTTCCTGTATCTATAATCAAGGAGTTTCTGTAAAATAGGAACCATGTTAGTAGGAGATTGATCATGCAATATTGGAATTCAACATAATGCAAGCACAAGCAATAAAACAAAGTCAAACTATTTCAATAAACTTAGAGAGAGCTTTGAAAGGATTCCATGAATGAGAATCCTCAAGGGAAAACAACCCAAGAAGTCTGGGAAACTTTGAAAAGTTTCATTTTATATTGCAACTGGTCATGAAAAAAATGTCATCCTTTGTACAATGATGTGCAGAGTTAAACTTTATGTTTCCAAGTCAGAACTGTGTATTGTAAAAACCCAGGTAGTCCATAAGTGCTGTGTACATGACACTATATATGCATCTGGAACTTTTAGCTATACTATCCCCAAAGTTCTTGCCTTCTCTCAGCCATTCTACGAGGAGTAGGATTTACCTGCTGTGAAAGGATGTAGACTGAAGGGTAAATGGGTAACCCACACAATCCTAGTGTTTTTTGCTTAAACATAGTATTGTCTTTTTATGCAGGTCTCCATGTATTTCAAAGCTGAACAGAGAAAAATTAATGTTCATTTTCTCACAAGATACATTGAAATCAGTATTATTACTCTGTACCAGTTACCAGAGTCTCCCCTAATTAAGAACACCACCACAATCGTTACAGAAATATTTGGGTAAATATACTAAAATCTTATGAATCTGAAGTTACAGAGACAACAAATCTGTCATTGAGTTACATCTTGCGGAAAATTCCAAGGACAAAATATTTGGTCTTACAAGATGAGAAGCTGAGTGAATTGTACAGTACAATATTTATCACAGCATGCTTCCAACTTTCATCTGCTTGCTAAATAGAAATTGTACATTTGCTGTACTTTGTCTTCAAGAGAAAATAAGGCACCTGTATGGGTGTTAGAATGGGTTAGAATGGACAACTTTAACAGCAGATGCTTATTTAAAGATAAAACAATAGTAACTATGTTATTCCTTGTGATAGTATTTAAACAGAAATTCACACGTTTCCACATTCATTGAGGAATCATCTCAAAAGAAGCAGGCTAAAAAGAAGCTACAGACTTGATTTCATTTTCTGTTCCTGTAAGAAGAGAAATAGCAATGCTATGTATGCCTAGAGCCATATTGGTAGAAAAACAAAATTATGCTCGATGAAAAATTAGCTATCTGATTGTAATGACTAGGCAAGCTAGCCCTACTTCCATTTACCCACATCTCTGTTTCAATCAGCGGTGGGTTGTTCCCGGTTCGGACCGGTTCTTAGAACTGGTAGCATCAGCAGCAGCAGGCTTCACCCACCCACCGCATCACGCTCAAGCACGCACACAAACCGGTAGTAAAGGGTTTTAGAACCCACTATTGGTTTTAATCCATTTTTCACTGCCTAAGGCATAGCTTCTGATCACATATGTAAGAAAATTACCTATATCGCTCTCTTTCTATTAGTTTATAAAAAGTTTTGTACTTTTTATAAAAGTGCAGAAGCTGGTTATTTTGACTAGAAAAGAAGTTGTGATATTTTCCTGAGTCCTTGATTAAAGACTGGAGTCTGCAAGAAACTCGCCAAAAATTCTTAGAAGCAAGCAGTGGCTTTCGATGTAAGAATCCCTTTATATTTAACAGGTGTGCAAATAAGTCAATATGTTAGAATTGGAATTTTTATCTTTCCCTGCATTTCTGTTTAATCTTTAATCTCCCTGGTATTTATTCATCTGTGCAAGCTCAGTAATTGTATATTTTTGCAACCTGGAATATCTTTACAGTAAATTATGTCCATGTTAGCAGCAGCATCTTTTGGTTTATCCAAAGTCATATATTTTATTTATATTTTGCTATAGGAGAGGCTTTCAGGAGAAGCTGTGATTTGAAAAGCATTATATTTATACAATAAATGTCTTTTGTATGACTATTCAAGGCAAAAATAAAATTTAAAAAGATCACATTTCTTTTTTAAAAATAAAGTTTGATCTTATTTATTTCTTGTGAGATTGGCCTATCAACAAACAGAATAGTGGGGAAAGAGCTGATTTATCTAACTACATGACCTAATGCACAAAGCACTTTCATATTTAATGTTTCTTCTTCTTCTTTTCCCTTTTAAACTAATGAGAAAAGCAAGGACGGTTGCACAAACTTTATCTTTCCCACTAAGTAAAGTATCTCCCTATAAAATAAGTGGTGATAGCATAAATTATCAACCAACATACCAAACCATCAGGCAGAACAAGAATACTTAGACCTCCTCTTCTTTGTGGCAGCCATTTAGATATTGGAACACTGCTATCATGTCACCCCTACTCTTTCTTTTCATTAAATTAGATATATTCAGCCAATACTCATGTTCTGATGCTGACCCACAAGGCATAAGATAAAAGATATTTTGATGCAACACTTAACTTAGTGGAATGTGGAACTTCACTTAGTGAAGATGCACAGCAGCAGGTAGTTCTGCTTGAGTTCTGCCATTATTCCAGTACATGACTTTCACCAATTAAAATACCAGAAGACCGAATAACCTGCAAGTTAATTTCACTTTAATAGCTAAGTATATTTGAGCGCAATTGCCCTAATCAAATAAGGACAATTATTTATTTCTTCAAAAACATATCAAGTAAGATAATTTTAGATACAATCAAATGGTGCACCTCAACCATAAAGGAAACCAACCCTGGCTGTTCTTTGGAAGAACAGATACTGAAGCTGAAGTTCAATACTTTGCTTATCAAAGTCTCCTCACTGTCCGACTCGGGTGCCAGCTGCACAGGCCGCTGGCACATCACCACATCAGCCTCTTCGCTGTCAGAATCAGCTACCAGCTGCACGGGCTGCTGGCAGGCCACAACAATAATATAATGTATCAGCCAAGAAATTAAAGTAGGAAATTCCTGTTAGGAACAGTAGCTGAAAGTTGTGGAAACTTCTTTCACAACATGTGCTGTTTACTATGAAATTCACCTCCTTTTGTTCCTGGGACCACCCTTGGGAATCTGCCTGTCAGGTGGAAAAATGTTGCTGAGAATATATTATTTTCACTACATGGTGCCCAAGAGCAAAAGCAGCATGGGAGAAAGTAAAATAAAAACAACTCTACACAGTTCAGTTGCATGAAACAACTTACAAATATTATTTTATCGCATTCTGCAGTCTGCATTCATCGTGATAGTCAACCCTTAAGGGAACCCTTGGAACCTCAGTACAGTGGAACTCACAAATTACTGCCTAGGCTTACTGTGTACAAAAACAGAAAAGAATAGCTTTTAGCTCTAAGAACAATATGGAAGATATAGCACAAAGAAAAGTAATGAGGATTCACCATCTAAAAAAGTTGCAAAAAGAATTTGTTGTAAGCAGATATTCAGCAAATAAGATAAGAACATTGCATAGGCTGCAGACAAGACTTTGAATAGCCCATGCTGAAATTTTCATATGCCTGTGAAGCTCTAGAATAAGCTACAATGTATTCATTTGTTTTGTTTTACACAGAGAAGTTCAAAAACTCATAGTTGAACACTAGTCGTAAGAGCTGAAGTGGTGCAGTGGTTAAATGCTGCGACTGCAGGCTGACTGCTAGTTCAGCAGGTCAGCTGTTCAAATCTCACTAGGCTCAAGGTTGACTCAGCCTTCCATCCTTCCGAGGTCGGTAAAATGAGGACCCAGATTGTTGGGGGCAATATGCTGAACTCTGTAAACCGCTTAGAGAGGGCTGTAAAGCACTATGAAGCGGTATATAAGTAAAGTGCTATTGCTATATTGCTATAGTCTTGTTGCAGCTCCAGAGGAGGTGCCTAGTTATCTGGAAATGGATTGAATTTCTTGGACTTGAGGAACTGAACACCTGTTTAGAACTATGAATTCGGTCATCTGCTCTTTAGATCTATACCCCCCTGGCTTGTTTAAGCAGTCTTTGGAAGAGGCTCACCTGAATGGGTACCAGTGGTGGTTAATTGTGTGAGTGAAGAGGTTTTTTTTTTAATCTATTAAAAACTTCGGTTAAACTCTTTTCAACAATTCATTGCTGGGTCCCACCATACTAGAAAATTTCTGTTCAGTATCTAACCTCCTCTTTCTGGGAAAGATGGTTGAATACGTGGTTAGGTAGCAGCTTCCTGGAAGAAGCAGACTATCTGGATCCTGCTCAGTTGGGATTGAAGTCTGGGTAGGGGATAGAACTGGCATTAATCGTGCTTTTTGATGACCTCTGGTGAGGATGGGATGGGGGTTGTGCATCCATCTTTGTCCTACCTGGCCTCCTGGTGGTATTTGATACCATTAACAATATTGATACCATTAGCAATATTGTCAGTTATGTGTGTTTCTGGACCAACATGTTACATCCCTGCTCTGAAAACTGTATTGGTTGCCAGTTTGCTTCTGCGTCCAATTCAAGGTGCTGGTTTTGATCTTCGAAGCCTATATGTAAAGAATAGATGACGGCAATTATCCAGAACTAGTCAATTCTAGACCAGAAGAGTCAGTTTTAGCACAAGAAATATAAACTGAACTCCAGTGTTGAAAAACTGGAACTCTCAGCTTTAAGCTGAGTTATTGTAGATATTGTTACTGTGAATTGAAGATTTTTATTTTGAAAAAGTATGGATTATTTTATTATTTCTAAGCTGTGGGTGGTAGAAGTAGGACTAACATTAAGATAGATTTCCAACCTATTTTCTTTATAAAGTCTAAGTCTAAAGAGATACAATACATTTTCTAGATATATAAAACAGCAAACTGACAGTTGTATCGCTATAGACCACAAACTGAGAGAAACAATTGAAATGTATCATGCTGCTAAACCATGCATATTTCAGACAAAAAGAGTGACCTACTGGAAGTTATGAACTAAACTGTGATACTTGGCAGTAACATTAGTGTGCAAAAATCACTAACTTAAACACTGCAGGAGTCATTCTGAAAGTACATCACATATCCAGGAAAAAAATACTATGTTGTACAATTTTACAACAAAGAGAGTGGGAGAAGCAGTATTTGTATCAGGCAGAATATGAATGATCAGAAACACAATGTTCAGCAATGTACAAAGACAATCCAATGTCTTTGTATAAAGTTTATTCTTATTTAAGAGTAAACAACTTTATGGAAAGAAATCTGCATGAGATATTTTAATATGAAGCACAGAACAGTTTAATTACAGAATATAAAATTAATATATCATTAGAAATTAACTTTCTGTTAAACAGGTATTATTGCCCATTCTTCATAAAAGAATAGCCAAATTACCAGAAAGAGCAAGATGCAAAATATTCTGAATGATAAATTTAGTGTGATTTCATTTAACAAACTTACCAGTTTGTTAAATTGGTATATTGATTTTACTATTCTATGACTGAAAAAAACCCACTTCTTTAGCGTGACATGTTGACTCAATGGTTAAGATGCTAGGCTTTTCGGCTGAAAAGCCGGCAGCCCAGGTTCAGTCCACCTTCATATCTTTCTTTTATTTATTTATTTATTTATTTGGAAATTCTTCTATGCCGCCCTACTCCCTAAGGACTCAGGGCAGCGTACATGAATTTTAAAGAACACCAAACAATAAAATCATTTAAAAACAATTTTTAAAAAGTTAAAAAGGACATACAACAGCATGCATACATGGAGGAGACCTCAGATGTAAAATTGTCTCAGACCCCTGCCTGCAGGAAGAGCCATGTCTTAATGGCTTTTCGGAAGGCCAGCAAGGTGGGCCACAAGGTTTTAAATAAACCTGAAATGTACTTTTTTTAAAAAAATGTATGTATAAAATATATACAGCTTATATCAAAAGGCAGCTCCTATATCTTCTATACTCAAGTTGAAACTTGAGTATTCTGCCTTTGACAGTATTTAAATACAACCTTCAGCCCCTCTGCTTACTTAATTTCCCCTGCAAAATGAAATCAATTCAGCTTAAATGCATAGTTAATGTCTATGTCTCATTGATTTCAATAAAAATTAAATATGTCTGGTTTTCCCATACATTCCTAATCTTCTCTCATTTATTTTGCAATACCTCTCTAAGGTACACCATTAATCATCTTATTTTACAGAAGTGATCTAAGAATAAAAGAATAAGTCACTAAGAGAATTCATGGTTGAGTACAGATTTTGTTTCCAGATAGGCAGAGTAAATTTCACATTTCTCTTATGAAGAGTGGACATATTTGGATATATGCAAGTTATTCCTGCCTGCCACTGACTATATAAATACATATCTATATATGCATGCACGTACACATGCACACACACACTGCTATTGGCAAAATGGCAAAAGTGGTTTCTCATTCTTCCTTCTCAGTATTTTTTCCATACTCCAAGCTTACCCTAAAGCTCTGGATTTTTAAGTGATCTCCCATCTAAGTACTAATCGTGTCTTGAATATGTCATCAAAAGAGATGATAAATGCTCAACCTACTACCATTTTTAGATGTGCATCTGTTTTTACTACAGCCAAAATAGCTACTACTAAATCTCTCTCCAACCATCTTCTCTGAAATGAACATATGCTGAATGTCAGCAGCTTATTCAAAAAGATAAGTAATTATTTTATCTTGGTTCGCTGCAATGATTTTATTTAAACTTTGTATGTTTACTTTTCTTCTTTCCAAAATATGCATTTTTATATCTAGAGATTTGTCTTTATTTATTTTATAAGGATTTTTTTTCATTAAAACTTCTATAGGCTAAAGCAAAATTCCAAATTCTCATTCCATAGAAATCAGTCTAGAAACAAGAGAAACATTGCAAAGAACTTCAAGATCACACACAAAAAAAGAAATAAAAAACCCATTAATCCAAAACGCAGGAGGAAAAGAATTTGAAGGTGATGTTCACTGTTTCCTCATTTAGTGGCCACAATCCAATCCTTAGATCAGAAGGAAAATGGCCATTAAACTAACATGAGTGAGAGAGTGAAAGATAAATATAGAAAAATTGTGAAGATCCTTGGTTGCTGCCATTTCTTAAGCAGTTTTCCCCTAATTTCAGCATGCTTTGTCAGACACATGTTATGCACATAAGCACAGGCACTGGTTGGAAAATGATTTTTATTTTATTTTTTTAACCACTGTATTTACAAGTAGTCACTAAACAATGAGTGGCTTTATATGAAATAGGATAGATTTTCTGTGTACTTCTGTATTCAGAACTTTTATATATGATCTCCTAGTTTTATGCAATAAACCTTCATATTGTGTCTGCTTAGGAATCTGAAGCTGGGAGGGAAAGACAATGATATACCCATGCCCAATAAAATGTCTTGTCAAGACCTTCCTTATGTGTAATATCCTTAGTATTTTCAGAAGGGTCAATGTTGCATGTTGAGGTGATTCCTTTCTTCTTAACTTTATTAGATGTGTTTCTATATTTTTATTATTATAAGCATTTGTAGCCTTGTAAATAGGTGGCATATACATTTTCCTAAGTAGATAAATAAGATCCTTCCCTTCCCTTCCTCAATCCCAATTAATCCAAACAAATTTAACTACTGACTTCAGTTGTGATATACTTCTGATTTTAGAAGTTCTACAAATTTCATTTTAATGGTAGGTGGAAGTTAATGCAGAGACACACAACTACATTTTAAAATTGTTTCTCACACTGCCAGTCTAGAATATCCTATCATTGTTTTATAATCCTACCACACATGCACTGTTCTTCTCTAAATGAGATTAATCAGTTGTATTTATGACAAAGATCAAAGGATTCCCAGATATTTCCCAGCATCACGTCAGGAATATAAGCATGAACCTCTTATCTTTATCATTAACAGTCCAGAAGAATAGCATTGCTAGGTCTAGAACATAATGAGAAATCATTTCAAATGGATATAAAAACTTGATTTCCATCTGGAAGCTGTATTAAAGAGTGAGAAAGGCTGTAACCACAGGTGTCAAACTGGCAGCCCATGGGTCAGATGTGTCACTTGCAGGCCACGCCTACCCCAGTTCCATGAAGGGGAAAAAATGTCATGATACATCACGTGACGGCAATGTGACGCCCTGAGTTTGAGACGTGTTCTGTAACCAAAATTTTGTTTAAATCAGAGCATAGCTACCTTCTCAACATGTGAAATATTTCAACTTAAATTTACTGCAGCTGCCATTTCAGTGCTAATACTTTTAGATTGTTAAAAGAAATAAGCTACAGAAGTCAACATGTTGTATTAGTTTACTGTCAGTGGACAAAGTAGATAGTATGTGCCTTCTGAAGGCAGCTGCAACATTTCAATTTAAATATAATTGAATTAAAGTTATAGCATAATTTAGTAAATAGTCCTAAAGGTGCTTCCCCCCCCTTTTTATGAGTTTAGAATATGAAATACAAAAATACAAAAGAAAACAGTAGGAAAGAGAGGGGAGAGAAAAGGGAAGGGAAAAGTATAGGAAAAGGGGGAGAAAGAAAGAAAAGATGTTGACTTCTGACTTCTGAACTTTGGTGCAGTAGAATAAGATAATAACCCTCAAGCCTCAATTTTTTACTTTTACGTAATAGTATAAACTAGCCATTTCTATAACAACCCAAAATCAAAGTTTCATTTTTTTTCCACCTCAAGCACAAAGTCCAGAAGCGGTTTCCAAGTAGATAGCAATAGCAATAGCACTTTACTTATATACCGCTTCATAGTGCTTTACAGCCCTCTCTAAGCGGTTTACAGAGTTCAGCATATTGCCCCCAACAATCTGGGTCCTCATTTTACCCACCTCGGAAGGATGGAAGGCTGAGTCAACCTTGAGCCTAGTGAGATTTGAACAGCTGAACTGCTGAACTAGCAGTCAGCCTGCAGTCGCAGCATTTAACCACTGCACCACTTTAGCTCTTCAGATAGTAAAGTATTTGTGTTTTTTCCTTTAATCAAAGCAGTTGGTCATCTCTGCTAACTTCATCAGCTTTTGCAACCATTCGTCCATTGTGGGAATCAGTGTCTTTCTATTTTTGTGCATAAGTACTCTTGCTGCTATCAACATATATAACATCAAAGTTCCATTTTTCCCCCAAGACTTTTTCCATTAAACCTCTCCCATAATGTTGCTGATTTTATCTTTATATTCAGTTTGAGAATCTCCAATATTTCTTTGCTTTGTCACATGTCCACCATAAATGATAAAATTCTTTACATTTGCATTTCCAACATGATTTGAAATACCTCTATACAATCTTGACAAAACTTATATGGGGTTAAATACCAATGATACATCATCTTATAGAAGTTTTTGTTTAAATTATAATTTAGTGTAAATTTTAAACCTTTCATCCATGTATTTTCCCATTGTTCAAGCATTATATTATATCCAAAGTTCCATGCCTATTGAATCATGCAATGTTTTCCATATTCATTTTCCAAATTCAAATTCAGTAACAATTTATAGATCTTAGCAATAATATATTCATCACTACCATGCAGTAGGATTTCCAATTCATTTTTCACAAAGTCAGACCCTAACTCATTTTGTCTTATTTAAATCTTTCTTTCAATTGTAAATATGTAAACCAGTGGCAGACACATCCTTCTAATTCTAACTCCTCCTTAGTCTTGAAGATAGGATCACCAAAATTAAAATATATTATTTGACTATAAGTCTACCAGTCTGGCTTTGCCACCATTTCTTTTCTTTAAAAAGCTTCCTGGGGGAACACCCAAAGAGACAAAGACTAAACAAAGTCCAATTGCTTTTTGAAAAAGGACCTTTGAGACAACCATGACATGAATGACTGATCAATTATTTCTTTCTCTTCTATTAAACTGACTAAAGATATAAAAATGCAATGATGTTGTGCACAATGACAAGGTGATTATTTATGTAACTTAACAAGCATTAGAGAAATAATTCTGATCACAATGAACTTCTATTAACTATAAAGTTTAACATCTTGAAAATGTACTGAAAAGATAAATATGTGCATAACTACACACACTTTGTTAGTATCTCACTTAAAATTGATGAGGAAAGAATCTGTCAAGACATGCCTGATTCATATTAACTACATAGAAATAGACATGTGGGGGTTTTGGCATGAGAAGAAATTGAATCAATTGAAAAGTTAAATTAATTCCTTCAGCATGCTCCTGAGAACTCTCTGGAGAAGGTTCTAAAGCTGGGAAAGGTAGAAGGAAAAAAGGAAAAAGATGACCACAAACAAGGTGGATAGAATAAGTTACAGTGGTAATTGGTGCACCGTTGGAAGAAGACCTGAAAGAGCAGGGTAGGAACAGATTGTCATGGAGAAAACCTTACCTCTGTAGTCACTAAGAGTCAACAGCTTGATGGCATATAATCAAAATTTCAAAGAATAAGCAGAGACAAAATGTGAATTATTGGAGGAAGACTACTCATAGCTGACTCATCTATTGTTTTATTCAGTTAATTCACCTCTGAACAACATGTTCATATTATTTTATGTACATTATTCATAAAATAAACAGCTTAAGCTAAGGTATTGTCAGCAACTTTACACCACAACTGAGCATTTTTCTATCTCTTAATGCACTTCATTTTCCATTCTATTATTTGAATTTCTACTTCTCTTCATTTGTGTCATTTATTTTTGCTTTCCTTGCACTGTTGGTTTTTCCAATAACTACCAGCTTTTTTTTCTGTGATATTTAATGTTTAGGAGAAATAAATTTACTCTTGATTATTATTAACAATATGTACATTTGAATTATTTCTTAAAATAGAAACTATTTATGTTCAAATATTATTAAGAGTAAAGTTATAAATCTCTCTAAACAGATTTCATCACAAACTCTGTATTAAAATGATAAAATAAGAAAAAGTTAGAAAATAGGAGAAAAAAGAATATCTTATTTTATGCAACATTATTTCAGTTAAAATATATTAGAATCAGGCTTTAGTATAGGTAAGTGGGTGTGGATAGCCAGATAGATATATAAAAATGAAGCATGGTTGAAACTGAGGGGTCCTTGATGCTCTCTGAGCTTGCTTTCTCTTCTTGCACAGAAAGAGTCTTTGTCTTTTTTGCAGGCGAAGGAGTGCTAGCACTGATAATATTACCTAGCATGGGTAATGAAATGTCTGCAAGAAAACAAGCAAACTCAGAGAGCACCAAGACTTAGACTTAGAATAATTTTATTGTCACTTTGAATGTACACTAATCGGCATACATTAAAATGAAATTTCATTGCATACAGCTCTCAAAGGGTCTCCACCTCCAATATACACTAAACATGACTAAATAAATAAATAAATAAATAAATAAATAAATAAATAAATAAATAAATAAATAAATAAATAAATATAAAAAATTATGTATATACCCACATATATGACACAGACAAACAACAGTCTAGTTCGGATGTATACATGTGCATGGCGAGAAAAATGAATCTTGCAAGTTTACTAGACAGATGGCATAGGGAACAAAGCTGTTACAGAATCTGGTAGTCCAGTTAGAACAAAGCGAAGGGGGACCGCCAGGAGGGTAGAAGGGAGCCGCATCTCCCCTCCCCGAGCTGGCAAGCCCCTAGCTGATGGTGAGGAGCTGCGGCAGCAAACATGGCTGTCACGAAGCTGAAGGAGAACCAGAATTAACAACATTGAGCAGGAGGAAAAATGAGTGATTTGCAATCTAAGGAAAGAAAAAAAGAATATCAAGGTGAATCATCTTATTTAATAACTTATTTAATGAATACCATAAATTATTTAATCAATACGAGGAATTATTTTACTGAGTATATCTAGTCTATCAGAGTTTGTTGCAGAAAAATCAATTTCCAGAAGCACACACAGATGACTGATTCAGCTGGATTCATAAACTTCTTTATAAACATAGTAATATATATACAATACCACAAGCAGATTATTTCTTCAAGTAAACACAAGCAGGAGAGTTAGTTTCATTTCAGCAGAGCAGACAAGCACAGAGTGGGCTGATAGTACAGAGTGGACTGGAGAGCAGAGTGGACAGAGAGCAGAGTGGACCCGAAGCCACGCCCAGCCTTAAACTTAAGTTTTCAGTTTCGATTCTCTGCACAGACTCAGATGTGTTTAGCTCCCATTGGCTGACTTAGTTGCTATGCCTATTCATTGGCTGACCTGACATGGCTCTCCCAGTTCATGAATATCTTAACATAGTCTAATGACATAAAGGAATATGGGTAATATGATAACCTTTCAATATTTAAGGGCTGTCACAAAGAACAGTAGGCAGGGGTCAACCTAATTCTCCAAAGCCCCTTAAGACAAGACAATAAGTAACGAATTGAAACTTATCAAAGAAAGATCCAACTTAAAACCAAGGAGAAATTTCTTGACAGTTAGAACAATTAATCAGTTGAACAGCTTGTCTCCAGACGTTGTGGGCTCTCCATCACTAAAGGACTTCCAAGGTCCCTTCCAACTCTGTTATTCTGTTATTTATTGGAGACTGGCAACTTACTGATGAAAGCAGCAATATGCATTTTTTTAAGTCTTGCATTAAAATTGTACAAATTCTATTGTTCAAAAAATGACACCATTTCAGTTAAAACTTAAAAAACTTAAAACTTTACTTGAAGTAAACAATATACTTGCTAAGGCAGAAAAGTGTGCAAATTTCAAGAAATCTAATAAAATTACTAGAGGTTAAAACTAGATACATTTATCCTTTACTAAATATTTATTTATTCCATTTTCCTTCCTGTCTTTATAAAGTTAATTCATATATTTCTGTTAGATTTGTTCTCATGGGAAGTTCTGAGGAGTGTTTTAAAATTTATTAATATCTTCTTATCCCACTGAAACTTTTAACAGAAACAGGTTGCGTTGTGTAGAATGAAAGACTGGCAAGTAAACTGTTTCTTCAAATCTCTTTGAAGTATTAAGTAGGAAAAAAAGACCCAAGAGAAACCTACAGCTAACTTTTCTCACATTACTTTCATCAAATATTTATGTTATTTTATTGATTTATATAGCTGCCCATCTTGCAATCACCACTCTGGGTAGTGATGACAGGACTGAGTGGCTATCATAGGAATATAAAATAAGAAAACAAATATAATGAATTACTGGCTAAACAATGATACAATAAAAATAGAATGATATCTATATGACTACATCTATGAGGATAGTCAACTCAATCACATAATCATAGTAAAGTAGCAACTCTGAATCCACTGTATTATAGAATCGGGCAGAACAGAGTCTCTAATTGGACCTACCCTCATCTCTGACTGTGTCTTTAAACTTCTGAATACTTATTGATAAATATCTAAGGGTGTGGGGGAAGGGGGGGATGTGCGAAAGGAAAGAAAGGTTTGTCTAATATTTGTAGCAAGATACTCAGCTGAATTAGTTTGAAGCTTGTATAGTCAAATATTCTGTCTCCCACTGTGGCAACCCCTATGTAAAACCATAAACAAACATGAAGGCAACAAACTGCTAATGTTCCCGAATTCCTAGTATTAAGCATGCCGCTGTCTGATGCTAAAAAATATAATAAATATGAGCAGTATCCATCAATGGCATTGTTACTCTTTTTAATCATTTAGTTGTGTCTGACTCTTGGTCACTTTATAGGCAAGTGATCTCCATGAAATCAATAGCATTTCCCCCCAATTTGGATCTTGAGCCTATCTTCTAAAGTACTGGCTACTTCCCCCAACTTGATGTCATCTGCAAATTTGATGAGTTTCCCTTCTCTCCCCTAGTCTACATCATGTATGAAGATATTGAAGAGTAACCCTAACCCAAAACTGAACCTTGAGGTACCCTACTGCGTGCTTCTCTTCATGTACCTGTAGTTCACTGAGGACTACCCATTGAATGTTGTTGGTCAGCCAATTGCAAATCCATCTGGTAGTGATACTGTCTGTCCCATAGTGTTCTATCTTACCAAGAAGTAAGTTGTGTTCTACTTTATCAAATGCCTTGCTGAAGTCTAAATAAGCTATGTCCACAGCATTTCACAGCATTTCATTAAATTTGATCCACAAATTTAGTTACTTTATCAAAAAAGGCAATATGTTTTGTCTGGCATGATCTGTTTTTAACAAACCCATAATGGTTTGTTTGTTTCTAGGCCCTCACAAATCCTCTGATTATCTTTTCCAGGATTTTCCCAAGTATTGATGTCAAGCTGATTGGCCTCTAATTTCCTGGATCCATTTTTTCCCGTTTTTGTAAACTGGAAACACATCAGCTCTTTTTCTGTCCTCTGGTATTTTCCTTGTGCTACCAGAGGTTTGGTTTTTTTAAATTACATTGAGTGGTTCTGAAATTACATCTGCCAGTTCCTTCAAAATCCTGGGATATAAACCATCTAACCCAGGTGATTTGTATCATATAAGAATATATCATCCATATTCTAAAAATTCTACCAAATCTTCCCAGTGGGTTGTGATTCAATACATTTTGATTTAAATAAACATTGGTAAATAAACTTTTTACCATATGAAAAAGGTAAAGTTGGGCAACTTCCCTCTCTTCCCCTTTTGTTACATCGTCCAAGCGCTAGTTAGCCCACCTAAAGGCTTCCCAGCAGCATTCTTCTCCTAACTCCTTTAGCCAATGCCTTCCATATGGTATGGCTGTCTCTTCCACTGAGTATCAGATTCAGCAAAGATGCATAGGAAGGAAGAGGAAAGCTACCTAACTAGCAACATCACTAAATCAATCCTGACAGCACTGGTAATTGGATTGTCAGAAACTGACAAGTCATTCCCGTGCTTCATTTTGGTTTCCTTGACCATACGGTTCAACTACATTTTACTTCTTAATATTTTTAACTTGAACATGCTTGCATGTTGTGATGATTTTAAATTGAACTTGGTCATAAAACTTACAATCTTCCCCTTCTATATGAGCGATTGGTGCTTAATTTGGATAATCATATTAATGGATTGTCCATTAAGTCTAACTCATATTATTCAGTCATTGGCATTGTTGCCAAGCACTGTCCTTGCTATATGCTTCTATTTATGAAAGTAATACTGTCTTTTGCTTTTCATGTTTAGAGCAGTAAATAGTGTGATATTCTGACCACATCATTTAATTCCAGTCAATCTCAATTGACTGTTGTCTGAAATGCCAATATAGACTTGATTCATTTCATTTTTCACTGTGTTAGTTTTTTGATGTTAATGCTGAGTCATATACAATAAAACAGCAGATAACACAGACAACACTAAATATTGTTAATATCATTTTGATAAGGGGGAAAAGGCATATTTCTATTTAATATGCAGATTTTGAGAAATCCAAGTAATAGAGGAAAGGCTGATTACTTATCAAGATCAGAGCAGACATAGAGGCCAAATGTAGCTCTCCACTACATTAGGAAGAAATTATCCATTTATTTCAGCTGTTGTGATTGTCTCTTACAAAAGGCAGCATACACTAAGTATAAGTATCAACTTAAGAGTCCATATATTTTAGCATTAAATAATAATTATTCAATTATAGGAGCTCATCAGAATAGCTAATTTTATCATTATGTTTCTACTACCAAGTTCTTAGCTTAGGATCACAAGCTTCCTAACAGACAGGAAGCAGCAGGTGAAGCTAGGTAAAATCACATCAGATACTTGTACAATTAGCACAGGGGCCCCCCAAGGCTGTGTGCTCTCACCACTTTTCTTCTCTCTATATACCAATGACTGCATCTCAAACGATCCATCTGTTAAACTACTGAAGTTTGCAGATGATACAATAGTGATTGGTCTCATTCGAGACAACGATGAAACCGCATACAGAGGGGAGGTTGAACAACTAGCCTCGTGGTGCGACCAGAACAATCTGGAACTGAACACACTCAAAACCGTAGAAATGGTGGTAGACTTTAGGAGAAACCCGCCCATACTTCCACCTCTTACAATACTAGACAATACAGTATCAACAGTAGAGACCTTCAAATTTCTAGGTTCTATCATATCTCAAGACCTAAAATGGTCACCTAACATCAAAACATCATCAAAAAAGCACAACAAAGAATGTTCTTTCTGCGCCAACTCAAGAAGCTCAAACTGCCCAAGGAGCTGCTGATACAGTTCTACAGAGGAATTATTGAGTCTGTCATCTGCACCTCTATAACTGTCTGGTTTGGTTCTGCAACCCAACAAGACAGACACAGACTTCAGAGGATAATCAGAACTGCAGAAAAAACAATTACTGCCAACCTGCCTTCCATTGAGGACCTGTATACTGCACGAGTCAAAAAGAGGGCCGTAAAAATATTTACTGACCCCTCGGATCCTGGACATAAATTGTTTCAACTCCTACTCTCAAAACAATGCTATAGAGCACTGCACACCAAGACAACTAGACACCAGAACAGTTTTTTCCCGAATGCCATCACTCTGCTAAACAAATAATTCCCTCACCACTGTGAAATTATTCACTAAGGCTGCATTACTATTACTATTAATCTTCTCATCGTTCCTATTACCCATCTCCTCCCACTTATGACTGTAACTTGTTTCTTGTATCCTTACGATTTATATTAATATTGATTGTTTCCTGATTGCTTATTTGTACCCCATGACAATCATTAAGTGTAGTACCTCATGATTCTTGACAAATATATTTATATAAAAATTCTGATGTATGTATAATTCATTCATATCTCATATAATACAGAGCCAAACGTGTGGTATTACCATTGAATTCCTCCTGCAAAAACTACTAGTGTTGAAGCAATTTTTAAAGAGAACATAAAATATTATAGTTCTATAGCCTCATATCTACCTCAATATATCAATAATTTCTGTCAATACATATTTACTTGAATTGTTTATTGAAGAGCTTTATCTTATATCTCTTAAGATAACTAACTCAACAAAACCTGCCCAGTTTTATAGCCTCTGAGGCTGTCATGTGTAATGACAGGAATAGTAACTTTTCTGACATGTCCCATGATAGCTTATGCTCACACTGCACAATTTAAAAGTAAAGAGAACATTTGGATTTTTTCACCAATGACACTTAAAGTTAAATTTTCTGGTGCACAAGATGTTTAATTTTCTACATTTTTCAAGTGTACTGAAAGTTTGGTTAGCAGCAAAATCTGGAACTAATTAGAAAATACCACTTCCTAACTATTCTATTCTGAAAATGGGTAAATATTAATGGTCTTCTACTTATGGTTGAAAAAAAAAATACTTTCTCAATGGACTTTGAGATTGCATAACTGACTTTATCACATTGCACTAATGTAATAAAAATGAATTAACCCTCTAAAAATGAGACATATGAACTATGATAAACATACTTAAAACTGCAGATCTATAGCTCTCCAGGCCAAACAGAATTCACACAAACTTGGGAGCTCACACAGATAAATGGCTCCCTACTGTCTGCATGGCAATAAAATTTAAAGAAAAATGAGAAAAGGGAGGAAGAAATATAAGTAATTCTCATTCCTCATGTTTGCAATATCAGATCAGATTGCCATTGCGCAAAAGAAAATGCAAAAAACCCCAACAAAATTTAAATTAATTTTAGTTAATATTTATTGTTTTAGCATTTTAATATTTTAAATGTTTTATATTGTTGTTTTTATGATTGTAAGCAGACTTGTGTCACATCTAGGTGATATGATCGGCATATAGGTTTAATAAATAACAAGGAGGAAGAGGAGGAGGAGGAGGAGGAGGAGGAGGAGGAGGAGGAGGAGGAGGAGGAGGAGGAGGAGGAGAAGAAGAAGAAGAAGAAGAAGAAGAAGAAGAAGAAGAAGAAGAAGAAGAAGAAGAAGAAGAAGAAGAAGAAGTACTACTACTACTACTACTACTACTACTACTACTACTATTACTACTACTACTACTACTACAGTCAGCTCTGGGACTTTAGAATTTAAACTGAAGGCACCTGCCATATAACATGTCAGACTTAAGAACTGTCAATAAGAAAAACACAAAAGTCTGGATAGTGGATTTGACCATACCTGGAGACATAAGAATAGAAGAGAAAGAATTGGAGAAGACCGCAAAATATAAAGACCTTCAAATAGAAGTAGAACAACTGTGACAAAAGAAAGATATCAATAGGTGCCTTGGGTGAAAACAACTGAAAAAAACACTTGAACACAATTGATATTTACAAATTCATCATCAGTCAATTGCAAACGGCAGCTTTACTTTATGATGATACCTTTAACATCTTCAAATATCAACATTCCTTCCAATGAGAAGGACTCGATAGGTGAGTAAAATGCCAAATCCAGTCTAAATAATTGGCTGACTGTGTGATGAACTAAAACAAAAAACAACAACAAAAGAAAAAAGACATCTTTCAGCTGAAGAAATATGTAATAACTAAAACCTTAGGTTGATTTACAACCAACAGGATTTCTCCATTTATTTTGTGAAGCAAAAATGGGACATACCGTATGTTCCGGCATATAAGGCGACTTTTTACCCCTTGAAAATCTTCTCAAAAGTCGGGGGCAGTCTTATACACCGGGTACTGAAACTTCCGAGCCGGGGGGAGCTAAAAAACGGCCGCGGCTGCATCCCTGCAATTCTCCAGCCAAGCGGCCGAAGGAGCCCTGGAGCCCCGACGCTGCCCTGCATCTCAGTCTCCTGCTGCCACCGCCAGCCGCAGCCTTCCCAGCAGGTGGGCGCGCGTGGGAGGGACCGCGGAGCAGAGGCACCCGGCGGCTTAAGGCAAGAGGCAGGCGGAAGACACGGGCAGGAGCCTGCTGCCGCCGATGCCACTTCTGGAATCCCTGCGCCTCTCACATTGCTCGCCGGGCGCCTCTGCTCCGCGGTCCCTCCTGCGCGCGCCCACCTGCTGGGAAGGCTTCAACTGGCGGTGGCAGCAGAAGACCGAGACGCAGGGCAGCATCGGGGCTCCGGGGCTCCTTCGGCCGCTTGGCTGGAGAATGGCAGGGATGCAGCCACGGCCGTTTTTGAGCTCCCCCTGGCTCGGAAGTTTCAGTATGATAGCAGCAGCGGTGGTGGTAGCGCGCGCTCTCCTTCCCTCCCATGCGCATTCACCCTGCCGTCGCCGCGGTCGGGGACTCAGTCAGGTGGCTGGAGTCCCGCGGGAGATGGCGACAGAGGCTCCTTCTTCCTCCGAGGGGAGGGGAGGGGAGCAACCCACCCACCTACCTTGCTTCCACTTGGCGTCTTGGAAGAGGGCTGGGCGAGAGAGAAAGGAGCCACGGTGGGATTGGTTTGCAGGCGGGCGGGCGGGCGGGCGGGCGGGCAGAAAGAAAGAAAGAAAGAAAGAAAGAAAGAAAGAAAGAAAGAAAGAAAGAAAGAAAGAAAGAAAGAAAGAAGAAGGAAGGTAGGAAGACAGACAGACAGACAGAAAGACAGAAAGAAAGAAAGAAAGAAAGAAAGAAAGAAAGAAAGAAAGAAAGAAAGAAAGAAAGAAAGAAAGAAAGAAAGAAAGAAAGAAAGAAAGAAAGAAAGATGTTAGGAAGGAAGAAAGACAGAAAGAAAAAGAAAGATGGTAGGAGGGGTAGTCTTATACGGCGAGTATATCCCAAACTCTATATTTTAACTGGAAAAGTTGGGGGTCGTCTTATACGCCCAGTCGTCTTATACGCCGGAACATATGGTAACAAAAATGTAGAAATTCCACCACATGTAAATAGCCCCTCTGAATCTATCTGCCGAGTTGGCTTAGTTAAATTTATTTTTGTTGTAATCTAACCTGTATGGTTTCCTGCCTAAGCAGGAGGTTGGACTAGAAGACGTCCAAGGTCCCTTCCAACTTTATTATTATTATTATTATTATTATTATTATTATTATTATTATTATTATTATTATTATTATTATTATTATTATTATTATTATTATTATTATTATTATTATTATTATTATTATTATTATTACTACTATTACTATTACTATTACTATTACTATTACTATTACTATTACTATTACTATTACTATTACTATTACTACCACCTTAATCCAAGGTCAGTTTCCAACTCAGTAAGATTTCTCCCTTCATTTTGCCAAATCACTAAAGGCAGAATGAAAAGATTTAGTTGCCCTTTCTAAAAAAGGAAAACTACAAACAAAAATAATGCTACAACCATGCCCTGCCATTTTATCATCAGATCACTAGAATTTCTACATTGATTAGTTGCATTTAGCTGCAATGGTGCTGTCCTTTTTCCAGAAAGAGGTAAAATGTATTAGAAATGGGAATGATGATGTGGGATGTACTGAGTATTAGGACTTCATGATGCAGCATTTTTATCTTGTCTCGATTCAGATGCATAGTTCAGCCAAGCTGATACTTAGATGGAAGATTGCCAAGTTTTAAACTAGATTGTTTACAACTATATACTGGAAGAAACAATGACAAACCATTTCCATATTGTTGCCAACTCACACAGACATATCCATGACATTACCAAGAATCAAACTTGCCTTGAAGTAAATTTTACTTTTATATCTGTTTTAGTTTGATGTCTTCGGACAGTGCTGACTAAGTAGCCTTGAAATGGAGATGAGCACCACCTTGTATAGTCTGCAACCAATAGCGAAGTAAAATCCACAGAGACTCCTTTATCTTTTGAGTTCTATTCACCTGCCTGCTCTCAAAACAAGGAGAGTCAAAAGTGAATCACTTAGCTCCTATTTTCAGGTGAGTCCATTTGATTATATCATACTGACCCTAGATCTCAAACTTGGAAATATTGTACAATTTCAATTCTCTTCTATGCAACATTTACTGCACTATTTGTATTGTATTATAATTAATGCAATTTTAAAATGTATATCAAAAACCAATATGAGCTGCTTCACAAAACTTATTCTTTCTGGCGAACAAAGTCTGTCTGCCATAATACTTAATAATAGTCCCAGTAGAAAAATAAAATAAAGCTTTAGCAAAGACTGTAGTTTATGGTCAATTTAATTAACATAAATGTTCTACTTGGATCATTTGGCACAGTAATGCTTTGTAATAAAGCTGCCACTGACAAATACTTCTTTATTGTTTACTTTACAGCTTTATACTCCACCCCCACAACCAGGAAAGCAATCTTCTCTAGAGTTAAGTACCTCCTGAAAAGAATGAACTTCAATGCAATGCAATTGGCTCAGTTTTGATTTTATAGTTTCACTACTCTTCTTATTCTCCAGTGCCAGCATCTTATTTCCAACATGCAATCAAAAAGCTAGAACAAACAGTAACAAACCATTGTAACTGACATTCAGGGAACCCTATTAATCTAATTCAACAACCATATTCCTGAAAAAAATACAGTTAGCATATTTTCATGATGCAGATATAGGGAGGTGGCTTTTTAAACTTTCAAGAACACTACTACAGGTAATCCTTGGTTAACTACCACTCATTCACAACTGTTCGAAATTGTGATGGCACTAAATGGGTGGTATTTATGACAGGTCCTCAAGGGTCCAGTCTACCCCCATCCCCACAGTAAAGTGATCATTGTCCAGGCTCAGAGCAACTGACTCACACAAAAAGTGGCAGCAACTGTCAGTGGGGAAGACTACAAGAAGGCTACACAGACACAGGCACACACACATTCATACATCACTCTGTCAAGGACCTAGGAGTACTCATTTCAAAAGATCTAAGCCCCAGAGCTCACTGTAACAACATTGCTAAGAGTTGTCAACCTTATTTTACGAAGTTTTCTCTCTGGTAATGCTGTACTTCTAACTAGGACAGGGGTCTGCAACCTGTGGCTCTTGAGCCACATGTGGCTCTTTCATCCCTCTGCTGCGGCTCCCTGTCGCTCAAAATATGCGTCACAACTGCCAATGTGTGACATCCACCGGCACGCAATTTATTGAGGTTTTCGACCCATCTTTTTTGGGGGGAGTTCAAAATGTTTTTGTTGCATGCATAAATAAAAATTTGTTTTCTTTGTAGCAGCTCATTGATTTTATTAATTGCAACACACTATAGTTTTTTCATATAATCCTTAAACTCAGTTTCTAAGTTTAATTCCACTAACACATTATACAACCTTTCTATATGCATTTAACTGTTATCTTTTATTTATATTGACAAATTGACATCTTACTGCAAAATACCAATTTTAGATCTTCTCTCCATCTGGCCTACGATTACCCATAGTGAAACCAAATTCTAGTTGTTCCTTCTTCTCATTCGACCTTTAGATCCAACTCTTCCACCCACTTGTGGTTTAATAATTTCTTGAGTTGTCAGCTTGAATTGTTGTTGTCTTGATTCCTCCTTACATATAGCCGCTGCTCTGGTCTGACTCTGATCCTTTATCTCTTCTTGTATATAGAATAGATCCAAATTGTGAACATCACTCTGGTTCTGTAAATCACCTTGACTCATCAAAGCTCCTCCCATTTGAGCTGCTGTCTCTCCTCTCTCTCCTTCCCTTATTTCCTTCATTCTTCTTCCTTCTGGTATTTTGGATATCTCGGCCTTTAACACTTTTACATAAAAATCTCTTGCTTTGCATATCATATTAAGCCGATATCTCTTTTCCAGATGTATCACCGCTATACCAGCTGGAACTTCCCATCTATACTGTATTTGCTGTTTTTTCAATTCATCCACCAGAAAGGCATAATCCTTTCTGGCTCTCAACATTTTGGGACAAATTTCTTTCATTGTCATCACCTCCTGTCCATTTGCCTTGAGCTTGTTCTTAAAAGTCACCTGTAAAATTTCATTACGTAATATCCTTGTAGTAAAATATATTACTATATCTCTAGGCAGATGTTTCTGTTTAGCCACCCAAGAGTTGAAAAGATATATCTTATCAATCTGCATACCCAATTCCTCTTTTGTTACCCCTAACATTTGCACAAATGCCTCCAACATCATTTCTTTTAAGCTTTCTTGTCTGTTCTCCTTTACACCTCTTACTCTTAAGGCAAACTCCATATTTCTATATTGAATCATTAATGCCTCAGCTTCATATTTTCAATTTTATTTTGAGTCTCTTCTATATTATCACTCAAAGTTGTCACAGATTGTTTAATTTCTTCCACCTTCTCTTCCAAAATTTCCATATTTTCTACCAGTCCTTTAAGTACCAAAAATATATCTTCCCTTAATTGCTGGTTCCGAATTACAATCTCCTCTGAAACAGCCTGTATTTTTTCATTAATTTCATTGATTTTTAAATTAAACTCCATAACAAATTCATCCTTCATAGCTTTTAAAGCTTCTTGTAACTTTTCAAACGTTAAAGTCTGTTGGGGTGTTGAATAAACATTAGGTTGCATTCTTGAAATATGAGCAGGAGGACTATAAAATCCTTTGTTAAAAACAGTCTTTCCAGATTTTGAAGCCATTTAGAATTTAAAATTAGACTTTTTATTTTACTCCGAAGTCAGAAAGAAAAGAGAAAGTTCATCAAAGTCAGGCGTTTTCATACAGAGGGCTGCTAGCGAAACAAAGCTTTCCTTTTAACTTTCACTTTTCACGCCCTTTGAAACTTCAATCGCCATTTTGTAGCTCATTAACTCAATTAGTTTGTCACTTCCGAAGTGAAAATTGGAATTAAGTTTAAATACTTGCCAACCGAGTCTCCTGGCTTTTTCTGTCTGCTGTCTGCTGTAAATCTTGATGTTAAAAATCGCATGTTGAAAGCAGAAATTGGACGCGGCTTCTTGCTCCGCAAAAGCGGAGACATCCTGGAGCGAATGACAGCCTGCTGGGGAGCCCTCACCCTTCGCGCCCCAGATTTTCTCCTGGGGCATTAGGGGGGCTCTACCCTCACCTGCCGGCTCTCATCTCTCCCCTATGCCCGGGGAGAAGATTTTCAAGCCACCAGACAGCTGTTCTGGCGGCTCGACAGAACCCGGGATTGGGCGCCCGACAAGGACCATCTTCGAAGCTCACGGAGCCAACCGGAAGTCTATGAATAAATTACTGATCAACATGAATTAGTTATGGATGAAGCAACATGAATTAGCTATGGTTCTTATATGATGATTATAATTCTTAATATATATAATTTATACATTATTATAAAATTATGGAAGTAATAGTTTTACTGTCTTCTATATGAATCAGTAATCACTTTGAGTGTTGTGTCCAGGATTCAGTTAAATGTTGAAACCTTTTGAATATCTTTTAAATTATCCCCATCCTAATTCAAATATTCCTGATACAAGGATTATAAGGGTCACATTGGAATTATATGATTTTTATTGTTGTGGTCCTGTCAAGGGAATCAAAGATTCAGAAGAAATTACAACTACTTCTCACACTCTAGTAATAGTGTCTTCTTAGTAGAATCAGGGAGGATATTGGTTTCCTGACTCGCTTTTTATATTTTCCCTTCATTCTTAGTATGGCTTTCCTTGAGCTCTGATAAATTCTAAAGCAGCCACTACCACACATCTTTTAGACCTTATATACCTGTGGCTCATACAGTAAATATAGTAGCATAAGTCGATCCATATTCATCAGCTCTTTTCGTCTCCTGCAGGGACAGCTGTCCCCGGTTGGATAGTGTGCTTATACTGTATACTTTAATCACTAGATGGCACGAGCTTAACTGCATTACATCAAATCATATTTTTCCTTTTCCTCTCTTGTTCTTGTTTAGTTTCCTGATTGAAAAGGTTTTTTTTAAGTTTCCTATTATCGGCAAGCTTCTGATTCATCTTCCTTGATCATTTGTATAATTTTCATTATCTCAGAGAGCTTCACTTCTACTAAAAGCATCTAAACAAGACTGGGGGAAAAACGTATCTCAACTCTGCTGTGGGAAAGGGCCTCAACTTTTATTTGTATTTATGTGTATGTTATGCCTTAAAACAACAACAAAACTCCAATGTACATATTTTCCTTTCTTTTAAAAGTATGTTGAAAGATGTCATTAAGAATAAATGTATCTTATAATAGTTATTGAACAATACGTCTATAGAGGTAAAAACGTTAGTAAATATTGTGTTCTGATTTACTTATTTAAGAAAATTATACACAAGATGGTAGCATTTCCTATTCACACTTTTGATTGATTATTCTCTAAATAATATACACATGAAATAGAAGTAAAAATAATTTCCAGCTATTCTATGGACAATGACGATAGTGCTCATTTGCTAATATGGATCTGCTCATTAGTCAGCATAAAATTAGAGAGAGAATAGAATCCGCTTATGTTTTAAATTTAACTACTTTCTGAAGTAATTCAGAAATTATACAGCTCTAATGTAATATCCTGTAATAAATATCTGTGAAATGACCTCAGGGCTATATTTCCTTCTGCATATATTTTCCTCTACCTCTGCTTAGAAAATTACTTCATGTGCCATTTTGTACAATGTCCATAGAATGCTACCGTACTATGTTCAAAGCTATATTGTACTTAACTGAGGGCAAATTAATAATAATTAATTTGCCTTTAATTACTACTAGTGCCATTCATTCATATCATAGCGATACAGCCAAAAGGATTACTTAGGCTGCTGCATTAAACAGGGAAAACATTGAATATTTATTCCCATAGATCATATGGACGATTCAGAAAATTTATTTTTCAACATGAAAAGGGAAATAGCATCAGCAAAATGTTAGAAAGCTAAACATTTAGGACATGAACATGTTAAAGCTTTGCAATAAAGTTAAACAAAGCTTCAATGAAAGGTGTGTAGATATGCTAATGCAACTCTTATCATTCTCAATAACTCTGTCAGATGCACTCTGTGGACCAGATTAGAAAAATCAATGCCACAGAAGATTAGAACTACCTATATTGAAATTGGCTACAGATAACAAAATCTTTCAAATTTCATTGTGCTGAACCTGCCTCCACCCTTTGTTTCTTATGCCTCAGTGAAACATAAAGGCACATGCTTCATCTGCTTCTTAATATTATCTTGTTTCCCAGGACATAAAAAAAGTTTTAGTCCCCTTTGTCTAAGTACAGATCTTGCATATTTCTGTCAAAGTCATCTCTTTTAATCTCAACAAACTCTTGTATTCAGAGTGATAAATACCCATAAAGTCAGTGTCAACACTTGACTGCACAGACCTTGTGCGGGATAATTTGCCCCGGTATAATCCTATAAGAGTTCCAAAGGTGCATCCATCACTGCTGTAATTGAGTCCATCCACTTTACTGCTACTCTTTTCTATTCATCATCTCTCCCAGCATTATAACCTTCTTAGAAAAACTGGGTCTTGACATACTATACTTACTTTTGCTCACCTGTGCCTTGAGTGAGAACTCTGTAGTGAATATTTTTTTTATGATTCATAGGTTTGTTCCTTGACTAGCCATAGTATTCTCAATAGACGTTTCCAATACAAACATACAAAAGTCCTAATACTATTTCTAATCCTACTTCTTCAAAATTAAAACTTTCATTTCCATAGAAAGTCACATGTACAATCACTGCCTGAACAATTCTGATCTCTTATTTCCATCTTCAGTGTCTTTCCAGATGTTATGTAATAATATTCCTTGCCTTTTTAACAATTGTTTTAAATTGTTAAGTTCCTAAGAGTTTAGTGCCTGATGTGGTTAAGAGGCTGGGTTGGAGGTTAGCAAGTCTGAGTTCAAGACTCGAGTGCTGCTACGGCAAGGTGATCTCCTGTCATTTGCTTCAGTTACTTGACAGGGGGACATGAAAGGAGCCCCCATGGGCTTCCCCCAGGCAATGGTGATGTCACCGGCTAATCCTTTCAGCCCCAAAGTGCCTTAAATGGTACGTCCAACATGAATGGGACCAGCTTTTGAACTGCTAGATGGGCAGAAAGTTGGGGCAAGTAATGGGAGCTCACCCCATTGCGCGGAGCTTGGTCTCAAACCCAATCTGTCAGCTGTCCAGCTGACAAACTCAGCATCTTTAACCGCTGAGCCTTCATGCCCCACTTAATCATATAGGAAAAGAAAATATGAAGCAATAGGAAATGTTCATAACAATGCATGGATAGGGCTGTTAAAAAATATTCCCTAGCAAACATACATAATTTTATGGTGTTAAAAACTCACAACTGTCATATTTCCAACAAAGTGATAACTAGTTTATAGAAATAGAGCCTAATGTTGATGGTCTGACAAGGACTGATTAATTCTGCAATTGCATTAATATAGGCTATCATTTATTTCCTGTCAGCTGCTACAACCAAAAAGGTCACATTTTCAGAAATTAAATTAAAAAGTACACATTACTGAATTCTAAAATATTTCATGTATTGTAGAAAAAATATGCTAAGATATCTACAATGTGTCTTCAGAACATATATATTGTCCTGGAAATGTTGGTTCCTATTTTAAATGAGAAGGCATACAGTAAAGCAGCCTTTCCGGCTCCGGGGACCAGAAGTAGGGAGATGATGTCTCACGTGTTTGTGCCTGCACAAATGGAGCTTCATGCACTTACCTGCTAACTATATTTAGAAATTTATAAGATTTGTAATATATAGATATATAAATGCTTAAGTATATGAAGTATGTGAAGCACTAGTTTAAGCTATGATTGTGCAGTTTTAATATATTAACTTAATATCCATGATACTAGAGATTTTTGACACTAGAGATTTTTCAAGTTAGAGACCTGAAAAAGAATAAATGGATGATATAGCTAACCCATCCCAGTGATTATCTTTTTCCCAGGTTTAGCCTGGATTTCAAAATGAATCAGGTTACATTATGATTTGGGGTGAGATATTGAAATACCAATAGATAGGACATGTCATGTTCTTCAGCTGTTTAAAGCCTTAATCAAGCTTCTGTTACTGTTCTTTTTAGATAAATGAGAGTGGGAACTTCTGTTCATTTTTATAACTGCCATTTCTAAAAATGTCACCAATTTTATCCCAAGAGTATTATACACATCACCACACATACATTTTTGCAAAAGCAAATGAACATTTTAAATGGCAAGATTCATTACATCATTTCAGCGACCAGATAAACCTCAGTAATATTCCCTTCTCATGTGGAATTCTCAAACAGACTATATACTGTATTTTTCGGAGTATAAGATGCACCTTTTTACCCCCCAAAAAAGGGTGAAAACTTGGGTGTGTCTTATACACCGAATGTAGCCCCACCCAGCCACCCCCACTCTTTGATCTTTTCCTGCCAGCAATTTACCTCTTTGCAGCAAACAGCAACACAGCCTGATTAGCACAAGCCCATGATTATCTGCCTCCCGACACTCAGCTGTTTGGCTGAAGTTGCCGGCAAGCCCACGTGCTAAAATGAAAGTGAAACTAAAGCTGCACGGAGGCAAATTGCTGGAGGGAGAGGCAAAGACAGAATTTTATTTTCTTGTGCTAACAAAAAACTGGCTGTTTGTTTTTTTGCTGCAAGGAGGTAAGTGAATAACTATAAATGCCTATAGAATGTTCAAATTATTAGACTTATTTTTAAAGACTGTTTTATTATTGTTCTAGACAACTTAACAAAATGAAGAAGCTTTTTAAAATAAATGCTTGATCTGAAGAGGCCCACTGCTATTGTTTCTTCTTTTAAAAGCAGAGAATACTTCCAGAAAGCCACATTAATTTTAAAGATCTGTAAAAGTATAATCTGAAATGTCCTGTTTTAGTATTAAGTATTAAGTATTAGTATTAAGTATTAGTATTAAAATAAGGCAGCTGAGTTAAACCCTGACTTAGTCATGTTTGGAGTAGATCTATTTAAATAATTGGGAGGAGTTAGTGTGATTACATTTAAGAAAACTTTCTTGGATTAATATACTGACATAATGTACATTTCTCCAATTCTTTGCTATTTCTATGGGTCAGACAAACATGCACAGAAATACACAGCAAACAGTGTATATCATCTGTGCTGTTTGTCAAATTGCTGGGAGGCAGAGGCCTTTTTTTCCTTGTTTTCCTCCCCCAAAACTAAGGTGCGTCTTATACTCCGGTGCATCTTATACTCTGAAAAATACGGTAGTTTTTTTTAAACTGTCTGGGATGATTTTAGATTTGTTGCCAGGATGATCAGTTGGAAGTAGCAACACAGTAATACTTTTTCACACTTCTTTGAATGGGGAATTGTTATCATGGAGTTCCTGGGGAAGAGCCTTCATGATTTTCAGGTGAGAATAGAAAATCAGTCTTGGTACCATCATTTTCAAGGAACATAGGAGCACACGGGAATCTTTAGTTTGATGTTCTTTTTCCCCAGGAAAGGAGAGGGCACTACATAGCATCCTGAAATATTACAGGGTTATCTAAGAAAACTCCCATTTTCCAAGGTGAAGAGTGGAAATGGCAACAAATCACTATTATTTTGTATTCCTTTTTGTACACTTCTGCAAGCCTGCTGAACAGGCAGCATCAGCCAAACTAGTTTCACTTCTTTTTCATTTTCACTTGACCATATCATGTCATGTCTTCCTAAATGTGGGTGGAATGAGAAATCAAGTTAATGCACATTTTATTATACTATTTAAAATCCCGATATACTATAATAGAGATGTGCTAAGCATGAAGAAGTACTTAATTTTGACATAAAATGATTCACACCACTATAATGTGTGAATGTGTCTTCAGTGAAGACAAGTTTCCTGTACCTTCAAGAGCAACACAACTAATGCACCTTCTCTTGACAAAACAAAACAAAAATGAAGAATGCCCATATTATATGTATATTAAATGATTTATATGATGGTTATCCATCTTATAACAGTGATTTTAGGTGACATACAAAAATTACAAGACAAAACCACAGCATATACCCACAGTGTCCAATGATGAATCAATAGCCCCACTCACAAAGAAACACATCAAGAGCAGCAGAACACATCTAACCTTCTGACCTACGGAGCCAATTGGCCCAGGGGTAAAATTCAAAATTTTCCCCTACCGGTTCTGTGGACGTGGCTTGGTAGACGTGGCAGGGAAAGGATACTGCAAAATCTCCATTCCCACCCCACTCCAGGGAAAGGTTACTGCAAAATCCTCATTTCCTCCCCACTCCTGGGGGAAGGATATTGCAAAATCTCCATTCCCACCCTTCTCTGGGGCCAGCCAGAGGTGGTATTTGCCGGTTCTCCGAACTACTCAAAATTTCCGCTACAGGTTCTCCAGAACCTGTCAGAACCTGCTGAATTTCACTCCTGAATTGGCCCCATCAAGGCAGAGTACATATTCATTATTCAATACAAAATGTCAACACAAACTTTAAATGTTTATCAGAATATTTAAAGCTATTTTATAATTCCTATCATACTTTGAACATTTTGCATTAAGTCAATATGTGCCAACAGTCCTAAAGTCTGTTCATGAAATGCATTGAATATATCAGTTGTGGGGCACCCACAAGTTCTGGAAGAACGACTTGCCTCCAGAAGTTGTGGTTGCCCCAACACTGGAGGTTTTTAAGAGATTGGACAACCATTTGTCTGAAATGCTATAGGGTTTTCTGCCTGAGCAGGGGTTGGACTAGAAGACCTCCAAGATATGTCCTCTGTTATTCTGTTATATCAGTTAAGAAATAAATCAATGGAAAGGAAGGAGTAGCCAGTATTCTTCAAAGAATCTTATTTCACCATATGTAGTTTTGGATTATTTTCCTCAGTAAATAAATGAACAGTATAATGTTTGTGATTCATTTGTCAACTGGATCTTTTTATACAGTTTTTAAGATTTGTGTGGGAAAAGACATTGAATTTTGGTCATATTTAGACAGATTATATTGGAAATTGACAAGTTTAAATGTTTAACAAACTTTAAGCACTACTGCACATATTATAGTAGGAGACATACTGTGAATATTATCTACATGACTACTTTAATATTCCATAGCCAGAAGGTAGCTTTCATTAACTTCATTGTGGTCTATAGAAATGCTACTTTTTAAATGTGTGCTTCTTAAAACTGTAGTTCCTCCTCCACTCAAGTACAAATAGTCCTTGACTTATAACTATTTGTTTAGTGACCATTCAAAGTTACAACAGCACTGAAAAAAGTAACTTATGACCATTTTTCACACTTATGAAATTCACTCACATGATCAAAATTCACGCTTGCCAATTGGTTCATATTTATATAATTGCGGTGTCTTGGGGTCATGTGATCCCCTTTTGCGACCTTCTGACAAGCAAAGTCAACAGGAAAGCCATATTCACTTAACAACTGTGTTACTAAGTGGTGATTCACTTAACAACTTTGGCAAGAAAAGTCATAACATGGGGTAAAACTCACTTAACAACTATATTGCTTAACAACAGAAATTTTGGGCTCAATTGTGGTCATAAGTCAAGGACTACCTGGTACATTCTATACAAATTTTATAAAGCTCAGTGGTTTTGTGAATAATAGCATAATATATTCTGCCCATCCTATAAATATATAAAAATTGTTATAAAACATTTATATGTTATATTATGTTATAAAACATAATAAAGTATATTGTGATGAACTGAATATGAAAAATATTATAAAAGCCTTGAAATTTCCCAAAATCTCTGTTAGGACAAATAAACATGCATAAAAACCGCTTCTGAGATTAGAGCAATAAAACCTACTCTTTGAAAAGAAACAAATCTTTTGTCTAAAGTCCCATAACCACTGGGGATAGTTAATTATTATCAACTAGATGTGGACTTTAATGAAGAAAACAATAAACTTAAAATAATAAGAGCAATGATGTTGTTTTTATGTCTTCAAAAGAAGATAGGGCTACTGTACTCTGATTACATGTCTTCAAACTACTACATGGCATGCCCAAGTTAGTTTTCCCTTTTCATCATGTAGTGGCTTGGGCTGTGAAAGCCCTATCTCCCTTACAAGGTAATGTGAAGGAAAAGGAGACTGATCAAGGCATTTCATTTTTCCCGAAAAGATCAGTAGTAGTAGTAGTGGGAAACTACTGTATAACCCATAAACAGAATCCTTGCCATGTACTTAGGCAGGGGAGAGGACTGGACCTCTCCCCCCATATACTCTTTACTAGCCATGCTGTACAATTGTAAATTGCTGAGAACCCATATGGAATCAATGAAAGATACTGCATAAATAAATGACCTTTCATTTCTCTTGAAAATACTGATCTCACAGAGAAATTGTATCAGTTACCAACTTAATTCTTACTATATTGACTTAATGGGGGGAAAATCTGTTTGCAAATAAATCTATATTTCTTTTAAAAAAATCCTGTTCTCGTTCAGTAATTGTTTCCTTAATCTTCTACAGCTCCTTTGTGGTAGTTAGATGTTTTATTATTGGTTTAAACATTAATCAAATGTATTTTTTATTTTCTCTTTTGCCTTATTATTGCTTTTCAATTTATTTGAGTTTGTACTGTTTCATATATTGCTCATTTAAGAAGGGCTTCTGCTTAAGGCTTTTCTGCTCTGTAAACTTCCTAGATTCTTAATCATGCTGGAAACTTGCATTCTCTAAATTAAATCATCACTTTCCATTTGAGCTTTTTTTAATTGTGATTTGAAATTCCCACATTGCTAACAAATGTTATTTCCTTATTGTCAACTTTTCTAACCCGTTTTGTAAATTGCAACAGTATCTTTATTTTATTTCAATAAAACATTACATTAAATATTCATTTTAGCTATGCTGGCTTATATTGTGTCTATGTTAAAATTCTTGGACTGCTTCCAAGTCTATACTTTCATACAGCAGCTGAAATCTTCTAATCTTCTTAGAAAAGTACACTATATTTGTTAAGCCCGGTTAGAAACCAATAATTTAACTTCTGCTACATTTTAGCAGAAGCCCATGTTTAAAAGTAATGAGTATATAAAATGTTAATTTGTCAGTTAATTAAAGCATAGCATGATTTAAACAAATATTTTATTAAATACTCAGTGTTTTTAACTTTTCATTTTGCTATATTTATGTTTTGTATATTCTAAAAGGTAAAAGGTAATAACTGATGCTTAATTATATGACATCAAGTTAGTGTTAATATGCTAAATAAATAAAAAAAATAGTGTCAGCTCTTAGCAACCACAGACTGAGCTGCGCAGGTCATGGAGGGTTTCTAAACGCCCCGCCTATCTGCGTGACTACATGTGCCGTATGGATTGTTCCATCCAGGAGGGGAGGGGTGTTATGTAGTGACAGTTATACATGGTTTCACCTAGGTCCAGCGTTTGAGCGGGAGAATGATCAAATGCTATTGGTTGTTGTGTTTGACAGCTCCCTATAAAAGGGCAAGCTGTCAGACTGCAAGTTGCTGGTTGTCTTGAGCAGTTGCTGAGTAAAGAGTTACTTTGAAGTCTGTCTCCTGTCGTCATTCCCACAACTTAACACTTGCCATATGCTAAATAAATAAAAAAATAGTGTCAGCTCTTAGCAATCACAGACATAGATTTTCCAGGATGACCTGTCCCAAATCTGGTATTCAGATTTTTCAACAATATACCCATGACCACCATAACTGAGTCCTTCTATATCATTGCTGCTCATTATCTTTTCTGCTTATTGTTCCCAATTTTCTACATTTCTCAAGAGAGCTAATCCCTTTGCATAATGTGTGCAAGATGATAATTTGAGCCTGGTCATTTGTCCCTCAAATAGAACTCTGGATTTTTGTGATCAACTTAATTTATTCGATCCAGGCACTACACAACTTTAAACAACTCTGGGTGACTTACAATGTAACAATAAATAAATAAATAATATACAACTCAATTAAAAAATATAGCCAGCATAATCAAAGAAGCAAAATAAGATAAAAACCAATTGAAGGCCAATTTTAGACAACAAAAGAATTCACAAAAATCTCCAGCCACCTTAGCAGAAGGTCTCAGGCAACAGCCAGGCCTTCAAAGTTCTTCAGAAAGCTATCATGATGGGAGCCATCTGGTGGCAGGGGAAACTTCATTACAGAGGGCAGGAACCACAACAGAGAAGGAGTGCCGCTTGGGTTCTGAAAGACGACACTGTTTAATTGAAGGGAATTGAAGTATGCCACCCCCACTGGTTTGTCTTGATGAGGTAGACAACACCAGAGATAGGTGGTCCCTCAAATAACCAGGCCCTATGCCATATAGAGCTTTATGGATTATAAACAACACCCTGAATTGTACCAGAAAGCAGATGAGCAAGCACTGAGGCTGATAGAGTAGAGGTATCATTCTCATGCCACTGCATTCCCTTTGAAGCTTTTGAATGGTCTTCAAAGGCAAACCCAAGTAGAATTATTTGCAATAGTCAAGCCATGAGGTGATTAGGACCTGAGTGACTGTCTGAAGTACCACTTGTTTAGCACCAGTCATAACTTTAACAGCCACTGAACAAATCGTTATAACCTGAAGACTACTTATGTTTCTATTTTACATCTTATTTCACTAACTGGAGAAAAAATTAACACTATTAAGGAAAAAGAGGCTACACTGAAATGCATCTGTGAAGATGAGAGGTCCCAGAACAGCATAGTTGCGAGTCTCTAGAAAAGTTAAAAGTACACAACTTTGCACATTAACCAACTTTGTATAACATAAAACATGGAAATTTTAAAAAGAATCAAACCAAATTTGAGTTGTGTAGAATTTCCCAAATTTTTAACTTGGATTATAAAAACTAACAAGAAAAATACTTCATCAACAACAACAGAACAAAAACAACAAACTTATTTAAAATATCCTTTAAAATATTCTTTAACTCATTAGCTAATTATTTTCAATTTTCAATTTCCTAGCACAAATTCATGGGCACTGGCTATAACTTCATAGGTTTCAACTCTTAGGTAGTCTGAAGGTAGAACTTTTGGCAAAAATTAGTGCATCTTGCACTTGGTGTGCTGCTGTGAGAGTAATAAAGGAGAATATTTGTAACTCAGGGTTGAAATGAGAGGTCCTTGGTGCTCTCTGAGCATGCTTGTTTTCTTGCAGACGTTTCATTACCCAGATTAGGTAACATCATCAGTACAAGCTATGAGAATGTAAGGTTTGCGTTGTGTACCTAATTATGGTTTTTGGTGAATGATTAGCTTGGTGTGATTTATGAGTAGCTGAGACAAACAGATTCATTGGCTTGGGAAAAGAGAAAAGGAGGAACCTTGGGAATGTAGAAGGAAAGGTTGGAATATGACAGGGATGGCGAACCTAAGGCACGCGTGCCACAGGTGGCACGTGGAGCCATATCTGCCGGCACACGAGCTGTTGCCCTAGCTCAGTTCCAGTGTGCATGTGTGCGCCGGCCAGCTGGTTTTTGGCTCACACGGAGGCTCTGGGAGGGCATTTTAGGCTTCCAGAGGGTCTCTGGGGAGGCAGGGAGGGGGCGTTTTTGCCCTCCCCAGGCTCCAGGGAAGCCTCTGGAGCCTTGGGAGGGCGAAAAACGGGCCTACTGGGGCCCACCGGAAGTCAGGAAATGGGCTGTTTCCATCCTCCAGAGGACCTCTGCGGCTGCAGGGGAGGCTGTTTTCGCCCTCCACAGGCATTGAATTAAGGGTGTGGGCACTCGCCCATGCATGATAGCGCACGCACACGCACTTTCGGCACCCGAGGGAAAAAAGGTTTGCCATCACTGGAATATGAAGTGTATGAAGACTCAGAGAGACTCAGAGAGTCATAGATGAAGCAGATTATCTAGATTCTTTCCAGTCAGTGTTCATGCTAGCCTACAACACTGATAAAGTATTGCTGCATTTGCAGATGACCTTCGAAAGCTTTTGATAGAAGTGATCCATCTGTCTTGATGGATCTTTCAGCAGCTTTTGAAACCATCCAATATGGCTTCTTCTGGACCACTTCAAGGAGTTTGAGGACAGGGCTAAGTGGCTTGATCTGAGTCCCAGCCAATTTATATTGTTCTTGAGGTCCAATGGAGACCATTGTCCTTGTGCTATCTGGGATTGGCAGTGAGCACCCCAGCCAAATAGGCTGGCATCCGTGGTGATGGTCAAGCGATCGGGTTCCTTGAAACCACATTACTTGGTTATCGCCTACGATCTCCACCATTGGAGAGATTGCAGCACCTTTGTTGGGACTTGGACCTGGCTCTCAAGTTGCTCCTGCCTGATCGTTGATAAGACAGGAGGAACCATTGTAACGTTCTGGCATGGAGGCGTGCCAAGGTACGATCGATATGCAGGATATCATTTTGCCCAGGAATTGAGAGAGAATGGTCAAGGTTCTATTTGGTCTGCTTGAATTTAACCCGTCAAGTTTTTTATGCTGAGTTCTCGCTCCTGGGACAGGGACACCTCTCACGCTCTGGTATCTATGACTGCTCCCAGGTGCAGGAGTCGATTGGAAGGAACTATATGGCTTTTGTTGAGGTTCATGGAGAACCCGTGATCCTGTAGGATCTGGATTGTGATCTGTAGGTCCTCTGTTACCCACCGGGGGGAAGGACTGTATTAATATGTCATCCGGGTAACACTGAACGCGCATAGGAATTGTCCTGAAGTGCACTGCTAGTGCCGCTAGTAGTTTGGTGAAAGTTCTGGGCACTGAGGATAGGCCCAATGGAAGTGCCTTGTACTGATAATGACAACCTGCATAATGGAATCTCAGAAACTTCTGATGTGACGGAAGGATCGGCATGTGTATGTATGCTTCCGTCAGATCTACGGATGTTAGAAAGTCCCCCTCTTGAATGCTCTCCAGTATTGATTGGAGAGATTGCATTTTGAATTTTCTGTAAATCAGATGTTTGTTTAATCTCTTCAAATCTAAGATCACTCTCCATCCCCCCAAAGTCTTTGGGACTATGAACAGGATGGAGTAGAACCCTTGTCCCTGTTGGTCCTTTGAGACCGGTTGAATAGCCTGAATGTCCAGCAAGTGTTGCACTGCTGATTCCATCAAGCTTCTTTTCACCTTGTCCCTTAAAATGGAGGGAGCATTTATGAAGAAGTTTGGAGGGGTGGAGAGGAATTTGAGGGTGAGACCGAATCTTACTGAGTTCAGGACCCATGTGCCTGTGGTGGTAGACTCCCATTGATTGGAGAATAGGCCCAGTCGTCTGCTGATGGGAGGGCTGGACCTACCGTCACTTAGTGCAGCAAAAGGGGAGGCTGCCTGTGCCCGGGTATGGGCACTTGCCCTGGAATTGATGACTATTCCTGCCTCTGAATCCGGATCTGTCCGACTGTCTATCTTGCCTGTGTGTGTGTGATCCCTGGGATTGCGGCGTGCTGAATCCCACATCTGTAGACAGAAACGACATCTTCTGGAAATAGGGTGAATGATGTCAGCCCGTCCTTTTGAACACCGAAGGTAGAATCTTGCCTCTGTCCTTAGTCTCCACCAAGATGGAGTCTAAGACCTCTCCAAACAGCTTGTTCCCCTTGAAGGGAGCCGAGGCTAGCTTCCATTTATATTTTAAATCCGCTTGCCAATGGTGAAGGCACAGTAAGCGGCAGACCGTGACCGCTGAGGCAATGGCCTTGGAGGAGTACTTGGTGGCATTCAAGGTGGCATCTACCGAAAAATCTTATGCCGCTATCAGCTTATTGATATCCTGTTGTGAGCGGGAGTCCCCAGGAGTAACCTTTTCCTGCATCTGATGTAGCCATATCAGTGATGCTCTGTTAAAGAATGAAGTGACAGTAGACGCCTTGACTTCCCAGGGTCTGATGCACCTTGCAAAGCGTCAGTTCTGCCTTATCATCTTCTGCCTTCAAGGTGTCCTCTGCATCATTGGACATGATGGATGGGGATGTCAGGGCTGCCACTGGAGCATCTATAGTTTGTGGCTGCAGTACTTCTGAGAAGTCAGAGGTCACATTATAGAACCTCTTTTCGTTTCCTCCTGGTGTAGTGAATAATACTGGTTGGGCCCACTGCCCTTGCACTACATCTCGGAATAGTTTGGGTGAGGGAATTTCCTCACTTTCCTTAGTTGATATCACAAAGAGCAGTTCATTTGGATCCATCAGGTCCAATGCTGACTCTGTTGTTGAAGTATCAGCTCCCAGGCATGTGGCTGCTTTAGCCTTTAAATAGTAAAGATTTAAAAAGAGCTGGGTGAAAAAGTCCTGCAAAAACTGGAGGATCAGGGTTTAAACCCTCATCTTCCAAAAGCTCCACTTCTCTCTGATCCTCATCTCCTGAGATCGATGCCTCGCTCTACATGGATGAAAAATTTGAGTCTGATCTCTGAAAGGCTTCCATTTCTCTTTGATTTAGTGGTGTCATAAGTTGATCCACCTGACGCCCCCATTGCAGGCCAACTGTGATGGCCTGTGTTAGGGCATCTGATATCATAAGCTTCATCTGGTCCATCATTTCTGGTCCCTGGTTCTCCTGTGGGCACAGCCCAGCTGCTGTGGGAGTAAAGGTGGCTTCTGGTGCCATCATCCTCTTTGCCTGTGGCTCCCACTGCTTATCTGTTTGCAAAAGGTTTATCTGCGTAATTGCCAAGACCTCATTGTTTCCAGCATAAAAGGCTGGCTGTTGAAACTGCTCTCCTAGTGGTCCTGCTTGAAAGCAAGGGACATGCTGCTTAAGTTCCACTGGCTGATTGGGTTGTTGACGTGAGGGAACGCGGGAGATCTCAATCTCCTTCACTCCAGGGGTTTCTTTCTCCCCCTTTTTCTCCGCCTCCCTCTCAGCCCTGGCTATTGTCTTGTCAATAGACCTCTGGCACCTCTGACAGGAGCCGAGGTGGCGCAGTGGTTAAAGTGCAGCAATGCAACCTACTTCAGCTGACTGCTAGTTCAGCAGTTCAGCTGTTCAAATCTCACCAGCTCAAGGTTGACTCAGCCTTCCATCCTTCTGAGGTCGGTAAAATGAGGACCTAGATTGTTGGGGGCAATATGCTGAGCTCTGTAAACCGCTTAGAAAGGGCTGTAAAGCACTATGAAGCGGTATATAAGTCTAAGTGCTATTGCTATTTGGGTATTCTTTTCCTCTGCCTTTGTGATCCTTCAAGAGAAAATGGCTTTTGCTTTTAATTTGTCAGTTGCTCCCTTAGCGACCGATTTTGGTCTTTTGGAGCTCTTGTGCTGACTTGGAGTCTGGGTTGGAAATCCCTGATCCTCCCCATTTGCCCCGGATGCTGCTGCACCTGCTTGGTCCGCCATCTTGCTGTCTTTGTCCTACCGGACAGGGCAGGCGCATTCATTAAGGAACTCTGCTGCCTTGGCTGCAGCCATTTGATAGTATGCTCAGATCCCTTCTGAGCAGTGACTCTGCTCCCACAACTGTTCTGGGAGAGCTTGCTGGGACCCATGACCCTGATCTGGGTGCAAAGGCTGCTATGCCGGACTAAGCCGGGGAATCAGCCGGAACGCCTGTAAGTGTCAGGGGGTGGAAATCCAATCCCTGGCCAGAAGTTATGCCGGGTCTGCCAAGGGCCGTTTCTGACCCTGTGTTCAGGCAGCTAAGTGACCGTAGTTAATCCTTTAGGTATGCTTTAAAATGCTCTAAGCCCGTTTTAAGTTGCAGTGGCATCGCCGGGAATCCCCACAAATGCACCGATCAGCTGTAGGGCGCTCCCACTTAAAAGCCGATGCCATGATGTAGTGTGCTCGCTAATAAAAGCCGAAGTTGCCGTTCGCTTGTCACGAAAGCTTTTCACAGAGCCGAGACATTACTTTTTGAAGATTCTAATGTTTTTTGTTCTGAATAGTTCTTTAAGATTCTCTCCAGCACCTCTTCCTGATCAAAGGCTGAGTCAAAACTGGGCATGCGCAGCCTAAGGAGGTGTGGCCAAAGAGCTGATTGACTCAGCCTATGATCAGAAGAGCAGAGAAACCCATTCCTTTGGATTCTCAGCTCAGCACAATGGAGAATTGTCAGGTTAATTGTCACCTCTCCATTTATGCTAAACTGGTATACAAGCCAAATTAATTTCAAAAATAGGACCAATGAATTTAAGATCTAAGTGAGAGCAGAGAAACATTAATTGAAACATCTGTTTGATAGAAATAAATGTTCCTATTATAATTTTATTTTGTTGAGTGGATCAAAAAACTTAAATTTCATTAACTCACATATTTTGTTGCTAAATTGCTAAACTTGCTAGGCAGTAGAAATGTTATTAGTCAGTTCATTTAAAAAAAATTGAATACCAGAATTTAGACCATTAAACAATACAGAGAGGAAAATTCATTTTATGGTATTAAAAGTCAGACCTAGCAGTAATGATTTCCCCCATTCCCCACCCCAAGATATAAAGGCAAAGTTGTTTTTATTTTAAGATTTTTCTTTCCCCATCCAATTCCAACTCAGGTTCCTTATAATTTAGACCGGTAAAAATCATGTATACTCTTTTAATCTATTAAATAAATAATATTTTCTAGTTAATAAGTATAATTAACAAACTTTTCAGTAAAAGCATCCATAAAGGCTTCAGCACTGAAGTTACTTACTGAAGAATCAGTTCTTTGAATTTAATACAGCTTATACAATGTAAGTTGGCATGAAATTACGTTCTTAATATATCCAAACTTCTTTTCACAGATCACTGAAATTTTTTTTTTAATAGGAATTAGCAGGTGAACCTTCTTATCTCTGCTTGCTATGAGAGGGCTCTTGATGTAGTTAATATGAAATACTGTCAACTCATTTGTACAGCTACATCAATTCCTACTCTTTGGGGAACCTGAAGATGATGCAATAATAGACACTGAGATAAAACAGCAAATTGTGAAAGACTGGTAGTGATGTCAATTGTATTTCATTAAAAAACCATACTAGGTCTTAGACAGTAAGAGCAGCAGTGAAGAGATCACACTTTTTAGTCATCATTAGTTATTTTTACTGTAACTGCATAGACCTTTTCTGAATATTAAAGCTTTCTTAGAATAGACCTTGGGAAGCCGCAATCTACCGTATTTTTTGGAGTATAGGACGCACCTTTTTACCCCCAAAAAGAGGGTGAAAATTTGGGTGCGTCTTATACACCGAATGCAGCCCCCACCCCCCCCCCACCCCCCACCCTTCGGAGGTTTTCCCCGCCGCCCGCAGCCGCCGCCGCTTGCCCCCCCCGCTGCTTGCCCCCACCGTCCCCGCTGTTGCTTGCCGCCACCACCACCGCTGCTTGCCCTCGCCACCCATTCCTGAGCTAGCATGAAATCTAGCACCCCAGTCCTTTCGAGGTGCCACCACTCCGCTTCGATCCCCGCCGCTGCCCACTTGCAAGCGAGCGTGCGTGCGAGCAGGCGAGGCGGCAGGCAGGTGTCTTGGAAGCGCCAAGGGCAGCACGCGCGTCCGGGATGCCCCTCTCTGGGCTTTCCGCTTAGGCGGCGGCAGCGGGTGCAGCGAGTCCCGTCCTCACGCGCGTCCCCGGCGCTTGCTGTGGTGACGCTGTTTTCTCCGAGACCTTTGTCTACTGCTCCTTCTCCGAGACAAAGGTCTCGGAGAAAACAGCGTCACCACAGCAAGCGCCAGGGATGCACGTGGGGACGGGACTCGCTGCGCCCGCTGCAGCCGCCTAAGCGGAAAGCCCAGAGAGGGGCATCCCGGACGCGCGTGCTGCCCTCGGCGCTTCCAAGACACCTGCCTGCCGCCGCGCCGCGCCTGCTTCCTCAGCTGCTCTTCTCTAGCGAGCGCTCTTTGGCCGGGAAAACCAGGAGCTGCCGCTTTCGCCGCAGATCTGCTCAGCTCAAGTTGCACTTCAGGAGGGAACTGGCTGCGAGACCGGGAGGACTTGTGGACTTCAACTCTAGCTAGCATGACTGGAGGAGGAATTCTGGGAGTTGAAGTCCACAAGTCTTAAACTTGCCAAGTTTGAAGACCCTTGCCACCTCTAACCCAGGGCTCTTCAAACTTGGCAACTTTAAGACTTGTGGACTTTAACTCCCATTCCTGAGCTAGCATGACTGGAGGAGGAATTCTGGGAGTTGAAGTCCACAAGTCTTAAACTTGCCAAGGGGGTGCAAGGATCTTCAAACTTGTGGACTTCAACTGCCAGAATTCCTCCTCCAGTCATGTAGCTCAGGAATTGGAGTTGAAGTCCACAAGTCTTAAAGCTGTCAAGTTTGAAGACCCCTGGGTTAGTGGTTAGGGGTGCAAGGGTCTTCAAACTTGGCAAGACTTTTTACAACCATGTACACTTTTTACAAACTTCAAACTTGACAGCTTTAAGACTTGTGGACTTCAACTCCCATTCCTGAGCTAGCATGACTGGAGGAGGAATTCTGGGAGTTGAAGTCCACAAAGCTGTCAAGTTTGAAGTTTGTAAAAAGTGTACATGGTTGTAAAAAGTGTACATGGTTGTAAAAGGTATTCTGCTACACTGGTAATTTATTAAATAATATATTACTACACTATTTGGTTCAGAATACTTTTTTCCTTGTTTTCCTCCTCTAAAATCTAGGTGCGTCTTATACTCCGGTGCGTCCTATACTCCGAAAAATACGGTAAGTCCTTAAAATTCTATGATGATCAATTTACTGTAAACATTGCAAGAAAAGTCCATTTTTAGCATCAATATTAGATCCTTCCATGCTATGTAGCATATTGGGCAGCAAGGGATCTCCAGCATTCTCCATCGTGGGTGGAGCTAGCCACCAAGATTGGGTATTGGCACAGCCTTCTAGCCAATGGTGACTGAGTCTGGAAAAGTATAAAAGGTGGCTCTAGGCCTAGTTCCCCCTCTTTTGACTCAGTCATAGCCATTGACTAGTGCCATTTTTCACTGAAATCCGACTTATTTCTACTGATTGATCTTTCTTCTTGGAATTTCAAACTGTAAGTTCCCTAACGAGCCCCAGGTATCATCGATCTCTAACCTAGGGAAAGGGCAGCCAGGCCTGTGGCCGGCTGCTGCTCGCCCCTCCAGCCGAGGCCCAATCCACTGCTAAATTTATTCCATCGCTGTTCAAAATCTCTATTCCGGCCTGGAGGGAGTGGGAATGGTCCCAATATTGACATCTGGGACTGTGGTGACCTCTGTCACCACTCATAATTGGGCTGCTGCACGAGGCTGGCAAGCTATTTGCCGAACCCCCCTGGATGACCGCGTGAGAAAGTCCTTACTCACGTCTCGTGTCAGCTTGCGCAGGCCTAAGGGCTTTGATTGTCACCTGGACACTGCCCACTTTGGCCTTACTATAATCCTTTGATAAGCGCAATAGCGGTCCAACGAGTAGCCCCCCCACTGAGGGGACAGCTATCTCCATAAGGCACCAAAACTCCGAGACCAGACAGTGCACGTACTGAAAATTCGCTTTGATCCAGCCGCGGCAAGGCTCTGCCTCCTTTTTAATCTGCCTGCCTGTCTATCTGCCCTCTGCAAGCCAACTGAGCTGACCCAGGGGGTCCGGAGCCAGCTTCGCAGGCTTATCTCAGCCCGATCAGCAGCAGCCTCCGAAACGATCGGGAGAGATCGGGATTGGTCTGCCTTGCCTCTGATCGCTGAGGGAGCCCTCCTGCCACACCGTCCACGGCTATCCAGGGGGCTTGAAAGGAACGCCTGCTGTGCCTGCTTGATCTTGAAGGGTAAAAACCCCCCAAGCCACTTATGTGCCCCGAGGGGTCCCCTAAAGGGAACGGAGTGTCTGGTGAGCCCCAGAGGGAGGAGTGCCCTGGGAATACTCACCTCAGGGGAAGGCGGCCGCCATTTTGAATGAACCACATGGGCGGCCGCCATTTTGTGTAACCCCAGACACACCCACAGGCCTGCAAATTTTCATGACCTGTCTGTTCTTTCTTCGTGTCTCTCTTCTCCTAGGAGAATCATGGCTGACAAATCATCAAAAACGAAGGCAAAAGCAAAGTCCCACAGGGCCAATACTGAGGAGAGGAGCCCACCAAGGATCCACAACTCCTCCCCATCCCGGGATCGGTCCCCTCTCAGGGCCCAATCCCCGGAACCGGTGCCCAAGCCTCATAAGTCCAAGTCCTCTTCTAGGCCTCCTGGACAAGCCAGCCTCAGGGAGCCATCGGGCTTCACTATCTGCTCCAACACAGAACCGTAGCCAGCACCCAGCTCGATCACCTGACACGCTGTCTCTGGACAACGTTTCACTGGGCAGAGCTGAACCTGAGGTCTGGGGTCCCCAGCCGGTCATCGAGGGTCCCACTCAGGGGCGCAAGAGACAGGTCACCAGGGGGGATCCCCTTCAATCCAGGGAAGCACAGGACCGCATGGCTGCTGCCATCAGACATAACAAAATCAAAATGCACACCCTGCAATCAATTCTGGCAAGTGTTCTGAAGGGAGATCTACTCACATCCATAGATCTCTCGGAGGCTTACCTCCACATCCCAATTCGGCCATCTCACCGCCAATACTTATGGTTGTGCTATGCAGGGGTGCATTATAAATATGGGGCACTTCCATTCGGCCTATCCTCGGCACCAAGGGTATTCACCAAGGTCCTGGCTGCCCTGACCGCCCACCTATGGTCTATTCCCATCAGGGTCCAGTGCTACCTGGATGACATCCTCATCTCCTCTGCCTCTCCTTCTCAGGCTGAGAGAGATGTCCAGGTGGTGTTCACTACCCTCACTCATCATGGTTCCTTAGTCAATCGGACCAAGCGCCAACTCATTCCCTCCACCAGAATCGTTCATCTGGGGGCCATTATTGACTCACTGAAGTGTAAGGTGTACCTGTCCCAGGAATGGAGAGACAGTCTATTGGACTTAGCACAGCTAGTTCTGTGCCAAACTTCGGCTCCACTGAACCTGTTGCCCTCCCTCCCAGGCAAGATGATCTCTGCCATCCACATTACTCCAGGGGACCCAGAAACTGACAGTTAGTGGCTAGGTCTTAGCAGACTCTTTTCTCCTCTGCTGGAACTAATTGCCTCAGGAGACAGTCAGCCATTTTAGGAGTGCTCGTGGGTGGCTGCCATTTTGAATTACACAGGACCACCCACTTCAAAACAAAAAAAAATTCTTTTTCTTTTTTCTTTTGAGGCCTCCTTTACTTAACTTGCCTTCTGTGCAAGGGCTGACAAGTGCCAGCAATCTGGCAAGGCTCCTTTGATCCAAGGCCCTGTCTGTACCTGTCTCTGGTGCCTGGGCTGTCTGCTTCCATTTGAGCTTCTCTGCATCGCTCTGCTTGTCTTCAGCCAGGTAAGTGTGCAGGCAGTGTTTGAGAGTGCCGGTGACCATCTTGAAGCCTCCCATAAGGTGGCAGCCATTTTAATTGCCCTCAGAATTGAAGGCACTAAGGGCATGGCCATTTTGTTTCAAATACCAAAAGTGGGCAGAGCCCATTTTGAAGCCACATAAAGGGTGGTGGCCATTTTGGATGCCCTTTCTTGCCGGCGGCCATTTTTAAGGCCTAATATGGGCAGTGGCCATTTTGAAAGACCAACTAAGGGCAAATGCCATCTTGTTGGCCTCATTTAAGGGCGGTGGCCATTTTAAGTGACTGTTTGGACCTACTAATTTACCCAGGCCTTTTTGAGGCCTACCTTATTGGCAGAGGCCTTTGATAAATATGGATACTGTTATTCGAATTAAGCTGACAAAAATTCAGACTAGCTGTCTGTAGGTCTGCCTCAGGAGTACCTGTTAAAGCATGTTCAGGTATTCATATATCACAATAACAAGCCAAACATATCAACTTAGAATGAAGATTCTATCTATATTTTAAAAATGGCTTGAACAAGGGCTTTCAGCAGAATTTAGTAGTAGTAAGTTACTGATCTCACATAAAAGGAACAAATCAGCCCAGTGAGCATTCACTCCAGTAACAGTTTAAAACCAAGCTTTTTTCTGGAGTCTGTGAGCCCAGCATAACTGGAACTATATACAAACTATCAATTTTTTCCAGTATTTGAAATATCAGGTTTTTTTTTTCATGAACTGAATTTTAAGACAAAGAGAACATGATTTGTAAATTGGAGTTGAGTTTTAAAATGATGCCTTTTACAAAGGAAATTACCCAATCCAGAGTACTCTACCCTACTCATTCCTACCTAGCATCCCCCAGGAAGGGGAACCTAGGGGACAGGAGTTCCCTGGATGCAGGGAATTATCATTAGCTCCCTCTGGCATTGGAACCAGATAGCCCCACACTCCAGACAGCTCCACCCACAAGCCAAAATCAACCTGCTGCTCAATCATCAGCAGCTCAAGCAGATGTCCAAGCTAGGTCAATGGGGTCCATGGTGGTGATGCGTCATTCATATTGTCCCATGGGCCCACTTACACTCCAGGGACCTCCAAGGGCTCCTTCTCCCCTACCAGCGTCAGGGAAGAGCCCATTCCCCAGTCAAAGTGAGACTCCAGCCCTCAGTCAGGAAGTCACTGATTTGGTGGACCACCTCTGCAATCAACAGGGGCACCTGCTTCCTTCCCCCATGACAAATCATAGTCACCACCGATGCCAGCCTATCGGGTTGGGGGGGCACACACGGAGGCGCAGGTGGCACAGGGCACATGGTCATTAACTGAGACGACCCTCAACATAAACGTTTTGGAACTACGTGCTGTGTTCCTTGCCCTGCAGCAGTTCAGGCCTCTTCTGGAAAACTCTCATGTAATGGTCCTTACTGACAATGTGGCCACCAAGGCCCACATAAACAGACAGGGTGGGACCATGTCCAGACAGCTGATGTCTGAGGCCATGCAGTTGGGGCTATGGGCAGAGCAACACCTACTGTCTCTCTCTGCTGAACATATCTCAAGGGTAAACAACATCAGGGCGGACTGGCTCAGCCGGAACCAGATAGACCATTCTGAGTGGAGTTTGCACCCAGATCTTTTCCGCCAACTTGTGGGTCGGTTCGGTCAGCCAATAATGGACCTTTTCACCACCATGGGGAATGCCCAGCTGGCCAGGTTTCTGTCCCGGTATCAAACTCAGGGGGCGGAAGGAGTAGATGGCCTCCGCTGCATCTGGCCTAAGGGGTTGCTTTACGCTTTTCCCCCCATCCCCATCATTCCGCAGGTCATCCGGAAACTTCTGGAGGAAAGAGCCGAGGTGGTACTTCTGGCACCCGACTGGCCAAGGAGAGCTTGGTATGCCGACCTGGTCTCCCTGTCGGTCTCACCCCCATGGAGGATCCCTCCGACAGAGTGGTCGCTGGTCCAGGGGTCAGTGCAGCATCCAGAGCCTCACTGGTTGCAACTGACCGCCTGGCACTTGAGCGGCTCACTCTGAGGAGCCGTCAGATCCCTGTGGACGTCATGGAGGTCTTGCTTGACTCTCGCAGACCGTCCACGCAATGTATTTATGCAGCCCCTTGGAAGGTTTTCTGCTCCTGGTGTGCTAGGGAGGGCTATTCCCCACTGGATCTTTCGGTCATAAACGTCCTTCAATTCCTACACCAGGGGCTAGCTAAGGGTCTTTCCCCAAGCACCCTCAAACGCCAAATAGCTGCCCTATCCACGGTGCTGTTTTGCCCCTCTCTGCGAAAACTCTCTGCTCACCCCTTGATCTCCAGGTTCCTTAAGGATGCAGTGAATAGATGCCCTCCTGTGGTGCACACGTACCCCACCTGGGACTTGTCCAAAGTGTTACTAGCACTCACGGGGGGTGCCTTTGAGCCCTTGCAATCCGTTCCCCTGGGCCACCTGACGTACAAGGTGGTCTTCCTGGTGGTGGTCACATCTGCCCGTCGCCTCTCCGAACTGGCAGCCCTTTCCATCAGAAGTGACCCCTGTGTTTTCCACCAGGACAGGGTAGTATTGCGGTTGGATCCCACCTTTCTGCCAAAGGTAAACTCTTACTTTCACCGGGCTCAGGAGGTGGTATTACCTTCCTTTTACCGTTCTCCATCCTCAGACATTGAAAGACAGTGGCACCTCCTGGACGTGAGGCGCGCACTGGACACTTACATACAAAGGACCTCTGCCTTTCGCAAAACCGAGGCCTTGTCCGTATCTTTCCACCACTCTTCATTGGGGCGGAAAGCATCCTCAGTCATGGTGGGTCGGTGGATTCGCACTGTCATTAACATTGCATATGAACAGATGTCTTTACCACGACCCACCAGGATTACTTGTTATGAATGTTGGAGATTTTTTAATTTTTATATCTTTTTAACTGTTATATGTTTTTATTTGTAATGGATTTGACATCCTGTGAGCCGCCCAGAGTTCCCCGGGAGTTGGGCAGCATACAAATCTATTAAATTAAATTAAATTAAATTAAATTACTGCCCACTCCACACATAGTGCGGCCACCACTGCAGCTTGGAACACAAGGGCTTCCATCGAGGAGATCTGCAGAGCGGCCACATGGTCCTCTCCAACGCCGTTTGTCCGGCACTATAGACTGGACGCCTTTGCCTCTCAGGAGGCTGACTTTGGGCGCAGGGTACTGGAACAGGTAACATTGGAGGGCGGCGGCCCCAGCCAGAACCAGGAGGCCCACCCTAGGGACTGAATTACTTTGGTATGTCCCAATCTTGGCGGCTAGCTCCACCCACGATGGAGAATGAGACGTTGTACTTACCTGAGACGTCCATTCTCGTCGGGTGGAGCTAGCCGCCAAGTCCCTCCCTTCTACTCGTGTTCTGGCTGGACAAGGGGATTCAATTCTTGTATAGATCATTAGGTATATAGGTGTAGCAATATAGATTGAATTTTTCCTCCCTGCATATAGGTAGTTAGGCTAGGTATTTAGCAACGTTATTGTTCTCCCATGTTGGAAAGTTAATAAAATGTGTTTGATGATGGCACGTCGAGTCTGGCATTTGTCCCTCGTCAAAAGAGGGGGAACTAGGCCTAGAGCCACCTTTTATACTTTTCCAGACTCAGTCACCATTGGCTAGAAGGCTGTGCCAATACCCAATCTTGGCGGCTAGCTCCACCCGACGAGAATGGACGTCTCAGGTAAGTACAACGTCTCATTTTCAGTCTTGGGTAAGTACTTCAGCATCTTCCCATATGATGTTTACAGTCTTTAAGTCTTCCATGAACATTCTTCGCCATGTATTTCAAGGACTTCCTCTTTTGGCATCGGGAAGGTCCATCTGATCGCTATTTTGGGGATTCGATTGTTCTCCATATGGAGAATGTGACTACAAGTTGGAGTCTTGTGCATGCGACAATGTTATGCAGTTTGCAGGAGAAACTCTTTTGGAGGACTTCTTTATTAGTAATATGGTCAAAATAGTGAATCTTTAGGATTCAGCAAAGAAATCTTTGTTGGAAGACGCCAAGCCTCTTGTTAATACTTGCTGATACCTTCCAAGTCTTGGCATAAATGGCTGTTGGATCACTATAGAAACAAGCAAATGGAGTTTAAGTTTCAATGATATAGACAATGAGAACAAGATTTTATTCATCCTCTGGAAAACTGCTGTTGCTTTCCATTGCAGCACTTGACATCCATCTCTGCATCTCCATTTTGGGCTATTACACTATGTACAGTGTAAACTATGTACACTATGTAAATACCGTATTTTTTGAGTATAAGATGCACCTTAGTTTTGGGGGAGGAAAATAGGGGGGGGAAATCTACCAACCAGGTATTCATCTGGCTAGCGTCCTTAGCCTGGTCAGCTTCAGCACATTATTTTGTCCCCTGGTTAGGGCTGAAAAAAATATTCTTCGAAGAGAGTAGGAATGAAAACAAGCCTGCAAAGACTTAGGGCTGGTAAAAAACTACTTCGAGGGAGTAGGAATAAAAAAATGTTGCAAGCCGGTAAGCTCGTTAGCACCTCGTTAGGGCTGAAAAGACCTTTTTCAGAGGGAGTAGGAATGAAAACAAGCCTGCAAAGACTTAGGGCTGGAAAAAAACTTCTTCGGACGGAGTATGAAGTCGGGAAGATCGTCAGCACCTCATTAGGGCTGGGAAAAAAAGCTTCGAAAAGCTACATTCGGAGTATAAGACGCACCCAAATTTTCAGCCTCTTTTAAGGAGGAAAAGGTTATACTCCGAAAAATACGGTAGGTGATTTCCCCTTCTCTGTGCAGTGGAGCTGCATATACTGTACATGATCTTTGATTTCTTGGCACTTATGCCGAGGCCAATTTTGGTTGCTTCTTCATCTAAGGCAGTCGTCACTTCTTGTAGTTTCATTTTATCTTCCTCAAATAGGGCAATATCATCTGCAAAAATCAGGTCATCAAGATGGTCTTGGTTAAAATAATGAATGACTTTCCTGATGTGTGATGTTCATTGAATAACATAGTTTAGACTGAAATGGATCCCAGCAGTCAGCAATCTCTATTCAAGGTATCATTTTAGGAAGGGAAATGTTGATTGTTATCAAATAACTTCCACTGAAAAAATGAAGGGCAAGTACACAACCTCATTAATTTTCACAAGCTTCTCAAGAATTTCCTAATCCAGCCACATCCTGAAGGACATGGAATTTATTAACTGGAGTATGGAGTATGGTTTAATTGAACTCATTTTAGCAGCAGCATCACCAATTTCATAAATTTATCCTCAAGGAAGCCATTTAATGTATAATGCAATAATATCTTTTTAAGTATATTGGCTGCAACTGATTGACAGCTATGGTACTTTTGGATTCATGAAAATACTTTTAAGTTTTTAGGGATGTGTGTAGAACTCATCCAAATTTAGATATGTATCAGACATCTTTAAAAATGTATTAGGCTTTCTAAAGTGAAGCAAAGCAAAAGTCTCTCCAAAGTTACTAGAACTTAATTTGAACTCTAAAATTTATTGATGATCTGCAGTTTAGGACATCCAGAAGCCAAATATTATCCGAAAAAAGAAGTTATTATGTCTTCAGTTTTCCATGTCACAATGGCTAGAGGTGAATAGACAGATTTAACATCTTCTTACCGTGTTTCCCCGTGTTTCCCCTTATCCTGAAAACAAGGCCAAGCCTAATTTTTGGGGTGTGCGTAAATATATGCCCTCCCCTGAAAATAAGCCCTAGTGAAGTGGTGGGCTTGGCCAGCACAGGAGGCAGCCCTTCCCTTCCCTGGTCACCTCAAGGTTGCTGGGCCCCTTAACCACAGCCTGTTGATCAGCTGATTGAGCGAGGGCCGGGAATTCTGTCTCTCTGGGTGCCTGGAGATATTTCCAGTGCACTCTTGCTAGCCCCAGCTCTGCCCACAGCGCTAGGCAACCTTGCAGCCGAGGGCCCCTCTGTTCCACAGCTCATCTTGTGGTGTTGCTTAGGCTCCTGCTACACTGAGGCAGACAGCCATGCGGTCCGTCGCAATCACCCCCCCCCCTCCTACCCGGCTGCTGCTGCTTGAGAAAAGCACAGGCGATTGTGGGAAGCACGTGCTTACGGTAGAAGCAAAGCACAGCCTGTCCCTTTCAAGCAATCAAATCTCTCTCTCTCTCTCTCTCTCTCTCTCTCTCTCTCTCTCTCTCTCTCTCTCTCTCTCTCTCTCTCTCTCTCTCTCTCTCTGTGTGTGTGTGTGTGTGTGTGTGTGTGTGAGTGAGAGAGAGAGAGGGGGGGGGAGGAGGGAGGGAGAGGGAAGGGGAGAGAGAGAGAGAGAGAGAGAGAGAGAGAGAGAGAGAGAGAGAGAGAGAGAGAGAGAGAGAGGAGGGAGTAACAAGAATTGCAGGCAATGCTGTTTGAAAGTTTCCTCTCCACCATTTCTCTTTCTCTCTCTCTCTCTCTGTGTCACACACACCACACACTTTATGAACACAGCAGAGGGCAGGCAACTGGGTAAGGAGACTGACTCTCCCCCGCCAGCTCAGTGTCTGCTCAAGTTTTGGGACCCTGCTTGGTTCTTCCCTCCCAAAAGCCGTCACCACTGCTGCAGCCACAGCAGCCACCTCCCGGCTCCAATGCATGCCGAGCCACTGCAGAAAGGCTGTGGTTTGCAAGCTTCCATGTGTTCCCAGGCTGGATCGTCCCTTGTCCAATTCAAGGAGCTGCTGCTGTCCAGCACCACTCGGTTGGAGGCAAGGTGGGTGGAGAAGCCGTTTGGGGCAAAAGGCAAATAAGAGATATTGCCTGCCCCCAGTCTAGGAGCAGGGGATGGTGGGGTCAGACCCCGCCTGCTTTTCCTGCACCTTCCCAACACCAGCCTTGGGTCTTCTCAGTGCCGGATCATCCCCTTTTGAGGCGGCAATGGGAAGCCCAGCAGAACCCACAAAAGTTTGTGTGTGTGTGTGTGTGTGTGTGTGTGTGTGTGTGTGTGTGTGAGAGAGAGAGAGAGAGAGAGAGAGAGAGAGAGAGAGAGAGAGAGAGAGAGAGAGAGAAACAGAAACAGAAACAGAGGAGAGGAAATTCTTTCAAACAGCATTGCCCGCAATTCATGTTACTCCCCTCTGTCATATCTCTCTCTTTCTCTCTCTCTCTCTCTCTCTCTCTCTCTCTCTCTCTCTCTCTCTCTCTCTCTCTCACACACACACACACACACACACACACACACACACACACACACACACACACTTGATCACTTGAAAGGGACAGGCTGTGCTTTGCTTCTATCATAAGCACACACTTCCTACAATCGCCTGTTCTTTTCTCAAGCAGCAGCAGCCGGGGGGGCAATTCTGATGGGCCGCATTGTAGCAGGAGCCTAAGCAACACCCACAGAGTGAAAGTTGTGGTTGCCACTTGCTCCATAGCCACAAGGTGAGCTGCAGAACAGAGGGGCCCTCGGCTGTAAGGTTGCCTAGTGTTGTAGGCAGAGCTGGGGCTAGCAAGAGTACACTGGAAATATCTCCAGGTGTCCAGAGAGACAGAAATTCTGGCCCTCGCTGGATCAGCTGATCTGCGGGCTGAGGTTAAGAGGCTGAGCAGCCATGAGGTGATCGTACTCGCCGCCTCCTGCACCTTAAAAAAAGACCCCCCTCCCAAAATAAGGCCAAACTCTTATCGGGGAATCACGGTACCTGGAGGAAAGGTTCAGGGAGGTTCTCTAATTTTTGTACTTTCGGAGAAAGATAAAGAGATTGACAAATATTTGTTTCTGCAGTGAAGCATAATTAACCTCACATCAGATCAGCATCTGTCTGGAGATAGGAAGACTTGGGAGGTACTGCTGGGGAGATTATAACCAATGACTAGAGGGAGAGAATATATTTTCAAAATAAAAATACTGGGATGAATAAGGAATCTAGCCACTCCCACTTTAAAGGAAAAGGCATGTTGTCAGAATAGAAGCAAAGTAAATAGCTATGACACAAAACAACCTGATCATCTTGAACTTATAACTGCTTTTTCAGTCTTTGTATTCCATTTAGCTTCTTGCTTAACTGCTCTTATCATCAGCTGCCAGGGGCAGAGGTATGGAAACGTTTTACAAGCCAAGGATTCTTTATAAAGGAATGATTTAACTAGTTTTACACTGGTTTCCAGACACCAAGGAAATCACATTTTTCCTTTAATGTTTCTGTGAACTTGTTTATTTTAATAACTCTGTTTATTTGATGACTTGCCTCCTGGTTATATGGCAGCCAAAAGTCTTCAGGTGCTAGATCACAATCTTGGCTCGGATACAGTTTTCCTTTTCATATATGTATTATTTAGAGAATAGCAATAGCACTTAGCAATAGCAATAGCATTTAGACAAATACCGCTTCACAGTGCTTTTACAGCCCTCTCTAAGCGGTTTACAGAGCCAGCATATTGCCCCCAACAATCTGGGTCCTCATTTTACCCACCTCGGAAGGATGGAAGGCTGAGTCAACCTTGAACCTGGTGAAATTCGATCTGCCAAACCGCAGTCAGCCAGCTCTCAGCAGAAGCATCCTGCAGTACTGCACTCTAACCATTGCACCACTGCAGCTCTTAGACTTAGCACTTAGCAATAGCACTTAGACTTATATACCACTTCACATTGCTTTTATAACCCTTTATAAGCAGTTTACAGAGGCAGCATATTGCCCTCAACAATCTGGATTTTACTGACCTTGGAAGGATAAGGATAAGGATAACCTTGAGCCATTCAGAATCGAACTCCTGAAGTGAGCAGAGAGTTAGCCTGCAATACTGCATTCTAACCACTGCGCCACTACGGCTCTTTATCTGGTATAATCAAAGTAATTGGTCTCTGATTACAAGTTCAAGGGGATTGTGGCAGCAACTGGGGCCAGGAAGTATTTTAGGTAGTTATGTATTGTCGGCCTTCCAAACAACAAACAAGTAATAAACTGAAGGAGCTGGGAATTTGCAGTTTTAATTTCTATAACGGTCTCCCTTTGACTTTGTGTGACTCTTAATTCTATAGAGTACAGTATCTAAAATTGTAAGGCTCACATATTCTTAATCATCTGGGCTTTTAAAATCAATACAAATTCTGACATATTTTGATCAATATTTGTAAGTTACTATTTCATGTGATCACTACACATTTTCCAAAAATATATTTTAAATAAAGTTCAATAAGGGCTAGAAGACAAATTCATGGGAGAAAATGAAAAATATTTATTCCCAAACTGATCATATTTATTGGAATAGAAAATTTTGTGTTGACATGTAAGAAATGGTTGTAAGTAAGATGAATACCTCCTAAAATGAAATATTTTTCACCCATTTATATAAATATTTAACATATTTTCTTTAATACTGTGATATAAGAGCTACAAATCAAGAAGATAAAGGCATTTCAAAATGGATTTGAAGAACAGCAACTTAAGTTGTATCCTCATTAATTCACTAGAAGAACAAAAACATTGAATTTGAGTGTAAGCCAATGGAATGCATTGTGAAAAGAAGAAAATGAAAAGATAAAAATAATAATAATGGCTAGTTAATATTATTAATTAAAGATACATTTAATTATGTAATCAAAAGTGCAACATTCTAATATTAGAGTGTTTTATTATGGAAGAATCCATAATAATATAATACGGTGAGAAAGAAAATACGATAATCACTAGGAAAAAACAATATTGTAAACAGTGCTATTAAAAATCATCTGGTGACGATAGTTAGGAAGACATATATCATCAAACTGTCCCTTCCCCAAAGTCCTGATAAGCCAAATTAATAAATAATATAAAAAAGGCAGAATATCTCATATTCAATAGGTAGAAAGAGCCAAGACAGCAATGAAACAGTACTTTTACAAAGAGTTCCTCTGAGCTTTGATTTACATTTATTATAATTTTAGTTTTATTATAGTCAATACTTACATTTTAAATATATTTAATACATCCTAAATTACTCATTTCAACTAATATATCTCTTTCTAAGAGATCTTAGATATATTATTATACCTTAGATATCTTATATAATATATAATATATATCTTTAAAGAAAGATAATTTGTTTCTTGAATGGTCATAATACAAATGACTTACTACATGGAAAAATTGGTTAAAATTATTTGGTTGAAAGACATCCTAAATAATCTTTCTAAGAATCCACCAATATTTATTTGTTATGCTAAATAAAAAATAATCTTAAACATTATTGATATCCCCTTGGTAAACTATTACTTAAAACGAATTTAGTTAGACAATCATGATGGACAGTTAACCTTTGCACAAGTTCGTCTTGTGTACCAATTGCGACCCTACTTGGAGAAGGAGGCACTTCTCACAGTCGCTCATGCCCTTATCACCTCACGGCTAGATTACTGCAATGCGCTCTACATGGGGCTACCCTTGAAGAGTGTCCGGCGACTGCAATTGGTGCAAAATGCAGCTGCGCGAGCTGTGGTGGGTGTACCTAGATGCACCCACGTAACACCAATTCTCCGCCAGCTGCATTGGCTGCCCATTAGTCTCCGGATCCAATTCAAGGTGTTGGTCGTTACCTTTAAAGCCCTACATGGCTCAGGGCCAGGTTACCTTCGGGACCGCATCCTGCCGCATACCTCCCTACGACCGGTTAGGTCCCACAGAGCTGGTCTCCTCCAGGTCCCATCGACCAAGCAATGCCGGCTGGCGGGGCCGAGGGGGAGAGCCTTCTCTGTGGGAGCCCCCTCCCTTTGGAACCAGCTCCCTCCAGAGATCAGGACTATCCCCACCCTGCTGGCCTTCCGTAAAGCAATAAAAACTTGGCTCTTCCGGCAGGCAGGGTATGAATGAAGGTTATTTTTAAATCTGGATAGTATTTTAATATGGTTTTTTAACAAAATTGTTTTTTACTTGTTATGTTTTCTATACATGCTGTGAGCCGCCCAGAGTCCCTTGGGAGTTGGGCGGCATAGAAATTTTAATAAATAAATAAATAAATAAATAAATATAAAGAGAGTTCTCAAAAATATATTTCTTACTAACAAACAATTCAAAATTGTTGAATTATCCTATTTAGAGCAAATCCCAAAGGTGCTTCTTGAAGAGCCAACTGAACTTCCTTGTTTTTCTTTGAAGACATTTTGGTTCTCATCCAAGAAGCTTCCTTGGCGCTGACTGAATAGTGGAGAAGGAAGGATTTATACAACTATGACCTGGATGACCGAGAATCTCCATAGACATTTATAGCAAATATAAAACTACTGCATTCCAAGGCAAATGGTTCTAAAATGAAATACTAAACAATCACTTATTGATGATACACTATCAAAAGAATGCATTGCAACTATAAACAATTCATAAAGTTCCAAAACACTCAGCAAACACATTGTTATTCATTGTATATGTTCTTTTACCTGCATATGGAACAGGAGCATCTTTATCCAAGGCAACTAATGGAGGATCCAGTATGACTGTATCATTGTTTTCAGTAATAACTCCATGATAAGATGTTTCAATCCATGGCTTGTGCTTGTTTACTAAAAAAAATACATATTTCATTAGTATAAAACAAAACTATTTCATTTTTTAGTTTTTATGTTTGCTTCTGAAATGAGAATTGATTATATATACACAATAATTTTCACTGGATAATTGGAGAACATCCAAAGTTTAGCTACATGAGTAATTGAAATTAAACTTGAAATATATCATCATTATTATTATATCAGTTTCTTAAGTTTTCCCCAAAGCCAAGGTAGGGGAAAAGTCTTCAAAATCAAATGTGACATTTTTTCCAGGTATTATAATAACTAAATAATTTAATACTAAAATAATAACCATCACCTCTACTATCATCCAGTAAAGCATAGTACATACACAAATTACACATCCCACTATTCCCTTCGGTTAATTATTTTATGCAATACAGAGAGAAATAGTAAACAAAAGAAATTAAAGCCAGGAGTCAAAATGAAATCTAAATCTAACAGCATATGCTATAGCTATCCATATCTTGGTACACTTGCAAATAATCTTTATTTTCACATATGTGTAACTAATTCATACATTTTTTGTTCTTGAACTTGTTTCCTTCCTCTTTTGGAGGATTTCATAATTCTGTCCAACTGCAATGTTGTGTGTCTTCCCTTCCTTTCAAACCTTTCATTCCTCCTTCAACCATTTGCACAAAATGTTCTGTGCAAGCGAAAGCATATTTGCTTTATCATATGCTTTCGCCAACTTCACTAAAAACATATACTAAATTTTCTTTCTTACATTCTTCTAATGGTCTGCTGATCTACACATCTTTGCCTGGTATATAGGTGCAGTGAATTTTGCTCATTGTCACATCTTGTATCATTTCAGTTGGAAACCAGCTAAACATATTCCCAGAAACATTGAATAAACTATAGTAATCTCCTTGTGATATTTTATTCAGGCTTATTATGTTTTTCTTTGTATAAGCAATAACAATATGTTTCCAAAATAACTATTGAAGGTACCTAGCTATTTTAAGATCATTGAACTGTTTTACTCTTGATTTAAGTGGAAATTCCATTGCATTCCTTTTGATTTTAAAATGGAGTCTTTGATTTAGCTTTGCCTGTTCACATCCAAAACCAGCAATGATTTAGAAGAATATATGGCCACAATTTATTCTCCACACTCTTACTACAAGAGAAACCATCACCTGTCAAAATTAATGCAGGCATCATGTTGTAGTTATAACCAATTGTTAAAGACTGTGATCATATCCTTGTCTTGACTTTGGTTAATCCTGCTTCGCCGAACATTGTCAATCCTAGCAAAGTCAGTATAATCTCCTTACAGAAAATACAGCAATGTCTTGACCTTAAATATTTTAATCAGAGGAGCAATGTATTTAACTTTCCTAACATGCAAGAAAGACTATAATAAACAATATGCTCATTTGAGAATTTATAGAAGAAATATGAACACTACACTTCTTCATGGACTGGAAAGCCTTTAGATATTTAAAGATGCACATATATTTAACACTGTGTTTGTGTTTGTGTATTCTAAAATTTTCATATCATTTTAAAACAAAATATAAAAATTAAATGCTATTGTATTGGATATTATTTATTCAATGTGGGCTTTATTAGATCTCTTGTGGGAGCACAAGGACTCATGATTGATGACACGTTTCATCTCTCCCTTGGGCTCAGCCTGGTCATCTCCTACATCAAGTAATATAAAATACTTCATTTCAAATTATCAGCTTTTTATCTTAGAACGTAAGGAGAAATTGATGAGTCATTTATTACAATAATAAAAGTTACAGACAAAATAGAAAAACTACAACTTTTATAGTAGATAGATCAGAAATTTAATACACAAAGTTCCTAAAATGGAGACAAACAAAAAAGACAGCAGATGAGGAAATCTGAATAGGCTGCAGAGAAAAAAGGACAACACTCTACTTCCTACAAGTAGTCCTTGACTTATCACCATATATTTAACGACCATTCAAAGTTGGGACAGTGTTGAAAAAAGTGATTTGTGACCAGTCCTCACACATATAATTATTGCAGCATTCTCATGGTCATGTGATCATGATTCAGGCACTTTGCAACTGAGATATATTAACAACAATTGCCACATCCCAGAGTCACATGAGCACCATTTGCAACCTTCCTGGCCAGTGTCTGTCAAGCAAAATGAATGTGGGAAGCTGGATACACTTAACAACCATGTGATTTGCTTAACAAAGAAAGGTTGTAAAATTGGACACCTGTGATGACTAATTTAATGACTACATCATTTTGCAATGGAAGTTCTAGTCCCAATTGTGGTTGTTAAATCAAGGACTGCCTGTACCCCTATTTCCTACATTTAGTCCAGAATGATTGATGGTACCAAATGCTTAGAGATCAAGGAAAGTCAGAACAATTACATCACCAGACAAAAGGGAATGATATTACATATAATGTAAGTGAAAAAAAGTCGTAAATCCATCTTAAAATAAATTCCATTCTTTTAAAACAATTATTAAACTAAATCTCAAAATTAACCTTCAGCTTTAAGTCAATTAATAATGTATGAGTAAGCCAATTTAAACAAAACAAATTATGATGTTCTTTACATAGTACAGTAAGAAACATAGTGAACTTAAATCAGTAAGGGCTGGTATAAAATAGAACATTCTGTATATTTCTATTTTCCAAACTTTATGGTTTTTATGTAGTAAAAATGAAACATAAACAAGAAATAAGTGCTTTAGGGTTTTTTCAAAATGTCCAGTTATTTTACTTCTATTTCTTCTTTTTCATTTTCTGTGAATAAATGAAAAACAGAATTGCACAAGGCTGCAAATTTTACTTATCTTACCTGATATCTCTTTGACCACTAATTGAGTTTTCCTAGAGTCAATTCTTATTCTTAGAAAAAAAAAATTCTTTCCCATCTGCTTGTTTACCTTCTCTCTGAGGTGGGTTTCAGCAGGTTCTGACCAGTCCTGGAGAACCGGTAGTGGAAATTTTGAGTAGTTTGGAGAACCGGTAAATACCACCTGATGCCCCGCCCCCACCTGCCTCCCGAGTCCCAACTGATCAGGAAGAAATTGGGATTTTGCAGTAACCTTCCCCTGGAATGGGAGGGAATGGAGATTTTGCAATATCCTTCCCCTGGAGTGAGGTGGGAATGGAGATTTTGCAGTATCCTTACCCTGCCACACCCACCAAGCCACGCCGACACCCACCAAGCCACGCCCACAGAACTGGTACCGTGTTTCCCCGAAAATAAGAAAGGGTTTTATATTTTTTGACCCCCCAAAAATGCCCCTGGCCTTATTTTTGGGGGGTGGCTTATAATTTTTGGGGTGCAGGTGGGGCGGGGCACGAGATGCACCACTTACTGGAGTTTGCCAGCTCCATGGTCTCTCGGCTAGTCTCTTTAGGGAAAAAAACTTGCAAACAGACAAGCCGAGAGACCACGGAGCTGCAAAACTCAAGTGGTGCGTCTCTCTTGGCGGGGCGAGGCGGGGCGGGCGTCCTACCTGCGGCTTGTCCCGGGACCTCCATCACCTTCTCACCATCTTCTCTCCACAGCAGTCCGTTCTGAAAGAGAACGTCTCGCGAGTTCAAACTTCTCGAACTCGCGAGACGTTCTCTTTCAAAACGGGCTGCCGTGGAGAGAAGACAGTGAGAATGCCACGGAGGTCCCAGGACAAGCCACAGGTAGGATGCCCGCCTAACCCCGCCAAACCCTAGTGCGAGATGCCCCTCCTACCTGCGACTTGTCCCGGGACCTCCATGGCATTCTCACCGTCTTCTCTCCACAGCAGCCCATTCTAAAAGAGAACGCCACGCGAGTTCGAGTTTGAACTCACGAGACATTCTCTTTCAGAACGGGCTGCCGTGGAGAGAAGACGGTGAGAATGCCACGGAGGTCCCGGAACAAGTCGCAGGTAGGAGGGGCGTCTCGCGCTGGGGTTTGGCAGGGCGGGAGGGCGTCCCTTCAAAATGCTTCAAAGTCCTTCGAAGCATTTTAAAGGGATCTGTTTTGTCTGCCATGAAGGGAACCAATGTTCCCAGAAGAAAAGGAGGCAAGCATTGGTTCCCTTCATGGCAGGCAAAACAGATCCCTTTAAAATGCTTCGAAGGACTTTGAAGCATTTTGAAGGGACGCCCGCCATGCCACGCCTTCCCGCCCTGCCAAACACCAGCGCAAGACGCCCCTCCTACCTCGATCACGTTCTTCGGTATTCTCTCCACGGCAGCCCATTCTGAAAGAGAACGCCTCGCGAGGCTTTCAAAGTTCTCCAACTCGTGAGGCGTTCTCTTTCAGAATGGGCTGCCATGGAGAGAAGACCGAAGAACACGATCGAGGTAGGAGGGGCTTCTCGCGCTGGAGTTTGGCATGGCGGGAGGGCATGGCATGGCGGGCGTCCCTTCAAAATGCTTCAAAGTCCTTCGAAGCATTTTAAAGGGATCCGTTTTGCCTCCCATGAAGGGAACCAATGCCTGCCTCCTGTTCTTCGGGGAACATTGATTCTCTTCATGGCAGGCAAAACGGATCCCTTTAAAATGCTTTGAAGGACTTTGAGCACTTCGGGCAGGGGATGGGGCGGGGCGCGATGTGAGTAAGGCGGTGACAGGAAAGCGGCGAACTTCCAGACACTGGTAAAGTGAGCGCCTCGCAGCCCAGCCCTCCCCTGCATTCCCCGCCACCCCCAAATTGTGCCTAATGATCTTACCAGCGTCTGGAAGTTCGCGGCTTCTCTTTTCAGCAGGTCTTTGAGGGAAACTCCTTCAATGTAAAGGAGAAGTTATCGCGAGTGCGAAAGTTGTTAATTGGTCGCACTCGCGATAACTTCTCCTTTACATTGAAGGAGTTTCCCTGCAAAGACCTGCTGAAAAGAGAAGCCGCAAACTTCCAGACGCTGGTAAGATCACCAGGCACAATTTGGGGGTGGCGGGGAATGCAGGGGAGGGCCGGGCTACGAGGCGCTCATCTTACCAGCGTCTGGAAGTTCGCGGCTTCTCTTTTCAGCAGGTCTTTGCAGGGAAACTTCTTGAGGGATCTCTCTCTCTCTTTCCGGGCCAAAAGAGTGCCGCCACAAAAAGAGCGGCTCTCGGCATGTCCCCCCCTTTCCCCCGGAAGTAGTTGGGGGGGCTTATTTTCGGGGGGTGGCTTATTTCAAGGCATGTCCCGAAAAAGCCCTGTGGGGCTTATTTTCGGGACATGTCTTATTTTCGGGGAAACACGGTAGTAAAAAAAAATTGAATCCCACCACTGCCTTCTCTTGTCCCATTGCTATCATGTAACTGTCTGCTAGTATCTGAAACATAATTCATCAGGAGGTAAGATCTTTATTTTTAATAGGATTTAACCCAGAAAACATAGATGGGTTTTTACCGTTAATAACAAAAATCTGCTATGTATTTGGTATATTCTACTGATTTCTGACTCATAGCTTTTTTGCTTTGACATTCATCTTAACGAAAATTTCATTCCAGTGTTCCTGAAAAGATTATGCTGCTCTTTAAGTCACATGTGTTTTAATATTTAAATTTTAGGCTGTAATTTAACCTTCTTAGAAAATATATCTAACCACACAAACATAAAAATAGAAACTCATGCAAAATAGAATTTTATTATGAAGTAATGCAAAGCACAAGAATATAAAGCATATCCCTGCTAAATCAGGTCAAAAGCCTACATAGTTCAACATAATGTTTACATAACTGAAGCTAACATTTTTATTCAGGTTGGAGAATAAATTCTAACCTTGAAGCCTGAGTTAACAAACAAAACAAGTTTTAACTTAATCTTAGGTATTTTCAAGGGTTTTAAATCATAAAATTACATAATCTTCCATGATTTTTCAAAGTCATTAGAACAGAACTCACCATCTCACCAATAATTATTGTCAAGGTAGCAGAGTTTCTACCAACTGTTCATTACACCTGAGATTTTAAATCTTTCAAAAGCATTCCAGTTTCAGAATGATGTAAAAGAATGATCATCTTCAGTGCCTTCAAGGGCACTACTCCACAAATTGCCAGATGCAAGACCCTATTCGTTAAGTTGGGCTCCAGAGTTCAGTTGGAATCATTTCAAAAAGATAGAAGTTGGCCAGGAAGGTTGCAAGACCCCACTAAGCCTGGGGTCCTGACAATAAGAGGAAATCCATTTCCTGGTTGTATTGATTGTAGGATATTGTGAATGTTCTCAGCTGCTAGTTTATACTATTTATGTTATGATTTGCTTATTGATTTGATTCTGGTTTTGTCAGTTGCTCAGAGTCATGTACATAAGATGGGAAACTTTTACATGTATTAAATAAATAACTAAATGATGTAGTAGAATTATGGTACTCCACTGGCTACTAGTAGCAAGACTGGACAGTTCCTCCAAATAAAAGGTAACCAGTCACCCATATTAGTGCAGAACTTGGTTAAGTGGAGAAATAATAAAGTTCTATCTGCCTAAATAACATCAGCAATAAAACAATTAAGGAATAAAACATTATTTTTGCTTGTATCGTAAGAAGGTTTTCTCAATTATTTATTCCCAATGGCAGGTGCTCTGTCTGCATTAGACATATGTGTAATCAAGTGGTCAAAATAGGAAGTGCCATATCAAATCCTGCTCCTGTCAACAGTGGTGTCCCTCAAGGCAGTGTTCTAGGACCAACACTCTTCATACTCTACATAAACGATCTTTGTGATCATATTATAAGCAACTGCGTTCTCTTTGCTGATGATGTTAAACTATTTAACACCACCGACAATGTTGCTACCCTTCAAAAAGACCTTGACCATGTAGCAGAATGGTCAAACAACTGGCAACTTCAAATCTCAACCAACAAATGCTCTGTCTTACACATTGGCAAAAAAAATCAGAATACAAAATACAAACTTGGAGGAAACGAACTTGTAGATGACCCTCACTCTGTCAAAGACCTTGGAGTACTCATATCCAATGACCTAAGTGCTAGAGCCCATTGTAACAACATTGCCAAAAAGGCACTAAGAGTTGTTAATCTAATCTTGCGTAGCTTCTTCTCTGGCAACATTACATTACTAACCAGAGCATACAAAACATTTGTTAGACCAATTCTGGAATACAGCTCACCTGTCTGGAACCCGCACTGCATATCAGACATAAATACAATCGAGAGAGTCCAGAAATATTTCACAAGAAGAGTCCTTCACTCCTCCACTCACAACAAAATACCTTATTCCACCAGACTTGAAATACTGGGATTAGACAATTTACAACTACGTCGCCTCCGATCTGATCTAAATGTAGTTCATAAAATCATATACCAAAATGTCCTTCCTGTTAATGACTACTTCAGCTTCAACCGTAACAATACACGAGCACGTAATAGATTCAAACTAAATGTAAAGCGCTCCAAACTCGACTGCAGAAAATATGACTTCAGCAACAGAGTGATCAATGCCTGGAATGCACTACCTGACTCTGTGGTTTCTTCCCCAAACCCCAAAAACTTTAACCTTAGACTGACTACAGTCGACCTCTCCTCGTTTCTAAGAGGTCTGTAAGGGGCGTGCATAAGCGCACCAGCGTGCCTACCGTCCCTGTCCTACTGTCCAATTGTCCTCTTTTATCGTTACTTTTTACTTATGTTTATACAAATTACTACTATACATGTTTGACAAATAAATAAATAAAATAAAATAAATAAATAAATCTATAGTGAAACAATTTTGAAGTTACCACATCTGCCAATTTTCTGTTATTAGAATACTTCCTTTAAAATCAATGATAAAAGACATGCTGACAGGAAGAAAAGGAAAGAAATAAATGTGCAAAGAAGTAGGCAACTAATTACAAATGAAAGTAATTTTCAAAAATTGTTCTCCTACAATTTTAGAAACCCTTCCACTGTTATGTTTCAAAATTAAATAGCTAAGCCACCTTTGTTACATTTTTATTTTAAGCAAGTTGCTTGGTTCCTTTTCTTCTTGTATCTGAGCTCTCCAGACAGTTTTAGATGTATTTATTTATTTGTCTGTGTTCCCTGGAGCCACTAAACAAGTTTTTGCAGCTTTTTTAATATATTGTTTCAAATTCAAATGGCTGAATTAAAAGCAGGAATCTTGCCCACATATTACTAGGCATTTCCCTGACAGTTGGATGAAAACTGTTTCACTTTTATTACCACTTGGGCAATAAAATGCACAAGTAAATGTTCTAGCTTAACAATTCTCTTAGAAGTTCACACTAAATATATTACATTAATTTGTTTAGTCCTTGGACAAGAAATCATTAGATATGGACTATTACTTGCATTATCATTATATTACAGGATCATTATGAAAAATAACAGTTCTAATCAATAAGGACATATATAAAAGTGCATTGGACTGAAACACCCAACTTAAAATACTTAATGCAAATAGAATGAATAATAGTTTTAAGAAGATTATTTAAAAAAGGTTAAAATAATAATTCATTATCACAATGGTAACGATCACGGATGGTCCATAAACAATATAATGAAATTAAATGGACCTCAAAAATGCAGGCTACAATGTCATTTGGTGAAAAATATGGATTTTTAGCAAGAGATGTACCTATAGGAATAATGCCTAGCTTAATGGTATCATGTACCAGAATTCTGGTAGATGGTACCAAAGAATAATTAAGTCAACATTCTGATGTACTATAAATCTGTATCTAAGGAATAGCTTATCAAAACAGTGTTCATTACAAATTTACAAAAAACAATAGATTAGAAGAAGAATTCATACATTGCTGACTGGTTTGTATAGACAACCATTACTCCCTTTTTGCAATCCTGTAATCCCTTAATTTGGGGTGACTGAATGGATCTCAGCATTTACTGGATGGATGCCCTTCCTGACGCCACATAGAGGTTCACAGCACAACTGCCCTCTCCCCCACCCCATCCCCGCAGCCTTCGGGAAACGGTGGCTGGAAGTGGGAGGGGGCCGCCGACCCGGAAAACTTCTAGCTGGGATGCCCTCTCCCCCACCCCATCCCCGCAGCCTTCAGGAGATGCTGGCTGGCGGCTGGAGGGGGCCATGTGGCTGCAAAGCTTACCGGGCTGCCCCCCCCATCCCTGCCGTGGCTGCAACGCTGGCGGCCTCGGGAGATGCTGGCCTGGTGGGGAGAGGGGCAGTGGTGAAAATTTTTTTTAAAAAAGCCCCGAAAAAAGATGGTGACGCATGCATAGTGCTGGAAACTCGGCTTCTGTGCATACGCAGAAGAAAAAAACTGGAAAAAAAATCAAAAAAATCAAAAAAATCAAAAAAAGAGATGGTGCCACTCACGGACCAGGGTCGACCGAACCAGTTCTGTGACATCATCGTGACATCACCAGCGGGTTGCTAGCAGTTCAGGCGAACTGGTCCGAAGCGGGAGGAACCCACCTCTGGCTGAATATAGTATAATTGTGTTAAATTGTACACAATGGATAACCAACTGTTGCCTCATTGCTAAATTACAACTGCTAGCATTCCTAGGAAGCATTGCAAAGGTAAGAGATTCTAGTAGTAATTTTGCAAAATCCAGAATGCTAACATTTCCCTGCATATTGTCTAAATAGTTGGATTCAAATGGTTGCATTAGCTTTGTGAGGGGATTAAGTCATTGAACTCGGATTGTGAAATTTACTGTGATATTCTCCTTTTCTGGACGATCATAAAGTACAATGGTGTTTTATAATCAGATTACCTTAGTTATCATAATAAAATGGGGATGGGAAAACCCATTTAATTTCACAACAATTAAATTAATAACGTAATAAAGCAAGCACTATGAACATAATACCACTAGATATATTGTCTTATATCCTATAATCCATAAGTAACTTGCATGGTATTTCCTCTTTCCAGGTCTTTAGATTTCTAAAATAGACTATATATCTTCAAGGGCTTATAATATTTTAACCTGCCAAATTAACAATTGTTTGTTTTTTTCCCATGTATTAGGCAAGACCTGTAGCCAGCAGCTCAGAATTTATACATTTTAGTGTTCCCTTTCTCACATTTTTTCTTTCAATTATTTTGGATGTTTACAATTATGGCATTTATAACAATATGAAAAAGTATGCTATTCATTAAATTTAGATTTTAATTTTGCTCTCCTTGTTGCAATTGAGGCTTCATTTATATTCTATACCAGGATATTAATATCTATCATGCGGGAGATTAAATGTCAAATGAATCATCTTCATTACTCAAGATAATCTTATATGGCCTGGAGAACAGCTATGGAAAAAGCTAATATTGCCTTTGATGTTCCCCTGCCACACCCAAAAACCTATTGTTAATCATGCTATAAATTGCCGTAGTAGGTTACATTTTGTTGAGTGGTCCAAACATGCAAGGCCCTTTGGGAATGGGAAAAATAAGAATGGAATTTCATTGATGTTACAAGGAAAGTTGATAGTATTATTGTTAGGCAAAATGAGGTAGTAGAGCCTAAGGAAGGGGAAAACATTCTTTCTACATGTTATTAAATTCAGTAAATGCTGTCCCTTTTGGCTTTTCCCCAAAGGACTTATCTTCTTCCCATAGGATAGGCTTATAATGGTTTTTCCATTAAAGTATTAACTTTCAGTAGTTTTTGCAAATTGGCCTTGGCATAAATAAGAATTGCACTATTTTGAATATTTTAGGCATAAAAGGATCTTGAATCATCCTTACAGAGACTGAAGATGAACAAGGAAGTTGGTGGGAACAATTCCTTTAAATTGGCCAAATCTTTATGCAAGAACTATATAAAAAACTTTATTATATTCAAAGACTGTCACTTTTTTTTAAGAGAGACAGAGAAAACACATTATCCTATAGGCTAGAATGTTTTGTTATCAACATCAATTTATTACAATCAAAGATCAGTAAAACAGTGCATTTCAGTACAAAATACGGGTAGTCCTTGACTTATAACAGTTTAGTGACCATTCAAAGTTACAACAGCAGCGAAAAAAGTGACTTATGGCCATTTTTAACACTTACCACCATTGCAGCAACCCTATGTTCATGTGAACAAAATTTAAATGCTTTGCAACTAACTCATATTTATGATGATTGATTCACATAACAACCATGTTATTAACTTAAAAACTGCAGTGATTCACTTAACAACTGTGGCAAGAAAGGTCGTAAATTGGGGGAAAAGTCACTTAACGACTGTGTTGCTCAGCAAGAGAAATTTTGGGCTAAATTGTGACCTTAGTCATGGACTACCTGTAATATGTAAATATATCCCAATAAAAACACCATTAGCAAAAATTAAAATCTTAATATCTTATTGCATTGGTAAACAAAGTAGGAAAATTCGGTATTTCATGGATTGTATTAGCCATAGGCAAGAAACATAAAAGAAAGCAGGGCTATTTAGATAAGGTACAAGAATTGGAATAACAAATGATAAATGCACATCCCAATAATATCAGTAGTATATTAGAGCATGGCCAACTGATTACACCTTTCTAGAACCACATGGACAAAGATATCCAGAGAAAGGAATGCCTGAATATCAGTCCTGTATCTTACGAAGGGAATTGCATCAGTACATGCCACTATGAATACCCTTCTCAGTTTGACTTGAGTAAGTCCAGAGAGATAGTTGGCCAATTTGTAGGGACTCTCTAAATTGCCAGCAATTAAATTAAATGTCCTTTAAACAGTAATGTCTCATAGGCACAGTTTAAACATTTTCTTGTCTTCATTTGATGGATTTACAAGCCATTTTCTGGTTCACTTCATATATCCCTGATTTATCATGGAACACATTATTTAATGATATGAACACTTTTTAGAACCAGCAACTACTCAGTCATGCCAGCATATTGGTCCATTTTCCTGAAAGATTCAGTAGAAATGAAGCAGGAAAGAAAATTTGTACATATCCATCCTGGCCTTATCCATATTGCAAAATCTATGACAGAAAAAAAACCCAAATCCTGCCCCTTAGAAACTATGTTCAAAAGTACATTTTCTGCAGATTAACTCTAAATCAGAAAGTAATTTCAGATCTAGATTATAGAACATTTATTTATCTTTAGATGACCAGACTTTCCAATCATTACATTTCCAATATAAAATTCACCTGAATTTGACCAAGGCTATTTTGGCTATTTGCAACTCTATTCCCTATTTCCTCCCTTAAAGTTCTTCCAGTGCTAAAACAATTCAAATAAGAAATGTTGAAGCTGAAATGTTTACATAAGAAATAGACCACCTATTAACAAATTACTAGCTGCTTATCTTCTATGGCCATGATGGTTAACCTATGGCACGTGTGCCGGAAGTGGCACGCAAAGCCATCTCTATGGGCATGCAAGCTGTTGTCCATTGCTCTTCCAGTTTCCGGCACGTCGGCTAGCTAGTCTTCACGCGCATGGGAGCACTGGAAACCAGAAGAGCAGCCGCCCGGTGCGCATGTGCATGCCAGGAAGATGCACACCGGGCAGCTGCTCTTCCAGTTTCTGGTGCCCACGTGGGCGTGAAGACTAGCTGGCCGGTGCGCCGGAACCCAGAAGAGCAACAGGTGACGGCTCGTGTGCTGAAAGACGTGGAGAAGGGATCGCGGCGGTCGCTTCCTAGGAGATTAGAGCTATCGGACAGGACAGGCAGGCCGGGGCTCCCCTCCTTCCCCGCCTGAGTAGGCTTCTTGGGCAGCCACAGCCTTCCAGCCCGCGGCAGCAATGCATGTCTGCAGTCCAGAGCGCCTGGCCGGCTCCAGCGCATGGGGCAGTAGGGCAGCATTTGTTGGCTGGGCGGCCGCCCGCCCTTCCTGCTGCTCCTGCCGCCACCAGGGGTGAGGGGGCAGTTCTCGCACTGCCGCTTCCGGCTTGGATGCTGGAGCAGCCAGGAGGAAGAGCCGCCGTCGGGGAGGCGAGCTGCCCCAGGAGGGCCGGAGGAGAGCGCAGCTCCTCATGCATGGAGACACCGCTGAGGGCCCGGCTCGCCGGAGGAGAATGGCTGCGGGAGACAGCCAGTCACTCCTGCCCCTTGCCCTGCAGCTGCCACTGTTTTTGCTCTTCTGGGGCAGCGTGGCTGTGCAGGAGCGGAGTCCTTGCAGGAGGAACGTCTGTCCAGCGCCGGGGTAAGAGGTACACCAGCCGGAAAGCGGTCACGCTCCCTTGGCAGAAGTGGCAGGAGGGGTGTCTGCGCTGGCTTGTTCTTGGTGGTGGGCTGGGAGGGGCGCTTCATTGACACTCTTCCAGTTTCTGGCACACACATGCGCACCAACCAGCTGGTCTTCAGGCGCAGATGCGCGCCACAACCTGGAAGACCAGGCGGCTGGCGCACATGGATGCGCTGGAAACCAGAAGATCATGTTCCCAGTATGCGCATGCGCACCAGGCGGCTGCTCTTCTGGTTTCTGGCATGCAGGTGTGCACGCTCCCATTTCAGTACTTGGTGCCGAAAAGGTTCACCAACACTGTTCTATGGCTTGTCAGTTTTGGAGAAAACAACTGCCTGATGACCAAAATTCTCTGCACCTAAAACAATGGATCTAAAACAATGGATCTAAATTTCATACCATTTGATCTCCTTCAGCACAATACAGTATTATTTGATCTGCATCATCAAATCAAAACTGGCTCTGTACCTTTGTCTTACAAAACCCTATGTCAGAAAATTGAACAATGAATTAAATAAATTATCGATTTTACCAATCAGCATAGTTAGGGTAGAGTTTGAATAAATCAGATCTATTTGAAATCATACTACATCTTGCCCTAGAATATGAATTACTCCAGAGGATGATAAATGCCATAATGTTGCTGTTCTTAATTATGTCTTAATGGAGATTATTTTAAATTGATTTTATATGAGCCACTCAGAATCCATGAAATCAGATGGGACATAAATTGGGTAAATACTATAAATTATGTAATAAGTATGCATGAATATTTTGGCAGGTCACAGACCAACCAAACCTATTGAAGTAGGAATAATTTGGTCTGAAAAAATGAATATGAGATCTAATGAGGTCTATGTAAATAAAAATGTACTTCCCATTTTAAGAAAGTATATTAAATTATACTGTTGTATTTCATCTAAATTATTTAAACTTGATTTTTGGGAGCTCTGAGTAGCAGATGTTCCTTGTTTAAAGCAACAGTCTTTTTATTTTCTTTTTTTAAAAAACATACTGTAGTTAAGGAGTTTAGCCAAATTGTTGTTTACTCTCCTGGTAAGCCCATTCCCTGGAACTTGACTTTTTTATATTTCTCTTCAGTCTCCGAGTATTCAGCGGGAAGCAATCCTTCTATCCTTCAAGCACCTTCCCTCAGCAATCAACAGCTCTCACAAAACTCAACAGCTATTCAGAAAATGATCCTTGGAGTTCTCACAGGTCAGCAGGCAACTCTTCACAATACACAGCTTCTCAGGACTTTTTCATCTCTTTTTATTTAATGTCTCCATAAATTTCTATTAGTTCTCCTATTTCCTCCCACAAATGAGACAAAAAAACATTTTTCAGAGTGTTTTCAGAGTATTGCATAGTTTTTTTTCTTAATCTGAAAGACTTTCATCTCCATATAGTTTATCTGTTAATTAGAAGAGTGGCTTTTTTATTTGCTGCAAAAACTAGAAGAGACCTAGGATGACAATGTTTTAAGGAAGGGACCTGGAACATGTTTATTCGGTTGGAGCATATACAATGGCATCACCGTGTGACTGGTGGCTCGCCTATGGCTGGGTGTTTCTAAGACTTTAAGAACAACAGTTGCTTCACAGAGACAGAGATTATGGTATCTTTTTTTCTTCCTTTCACTATTTACAAGTATATTAGGGAAAAACTGAACTATTTACAGCAGAGTGTTCAAACTTCTCAGTCATGAATTTTGTCTACCTCTCTCACGGAGCTATTTGCTAACAACAATCCACTCTGTTGTTTAGCTGCCAATAACTATCCTATCCTAGGCATTTATGTGGGGATAGACAACACTACTAGTTTCATCGATGTGAAATGTAAAACGAAATAGAGCCTTAAAGTTCCTATTGGCAGAGTTGTGTTACAGTCCTGTCTAAAATCATGGACACATCTTTATCACAATAAAATTGTGTAACCTGTGGCATCAGTATTGCAGGTCCCACAAAGCTCTGGAATATATTCCACAGATCAATTCCAAAGTTGTAACTGAAATGTAATTTTAATGGGATAAAAATATTTCTCAACCACATTCTTGATAATTCAGAATTCATCCACTAATATACACATTGCACTTACCTCAGACATGCAGAAAATACTTCAGTCAATGCTGAAGGACTTTTTAACATATGCTTTTCATATTCCCACAGGTTGCACAAAGAAAATGTTAGCTAATTGCTTGTTCTTTCAGTAGTTGCTGAATTTAAAAAGTCACAGGAGTAAAATTAGAGCTACCAATGATATATTTATTTATTTAGGATTCTTATATGCTGCCCTACTCCAGACCTCATTGCCACTATCACTTCCAGCACTGTCACTATTCTGCTAGCTGCGGAATAGCTGATTAGCACATTAGGAATACCACATTCCCCTGTATAAGTTGAGTAGTCTGGTCTTTATAATAGATATTTTTATTGTAAATATGATGTCTTTCAATTTAATATTTGGACAGGATGTCTCAGAGTTTTTTTACAAACAGAAAAATATATCCCTGTCTATTTTTGTGATAATATTTGTTATTCTTTAACTTCATTTTTGTTTATTTGCACTGGGTTGTCTTTGTTTCTCAACATAACCTTAGTGTTGGTTTTAAGTGGCAGATATGCTTTTATGTATTTTTTTACCCTCCAAGCAATTTGATTCCAGAATGGCTCTGCTTCTTCTAAATTCAATTTTGCTGAACTCTTGAATTGCAGAAACCTGGCCATTATCTTACTAGAAAATGTGCATTAGTTACTGTTCTTTTAGCATCTCGTTTAAGTTAAAAGTTAAATTAAAATGAAATTAGTAATTTTTGTTTACCATTATCATTTGCACTCTATAAAATTCAGTAAAGTACATTAGAAAAAGCATAAAATAACAATCAGAACATGGACTATGAGGATAATAAACAAGGAAAATCTAAAGTGTTCAAAGGAGAGAAGAAGTGGATTTTGAAATACTAGGTGAATAGTTGGACCAGAATAACCACTTCAAATCAGATGAATCAAAACTTTGAAGGGATGCTGTGCTTAATGGTTCAAACAAAGCACTCCTTCAATCCTGCTTTGTGAAGCAACAAGACCCTCTCACTTCTAAGAGCTTCTTCTTCATAGCCATTGCAGCTTCAAACTAAGACATAGAAATTTTGAGGGAGTTGAGGAGAGGAGTCTTCTTTCACAAACGGTATGGAAGATTATTAATTTCCATACTCTCTGGCTCTACTGAAAGCTTATGAGGACCAGTGGCACAATTCAAAAGTTCTAGGTTGTGTAGCACTATAGACTACTGCAAAATTCCTAGCAATAATCCACGAAACTACTGAAGCCTACAGCATGGTGCATGTAATGGTGCATTGAGCACTTTGATAAATATTTTAGGTTGGTTCATTTTGGACAATGCTGCAGAGAACTGTAGTGCTTAGTGAAGTATTTCCAGAATTTATAACTTTGGAAATTCTTCAGGAATTCCTTAAGCAGGCCATGAAGGTATCCCTATGGTGCATGCAGACCTGGAAGCTTTGACAAAAATGTCTGGCACCTCAGGAGCCCTTGACAAAACTGGTTAGCCTTGATATGCTTTGCTCAGCACTGGAAGAAGAAGCTGAACAGAGACTTTTCCACAGCCAACATTCAAAGTGTTTTGATATAAGAAAAAGTGTATTTTCAAAGTGAATTGCATGACCTCTTTGCATTAGCAAGGAGCATCCATGGCCTGAAACTCTGTTGGAATAAATTTCTTTTGGCTAACACAAATCTCTTTGTATGATCGCAGGGCATGAGATCATACAAAGAAAAATAGTGGCAATGATACTCAAAAAGGATATTGCTAAGTACAGGCTTGGCTAGAATCTAATAAAAACATGATTATACTTATCATAATTGGTGATCAACTCAACATGCATGTGCTAAGCATTATATTCACTACAGATGCAATGAAGGAAGAAATTGTGGAAATCAGTTATCACACTAAACAATTCCCACCAAAAGAGAATTGCTCCTAGATTTTAAGCCCTGATATGCTTTGTTCAGCACTGGAGGAAGAAACTGAATACAGACTTTTTCACAGCCAATATTCAAAGTGTGGGTTGTAAGAAAGTGGCAAAAGGCATTTGACATCAATCCTAACATAATACACAGCAGTTGCTAACATTCAAATACACATTTGATACACAGCAGTTGCTAACATTCTTTTCTAATTGTTTCATATGTTTGCAACAATAGAGCTGCTTATCTGTATCTTCATGTCCTAGAAATATATTTTTGCAGTATTTTGTCTTATCAGCTAAGATAGACCTCCCAGACATTAAGGAACTCTAGAGCAAACTGTAAGAATGCTTAGAACTAATATTGCAGAATATATTGTATTATTAAGAGGCAACTGGAATTCAAAAGTTCGGAAAATGAAAGAATCTGAAATCACTTAAAGATCTAAGATAAATAAATGCAAAAATATCAGATATAAGCTAATCGAATTTTGCTAACAGATTTTTTTTTGTTTATTGACGATGTCTGTCCAAACTGCATAGACCCAGACTCTGCATCTGGGCACCAGCAGGTAAGTAACATAAAAATCAAATCGACTACTTCGTAGGAAATGGAAGATGCAAAAATATCTGCATCTAGTCAGTAAGGACGGACACTTTAGGAGCAGTGCCAGTCAAAGACAATATGAAAACTGTCCTGGTGTTAATAATATTTTAATTATCATATATAAGTAACATTAGCTTTATTGATTGATTTTGAGCTCCAATTTTGTTACACACACACAAACACACACACACACGTGTATATAATCTAAATCATATTATGTAACAAATTTCTCCACAATAGTTATTTTAGCATAAATTCAACCTTTGGTTTGCTGCAAGGGAAAGAAGAGAGAAAGATTAATTAGGTAACATTTTTTCTATTCAAATATTCAGATTAAAATATACTATGTATTCATTTTCTGTTAAAGGATTAAAGATTCCAACAGACGACATGACACTTGCTGAGTTATTTCATTATGGATTTTCCTAGACTAGGCACAGGAAGACTGGGTAATCAATTTCACTGTTCATCCTACTGTTCACAGGTAGGGGTAAAGCAGCAAAATTTACACAGCATTCAAGATGCATGAGCTGTCATTTTTCTAATCAAGATTGGAACCATCAGATAGCAGATTGATACTGAGGTCTATCTCAATTTAGCATCTCATAGATGTCATCAAGAATGCTTCAAGACTATATTAACCATTGTTTATAGAAATTTTAAAAATACAGCAAATACAATATTGATAAAGAAGCTCAACTCTCTTCACTTTTTTCTATTGTGGATCTGTGTGTCTAAAATGTAATTAAATAGTTATTAACACTACCCAAGCACAGAATCCAACTAGATTATGATTATATAATCTACATACTTCAATCCATCAGGATTGAGGCAAGTTAGAAATGATGCTTTTAAAAAAAATCATCAGGCTAATGACAATACAAAATGGCTTAGAAAATATTCTCCCAGGTTTATCACTTTCCTGCAGATTAGGAAAAAAAGTAGCACTTAGGATATCAGGAAAAAAAGTTAAAGCAGAAACCAAAGGAAATCTGTGGAAATCTGTTTTGATGCTGGTGCAAAAAGCTTGTTTATTAAACATAGTCCTCCAAGCCCTTCCTGAAACCAAAATTTACATTCTAAGTATTTTTCTGGGTATGTTTTTCTTAATAGTCTTACACTATAAACCCCAGCCTCTGCTTTCAAGCAGTTAACCCAAAAATCCCACCCCTATATTGTTGATGTATACTGGCATGAAACCCATTTGAAATATTCTGGAACTCACATAGTTGTTTTCTTTTGTTTTCCAGGAGCCTACCAGATACATGGTATCCATGGCTAGGTATAGCTTCAGGTGAATTCTATCAGTTCCCTGATCCTGAGTGGAATATATGGGTGGGTTTCATGAATGTAATGGTATGTAGGAATGGTCTTAAGGAATGAGGAGAAGAAATGATGCATAGGAACAATCAGATAAAACAGGGAGGAGCTGCAACTGAATAACGGGCAAAGAAAGAAACTTTAAAAAGGACTGTCCCTATCATATCAAACTGTCAAAAGTGATAGTTTTCTATTTTCAGGCTTGCAAGATGTTGTAGCTTGACAATGAAGTAAATTTAGCTCATCTGCTCATGTTTCATGCCTGATTTACCCAAGAGAGCTGACACATATAAAAACTTCACTTACAAATAAATAATCAGTATTTCTTTTATACCCATGCATGGATTAGTAGCTAGTAATCTATCTGAGGAAAATAAAGAGCTAAATGAAGTGGTTGAAGAAAGTAGTATTTTCAAAGAGTGCATTCCTCTGAGAAAGGAGGTCCAGACAATAATACTTGATAAAGTACTGTCCTTAATTTTGATAGAGAGATCCCAAGATGCTCCAGGGATAGCACAGTTGCTTATTGGGTTTGTAGCAAAGCTTGAGGCTGCAGTTATCTACTCAGAAATCGCTGGATGCTTACTGAATACCAAAAGCAGATACAGAATTCTCTAAAATCATGAAATCTAATATAAATAAAAAGCAAGAGTTCTTTGAACACCGAGAGAAAAGAATGATCTCTCAACTAGTGTTAAAGGATTTAGTGAAAAAATATAAAATAAAGTGTCTTATGCTAAATGAAGTCTTTGGAAGAAAATCTGAGAGAAGTACTACATTGTCTCATTGAAAAAGAGAAAAAGCAAATTTCAGTTTGCTTTTTATGCAATGAGCTTTTTATGCAATGAGCTCTTATGCAATGAGCTGAAATGACTGCTACTAGAATGCTGTTTTCAAAGAAAAGATGAACAGCAGCGGTAATCAGTTCAAGATGGTGAGATATGGTGAAAGACATTATAAAATGTTTCATAAGAGGATCAAAAAGAAAGAATAGATCACTAACTGTAGAACAGAAGAAGAAAAATGTTACAAGGTGTATTTTTTATGGAAGAAATATCAAAGCTACATTGCTTCAATGCCAAAATGGAATGAATAGGAAACTGAATGGGGTTAGAATTTTCCCTTTTGTATAGCCTGAAAAATATACAGTAATGTGTAGCTATTTTTTCCAGGCTACACAAAAGGAAAAATTTCAACCCTGCTCAGTTTCATATTCATTGCATTTTGTCTTTGAAGCAATGTAGTCTTGATATTTCTCTAATTTTCTTTAATTTTCCCTTTTGTATAGTCTGCAAATATTTAGATACACATTACTGTTGTGGAAAACCTCTGAGAAACAAGAACAGCTCATCAACAGTAGGCCTAAGGGAGTCTCATGTCAAAGATCCACATAGTGAGAAGAAGGAAGGAGAGGTCTGGGTGGTATGCCCGTCTTTGATGGATAGATAACAGATATCACAGGACCTGTGATATTTATTTATTAATAAATTTGATAAGCAAACTGCAACAGGAAAAAAATCCATGGTTACTAAGGGCACCACAAAATAATAATGGTGCAACTAGATATAACTCTGTAGATCTTCTTGAGGATTCTATTTATCAGGGGTTTTGGTATAAAGAAATACAGGAGAGGTCCATTAGAATAAACATTACCTAGACATTTCAAGAGTGAAAGCATTATCAATCATCCTGAGGTAGACAAATCATGAATACTATCAAAATATGAAAATAGGTATCATATAAATAATTAGAAAAATAAATCATACTCCATGCTGTAAAAGTGTAAGATGTTGCATTTAAAATCTTTCTAAACTGAGAGAATATAATCAGTAATTAAGGTAATGAAGATCCACTATAAATCTACATCTGTCATGTTACTTTTGAATACTAAATATTTATTTTATAGTATTTATAATATTTAGCCCACACACTACCTCAAATCCTACAATGTTCCCTCATTGCTTGGAGTGAGTAATCATGGAATGGATGAACAAATAATACTGGAGTGCCCATAAAAAAAATATTCCAATGGGCTAACCCAAACTTTGAAAGTCATCCCAACTGACTAGCTAAAACAAACCTATATTGGGCAGCAATGTAACAGGAAAATGCTAGAGGATGATTATCAGTTTTGTGGCAATGACACTGGTATAATTTCATAATGCACAAGAAGACAATGGTATACCACTGTTTTACAAAAAAAACCAAACACCTCCATATGGACAGATATAAAATGATTGATAATAACAGATAGATGATGGTCACTCAGGTGAGATGGTAAACAGCTACCAAGGAAGAGCTAAGGATGATTTGGAGTACTAATCTAATGGTGTTATTAATGTAGATTTACAGTATATCTTCAATCAGCCTATCAGAAAAACAAACCAACATAAGAAAAACAATCCATTTCAACCTTCTGAAAAATGAAGCACACATCAAAACAGTGAGAAATCACAGTGAGTCTTAGAAAGTCTGAATTCAGGCTTCCTCAGACACAGAATCATGGAAGAATTCACATTCTTCTAACTCGGGGTGTCAAACTGGCGGCCTGCGGGCCAGATGCATCATGCGCAGGCCATGCTCATTCAGCTCCATGAATGGGAAAAATGTCATGAAACGTGATGTGACGGCAACGTGATGCAGCGAGTTTGACACCAGTGTTCTAACTGACAAAAAATAATGTAAAAGTTCTTCTCCCCACTCTCAATTTCTAATTTTAATTTTTGGTTAAATAAACCAAAAAGTAAATTTGAAGCAAGCACATATAAATGGATAAAATATCTTTATCACTATTTTTCACAGATGGATGTAATAATAACAAACAAAAATGTAAAGTGGAACTAGAAGACATGATACAAGTAGTCTTAGCAACTTAGCAACAATTGGAACCTGTAACTGTCACTAAGTAAAACATCATGTGAGCATGATGGGCTTGCTATCTCATTTCTACTGCAGTGGTTAAGCAAATCACTTCTGGTCATATGAAAAAATATATAAAGTATATATATTAAAACTGTATATTCAGATAAACTAAATTTTTTAATGATGGAAAGGGTAGGGAAAGCAAGGGAGTGAAGGGTGAAAGGTAATTACCAGCAGGCTGTCAAATGTTATTAGAAATTTAAACAGTCTTGTTTATTGGTCCATAAAATCTATATGGCAATTTTATAATTTCAACCTATAAAGTTACAAAATATTTATATAGCTACAGATACATTCTGGCAAGATTCTAAATATGTCAACATTTACTTTTGAAATTGCCAGTTTTTTCTTTACTCAAGAAAAATAGTGGGGGCAGAGTTTGGAGTAGGTTGTGAACCCTATCTAATATGGGTATAACCATATTTTTTTACATAAAAGAAAGGATATGAAATACCATATCCATCCATTGTATTATGTTTAAATACATTTCACACTGTCTCATTATACTGCTCAAAGGAATGTATCTAGAAGTGCTTTCTTAACAATTCATACGATTCGAAATCAAAAGATCCAAAGTTATTCAAGTTTATTAAGTACCCATGTTTGCCATAGGTAATGTAAAATTAATTCTCATTCACACAGAGCAACAAAAATAGGTGAAAATTAATTATGAATCATTGTAGGAGACAGACTAAATTGTTTTAAGCTTTATCTCTAATATTACAGTGAAAGTTGGACATTTGAAATAAGCCCAGTTTTATAGGTTTTGGGTGAAATAATGTGATCCCTGACATTTATCTCCCCTTGAGCTATCTGTTGCATTCAGTCCATCAAAAACATTCCAAATCTTTTATAGAATTGTCTATTAATGTTGCATTATTCCTAAGTATTTTCCAAAGGATCATAGTTGTTTGAGTTACCTAACCTTATCTTCACTACAATGATCAATAGGAAACATCATTATAAAAGAAACAAAGGAATACTGCTGTTTGCTAGTGAAGAATCACATACCAACATCAAATATATTCTGAGTTTTGTGTTGTGTGTTTTTCAGATTCAGACAAGTATCTGAATAGTATATTCCATCCACATGGAATTTGTAATTCCTTTTAAATTCTGGTTAAGATATTGAAACCAATAGGGTGACTCTGACCGTTCCAAGAAGATAATCTCAAACTATTTCATTTTTATCTTGTTAAAAATTAAGTATTGCCATCTCCATAAATAGTTATCACTCCACCGATTTTCTTGTATATTCATTAGATGAAAATAAACATCTAATGTTGCGGCAAAAAAAGAAAAGAAGATTCTCTAGCCCAAACTCTATTTTGAAATATGCACCTGTCTTCAAAATCCTGTTTTCACTATTCATTGCTAACAACTCCAAACACTTCATAATTCATCTGAAATATTTGCATCAGTTCAATAAAATAATAGCCACAAATAAAATGTAAAAACATTTTTGGAATAGAATGGAGTGGAGGGAAATGGAGTGGCAATGGCAATGGGAATAGGAATAGGAATAGGATAGTTCTTTATTGGCCAAGTGTGATTGGACACACAAGGAAATTCGTCTCTGGTGCATAAGCTTTCAGTGTACATAGAAATAACATAGTAGTATAATAATAAGATACCAATAGGAGAAGTAGTAGAAAAGTTGAGAATAATAATAATAATAATAATAATAATAATAATAATAATAATAATAATAATAATAATAATAATAATAATAATAATGCCATATTACATGGGGAAATAACCTTAGAAATAAGACAGTACTGTTTTTATTTATTCTGAATCTATCAAAAATGGCTCTACTGGTTGACATCTAGTGATTTCATGAACATCTTTGACCAGAAGAGATTTGTCTATGATGAAGAACAGTCATTATTCCTGAATATTTGCAAATAATTCATGAGCAAAGACATGCTTGTGTGCATACACAAATATGATGTAAATTGTGTTTGTTTAAATTAAGTGGAATTTTGTAGCACTTTTAAACAACTAACAAATTGTTAAAAGGCATAAGCTTTTTGAACTGTAGCTGACTTCGTCAGATGGATATTGTGTACTTACACTCTATTATCAATTGATTATGTGTCATCAAATCATTGTTGACTGTTAGGAGTCACATAGTTAAATTTTCTGCATGATGATTTGTCCCTAGCCTTCAGGTATCCCAACAGTACATTCATTGCCACTGTAATCCATTCACTAGCTGCCATCTGTCATCTTCACTTTCTTTCTACCTTTGCCAGCATTAGAGTCTTCTGCAGAAAGTCAAATATGTCATAATGTGTTCAAAATCTGCCCATTTGTCCCTCAAATGAGAACTCTAGGTTGATTGGTTTAATGATCAATTTGTTTTCTTGGTTTGACTTAGTATTGTCAGGAGTCTTCTTGAACATCAAAGTTAATCAATACTTTTCCTACCTTGCTTCTTTAAAGTCCAACTTTTGCTTGCATAGACTGTCATAGAGAATACCATACCTTGCATGATTCTAATTTTTGTAGGTATAGGCCTATCACAGCATTTGTATAGCCACACTAAATTACTCATGTATATATATTTTCCCTAACTCACTCTATGTTGGGAAATGCCTGAGACATTATAAGAAAAATAACAAGAGAAAAACCAGGGAATATTAACTTCGTGACTAGTACAAAATGAAACATATGTTTTGCTGTATTCACAAAACAAACACAGTGAGTTTTGGAAGTTAGGCTAAATTGATCTGAGCAGACCATAGTTCGGTTGAACCAGAACATCTTGCTTTGAGATGAAACAAATTTATAGGCTGAAATAAATTATTGTCAATAAAGCAATCCTACTATATTTTGATCCTCTTCCCTTCACTATGTGCATTAGCCCACGCAGTTATTCTTTCTCTCTTTCTCATCTCAGTTAACTCTGGAGCTTAATACATATCCACTGACCCTACCCACCCTCTCCAATCTCATAAACTGTACCAACCTATCCTTTATAAAATTCTACTCACTTATGAGCTTCCCAACCTTGGAGTATCACTATTTAGAACATGTATGTTCCAGGTACATGCCAAGATGAAACTGTCAAGATGAGAATAACTCTCACTAGAGGCGAAAATAGATCTTTACCTGGAATTCTGACATTAGAAATGAAACCGCAGTTTAAAGTTCTAAGTAAAAATATTTATTTCGGTACAAAAACAATAAATCCTCATTAATTACATCTCTGATATAAAAACACGTCTTGCTTCGACAGAAGCTGGGAGCAGAAGGGTAGAACGGAGAAAGGAATGTGCACATGCGTACAGGAACATATCAATCACGTGCTCAGGAATAAACCATTATAATAAATAGGGATGCAGCTCCCTGCATATACATATAACAGGCAATATAAAAATCACTGCCTGACAGAAACATTCAATTTCAAGTCTATCCAAAATTGGCTGCTCTATGGACAAAACGTTTTATATAACCATAGTGACTAAGTTGCCTATCAACTTTTTTCAGGTTTCTTTTTTTACTAATACTCTAAATGTTCTGAATTGTTTCAGACATTTTCTGTGCTCCAAGGTAACCTCAATTATGTATAAACCTTTTATACTAATTGCCCCCAATTTCATGGAAGAGTACGTGAATTGTCTTTTTAAAAAGTTTATATCTTAAAAAGACTAGTTTCATAATTCACTGCTGCTGCCTGAAATTTGGCTGGCTTTAGTCAAGCAAACGGGGTATTTATGAATTTTTCATTCTAAACAGCCAAAATCAAAGCACAAAGGGTGGTTGTGCTTCATCTCTTTTCCTAAAAGTTAATATGCTTCACAAAATTAAAAGGAGCTACTATACCATCTTCAAGTTATGTGAAAAGCAAAAAAAAACCACCTTTAATTGCAAAAAGTCAGAGAGACATATGATTTTTTAAGAGCAAAGTTCAATTTTTTTATGTTTTCAAAGTTCCTGATTTTAAACTGTTTTATTAAAACATAATAAACTGTTTAAACTGTTTTAGTAGAACATAAACCTTGAGGGAGGGCAGGATAAATAAATAAATTCATACACAGATAAAAATAAATAAATCACATAGTTCTACAAATAAATCATGTTTAATTCAGGTGATGGAGATAAAAGTGGTAAAAAGCAGTGATAGGTGATGATAAAGTAAAAAGGAGGAATATATTTTGAAATTTATCCTACAAATCAAACTATAAAAATAAACATACCTATAGTTCAATAGAATTTTTTCAATAAGATTGGTAAGCCAGAATTACAATTAATTTCAAGTCATTTATATATTAATGAACAATCTCCTTGTGAGCTTTGGTTTACATTTTGCTATATCTTTGATAAAATGCCCATAGCCAAATAAACATATATTTTAAAAACATAAATGTACTGAAAGCTTTTATGGTTTCATTTTGCCTCCTTGTTCTTACTAAATGCATTCTCTCCATTACTATCTATTAATTTCTTATATTATCTTCCCAAACAACAGAAATTTTAACTAAAGCATATACTGATATTTGGATTTTAATTAAAGTAATTAAATATCTTAATTATATTATTTTTTTGAGACTAGAGGGTAAACATATTTACATGGCATATGTGACCTATTAAATCCTGGCATATGTGACCTACTAAATCCAAGGTCTTTATAAAGATCAAAAATAAATTGTTTATTTTGATTAATAATCATTTGTGTCAGATTTATTAAAATGGGTTGCTAAGGCAGAATATTTTAAAAGTTAGCTGTTAATATCCCTGGGTGAACTTCAGCTTTCTACACTATTAATGCATTTATCAGGTTATGTCAATAGTCTTCATTTTTTTTAATTATACAAGATCATTTCTAAGCCAAGAAGACACTCAGTTTATTGCCTCCTTTGAGTGATAAGCCATAGATGATTGGGCATTAACAGTTACATACAACAGTAATAAATTTTCAATGAATATGTTTAATCAGCAACACCTTTAATTATTAAAATCCAATTAATTAACTCCTTATGTAAATGAATCACCTCATAATTTTAAAATGACTTAACAATGGCAATAACAAAAATATTTAATAAATGAGATTAAGGTTTCTTCTTAGTCACTATTAGCTCCTTGTTGTATTAACTAAAAAGATAGTAATGGTTTGCGACTAGGAAATATTGTTAACATGAAAATTACTGTTTGAATTTAGTATTAGGGGATACAATATGGGTCTAATATAAAGCTTACAAAGTAAGTAGCTGCATTCAACCTGTTAAATTGATCTTATCAGAAAACATGGGGATACAAGCATATTCAAATGGATAGTATTAATCTGTAAGCATGTCAAAGTACAGTAGCCATATTGGCTAACAACTAAGAAATCATAAGTGGACTAAACTATTTTCATTACTTGGTAATTAAGGACAATTCATTGTTATACCTACCAGGCAGATACAGCTGAGAAATATTTCTCTACAGCAGGGATAAACACAAGACTTTGGCACCATTGCTACACAATTCTTTTAGCAGTTGGGATAAAGATTATTTTAAAAAGAAAAAGAAATTTAGAAATGTTATACTCAATCTGTGGGCATATCACCTGTCGCTAGATAACTTCAGGAGAAGGGCAAGAGTAAATTTCATTGGTGAGATAGATTTGGGGTTTGCTTGGAAGAGTTTTCTTCAGTTTGCAAGAATATTTTGAAATTAGCCTGAATCAAATAATCTTGTGAAATCCAATGAAAGATGACATGAATTGAATACACACTGACATCTTAGGCATCAACAAACTGAAGTGAAATGGAATTAAATACTTTCAGACAGAAGTTCATACTGCTTACAATCTGGACATGAGAAATAGTGAATGAGATATGCTGCTTATGGTTGGAGTCTGTATATTAAAATCCATGACCTAGATGACTGAGAATCTCCATAGACATTAAGGAGGAAAATAGCTGGACAGTATAGCCAAGGAAACTGAAATGAAGCATGGAATCAACGTATCAGTTTTTGCCAATCCAGTGACTGCTTCATTGCTAACAGTCTTTAAATAACCAAAATGATGCCTATATACATGGACATCACTAGATGGAGCATGAAGAAATTAAACTGATTATATCACACATAAGAAAGAACAACATTCTAGTTGACAGATTGGAAGAGGTAAGTTTACATACCAATACAACAGAAAGGAGACTTAACAGTATAGAAGCAATACACAATATATTTAATTTCACTTCTTAACAAAATAATACTTAGGATCATTCCTCACAGATTAAAGCCCTACATGGAAAGGGATATGACAAGTTCTATAAAAGTGTCAGGAACAAGAGGTATTATTGCTGATGCACAAATATTCTTAATTATAGATTGTCAGTTATGGAAAAGGCCTTCAATTGTGCTAATTGTCTCAAACTGGGGAATGTGCTTACAAAAATCAAAATTCTAGAACATCTCATTTATTCAACCTATATGCTGAACATATAATGAAAGACGCTGAAAAAGTTAGGGTTGTTTTCAATAATGTGCATTACACTGATTAACAAATAGCTAAAAATGCAAATGATTAAAAATCAAGGAGTAAAATGAAGAAAATGAGGCTATGATTAAATATGAAGACAAAACTAATGGCCATTGATACAGCAACCAGCTTTGCAATTGTCAATGAAGTTATTCAAGTGGTGGCTTCTCTTTTTTAGAATTGGGTATCAACAGTAAAAGAACAAACAGTCAAGATATATGATGCAGATTAGCACTTCTGGTAGAATAGCCATTAAAACCTATTCAGATGCTGTGGCATGTCTACAACACAAAATTGAATGATATGTCTATACCACAAAATTAGAATCATGCATGTAATGGCTTTCCTTATGCCCTATGGAAACAAAATTTAGAGTCTGAAGAAGCAAATTCAAAGGGAATTGATTTTTTTCAAATTTTGGTGTTACAGAAGACTCATAAAAATATCCTTGACAGCCATGAAAACAAATAAATTGGTCATTTTGTTTTTTTATTAAATTTGTTTGCCACTCATTTCACCACAAGGAAACTCTCGGCGGCTTACAACATTAAAATCATCAAACAAATCAACCTAGAGTTTTTATTCAGGGCACAAATGACCAGGTTCAAATGAAACATTGGGAAACATTCTGTGTCCTAGCTTTCTTGAGAAGTCTGTAACGCTGGAAAAGGTAAAAGGAAAAATATAAAAGACGGTGGTCAGCAACATAGGAATGGATTCAATTCCAGTGGCAATCTGTGCACTGTCAAAAATTTGAATAGTCCGGTGGTGACAGATCATCCTGGAGAAAATCTAACTATGTGGTCACTAAGAATCAATACAGACTTCATAGCACATAATCATTTAATGTTATCCCATACAGACATAATAAATACTATCAAAAGTCAGTGTTACTGTGTATTTTGTATGCTGAGATATATATTTTTGAGTAAAATACCAGGCACACTTAGCATGTTAAACATGAGAGCACAACTATCAATCTTTGAAGTTCCATTAAATCAATATAATTTGCCCAAATCAAAAAGTATTTACATTTCAAGAAGTATTCTTCAGAAAACATAAACAATTATTATTATTTTTAGATCTCAAAAGGAATTTGTTGAAAATTTGTTGAGAACTGCAATATAAATTAAATTGCATCTCCACGATAAAGTGTAAATCTGAATGAAATTAGTAAATGGTCTTACTTGCAATCTTTTGAATTTTATAGTATGGCTCTGCTTTACAAAAAAAAAAAAAAACAAGAACTTCCATTACACTAAATTATATGAAAATTAATATTCCAGGGATTTATGAGAAATAGGAAATGTATATTAACTGAGTTTAAGAAACGGAAATGAGCACTGCCCCCTAGAGTCGGATATGACTGCACAGGGGAAATATTTACCTCTTCTTTAATCCACATTTATAAAAATTGCAAATTAAAACAGAAACAAGATAGAATAGATTATTATTTAAGTATCTAACTATCAAAGTTTTATTTCATCAAATAAAATCATGGAGATGGAAGGTATTTTGCAATTCATCTAGTTCAGGGGTGTCAAACTCGCAGCCTGTAGGCCAGATGCGTCATGCGCTTGCCACGCCCATCCCGGTTTAGCAAAGGGGGGGAAAGTCATGATACATCACGTGACGATGTGTTGCCACGAGTTTGACACTCCTGATCTAGTTGAACTCTGCTCAGTTAAGGATAAATAAACAAACAAACAAATATACAACATAGTTACCCTTATACTGAATTACTGCTGCTGTAGCAGCCTTATCCCAATGTGTATTATCATTTGAAAATAATCTTGGGAAACTGGATAACAAGACACAGCCAAAGGAACAGTCATATAAAAGGCAGATTTTGGACAGGGCAAAAAGCTCAGAAGACATACAGACACAGAGAAAGAGATTCTTGGGCTATAAAGGAGACTGGTAGGGGAGGAGATGCAAGAGTTTGTAAATATAGCCGCAATAAAATAAATTTAGCTTATCTGGTTATGTGTCCTATATGGTCTATCTTGTAAGACTAACACAATATATTAAGACTTTCTTGATCCAGATAGAGCAGTGATGGCGAACCTTTTTTGGCTCGGGTGCCAAAAGGGTGTGTGTGCCCACACCCATAATGCAATGCCCTCCCCCCATGAGCATGCGCACAACCCCCGTGCTTCCCCCCATGCATGCGCACGGCCCACACACACATGCTGCCCCATGTGCATGCACACAGACTTCACTGAAGCCTCCGGCCATTTTTCATCATCCCCAGGGTTCAGGAAAGCCTCCTCCTCCTCCTCCTCCTCCTCCCTAGTGTATTCCCGCAGGTGCAGGTCCTCTTTTTGGATCATTGAAACAAACTTCTGGTTGGCCCGCTTGGCCATTTTTCGCCGTCCCCAGGGTTTAGGAGGCTTTCCTGAAGCCTGGGGAGAGAGAAAACGGGTGAAAGGGCCAAAAATCAGCTGACCAGTGCGTGCATGCGTGCTGTAGCTGACATAGGGCAACGCCTCTCATGCCCTCAGATATGGCTCCGCATGCCACCTGTGGCACGCGTGCCATAGGTTCGCTATCACTGTGATAAGAGCAAAAAAGTCTGAAGTTAAACCCAAATAAGATGGAATTGTTCTTTGTACATTGAAGCTCTTAGGTAGCCTTAATGTTTTCTCTTGATAGGAGGACAAGATCTCTACGGAATCAAGTCTACAACTTAGAGGTCCTCCTGGATTGTTGGCTAGTCCTGGCCCTATATGGAATAAGTAGACTCACAATGGTAATTTGTATCTCATAACAACTGCCTCCAAAAAAATCAGCTGCAATATGCCCAAGCAAGAGTAATAATTCAATTCTTTATTTTCCAAAATAAAAATAGCTATTTAAAATAAGTATATTTTTATTTGAAGTGTGGTAATATATTTTAATACCAAATTCCAAAATAAAACTGCATTGGTTCCAAATCAATATGTAGTTTAAAAAATTAGATCCTCTTGCGGTTGGCTATCCTTCTCCTCTCACATGCAATTTTATGTTAAAAGACTTTCCATCTGTTTTCTATTATTAAATGGTACTTCACTGAATAATCTTTTTCCATTAAAGCAATCTTAGAAAAATTCAGTAATATTAGTTCTTCTATAAGCCAACTATTTGGGTGGCTCTAATAATTTTTCCTTTCTTTATATGCTACTGCTGCCACTCAAAGACTTATATTAATTTGAGATAACAGAGATTGCCCAGTATCTAATATTTAAAAAGTACAATTTTTCATTCATTTTCTTTACCCTTTTATGTGTTTTCTCTTGAAATTTTGGAATGAACAGAGGATTAAATATAATCACCTTTCAAGAAAAAAGTGACCTCTATATCTAATTCAAGTGCTTGTTTGTTTCTATCTGTACTATAATTTATTAGACATTATTAAAAGGATTTGCTCTCATTTAGGTCTTTTTAGAGCATTTATTATTTTTACATTTTATTATTCTTAGTTCTTTGCATCGTGTTGCAAGAATTACTCTTTCAATTACAGAATTTCTGACATATCTGTTATTTTGAAAGAATCTTTATAATCATTATCATTACTTGAAATACTAAGAATAATTATTCAGCCTAGGAACATTAGCATTCAAAATAATTAACTCTTAACTTTTCTTCACTCCAATTTCATGCCTCCATCTCATAACCACCTATTTTTATTCACAGCAATAACTCTCAACACTCTACATATACAATCACATTTTTCAGGAACTAACTTACAGCAAATTTTTACAGATGCATCAGACAAAAAATAATAGTAATCTGTGAGCAGAAGATATGCCACAATAGAATAGAGAAATCTAATCATGGATAAGTGGATGGATAAATGCCTGCTCTGGTATATGTATACACACACAAATATGTACTCATATACACAAAATTATTTATGGCATTTAGAGATAATTTACCATGAATATAATATGTTTTTGCAGAATTGTAACCAAAATAATATAAAGGAAAAAAGTAAGCCATTTTTATTTATTTTGGCTTTGTGCCCTATGATGGGCAGGTGATAGGCAAACCTATTTTTGCTCTTTAGCAGGTCACTGAGTAAAAAATGGTACTCTTATCAGTTTAGATAAAGTAAATAGGCTTGAATTATAGAATCTTTTGCATGAACATTAGATTCAAAACTGGTTACTAAATGTGTCTAGGACAAAATGGAACTAAACAGGTAGGAAACTCAATAGAATGCTTAGTGAATGATTCAACACTGATCCATGAGTAAGACTAGATTATGTGCTATCATCTTGTTCATTTAATGTATTTTTGGCTGAAAGTATAAGGAACATCTCTGATGACATTAAAGATGTATTGTTTGGGGATATGAATGCATGAGTAGATGAGGGCTTATTGTTGACTGAGAAGCCAACTTACCTACAGTGATTGTTATATTATATTATAAATAAAGAATATGAATTGGTAATTAACTATATTAAAGGCCAATTTCTTGTATTTAATAATAAAAATAGAGTCCACAATTGAAAAATTACACATAAATGATGAAAACAGATGACTCTGTTTAAATTGGTATAAATGTTATTGAAGATAGAGTGAAACTGAGATACTTTAAAACAATAAATGAAGATGCAAAGGTGTTAGGCTGTATGCAGTCTATATGTTTCTGTGCACTTTGTTAATGGAAGTGGAATTTGGAGAAAAAATAAACATTGAATGCTACAGTAATGGAAAAACAAGAAAAAACATGAATAGTTGATGAACAGATCTGTACTTAATACAAAGTGATCAGTAAACCTTTTCCATAAAGGACCAGATCCTGCCCTCTTCAGCCTTTTCAGAGTTAGGTGTAGCAGGGTGGTCGATAAGCCAAAGACAATGGCAGACATTGGCAGGGCCTGTTTGCAAACAAATCTTATGAGCTGCTTCCCAATGTGTCCTGTCCTTGCCCCTCGGCTCCTGGACCTCAGCTGAGTCTGTTGATCTGTTGATCTGCTGTTCACTTTCTATACATTTTTAGTTTGTAGGCCATATAAAACCAGGCAGTGGGCAGCTTTGGCCTTCGGTTCATAGTTTGCCAGGCCCTTACCGGATATACATAATGAATGAGAATTACATGGCAAAAGGAAGAATTGATAAAAGAGTGAATATATTGAGATAGGCAAAAGTTATAACTGAAGTTAATGAAATCCTGAAGAAGAGAAATTTAAAGAAAATTTAGTTTAAAGAAAAAAGTAGAATATGAAGTGTACTGACAGGATGAAAGCAAGATTTGGAAAGTTATAAAGATATGGGAACAAATAATCAATGATTTGAGTATAAACTAGTATATTTCTTTTCCTTTGTTTTATCTCATCCTTCACTTTCTGTACTTAATATTTCTTGCAACTTCTCTGCATTCTTCATAACATTACTTACCCAAAAAGAAATGATATGATGAGCACATATCAGAGAAACATTATGGACTCATATTTCACAAATATGGACAAACTGCTACAGATGCATCTGAAAAGTAATAATTAATTACAAGAATTCTTCAAGAACTCAGAATAAAAACATCAAACTGGTGTGGCTGTAGGAAATGCCTCAATTAACTAAATTACTTGGCATTTCATTTTGAACATTCGATCCCTTAAAATATCCCAAAATGAATAAGGGTTTCAAAAATTAAGTTTACTGTAGAATTGAAAAGGCTACCATTAAAATCTAAAAGGATCCAATTCAATTCTTAGTTTCTTACTAGAATTTAAATATCTAACAAGTAGACAGAAATTTTAACATCTATTACTCCTGAACATATATACCAAAACATCCAGTTTAGGCACTGAATACTTAGGCCCGTGATGGCAAACCTATGGCACACATGCCCAAAGTGGTACACAGAGCCATGTCGCCTGGCACGCGCGGCATCACCCGTTCCTCTTCAGGGTTTCTGGCACGCATGCGTGCGTGACGATCAGCTGGCCTTTGTGCGTGCGGCAGTGCTGGAAACTGGAAGAGCTGGTCTTCCATTTTCGAGCATGAGCATGCGTGCCGGCCAGCTAATTGTCACATGCACATACGCACCAGTAACTGGAAGACTAGCTTGCCATTGCACGTGCGTGCGCTGGAAACCAGTAGTTCGTTTTCCGACACGCGCATGCCCCCTGGGCAGCTCCTCTTCTGGGTTATGTCCCAGACAATCGCGCATGTGCGCTGACTCCCTTTTCGGCACTCGGTGCCGAAGAGGTTCACCATCACTGACTTAGGCATTCGATAAGACTGAATAGCCACTCTATTTATTGTACAACCTAAGCAGTGGCCAAAGGTGTTTAAGGTTTAAGGACTATATTGCTATTTCATAGTCTATAATATCTTATGTTTACAACTTCTCAGTTTCCCTGCCTGAGCAGAATAATCAGGAAGGATAATGTATCTTAAAGCAGAAATTATTCTAGTAGTTCTGATCTGACCCAAGAGAACAGACCAAGAGATCTTGCAGGGAAAGTTGAAAAGTTAAATCTGCAAGGACATCTGTTTGTTGTACCCTTGGAGACCAAACATCAGCATCTGTGGCAGCAGGACTAGGGTTTCTTTTTCAATACTAATTAGAATCCATGCAAAATATTATAAAGTATATGAAGCTACATGCAAGTAGACATCACTAGATAATTCAAATCAAAACACCTTCATGGATATAATAATCTTTTTCCAGATATATTAGTCATTCAAAACAAGATAAAATAAGTAGGATGCTTTTTTTGAATTACTACAATAAAAACATTTCCTAAAGAAATCTGGGATCTCATTCTTACATAAAAACTAAAGTACAATCAGACATAAAGCACAGCTTTTCATTCTTAAATCTATTTACTGGAATTTTGTCTAATGACTTTCTGGAAGAAAATGTCTCTGAATAACAGTTACTTTCAGCTCAACAAGTATTCTTTGCCATGAACTGAGGAAAAACTGTCAAGAATAACCTGGCTGCAATTTACTAGAGCTAATAGCTCTCACAATACCCTGAAAGTGTTCTGCAAATTCTCTGTTGATTTAATAACTGTTGACATTCCTTGAAAAGGGTTTGTAAGTGACCAGAACAACACTCTATCTGAAGACTATTTCCATCAAGATTAGCAATCTCTATTATTCCCTATATCTGAAGAATAGCTACTGGTATTTCCTCCCCTTCCCCATTGTATAACTGAAATAAAGACATTGTAACTGCTAAGGACAATTGGCCACAATCAAAGAAAATATTTTTCACATTGATCTATAGCCACTTTGTAGTGCATTTAAAACATGATTCACTAAGTTTAAATTAATGTATTAGAAAGACACCACTATAAAATATTCCACAGTCTTCTAAATACATTATTATAGATCAACAAATTTTAGAAATTATATTATTATTATAAAACCACTAGGAATAAAGAACTAAAACAAACTGAAGGATTTATTTATTGTTAATATTGCTTTAATCAATTTTCAAACAACAAAACAAACTATGAATTTCTTAGAATTTTTTTTCACCATAGCCATGATAAGAACAGGAAATTTATTCAAGCAAAACAAATATTTTTTTTAATGTGGAATTAACACTTAACTAAATCAGTGATATTTTATGACAGAAATCCTCTGGCCCTGCACACTTTGCTGATCATATTAAATATAAACTGAGCAAAGAAAAAAATAGGGGGGAAAGGTCAGTCTCCCTGCCCACAAATGCCTAGATCAATCCAGCCAAAGTTTATTTGTTTATTTTATTTATTTGTTTTTGTCAAGTACGTATTGGTGATATACATAGATATAACATTGTTTATATACATAAGATGGGTACTAATAAAAGGGAACATTAGGACTGGGACGGTAGGCACACTGGTGTGCTTATGCACGCCCCTTACTGACCTCTTAGGAATCGGGTGAGGTCAACAGTGAACAGTCTAAGAGTAAAGTTTTGAGGGTTTGGTGACGAAACCACAGTGTCAGGTAGTGAGCAGAATCTTGCCAGATTCAACCAGGGGTAGGTTCCTACCGGTGCGGTACAGTGCGTAGCTCCGGTAGGGAACCGCCGATAACGCAATTTGCGCACGACTGCTCCGGTACCGTCTCCATCGGGCAGTCGCGGTTGTCGCCATCTTTTTTTATGAATTTTTGGGCGATTTTGCTTCTGTGCATGCGCGGAAGCAAAACTGTGCCAAAATCTCACGAGGGGACGCGCGCATCCCCTCACGAGATTTTGGCGAGATTTTGCTTCCACGCATGCGCAGAAGCAAAATCATGTAAGGGGGCGCGCACACATAGCGCGCACGAAGAATGGAGAAATGCAGAGCAGCACACCGGTTTCGGCAAGTCAGCAACTCGCCCCTGGATTCAACCCTTACTACTATCACCTTAATGGATATACCTTAGGAAATTCTAGGGAGTGGCTATCCTAACACTTCTGTCTCTGATCCACCTCCAAGCTATGTTGCCTCTTATTATCCACCCTGAAATGTCCTCCCTCCTTTGTGGGAAACTGCTGCTTCATTGCAGTTCATCACACCACCTGCCCCTTCATAAGCACCATCTCTCACAGTTCCTATGTATAGGAATGTATATGCATACATATTGAAGGGTTTTTCTTTGAGGTGGGAGAGATTACAATTAACAATTAATATAAAAGTAGGACTTTTTTGCTTTTTTCATGATACAGATTTGTAGTAAAGTATTTTATTTATTTATTTTATCCTTTAACATAAAATATTGCATTTAATTATATTTTATTTTGAATAGTGTCTGGAAATCTTTGCATCAGAGCTGAATTTAAAAAAAAATAAATTATGTAAAGACAAACAGAAAAATAGACAGATGGAAAACATTAACCTAGAAAACAGGTTAATAGGTTGTAAAAATAATTTGTATATAATACTCCATCAGGCAAGCATACAATTTACATTTTGGTGCAACTATATCCAAATTTAGATGTGTAGAGCTAGGTAATATTATTGATTAAAAAGCCTAATCATTGCCATATTATACCAGTTTACAGTTACATTTGAAATATACAACATACAGTATTGCTATAATATCTGAAGCATTGTTTATATTTTCTAACAGTTTGAATTTTTCATCCTGCCTTTTTCCAAGATTCGTTTCGGATTTCCCAGTCTTGCTCCCAACCCTACGATTTCCTTGTTGTCTCTTATAATTCAGTATAAATTGCTTAGAGGTTTTTTTTTCAAATTAGGTTTGGTTAAGTGCAGTTAGCTAGTATCATAATAATTAGAATGGTTTTAACATACAATGTGATAGATAAAACCTTTATCTTATAAGTTTCTCTTTGCACTTAAATTTTCGTGCACTGCTCTCTTTTCTTTTCTTCTACTGCAAAAGAACTGTAAAAGATTCAATTTGCCTCAAGGCTAAATATCTTGAGAAATAAAGCTTTTAAGCAGGAAAACAATGTTTAAAGCACACTGCTGCTTCCTAAAGCTTAAAATTAATACATTCAAGCACAATGTAAATTATTTAGGAGTCAAACAAAAAACAGTTATTTTTTATTTAGATCAATCATATACACATAAATGTAATTTATGTTCTCTACTGAACAGTTTCATATAATCTAAAATTGGATATAAATAATACATGGTTATTGATCAAGAATATGTTTTCTGTTTCACAGAAAGAGAGAAAGCAAGTTCTTGCCCTAGGACCTAAATCTAAAATGGACAAGACAATATAATGAACAATAATGCTTGTAGCCCAGCATGGCTATTTTTTGTTTAGATTCTTTAAAAATAAATGGAAAGCTATGGTGCTACAAAACAAAGAACTAGCTTTTTGAAGGATGACACAACATCCAGTGAATACCGAGAGCTAGGAGGCCAATTAAAGTGTATTTTATTACAGGTAGTCCTCACTTAGTGACCAATCGTTAAGCAACCATTTGAACAGATTTATGGCTGGTCCTCGAAGTTTTAGCCGTTGCAGCATCCCTCAGTCATATGGGATTGTGATTGCCAACTTGCCAAATGGCAAGCAAATACCACGGTCACAAGATCCCACAGAAAGTGGGCAGGAAATTGCAAGTCGTGATTGCATGAAGTCTCACTTAATGACCAAATGACTTAATGACTCATTGCCTTCATCTAGAACTTCTGGAACTGCCATCCTAAATTGGTGTGGTCACTTTACAGCCACATTGTTTAGTGACAGAATTCCTGGTTCCAATTATGGGCTGTTACCTGAGAACTGCCTGCATTATACAAAGATTAATATAGTGACTAATGTATGATACTGGTGTTCATTTGCAATGTCCTTATTTAGTCTACATTAATTCACACTTACAATTGCACTAACTTACACTTATCTAACATAAGTTTATTCTCAAGGCATCCTTAAAATGTTTTAACTGTTTTCATTCCTTTCCTCTGTCATAGCAATAGCAATAGCACTTAGACTTATATACCGCTTCATAGTGCTTTACAGCCCTCTCTAAGCGGTTTACAGAGTTCAGCATATTGCCCCCAACAATCTGGGTCCTCAGATTGGGTCATCCTTACTCACACTAAATAAAATCACTGCAGTTCACTATATTAATTCTTTTTCTAGGCAGTTTACTTTTACTAATGAAGGCAAATATACGTGTCCCAGGATAATGTTGCAGGATCCAATCTGGGTCAGTCACCAGGACCAGAGATTTTGTCTTCCAAGTGTTCAAACTCATGCTGAAGCCCATCTTCAGGGAACTTGTCTCTAGCAGTGTGTGTGCTGTTCTATGTGTATTTACTTTTACTTCTGCTTCTAATATTATCCAAGCCTTTTTTAAGGTAAAGAGAAAGAGGGAAGAGTAGAAAATAATTATTTGTCAGCACTTGGATGATGCTTTTGAACTTTGTTAAGATGCCCAAGCCGTCCTTCCATTATCCTTTGTTTTCTCAGTGCCCTTTAGTTCCTTTGCCAATTAGTTTGCTCACAGATCCTTTCTTCCACACTAGCAATAGCAATAGCACTTAGACTTATATACCGCTTCATAGTGCTTTACAGCCCTCTCTAAGCGGTTTACAGAGTTCAGCATATTGCCCCCAACAATCTGGGTCCTCATTTTACCTACCTCAGAAGGATGGAAGGCTGAGTCAACCTTGAGCCGGTGAGATTTGAACAGCTGAACTGCTGAACTAGCAGTTAGCTGAAGTAGCTTGCAGTGCTGCATTTAACCACTGCGCCACCTCGGCTCTAACAGCTGTTGCTGGGGAGTGACTGCATATCATTTATTCTCTCCACTGGTCTACTTTCACTTCACAAACTTTTCCAATCAGCATCTTAGGTTGATCTGCTCCCTTGATTATATGAGTAGAATCTCCCATAATCCACACAGAAACATAAAGCAAAAAAACTCGTTTTCCTCCCAAATGTGTCTCTTACAGATCTTAACCACAAGGAAAACATACTCATGGCAGCCTAGTCTTTTCTAGATGCCTAAACAGATGTGATTCTAAACAGATCTCCAAAAACAAAAACAAACAAATATCAAACCCTTAGCCTTGACATTTTTAAGACCCAGGAAAAAAATCATTTATGTCATGGCAGCTCATCTTGCCCCACATCCTCACATCACTATTATTTTTTTAAAAAATATATCTAAGGTCAATATTGGCCTTCTTAAAATGATCATTCTTATGAAGTCCAAAGGAGGGGGAAAGAAATATAAACTAGAATTTAAGGAGCATGAGGATGATATAGTCAGAAACAATTTCATTAAATTTCTTTTTGATAAATTTGTGTTTTGTTACTGATCACATGCATACCATTTTGTGAAATGGCAAAACTGTTCCTCTGGTATGTTATAGAATTGTCTATTGCTGTAGATCTCTTAAAATTTTAGAAAGATCAAATTCTTCTGACCCAATGATCTAGAAATACTGCCTACCTTGTGCTAAACATATAACAAAAGCAAAGAGGTAAGGCTTGAAAAAGAAAAAGGAATTAGTGAAAAAAAGTCATTTGTTAAAGAACTGGGCTGCTAGAATTAGGGTGAAAGTGCTCCAGCAAACACCAGATGAATCTTTCTGCTCTTCCCACATGTCTGTTGAAACCATTTGAGGTTTCTATGGTGGTAGATGTAGCTTTAAATAGCAACCACAAAGGAAGATTTCAATTTCTAACAAATTCTTTTATTTCTCAATTTAAATCTACAAAAAATACTGGTTGATTCTAAACTGGCTATTTAAAATCATTTAAAGAATAGGTTAGTAATAAAGTATAAAATCATTTTGTTTCTGCCTTGTTTAAACAAAACATCTGTACAAAGGGACTGAAGGGCTAAAGCTCACAAGAGGTAAGTTTTGATTCCCAAGCCATACAGAACCTCTTTGTAAAAAAAATGGCAGAGTTGTCTCTGACTCTTAAGGCAAATGAAAAATATGGTCCAAAGTTCATTGATGCAAAAGGGCAGGAGGAAAATGTATAGGATTTAAACTTTGGAAGTGACATATTTAAATACCCATATATTACTTGGTTCATGTGTTCTGCAATAGTGGATCTTGTGAATTTACACATATATGTGTTGGAATATGTATGTATATTTTTGTATGTTTTCAACAAAGCATTTTATTTAGCCATGTCAAATCTATGAAGCTTCTATTATTGAATATAAAGTTTAGCTGAACATTATTTACTTACTCCAATCCTTGTTTAAGTCTGACAATTAAGCAGATATGCTATTCACAATAAATACCTGATCTGTACTAGGAACAAATGTCTCCAGAGGAAAAATAGACAAGAGGTCATCCAAGTGTAAGACTTATTACTGTTAATGCATGTAAAATATGATTACATTTCTTACACTGTAAATTGTTGACTGCTAAAGAAAATTAAAAAGCTTAGAATGATGCAGTCTGCTTATTACAGAATCAAAAATGAGGATAAAATATATGGCTTTTTATAGTCACCCTCATCTAAATGATTTTGGAAAAAAATAGCTAATAAATATCTTGCCAGAAGAAATCTATTTTCCTGTGGAAATAAATTCCAAAAGAGTCAATATAAAATATCAGTGTTGTTTACTTTAAATAATGAATTAAAGATTTTATTATCTTCAACTATACCACTTGCCCTGTTTCTTCCTCCAGAAGTCCTGATAGTGAAGAATGCTCATGCAGACATTCCCAAAATGCAAGACAACTTGCTCCTTATGGAATTATTAGCTTTTTATTGATTAGAGGATATTTTAAACTAGTCGGCCATATAATTACTATGCAACAGTTGCATATAATTGCTATAAAAGTACAGTATGAAATGCATATTCTTGTTACATGTTTCTATATTATCTTTTCCTTTTGCTAGCCAACTGAACTAGATCAAATCATTTTTCCATAAAGAAATACAATGTGTGAAATTTAACAATTGTGTATTCAAACAAATATTGATTCAAAATTATTTTAGATCATCTACATGATTAAACGTTTAAACAGCCATATTTGCTAAGAATTTCAAAAGAAAATTAAATTCCCGTTTGCAATATCCATGTATTTAAAAATAGTGCATTAATTCATTAGTTACATTCTGCCAAAGAAGCAGTTTCTTGAGATGTAAGTTTGTTTACCATAAATAATGTGATAATAATCAGAAGGATGCGTCATTTCTAGCTTGATAGTGCTACATACAAATTGTAAAATAACTCGATGCTCATGGTCCAAAAATGTTTAAAAAAGACATTGAGAGCCCTATTGTATAAAATTGTGAATGTACTATATATAAAAACCTATTAAGAATTTTATTAGCATGCAGTATTAAGAAAATTGTCAGTGCGAACTTAGAATTGTTTAGCAGCATCCTTTGATTATTACATATGCCACAAATTATATACATTAAAAAAACAGACTTTAATACAGCAAAAAGGAAAGGTGAAAATTTTAACACCCAAAATACTGAATATGCTATTTTAACATACATGTTTTGTGATTCAAACTGTGATTCAAGCAAGTACCACTATCTTCCAAACTGGTGACTAACTTCTGCGTTAAATTCACAGTAATTCATGACTTTATCTTTTCTTGTTTTCGTAAGTAAACTTACTCCCATTACATTCGTTTTAAAGTTTCATCTAACTTTCCTAACCTTAACTTCTAATAACAAAGCAAGCAAAAGCACTGTTATATACAATCATTTTCTTTTAATAAACAGTAACTACTTGTAAGCACCCCATTTACCAGCTTTCTCACATCTTAAAATCATATACTGATTCTACTCATTCATACTTTATGATTCAATCGATTTTCCCTACAAAACATAATTACCTTAATATTTTATACACTGATTTACAGGCTGAGGAATCTGGTATATCACACATTGAACAGTAAAATTCCAGTGCTACCTTTGATAGGCAAAATGCAGGCACTAACATGCCTGACTCTTAACTCTGAAAAAATGAATGACAGGATTAAAAGAAAAGTCCCTTTCCTATAAGACAAAAGAAAAAAACAGCAAAGAGGCAAAGGCCAACTAAACAGCATTTTCCTATCAAGGAAAACTGGTAATGGGAGCTAAAGTTTTATAAGATCACAGCCTGGCAGAGTTGTAGAGTTTTCTGATGGATAATATAGGAGACTGATGCTGTCTAAAAATCATCTATCTCTGACAGCCCATTCTTGGTACTGAGAATCTCTTCCCTGTTTTCTGTAGACCCTTGAATTTCTATAGACTGGCGTGTGTTTAATGCTTTAGAGCCAAGATGATATATTTCGTCATGAAATTCTGAATTCTGCTTCTGTCTGACCTCTGCAACACTCATGAAAGAAAACCTATTTATGGTTTTACAACTATTGAACAATTCATTTACAGCGGATCTGTTCAGCATCTTCTTAAACTGTGGAACTTTTATCATGTAACTGAATTAAAATTTGCTGAAATTAATTCTGGTTCTCAGCCAGTAACATGACATTGGCAAATCATTTTGGTTCTCAGCCAATAACATGACATTGGCTACAAACAGAAGTAGATGCAAATTTTTGTGATCAATCAGTACATTTCTATATCATGATAAGCTCCTTATATTTTTCTTCATAAATCTATTAAACAAGCATAGAAATGTCACACATCTGCGCTCAATGTGGAATCTCTCCTGATTAAGTAGTCCATTTATTCCCATACATCGTTTAAAACTATCATATACTCCTTTTCTTGCATTCAGTAACTTCAGCTCCGGACTTCTGCAAAGTAATTCAGTACTGTTTATATTGTGTAGTGGGCTTCAGCAGGCAAGAAACAGACTATACTAGATACAACATCATTTATTGACTGAAAACTGGAACTGAGGAACTGCAGGCAAATCCTTGTAATTTATACTCTGGGCCCACAAGGCCTTAACCAATCATAATACTTGAAAAAGTCTGCCCAAATATGAATGTTCTAAGTTTCCCTCCAAAACAGTTGGCGTTAACAGTTAGGGTCATCTAAAGGTTAGTTTCACTTTAGCAGGGCTTAACACAACTATATATATTCAATACATAACAGTTTACTTTATCATATGCTTTCTCTAATCCAAGAGTCATACAATTACTTCTCTTTATCACATTCATATATTTTCCAACAATCTGATAAAATGCAAAAATCTGTCCTGCACTTTCTCTGACAAAATAAACCACACAGTGTTTCCCAAATTTTGCTCATTCACTTCTTGGACCTTTTTTTGATCTAAATTTTGCAATAATGTTCTCAGACACATTTGACATAGTAATCTCCATATGGTTCACGTGATTATGATTTATTACTTTTTACCAAAAAATTGAGTTTATTATTGGTTACCAGCAAAAATGCTGGAATTATTCTTAAAGAACATATTTAGGGTTTCCATTCAAATTTTAGGTTTAAAGTTTTCTGAATATTTTGATGTATTTGCTTCCAATACTTTTGACTTACTTTATATCACCATCACACATGGTAAAATGTTTCTTCTTTACTGCAGCATTCCCAACAATTGCTGTTAAATTATCTGTCTTTGTAATCACTGAAGGAGTTATATGCAATTTGCAAAGTATTTATACCAATTTTCCTCCAAATTATAAATTGGAATAGATTTTATTTATTTTTCCCAAAGTTCTTCCCATTGTTCTACTGTGATTACATCATGCAATGTTTAATTTGCTCCATCTCTGTCATATTTCAATAAGAGTTTATATTTATATCCTAATAGATAATATATTTATACAAAAGATAACTTTTATATAAGTTTTTCAAATTGTCATCTTTTTCCATATCATTCCTTGAGATCACTCTTTATTCATCCAATAATGTGTAAATACCTAAACAATGGTAAATTTCTACCCACGAGCAGTTCTCATTGTTATCTTACTCTGTTTTGTAAATCTGGATGTACCATATTGGTATGTGTGATTAAATTACTTAGCGTAAACTAAAAGCATTTGATGGTGACTGCTGGACTTATCCATGTTTTTAGAAGATTCCATATTTTTAACAAACTTGCCTCACAATATGTTTGTTCAAACTATTTTTTTATTTTGTTTTTTTATGCATTGAGTATCTATAAAGTCTATTGGTTAAGCCAGCTCCTTCTATAATTTATATTCTTCTATTTGGAGATTAAGAAATAATTCCTATAACACATCTTGTCTTGTAGCATAAAGAATTATAATTAGAGGTTTCATCTCATTTTTCCTATTTAGAGAGAACAATGTCACAGAAAATAAAGAAAATCAGTGTTTTTTAAAGGAAGATAACTATATATATATTTAAAAGAAATTAAATAAGGAAACACAAACATTTGATGCCAAGGAAGATAAATAGAAGTTGGTAAAAAGAAAAGGGGGATGTAATGTTCTAATTCAGTAGTTCTTAAACTAGAGTTTATTACCCAAGGACAGCACTGATCTATTATAAGTAGGATTTCATTGTAGTAGTAGTAGTAGTAGTAGTAGTAGCAGCAGCAGCAGCACAAGAAGACAATTTTTCAAAAAAGATACTAGTAATAATAGTTACTCCAGGTCGTAATTTGGGCTTATTCTGGAGATAATGGAACCAGCTGTTGTTTGTTAGTTGAGGATCTAGTTTGGAACTGCTTCTGTAAAACAAAAGAATGTGGGGTTTTAAACAGAATAACAGAGTTGGAAGAGATCTTGGAAGTCTGCTAATCCAACCCCTGCTCAAGCAACCCCTGCTCAAGCAGGAAAATCTGTACTATTTCAGACAAACTGCTGTCCAATCTCTTCTTAAAAACCTCCAGTGAAGGAGCATCCACAACTTCTGAAAGCAAGCTGTTCCACTGATTGTTCTCACTGTCAGGAAATTTCTCCTTATTTCTAGATTTATTTATTTATTTTATTTATTATATTTATTTGCCGCCCAACTCCAAAGGACTCTGAGCGGCTTAACAACATAATAAATATTAAAAACATCATTAAACATTAAAACATTTAAAACAATTTAAAACCCATGCATATCATTTCATGGCCAGATCTCGCCTATTACAACCGCGAGATCAACAGCCCCAGGCCTGCCGGAAAAGCCAGGTCTTTACTGCTTTACGGAAGGCCAATAGGGTGGGGGCAGTCCGGATCTCCAGAAGTAGCTGGTTACAGAGAATCAATCTAGATTGATTCTCTCCTTGATTAGTTTCCATTCATAGCAAACCATTTATGGGGGATTGCAACATTTAACTGAGAAAAGATATAATTGCATCAAACTGCTAATCATAGCTCTAAGTACAGTAGATAAAAGATAGCATTGTTTACTATGAAATAGTGTCATAATTATTGCAAGAAGGTTTAAAAATTTAAGATTTACTTCTGGAGGAAAATAAGAATCCTGACGCAAATATCCCTATTTATTTTCTTCAGATTTCCCTGAACTTCTTGGACAAATTCTATTTATCTGAGTTGCTAGAGAAGTGGTACACTTAATCCTTTCCCCATCTGCTTTTTCCATTTCCCCACCATTATCATTGTAATTTAAAAGCTTTTTCTCAGTGAGTAGTTTGGCAATCTTGTGAATATACATGCTAAAGCCAATGCCTGAGAAATGGTATGCATTCAAATGCAGATGGTCACTGGCATTTAGACTAGCAGTTAATGACTACAATGTTGTGTCAGCTGACTATTTGCAACATTGGTTATATAGTACAGAAAAATAAGAGATCAACATTCAATTTTTAATATTCAAAGAAATAATAGATGGGAAAGATCATGCCCCCCGCGCATACATAAAAACAACTTGGTAATGTTCCTACATTAAAGAATATAAACACACACAGTAGCACTATTTCCAATAGGTAAGACAAAAATATTTTATATTCAAATAATAAATTTATAAATCCATCATAACTTATAAAATCTATATGGAATCAGACTACCATCAGTTGAAACAACTGGTTCCTTGATAACAAATAAGGATATTCATAAAAAATAATATCATGTAATAAATGTCAAATTAAGAATACTAGTCTGTTCACAGATTAGTATATAACATCTATAATATTTGTTGGAGGAAAGCAGGGCATTGCAAACCATTTAATGAGGTCATAAATGAAGAATCCTTCTTGATCCTGATACCTCTTCTATTGGTATAGCTATTCAGGATAGATATGTCCACTAAATGCTAACTAGCAAAGACCAACATTCTGTATTTAACCAAGGCTGTGGATAAAGTAGTATTTCATAAAGAAAGGTTTAAGTAGTTAAAATCTATAAATGGTAGGTAGGAAAATGTGAATGTTTAAAAATATGAATTTACTAAGAATGCATTTCTATACAAACAATATCCAAAGCATAATGCAATAGATAATTAAGGTTTAAAAGTCAGTATCACATTGTACTTTTCTTGTTGAATTGGTAGCAAACCAAGGGTTCTTTTATGATCTTGTCTTTTATTATGTCATTATAAATCTTTGAATCAACCAAAATCCAATTATCTACACAAATTATATCTAGGAAAGCAGCAATAGTTTTATATATATTTTGCTTTTGGTCATCAGGTGTTTTCTGAAACTAATCAACCAAGAGCTGGCTTATTATAAAAGCAAAGTGCAGCATAACATCTTATTCCCTTGAGGAAAAACTAATCAAAACCATACTTTAAAAAACCAGGAGATCTTTATGATGCTAATTAAAATTGATTTTCCAAATTCAGGAACATAGTTTGGGAGAATGAACTCTTCATCCTTTTATTTAGTCTGTCTTCCCTCTGAAAGTATTTAATTCCAGTTAGATAAAACCAGAGAACTGAACTGCCAGAACAAGTCATTGACATTTGATTAATGTCCACTATTCCATTGCTATGTTGAAATATTAGTATTTAGGCCATCTTTTCCTTTATTATTTAAATGAACTATTAAATGAAGTTAATTTATTTTTTAAAAATCTCAATGTATTTTTAAAACATTAAAGCGTTTGAATATATTAACGATTAATATAAAATACATCACTTTCAATACATTATCTTTTAATGAAAAAAAGTGAATCTTTGGACATCACTTGGTTGACATTTTACTTCAGCTTCTTTGCAAACAAGGTGCTTATCCACCAGAATAAACTAAACTAAACCCCTTAAAACCCCTTAAAATTATTCTCGTAGCCTCTAAAAAGCAGTTCTGACTACAGATATTGCTGATACATCTATAACTTATTGAAAAGACAGAATTCAAAAACAGAATGGCAAGCTATAATTAATTTTACTTCATTGTGGCTTGTGGCTTGTTTTAATAGAATAGAATAGAATTTTTTATTGGCCAAGTGTGATTGGACACACAAGGAATTTGTCTTGGTGCATATGCTCTCAGTGTACATACTGTAAAAGAAAAGATACGTTCATCAAGAATCATAAGATACAACACTTAATGATAGTCCAAGTACAAATAAGCAATCAAATCATATTAGGAACCAGTCAATATAAATAATAAGAACATTAATAGTAGTGCAGATTTAGTAAATAGTTTGACAGTGTTGAGGGAATTATTTGTTTAGCAAAGTGATGGCGTTCGGGAAAAACTGTTCTTGTGTCTAGTTGGTCTGGTGTGCAGTGCTCTATAGCGTCGTTTTGAGGGTAGGAGTTGAAACAATTTATGTCCAGGATGTGAGGGGTCTGTAAATATTTTCACAGCCCTCTTTTTGACTCGTGCAGTATATAGGTCCTCAATGGAAGGCAGGTTGTAGCAATTGTTTTTTCTGCAGTTCTAATTATCCTCTGAAGTCTGTGTCTGTCTTGTCCGGTTGCAGAACCAAACCAGACAGTTATAGAGGTGCAGATGACAGACTCAATAATTCCTCTGTAGAAGTGTATCAGAAGCTCCTTGGGCAGTTTGAGCTTTCGGAGTTGGTGCAGAAAGAACATTCTTTGTTGTGCTTTTTTTGATGACGTTTTTGATGTTAGGTGTCCATTTTAGATCTTGCAATATGGTAGAACCTAGAAATTTGAAGGTCTCTACTGTTGATACTGTGTTGTCTAGTATTGTAAGAGGTGAAAGTATGGGAGAGTTTTTCCTAAAGTCTACCAACATTTCTACGGTTTTGAGTGTGTTCAGTTCCAGTTTGTTCTGGTCGCACCACAAGGTTAGTTGTTCAACCTCCTGTCTGTATGTGGATTCATCATTGTTTCGAATGAGACCGATCACTGTTTTGTCATCTTCAAACTTCAGTAGTTTAACAGACGAATTGTTAGAGATGCAGTCATTGGTATATAGAGAGAAGAGAAATGGAGAGAGAACACAGCCTTGGGGAGCTCCTGTGCTAATTGTACAGGTATCTGATGTGATTCTGCTTAGCTTCACCTGCTGCTTCCTGTTTGTTAGGAAGCTTATGATCCACTTACAAGTGTGTTCAGGTACCGCTAGCTGGTTCAGCTTAGTTAGAAGAGCGTCTGTAATGATGGTATTGAATACTGAACTGAAGTCTACAAAGAGGACCCTTGCATAGGTCGTTGGAGATTAAAGATGTTGTAGGATGTAGTGCAGAGCCATATTAACAGCATCATCTGTTGATCTGTTTGCTCGGCATGCAAATTGCAGGGGGTCTAACAGTGGATCTGTGATAGTTTTCAAATGGGACATCACTAGCCTTTCAAATGTTTTCATAACTACAGATGTTAGAGAAACTGGTCTGTAGTCGTTCAGTTCCTTGTTGGTAGGCTTCTTCGGCACTGGATGATAGTAGAGCGTTTGAAGCAAGAAGGAACATAGCACATCTCTAGCGATTTATTGAAGATTAAAGTGAAGATGGGGGCCAATTGGTCAGCACAGACTTTTAAGCAAGAAGGAGTTATTTTGTCTGGGCCTGGAGCTTTTCCTGGCTTTTGTCTGTGAAATAGGTCTTGCACTTCCTTTTCTGTGATTACTAGGGATTGTGAACCCAATAGTATGGGGTCAGTTGTAGGAGGCTTGGCTGTTGTTGGTGTGTCTGAGATGGGGGTTGTGGAGATAGGTGGCTGTAGTTTCTTTTCAAACCTGCAGTAAAATACGTTCAGCTCATCTGCCAGTTGTTGATTTCCTTCAGCCTGGGAAGGAGGTTTGCCGTAACCAGTAATACTTTTAAGAGTTTTCCACATGTTTGCTGGTTGATTTGTTGAGAACTGATTCTTTAGCTTTTCAGAGTAGCTTCTTTTTGCTGCTCTGATCTCCCTTGTTAATACATTTTTGGCCTGATTGTACAGCATTTTATCACCTTTTCTATAGGCTTCCTCTTTGGAACGACATAGCTGCTTAAGTTTAGCTGTGAACCAAGGTTTGTTGTTGCTGCATATTCGCACGTTCCTGGTCGGTACACATAAGTCTTCACAGAAGCTGACATATGATGTTACAGTATCTGTGAGTACATCCAGGTCTGCAGAAGTATCTTCAAAAATATTCCAGTCTGTGCAGTCAAAGCAAGCCTGTAGCTTTAACTTTGCCTCCTCAGTCCAAGTCTTCACTGATTTAATTGTTGGTTTTGTGGTTTTAAGTCTTTGCCTGTAAGCAGGTACAAGGTGAATCATGCAATGATCAGAGTGTCCCACAGCTGCTCGTGGTAAAGACCGATAAGCATATTTTAGTGTTGTGTAGCAATGGTCTAAAGTATTCTTGCCTCTAGTGGGACAATTGACATGCTGACAGTATTTTGGTAGCTCTTTCATTAAGTTTGCTTTGTTTAAATCTCCCAAAATAATGGCCAGTGAATCGGGGTATTTGGCTTCAGCCAAATTCTTAATGCCTTGTTTACACAGGCTTATGGCGGGACATACACAGCAATTAGTAGAAATGAAGAGAACTCACGTGGAGGGTAAAATGGTTTACAGTTGATAAGTAAAGACTCTAAGTTTTCATCACATAATTTATATATTATATATTATAGTTATATCCTGAGACCAGCTGTTGTTGATATATAAGCTTAATCCTCCTTCCTTCTTTTTGCCAGATGTTCTTGCAATTCTGTCTGATCGTTGAATCTGAAACCCTGGGATATACAGGCTGCTATTATCAATTGATTAATTTAACCAGATTTCAGAAAAGCATAATGCTGCTGAGTTGTAAAAATCAGAATTGTATCTGTTTAAAAGGAGTATTTCATCCATCTTATTAGCAAGTGAACGTAAGTTGGTTAGGAAGATTGATGGGGGCGGGTATTTCTCCTATTCCTTAGCCTGTTTAAAATTCCCGCCCTTTATCTCTCCATCTTCATTTCCTCAGTTTGGTTTTTTTGGTAATCCATAGCTCCAGGGAAATTACTGTGTTTGGGGGGGGGTAAGATTACAGAAAGCTGCTCCTTAAAGAAACATTCCTTAATTTTTAGCAGATGGTCTCGTGAGTATGAAGTCCGTAGTGAGTCACACAGAATAATAAAAAATAAAGAAACCATTAGAGAGCATTTCACCGAGGCAGCCTTCGGTGGCGCCATCTTGGATGTTTGAATAGTTCCAAAAAGACAATTCGAGTCACAAATTCTAGTTTGTTTTTATCATGACTTTTTATGTATAAATTGCTTTATAAATTGCTATAAAGTTTGTTTATTTTTTGGTTTATTCTGATATGTGAATACAGCATTTTTCATTGAGGCCACACCCTAACCCTAACCCTAAACAGGAAAGAAAACAAATATCTGAAAGAACAACATGAAATCAGCGAAGGCGGATTGTTCAATGTGATGCCATGTAGATATATGGCAGGGAACTAGAAATTTTATATGATTCAGTCTTGGAAATCTTGAGAACACCTAGGTAGAGAAGGCTAGGCTAAATTACTATCTGTAAAAGGAATACAAAACCAATATTCAGGAAATAATGAGTGAACCATTAACAGGAAACTTGCAGAAGAAATTATATAGTGCTGAACAAAGTGAGAGAAACTCAAAATAACCCTACCTTGATTGTCTTTGGTATTAGATGGGACAGAGCCAACTCTTACAGGTTTTTAACAGGTTTTCTTCAACTGTTACCCTATAACAATAAACATTTCTGGAACCCTGCCATAAATTTGCCTGGCTCCCTTAAAGTCCTCCCTATTTTCTCATAAGAAATCATTGGACCTTGATTGCTAAACTTTAAATATATAGAATTAATATTAATATAGAACAGGTTTCTGATGCATGATGACAGCACCAACAGCAGATGGATACAAGGTAACCTGCACTATGCTAAGATTGCAGCTAACATAAGAATAGGATTATAGCAGCTATGAACTACTGCACAAATTGCTGTATTGTCCTTTCTCCTGGAAGTCTCTCAGAGAAGTTGTGGGGTAGGATGAGGGGCTGACAGCAGAAATTACCCACAGACCAAACCAACCTTGTGCTTAATCTGTTGAAAGGAAAAGCAGCCAGATGGCTATGCACTTATTGAGGACAATGATATATTACCAGATAATTATCAGAACTTCATGCAAAAACTTAGAACTTATTTTGATGATTCAGCCAAGAAGGAAACAGTGAGATTCACAAGTTACAGTAAGGAAATCACTAAATTCATGAGTACATATTTGATTTCCAGCTGTGCATTGGAATGGTCTTGCCCTGACTAATCCGTTTTGGAGAAAGACTTTCTAATAAACTGAAGGATGAACTAGTAAAACAAAGCACATAATAAAATTTGGAATAAGTTTTAGCACTGCATGATAATTGATGGGTGATAATCTATTAATATTACTAATAAATCCATATATCATAAATCCATTTTTGTGTGTGCTTTGTGTCAAAATTTCAGTAGAGGCTTCCAATTAGCATGTTAATCAATGTCTTTTCTCTAATCAGGGCTATCAGTTTCATCATTTCATCCAATTCCATCAATTTTGGTGATAAGACTTCCATTGTAGGTATTAATTGATCTGTCCACCATTGAACATATAAGAATCTCATTCCTGTTGACATATCTAAAAACACAATACCATGCTAATTTTCCAAATTTTTATCCATCAACCCATTTTTTAAAAAAATGTTTTTTTATTAAATAAACATTTAAAAACTGTGGACACAGTGTGACCATCCTGGTTTTATCATTTCTATACATATTTTTAACATAACAACAAATATAATTATTACTCGTCATACATTGCTATTTTGATCTTATAAACATATCCCTTGTCCTTGTTTATTTATCAAAGCATTGTCCAATTTCCGTTCTCCAAACCCTAAGTCTTTCCTTCTCCAACTCCTTTTCCTCCTTTCCAGCCATTGATACAGTTTGTTGCATATTTCAAAGTATTCTGTCTCACCCTTATTTTTGAATTCTCATGTTAGCCTGTCCATTTCTGCACATTGTCAACCCTGAAGCTGGCTGAACTGAGGCCATTTTTATTTTTCTGCTTCGGTGCTGACACATACTGGAGCTCAGGGATAGGGAGGGGGAAAGAGAGATAGCTGGGGTACTGTAGCCAAAACAAAATGCTTTCCCTTGGGAACCAAGGACATTCCTGCAGGTGTTCAGAAGGAGGAGACTGAAGTCATCTAGCAACTGGACTGTATGCTGATTGGATCATGTGACTGAGGGTTTGGGGGAAGTGACAAAACTTTCACTTTTAATTAGGTGAAAACCGCAGGAACTTTTAGAGTCTGTTTTCACCAGATCTGTGCCAATATGATATTTCCAATAAAGCTATTCCTTGAGGACTTCACCTGCCTCATTTTGCTTGTTATGGGATTATTACTTGGAACCCCAACACACATATTTGAAGTCCATTTAAACATTTTTGTGGTCTTCCTGGTGATATATTCTGTACATCATATTATTAAAAAATTCTTTAAGGTTATAACATAATATGAATTTTAACCCCTTTGTTCAGATGTTTTTCCATTGCTACATTTGCATATTATATCCCCAAGTTTTATCTTATCATACAATCTTCGAATTGTTTATCTTCTGTTTTGAATCTCAGGATTTTATACATTTTAGTAATAAGTTGTTCAACAACAGTACAGAACTCAATTTCAAATGCAGTTTTATCATGTTGAAAACTGTAAATTTACTTCAATAAATCTCAAATTAGATTCACGCACTGAATCCAAAGCTGTCTATACTGATTTGGCTATACTACATAAAAAGGATGCTAATGGGAAATGCACACACATTGATGATTCTTTGGGTATTCCACCTCTGGGCTGCAAAAATCCAGGAAACAACTAGATAGCAATTGAAGATTACAAGTTATCTGTATTTCATTGCTCCTATCTACTGGATTTTTGAATTTTTTACAGCCCAGATTTAAAGGTTTAATCTTTTCTGAAGGAGTAGCTTGTAGTGGAACTATCTTTTAGAAGTCAAGCAGTGGAACGAATCAACAGTGACTCAATAGTTATTTAGCATGAAAAACAATCTTACAAAGCAAGATAGTAATGATTTTATAACTTTAAAATGTGTGGTGATTTTCAATACTAGCACTTAACATAAGCAACCTCACTACAATTAACACGAACTCTCCTCATCTTCTTTAAAAAAAATTATTCATAATAAAGCATTTTTATGCAGAGGTAAGATATTGAACATCACTAAACTCTCATTATCCCACTGAATTGTCAAGGCAAGATCAATTGACTTCCATCAATCTGAAAGATTGCTTTGAAGTCCATATAGGGGTACCATAGAAATGATACTATAATTAAAGAATTGTAATGATCCAGGGAGCAAAGTCAATGCCTTAAAAGTGTATCTACTTCTTGAAACAAGTTTCAAGTTTTGGTAGCTGCAGAAAATAAATCTGTGGCATCATTTATAAAGCACTAGTTGATATTCTGAACACACACACACAACCCATTCATTTTTTTGGAATGTGGTCCCCAATATGTTATTCAAAGGACATTTGTGACTTTTAGCACAAAAAGATTGTAACTCATCATACATTAAACTAACACCTCTCTGTACAAAGGTTAAGCTGAAATCGTCATTCAAAATTCATTTTATTATATCAGGCCTGCAAGTTACTATTGTTTCTTTCCTGGATTAATTACATGAAAAATCCCAAATAAGCAAGGAACATGTAAAGAATAAGAAAAACCATAACTGGAAAGAATCCAAGAGAGAGACTAGATAGAGTAAAGCACATGTAGTTTTAAGCAATTGTGAAGTGCATTACAAATTTATAACATTTGTCAGGCATTACTAAACAATGAGTAACACTTGGTGAATTCAAAATTATTAATATTTTTGGTTCATGATATACATACAGCATTTGGCAAACTTCAATAAAAAATATAAACAGCACTAGAAACTACTTTTTTAAAATATATGTGGCCTGTATACTAACCAAAATCTTTTTCTATCTTTTTTTTCTATTGAAATTCATAAAACCTGCAGTATTCACACTATGAATCTATTCATGCATCCCTGTGTTTATTGTAATAGATTAGCTATCTAGCATTAAACCATTGTCATAGCAGGTGGCAGAACCTAATCAACCTGATCTCAAAAAGATAAAGTATGTACTTAGTGCTTGGATAGGAAACAAAGATCCAGGGCTATAGGCTAAACTAGAAAGTAAAGAGAAAGAAAACAAATATACTAAAGAAGGCAATTACAAAACCATTTCCATATTATTACTAAGAAAAAAACATGGATATGTTCATGCAGCCATAAGGAGTCAAACTTGACTCAATAGAAGCTCAGACAGCACCAATAAGTCAACAGAAATTCTACAATAAACTACTAGTAACTAGTGTGTCTCAGTATTGATTTTATTCATTTGATTGATTTCTTATACTCAGGAATTTGAGGTAGTATACAGTGCTCGCTCTTTCTACCTGTGAGGTAGGTTGGGCTGAGAAACAATGACTGGGCTAATGTCAGCCAGTGATCTGCCATACTGAAGAGTAGACTAAACCTGGATCTTCCCACTTCTAAATCCAAAAGCTTAACTTTTGATCTTTTAACATAAAGGTAAATGTAACAGAAATGTATCATCCCAAATAAATTTAATCAAGTAAATATTTATACATTCAGTGGTCAGCTGGGAGATAAGAGGTGCTATTAGAGTGTTTTCCTCCATAATGATAACCCTGGGGAAAATATGTACTGTAATTGTGGAGTCTAGTGGAGGTAGGGAAGACAAAAGGGAGCTGAAGGAGCTGTGTGGGCATGTGAATTGATAGTGACTGCATAATAACCTTGTCAAAGCAACCATGAGTAATCAACCACACTGATCACACCTTGTGTCAGGACGAAGCCATTTTATTTGGACTCTTTAGCCTGCCACACTATATTATGCATTTTCTATTTTGGGAAAATGGGAGGGGGATAGTATGAGGTTGTTAGCATGTAGCCATAACAAATTCCTTTCTAGAAAGCCAAGGTCATCCTTTGTCTCTGCGCTTCTGCACCTACACGGAAGGAGATGGGTGGAATCTGCCAGCATGGTACTTGGAGATTGGAGAATGTGATGAACTTGTGGATGTGGGGACAAGGGCTTGAACTTTCAATTGGGTGGTGAAACCTTGGGGACTTCAGATTCGGGTTTCACCCAGATGTACCAACATGGCTCTAATAATAAATTGGGACTTTGAGGAATATTTTGACTCGGACTCAGATTTAAATTTGGATGCTTATTTGGAACCCTGACATCTTGATGATCACCACAGATAGGACAAAGATGGGAGAAAGTTTTGGTGGTCCAGTTTCAAGAGTGAATATAAATGCCAAAGCACTTGGGAGCAAGGTGACAGACAATGCATGCGAGACATTCTAATGTGGCATTAAACACATGTTTAGATTGGAGACTGACAGCAAGATGAAAATCAGGCTACATTTAGGATTCATGTACAAGCATAGTGAAGAGCAGGAAGTCAGAAAATATGAATGGAGTTGCTAAGAAGAATATGTGTGTTGTACTAGCAAACACACTTGTATTGCTAAGGATGATCTCTGGCGAGCCCGGGATGGGGGTCACTCCTCCATCCTGGTGCTACTTGACCTCTCAGCGGCTTTCGATACCATTGACCATGGTATCCTTCTGCGTCGTCTTGGGGAGGTGGGAGTGGGAGGCACTGTTTTACGGTGGTTCTCCTCCTACCTCTCTGACAGGACGCAGTCGGTGTTGACAGGAGGACAGAGGTCGGCCCCTAGGCCCCTGGTTTGCGGGGTGCCACAGGGCTCGGTCCTCTCACCCATCCTGTTTAACATTTACATGAAACCGCTGGGTGAGATCATCCGACGACATGGGGTGAGGTATCAGCAGTATGCTGACGATACCCAGTTGTACATCTCCACCCCGTGTCAGTTCAGTGAAGCAGTTGATGTAATGTGCCGCTGCCTGGACGATGTGAGGGTCTGGATGGGAGTGAACAGACTCAGGCTCAACCCAGACAAGACTGAGTGGCTCTGGATATTGCCTCCCAAGGACTATGTCGACTGTCCCTCCTTGGTTCTCGGGGGAGAAAAATTGACTCCCTCAGAACAGGTTCGCAATTTGGGTGTCCTCCTAGACCCACAGCTAAAATTCGAGCAACATCTTTCAGCTGTGGCTAGGGGGACCTTTGCACAAATCCGTCTTGTGCACCAATTGCGACCTTACTTGGAGAGGGAGGCCTTGCTCACAGTCACTCATGCCCTTGTCACCTCACGGCTAGACTACTGTAACGCGCTCTACATGGGGCTACCCTTGAAGAGCATCCGGAGACTCCAACTGGTACAGAATGCAGCTGCGCGAGCGGTAGTGGGTGTGCCGAGATACACCCACGTAACACCTCTCCTTCGCCAGCTGCATTGGCTACCAATTAGTCTCCGGTCGCAATTCAAGGTGTTGGTCGTTACCTTTAAAGCCCTACATGGCTCAGGGCCAGGTTACCTGCGGGACCGCATCCTACCACATACCTCCCTAAGACCGGTTAGGTCCCACAGAGAGGGCCTTCTCCGGGTCCCGTCGGCTAAACAATGTCGATTGGCGGGGCCGCGGGGGAGGGCCTTCTCTGTGGGAGCCCCGTCCCTCTGGAACCAACTTCCACCAGAGATCCGGACCATCCCCACCCTGCTGGCCTTCCGTAAAGCCTTAAAAACATGGCTCTTCCGGCAGATGGGGTGAATAGGACAACTAGATTCCCCCTGAATGTTGCTCTTACAATGTCTTTTTTAATTATATTTATAATGTAAATTATGACTATTGTTTTTAAAATTGTACGCTTCTTATTTATGTTGTACGCCGCCCTGAGTCCCACGGGATTGGGCGGCCTATAAGAGCGTTTAATAAATAATAAATAAATAAACCAAGGAACAGACATAAAGGGGAGGCAAGGAATGCTGCAGGTTTCTTTTCCTAAGGAGGTACAACTAGTTGGACCAAGAAGAAGGACCTTCTCTGTGGAACATCAAGCCTGCAGAAATCAGGTTGGCACCTGCTATGACACTCTTTCACAAGACCATGATTTACCTGGTATTATATTCTTGCAAGAGTTTTCATTTTACAATTCAATCCATTCTGAAACTTTTTATAGTTCATATTTAATGGAAAGTCACCTAGAGGATATAGAAATCTGACTTTCTGCTTTGGGGCTTTGTACTGTGGTTTTATTTGTGCACAATACTAACCTACAGAAAGATTAAAACTCTATTCTAAACCAAATACAAGCATATAATACAATAGTTTAGTTATTACATATAAACCAAGCCATTTCGCTAGTTTTAAAAAAAGGAGCGGGAACAACTCAAAAAGCACTCAAGACAAAGAATAATAGGCACAAAATCTGTGAAAGCACAGCAGTAGTTTCTTTACTTTATGATCCATTGCATTGTCCAGACGTTCTTTGATGGTGTCTTGTATCCAGCAAGCAATGAGATCAATGAAATGTAGTAAAATGAGTTTAAATCAGGGCATCTACTTCAGGAATAACACCAGAACAATGTTAGTGTAAGAAAAATAGCATAACTGAATTTCCCTGCAGAGTTTCAGAACCTGGTTATTTGAACTACAAATCATGTGATTACATTAATTAGGCTAAACATATAAACTAATTAAATTAAGTAGAATTATCATACTGTCCAAATTTAAAAACTTAATTCAGTACCTTTAGTACTTGGAAACAATACAATATTCTGTAAGTGTAAAACATCTTTTATTTAATTTTAGAAAGCATTGATCTTTCAAAGTTATGAAACTTAAAGAGGAAATTGACCAAAAGAATAAAATAGAATAATATCTGGATTTCAAAGCAAGCTTTTAAAAAAGAAGACAAGATTGAGAGAAAATCTCTTTTGATAAATCAAAGTTTTAAATATGAATATGAATTATTTTTCATAATGTTTGTTCCTTGAAAACAAGTCATGTTAAAAACTACCTTTTCTAACATGATTTCTGTAAGCATGCAGCATAACTTTAACATTATATATAATATCTAAATCAGGGGTGGGTTCTAACTTACCTTGCCGCCGGTTCGCTTTCTCCCGCGCCATGTGGGTGCGCACGTGTTGCGCGCCGCATGGGGCATGGGCGCGCCATGTGGGCGCATGCACAGTGCCGAAAACAAGATGGCGGCTCCTACAGTGCAGCTGAGAGAGCCGGTTTGGGGGCATGGCCAGCCGGCCATCGCTCCCGGTTCGGCGAGCGGGGGGGAAACCGGGAGCAACCCACCTCTGATCAAAATACATTAGATTACAAACAAGTTCTCTGTAACCATGATCTGCTGTGTCTGCTTTTACTTTGCAGCAGGAAACATAATGTCCATTTCAGCAGAAATAATTTTCTGGTCCTAAATGACTGCTCGAAAAAACAACATAGTTTTAATGAAGTAAAAGAATTGATAGGCATAACTTTGAAAAGAGAATGAGAGCAAACAAAATCTTTGCTGAGGAAAGTCAATAGTGATTATATAAAAGGAAACTGTAATTAAATAATTAAAGTTCTTTTGAGCATGTCACCAATGTTTAGACCAAAAAAAGCAAGCTATAGTACATTTTCTTTGTAAAAAAGCCTGAGTAGTTTCCTGAAAAAGCTCACTGCCTATGTACAAATGAGGAACATAAAGAACACTTACAGTAGATGATTTCAGTATACAAAATAATTTCATCAGTTTTTAGCACCAAACATAGCAGAAAACAGCCATTGTGTTTATGCCAGGTTTTGTAGATTTCAAACAATTGACTATGCTAATTGACAAAAGTTGCATACAAAACATGTCCTTTGAGAAGCTAATATACCAATCATCCTCTATTATGCAAGGTACTAAACAAAGAGATTACTAGTAATGATCTGAGTAAGGTTTATATATGAAGACTTTCCATGATATGAAGAGGAGAAAAGAAATAAATTGAGAAGCTACATGATGGAGTTAGAGACAGGATGCTAAGATGTCTGACTGCCTTCGCAGTGTTTATTGCTTTTTATACAGTTTTCCAAGCAACAAAAGGTAGAAGAAAGTAACAGCATTTTTATTGGTGAATTCTCCCTGCCAATCCTTAAAAACATCCTGTTGATACAATCTAGATGAGATCACGTACCAGCCAGGGATAATGTCCTAAATCATCCTGGCTATGTGAACTGGGTGAGATCATGTAGGCATGAGAGGCCTGTTAGAGTTGGCAGTTTGCTGCACACAACCTTCACATGGCCTCCATCTCTACAGCTACAAAGGCAGTCCCCAAAGCAGAGGATATGCATAACTGACAAATCTGAATGCCATCCCTTTTCTTTATGAATTTGCAGGCCTGTTATTGCTACAGGAGCATCACCACTGCTAAAAATGTACCATACAAATGTCTTCTTTTTAGACTTTCCTATGGCAGCAGCAACATGGAAAACATATAATTAATAAGTATGTAACATCCTCCAGAACACATAAACAGAAAGACATAAGGCCAAAAATAATAGCTGCTGAAACAAAATAAAATTAAGGTAACCTATAAAACAAAACAAAAATTACAGTTACAGTAATTTCAATAATAAATGTATTTTAAACATCACTGTTTCAATAACAGGGCAGTATAGCACATTGGTCTTTTGGATTATCTAGAAGCATAAAATCCTTAATCATCCCTTGACTTCTTAAAACAGCCACATCTTTTCTTGGGATTATACAGCAGAGCTTTGAAATAATGTTGGACAAGAAGTAATGAATTGGCTAACCTACAGTTGCCTCTTACAAATACCCAGTCAACAGCCCACATACTCATCATTATGAATTGAGCCATATGAATATCTATGGCTGATGAATAGAATATATTCTATATAAAATGTATACAATTGCTTCATACTATTCTAATGGGTGTTTGTTTGCAACATTCAAGATCAATTTCTTATTTGCAGGAGTCCAAAGAAGAAAGCAATAGCCATATATCCCCCAAATACATTAGCTTTCATTCACTACCTTTTAGCAATTAAAATTAGTATGGCTCCAGTTATAGCTTCTCCAGACTCTTTAGTATATCAGGCTGAACAAATCAAATTAAACCTATTCATGGCATAATATTGAACAAAATATTATTTGCAATTAACTGGAAAGTCGTTAGATTAAATATGCTTTCTTTCTTTCCATGCATTACAAATTTTTCTCCCGAAGCAGTCCTTCATTCTGATGCCACATGGTATCTGCTGTAGCAGGCTTCTTACATATTCCATTCTCATTTACCTATGGCACTATTATTCCAAAGATGGTAACTGTTAAAATACAGGCATCACATTTGCTCTACCACACATAATGCATTAATTCCTTCACTTCAGAATTCTGTGCCTTGTTTCATTTATTTCACCCACAACATAGAACAGTTGCAGGATTGCTTATGATACTGTACTTTAATTAGAAATATAAAAATATTTCTGTTAAATGTCAAATGCTAAAATTGCTTCCTTGTATCATTAGACAGCAGGGTATAACTGTTATTTACTGTCGACTCTTATAATGCATTCTTCTTCCAGACTCAGAAATTCAAGTGCTGAATCATTCTCTTACTAGTATATATCATTTCTTCGTGGCTCCAATCAAGGTTTCCCCGTCGCTTTTTTAAAGATTGGAAAAAATCTTTAAAATGAATGAAAATGCTTGCATGCCAAGCAGCTTGAAAGGAAGCCTCTCTCATCCATGTATGGAGATCCTGATCATGTCTGGCTTGCAAATGCTTTATCTAAATGAGTAACATAGTTTAGCCCTTAATCCAAATCAGAATCTTTCTAAAAAAAAACCAAGATGTTGCTGCTTAATTTAAGGCTATAATTATAAGTACCACAGAAATATCAGCATTAATACATACAATTCTGGTTGTGCATTAATTTTTTATCAGTTAAATAATTATGGCTCACTTTTCCCTACTGCATATATTGTAGTTTATTATTTAGAAACTGTCAATGTGTCCATACTGATATTGAAGTTTTTCTGCATCAGTGTTAAAAGTATCTTGGATGTTACTTTTGTATTTCAAGAGCCAGCACAGCATTGTTCTCTCTATCCAACTAAGATTTCATCAGTTTTCTATGAATTCTAGATAGATTACCTAATTGACATGAAACATAACATCCTGCAGAGAATTTTATCAAATACTGATTTGTATTCAGTCAAAAATTTACTGTTTTCTTGTCTATAAGCGAGGTCAAATTAATGATATATATCCAAATATCCAATTTTTAGTAGATGAATGATGCTACTAAATGTCATAGTTTACTGATACCAATCAAGATGATCATAAATAAACATGTGGATTCCAGTGCTGCATTCATTAACCATGTTCCTATTTAAATTCTATTTTTTATTTGCCTTAATGTACCGTATTTTTCGGAGTATAAGACGCACCAGAATATAAGATGCACCTTAGTTTTTGGGGAGGAAAATAGGGGGGGGGAATCTACCTACCAGGTTTTCATCTGGCTAGCGTCCTTAGTCTGGTTAGCTTCAGCACATTATTTTATCCCCTGGTTAGGGCTGGAAAAAACCTTTTTAGGAGAGAATAGCAATGAAAAAAGCCTGCAAAGACTTAGGGCTGGAAAAAAACTTATTCGGAGGGAATAGGAATGAAAAAATCCTGCAAGCCGGGAAGATCGTTAGCACCTGGTTAGGGCTCAAAAAAACCTTTTTCCGGAGGGAATAGCAATGAAAACAAGCCTGCAAAGACTTATGGCTGGAAAAAAACTTCTTCAGAGGGAGTAGGAATGAAAAAATCCTGCAAGCTGGGAAGATCGTTAGCACCTCGTTAGGGCTGGGAAAAAAAGCTTTGAAAAAGCTACATTCGGAGTATAAGATGCACCCAAAAATTCAGCCTCTTTTAGGGGGGGAAAGGTGCATCTTATACTCCGAAAAATATGATATATCATCAATGTACCAAATCATTATGCTAACTTAAAATTTTACAGCTCTCAGTTGTGTTTAAATACAATAAAGTTAAATATAATTTATCCATACCATATGATAATTGTTGCTTATGGGAATCAACATCACGTATGTCCTATCTTGCCTGTCAGCTACAGGTAGTCCTCAACTTACAACCATTCATTTATTGAAGTTCAAAGTTACAACAGAACTAAAAAAATGACTTACAATCATTTTTCATTCCTATAACCATTGCAGCATCTCTGTGGTCATGTGATCAAAATACAGGTGCTTGGCAACTTGCATGTTTTTATGACAGTTCCAATGTCCTGGAGTCATGTGACCACCTTTTGCAATCTTCTGACAAGCAAAGTCAAAGGGGAAGGCAGATCCACTTAAGAACCGTGTTACTAATTTAACAATTGCAATGATTCACTTCACAACTGTGACAAGGTAGGTCATGAAATGGGACAAAAATCACATAACTGTCTTGCTTAGGAATGGAAATTTTGTTTCAGTTGTGGTTGTAAGGCAAGGACTGTACTAATTTAAAATACTAAATGTTCCTCGTATGTGCACTAATTTGTTCTTAAGACGCCTGGTTTCTTATGCTGTGTTAGTAATACCACAAAGACAGGGATTCTTGGCTTGATATGTCAGACATAGTTTCTCCATTAGCAAGAGGGCTGATCATAACATTCCCTTCATTAGTTACAACTACAATGCAATCTTGGGTGGATTGTACTATAAAGCATTGAATAAAACTAAGTAAAAGACTCTTCAAAGCCTTCTAAAAACAAAGAAAAACAAAATGGACTAATACTATTATTTCATATAATAGACTTTGCTAATTATAATCTAGCTGGCTATTTCAGTTTCAAATATCAAGCACCGTATTTTTCGGAGTATAAGACGTACCGGAGTATAAGACGCACCTAGATTTTAGAAAACAAGGAAAAAAGTATTCTGAACCAAATGGTGTAGTAATATATTATTTAATAAAATACAAGTGTAGCAGAATACTTTTTATAACCATGTATACTTTTTACAACCATGTACACTTTTTACAACCATGTACACTTTTTACAAACTTCAAACTTGACAGCTTTAAGACTAGTAGACTTCAACTCCCAGAATTCCTCCTCCAGTCATACTAGCTCAGGAATGGGAGTTGAAGTCCACAAGTCTCAAACTTACCAAGTTTGAAGACCCTTGCACCCTTAACTCAGGGGTCTTCAAACTTGACAGCTTTAAGACTAGTGGACTTCAACTCCCAGAATTCCTCCTCCAGTCATGCTAGATAGGGTAATTAGAAGGCAAAAACACTCCAGTTTTTGCAAAAAATGGCCCGTTTTTCGCTCTTTTTTTTTTTTTGCAAAAACAGGGCATGCAGAGGGTTTGGGAAGCCTGCAGAGCACTCCTAGGGGGTGGGGGAAGGCAAAAACAAAAAACGGCCCATTTTTTGCAAAAATGGAATGCAGGCTTCGGGAGGCCAAAAATGGCTATATTCGGTGTATAAGACGCACCAACATTTCCACCCTCTTTTGGGGGGCAAATCTTATACTCCGAAAAATACGGTATCTTATAATAATGTGTTTAAAATGTGTGGTTTTTTTTAAAAAAAGAAGAATTGAGAATAGCAAAAAGGGATATTGAGCATAGCAATTATTCATTAGGAGAAAAGTATTATTTAAAAGATCTTATCATTACACTTCTATTTGCTGCTGCCAACTATTTTATGTAGCATTTGGGGTACAATTTTATTAAAGTTAATTTTATTGTTAGTAAACTAAATAAAAATCCAAACACTGTTTTCATATGAGTAACAAAAATATAAATTATTAAATATTTTTAAATGATAACTGTTATTATTTATTTCCTGATATTTACATGCTGGTCTACTCCAACATACTACTTAACATACATACGTCTACTAAAAAATAAAAACTTGAACTATGTAACTCCAAATGTACAAATACAATAGAAATGCAGACATTCTAAATTCCTTGCAAAGATTGTATATATAAAATGTCTGCTGTATAGGACCCAAGTTATATTTGTTACAGATTATTTCCAGTCACAAATCAGAAGTATTTATAAATCTGATCCAGTGATGGATTTAGACTACCATATCCAACAGAAGCCCAACCCATCCCCAAAGTCTGTAAATAGTTTTCCAGGCAAAGGTCATTTTTCTAAAAGCAGTAGAGCTAAGAGCATCTGCTCTCTAATGGGGTTTCTAAAAATTTAGATATATGTATGTATAAACAGTGAGACACCTGTTGAGTTTAAACTGAGAAAACAATCCTAATTCAAATGAAGTATAAAAAGTTGGGGTAAAATGCACACAAACACACACACACACACACACACACACACACACGGACAATATGGGGGTAGGAAAAGACTGGCATTCGAACATGTTTGTATCAGATTAAAGTTGTAAATTGGGCACAGGTTTTAAACCTATCTTTAATGTGGAATTAATCACAAGTTTTCTGATGTTGACTATATTAGATGCCTAGAAGAAAGAAAATCAAGATCTACATAGTTATTTCTAGTACAGTCTTGTACTAGATAAGGAATAAGTCTTGTTCTTTATCTTCACTTGTTTTATGGACCGTTTAAATAATACAGACCTCCATAAATAGTGCATCATATGTCATACAGAATTTTTACATTTTGATTCACAGTAATGAATTAGATGATATTAACACATTCTACTTCCCTTTTGGAAGAATGAGAATGGTATGTTGCCATTCAAATTCAGTTGCTACAGATATCTTGACTCGGTCTTCTTTAAAACTCATCTCTAAATAAGATGCTATTCAGCTGTCCAATAAATAGCACTGGCTTCTACCCTATATTTAACTCCAGCAGTATGTCTGAAAAGGACAATAAATCAACCTTTTCTGCAAGCTATCTTAACTTGTCCTACCTATCTATCTCTTGAAGCCATGAATGTTCTCTATACAATTCTGCTGACACAAACTTTGCTCCTATATTTTCCAAGTTTCAAAAAGTTGGCTTACAATGTAGTTTATGATTAAGTAAAGAAATAATTGGGATATTTGCCAATGGCCATTCCATATAGTACCTTTTTAAAACATAAAGTTATCCAGTGCAAAAGGTCTATTTATATTTTATACTTGCTGACATACTGTTGCAAACTGTTACACCATTTGTATTTCTCAAAAGAGCTTATTTCAGTCACTATATAGCAGTGATGGCGAACCTTTTTTGGTTCGCGTGCCAAAAAGGGGGGGATGCGTGGGATCACGTGTGTGCGTGCCCACACCCATAATTCCATGCACCCCCGCGCATGCACGTATGACCCCCCCCACTCCCAGCATGCAATGGCACGCCCATTTTTTGCTCTCTCCAGGCTTCTAGGAGCCTTCCCCACCCCTCTGGAGGCTGGAACAGCCTGTTTCCTGACTCCCAGTGGGCCCGAAAATCAGCCGGCCGGTGTGCACATGCGCACCGGACCTGAGCTCGCGTGCCCACTGATATGGTTCCGCGTGCCACTTGTGACACCCGTGCCATAGGTTCGCCATCACTGCTATATAGCATGCAAGTACAGAGACTGAAATAACAATTTTGTGTATACCCTATGCGCAAAACAATTTTATGTTTTCTGAAGCTCAGGACAAAATAGGGCATATATTTTTGTTTTGTGCCTGTGTGTTTGTATCTGAAATATACATTAAGCAATAAAATTTCAGACACAAATTTATCCTTGTTGCCATTGGCTGAATTTAGTTGAGAACAGAGGGTAACATGTTTAAGCATATAGTAAGAAACTGAGAGAACAATTATGGACATAATAAAAACACTGATGCAATCTAGTACCTAAGATTTTCATAAGAAAGAATTTGAAAATATTGGTAAAATTAAAATCAAATGATTTAAATATAAAGGTTTTCCTGTGTATTTTGTGTATTTTATGTTTTACTTATACAATTTAAGTTGAAATTTGTGAATGTGAGAATTTTTACGACAGTGCAAAAGTATGAAATATTAAGAATTATTTGATTGATTCATAAATGAAAGAATGACGCATTAAGAAGCCTTCAGTCAATCAGAAATATGCATTTTGTTGTAATTATGTTGTTTGTTGTGTTTTGAAAATAATTCCCTGGCAAAGTTTTCTGAAGGCTGGATGTTAATGGGCAGTCAGTATGGACTTATCATCCCACTTTATTTTTGCATCAATATAATAACAAAATTAAGGGACCAAGAGGCTTTTTCAAATTCCCATTGTTTTCTATGTTGGAAAACCTGAAGCCTTTTAAATGTTGATTCCTAGGTTAAGGTGACCAGATTTTAATATTTGTAAAGCGGGACACCATTGATGGGGAGGGGGTTCTAGGGGAGCAAGACGGGAGGGGTCCGTCTCTCTTATCCTGCAGCTTTGTGCACCCCCCCAAGGACCCCCCCCTTCATCACAGCCCTTACCGCTGCCATGGCCGGGGCTCGCCTCTGCTGCGTCTGGCCCGGAGAGGGACAGCGGCAGGAGAAAGAAGAAAGCAAACCACGGCTGTGGTGCTTCAGGAGGGCGGGTGGTGAGGGTTCTTCACAGCCGCGTGCTGCCTCCGTTGCAGAAGCCACCACCAGCCAGCTGGGCAGCAGCCCTCCATGTGGGGAGACGGCCAGGCCTGCGCTTGGAAGAGGCTGCTGCTCTCGCTGCCCGCTTTCTTCCTTCTCCCGCCGCGAAACAAAAGTGAACTGAGGCAGCGTTGCTGCAGGAGGGCAGGCGGATGTCTGCAGCCAGGCAGGGAGGGAGAGCAGCGAGAGCGGCGGCCCCTTCCAAGCGCAGGCCTGGCCCTATACCCGCCCGGGGGGCTGCCACCCACCCGGCCACCAGCGGCTTCCGCGCTGCACTTGTAGTCGCGTGGCCGGCCGGATTAACAGGTGTGCTGGGGACGCCTTGCCCGCCGCCTCCGTGCACTGCGCTTGGCAGGGGCCGCTGCCCCTGTCACTGCCCTCCCTCCCCGCCTGGCAGCAGGAGGCAGGCGAGGCAGCAGGCAGAGGGGTGTGCAGGGCTCGGCTGCTGAGCATGTGGGGCGCCCGCCCCAGCTCTCGGGCTGCTTCCCGCTGCCGCTCGAGGGAAGCGAGGCGCTTTGCGCAAATTCAAATTTAAAAAGCGGGACTTTTTTGAAACGACGCAGGATGCGGGACAAATTATTAAAAAGCGGGACTGTCCCGCCAAAAGTGGGATGTCTGGTCACCTTATCCTAGGTACACTTGAATGTTCCAATAGACGTTCCAACTACAAATAAAACCTTTTCCCCCAATTTTTCATCTCCCTAAATTAAAAGGTATTTTTGTTCTTTGACCTTAAAGAGAGAGCTGCATTATAGTGATGAGAAAGCCAAAATTATATTGAGGGAAAAGTTCCCTTAGAAAAGGTGTCTTCTCACAAGTACCGGTAGTTCTCACTTTTCAGAAGCATTGCAGAATCTGGAGTTGATCCTTCCCTTTTCAGCAACCAGAATAAAAAAGGCAAGTGATAAGCATGATAACACTGACTCGCAAGGCAGAAATTAACAAAAATAGGAGAAAAAGCTAAACTTAAGAGCATATTAAAATATGCATTATATGCTGAAAAGCAATTTTGATAGCTATACACTGTTAAAATCACTATTGTAAGATGTTTTTGATTATGTCATATCTGCTTAAATATAAATCTAAAGCACCTGAGGTTGTCCGAAGTGGTCTTTCATCCAAATGATTCTGCTCAGCATTCTTGAACAGACAAAATTTATGAGATGCTAATACCCAGCTGGGCAGCACTTTTAACATATTTTATAAATGAAATTGAGTTCACATAAGCGTTAAAGTGGATTTGTTTGCTGGTAACTATCTGATCCATTTCAAGGGTCTTTTTAGGTGGATCCAGGCTGATTTGCTACAGAAATCTACCAAACCAATGAGATGCGAAAATAAAGCTCTGTTTAAAAGTCTGGGGAAAGAGGATGAATAGTTGCAGACTCTATAGGTGGAGAAGGCTCAACTGGAAAATCCATCTTCACAAAATTACAGAGTTCTCTTCTCCTTTCTATCCTCTTTTAGTTCATTAGTGTTCTTTCAATGCTATACTGGGCAATTGCTAAAATAATATTTGAATACTTTTAGTTCTCTATTTAATGTTGTTTTCATTATGAACCAACAATTAATTTAAAAAATCCATAGAGATTGATCTCTAATCTGATCCATAACAACACAGTCTCAAGTCAATATTTTGCTAAGGGGAAATATATATATATGCCTAGATTAAATGACATTTGTTTCAATACTAAAGTTACTGCTTTAAAAAAATGCATAATCTTAAATTGCTCCATGTTTTTCAGTTTTACCAGAAAAATAAATAAATTTGCAATCAAGTTTGTTTCTAGAGCTTATTTTACTAAGTATTGTATGAGGATAGCTCTATCTATGACTACCCTAAGTAAACCCACAAACACAACACAAACATGACCAAGTGCTGTAGTGATTAAGAATCTGGATTAGGATTTATAGATCTCCCTTGGGCACAGAAGCTGGCTGATTGTTTGTAAACCAGCAATTTTTTCTCAGCACTAGACTGAGTATTTGAAAAACACCTGCCTACTAATCTCCTCTAGATCAGCATGATAGATAGCAGAAATATAACCTTTAGTGAAAAGACTTTCATCCTGAAATGGGCTGATTAATGTTGAAGTGTGTATGTGTATTGTATGCATAAATAGCAAAGGCAGACACAAGTTAAAATAATAAACAATAATTATGGGACCCCAAATATTTAAGCCACCTTGGAGGCTGACACATTGTATCGATACAATACAAAGCATCAAGACAGCATTGTATCGGATGTCCTCCATTGTTCAGTGACTTCTAGAAGCTTTCTTGCAGCATAATTCAAAACAGAGAACAAGATTTATATCACAAGGTCGCACATCTCTGGCATAAAAATATTTATTGTATATAAAAAGTATGTGCAAGAAAATAACTGCATATGTGCAGGAACATAAGGGTCAGGAACATAATTTTTCTGGATTTTTTTTTATATATAGTTCTCAATATCTTTAGCTTCTACGATAGAAGACACAGGTAGTCCCTGACTTACAACCATTGATTTAGTGACCATTTCAAAGTTACAACAGCACTGAAAAAAGTGGCTTAAAACTGCTCCTCATAGCATATCCACAGTCACGTGACTTAAATTTTGACACTTGACAACCAGCATATGTTTATGACAGTTGCAGTGTTGTCCCAGGGTCATGTGATCACCATTTGTGAGCCCTCCCACCACCCCAGTCAGCTTCCAGAAAGAAAAGTCAATGGGTAAAACTGCATTCACTTAATGTTTGTGTCATTCACTTAACAACTGCAGTGATTCACTTAACTGTAACAAAAAAGTTTGTAAAAATAGATTCATTTAACAAACATCTTGCCTAGCAACAGAAATTCTGGCCCCAATTGTGGTTTTCATATCAAGGACTACCTGTACTGGCATAAGATAATATATTGTTTGATTATAATGTATCACCAAGTAATGAAAAATAGAAAAGAAGCCACATAAAGAGCTATAACTGCTCCCTGTATATTTTATTAGCAAGATTATTTAATGTTCAGTACTGATATTCAATGGATTCACAAGTCATGTTAGAAATCATCTCACAAACCAACCAAACTCAGCAAGCATTGCTTTCTTAAGATTATTATTTTTTTAATGAACACTGTATAAAACAGTTTTTGCAAACTTTGTTCATTGATGGTAACAATTATGTCTATTAACCTGATGAAAGTATTTGAAATATTCCAGGACTAGATACTTCTGAATAAGCAATGTTGTTGTAAATATATTATTGATTACATTACCAAGATCTGTTACCATTTTAATACTCTATTTCTCAGTATTGTCAAATGTAACAGATAGCAACATCAATCATAATTTTAGAGAACTTCTATTGCACATTTTAAAGTCATTCTAATGTCAATAATGTTTTGCATATAAATTACAGTATGGGACATAAGAAAATGGAGGAGCAGAACACAGACATCTTCTAGCTAATTATATTATACCAATTGGAATATTTATATTACTCAAGATCTTAAATTTATATGTCAATTTACAATATAATGTATTAGAACTTATGAACAATTTTTAAAATAAAAAAGTAAGATTACAGTAGATGTTTTGCAGCACTGGCACTGTAACTCTAATAGATTTTCTCAAAACAAAGATACTAAACTCAATGCCCATATACTGGCATTTCCTATATTTTTAACACTACAGGAAGATTAGATTCAAAGGATAAAATGTGATTTGAGGCACGTATGGGCATGTGCATGACATCTGATGGGAGCAAATTAAACCAAATGCATCTCTTTTCAGGAGTGAACATCAGCTGTCCAGTGTAGCATATAAGCCCAGGAAAAGATGTACCGGTAGTTTCTTTAAGACATTCCCTCCCAACAATAGCTATATGCATGTCCCAAATCATATTTAAGCTCTCAAATCCAGAACTCTGCCGTTTCCTACTAAAGAACACCAAACATATTTAACCTAAAGGACATATCAAAATAAAAGGCAAAAAGATTAATGAGATCTAAAGAAAAACCAAGGGACTGAAGTAGATATATTACAATAACTTAATTTTCTCAACATTTGCTACCTTGATTATAAATCTTTGCATATAATAGCATTATTTTATCCATGTATAGAGTCTGTTTTTTTAAAAAATAGGTAGCCTCAGATTTGGGATCATGGTATTTTACCTTGTTGCAACAATACCTGAAATTCACTGTCAAAATGTTGAAGACATTCTTTCCAGTTGTATTTTTCCTCCAAATAATTTGAAACATTAACCATGGAACTTGGCATTATGGTTTTAAGGCTTTTTAGCTACAACTCACTACTCATAAGTATTATTTCAGAGGAATTACTAAGAAGCTGAAGTATAGTGCCTATTTGATGTTCAACTAAAGATGCATGATGTCTTTTATTACATTAAGCCATTCCCTTGTGAAATAATGCATCCTAATACAAAATTACTCATTTTTCAACTATAAACAAATACAACAAAAGCAATAGGCGATAGTGATGATGCTAGCTGCAGAACCTCATGTTAACATATCCAATATCAAAAAGGACTTTAAAACTTAATTGAATTTCCTATATTTTTATAAAGTTTTTTTTCTAAAAAAAACCTTTTCATATCAAATATTGAACATGTAAAATTGTTGAAGTCAAAAGATGCACTCTGCAGCCCCCCTGTGGTAAAGCAGAATTTGGAACTCTTGATACAATTCAGATGTACCAGGGGTTAATTGTAACACTTTTCAAATTTGTTCAAATTGTGAATGCTCCAACACTGGAAGTTTTTAAGATGATGTCGGATAACCATTTGTCAGAAGTGGTGTAGGGTTTCCTGCCTAAGCAGGGGGTTGGACTAGAAGACCTCCAAGGTCCCTTCCAACTCTGTTATTATTATTATTATATAAATGTCTATAAATTAAACTCAATAATTTACCACAGAAACTCAGTGGAATGGGATTTAACGAAGAGCAATAAATGCATACCCAGCAATAATAGTATATTTCAACATATCCCCACCACTACTGTTGTTTATGCTCAGCTCAAACTTCATGCAAATTACATAAAGTTTTACTAATAGTAAATCAAACTGACCTTTTAATATCAAATATTTTGGTTTTTAAGTCTGCAAACTTTATTTTTTTAGTTTTTTTGAAAATGTTACCTCTGGATGACAGTGATGAATATAAACTTTGTTTTTCAAAACCCAACAATTTATTTCATACAAGAAAATATCTTCAAATTAACTGTTTTTTCTATTTTTGCTTATATCTATTTTTGATATAACTCAGCAGTTACAGGTAGTCCTCGACTTGCAACAGTTCATTTAGTGACTGTTCAAAGTTACAATGGCACTGAAAAAAGTGACTTATGAGCGTTTTTTCACTTACAACCATTGCAGTGTTCCCATGGTCATGTGATCATAATTCAGATGCTTGTCCACTGACTCATATTTATGACGGTTGTAGTATCCCAGGTTCATGTGATCACCTTTTGCGACTTTCTGACAAGCAAAGTCAGAGAGGAAGTCAGATTCACTTAACAATCGTATTACTAACTTAACTGCAGTGATTCACTTAAAACTTTGCCAAGAAAGGTTGTAAAATGGAGCAAAATTCACCTAACAACTATCTCACTTAGCAGCAGAAATTTTAGGCTCAATTGTGGTTGTAAGTCAAGGACCACCTGTACTTCATAGCCAAAATGCAAGGCTGATAAATAACAGCTATGTATCAAAACAATTCACAGACATCCAGATGATTTGTAGTTCTCCAAAGCAAATTTGGTAGTATTAAAAACAGAAAACTTTAATGCATAACTTCCAAATAAATCTATGAATAGTGTCATCATCATCACATAGGGAATACATATTTCATCATATAGGGAATACAGGAAGTCTCTAGGGATTATCCAAAGAGCTTTATGCTGCAGAAACTATGACTCTTTCTCAACCCAATATATACTGAAAAATGGCTTTCCTTTAAGGGAACAGGTATCAAAACTTCCACAAAATGTCTCAAGGGGCTTTTACCCTGAATTAGAAACAATGAAGTACCAAAGTGTTCTGTAACTGAGCAATCCCTGCAAATAAATAAATGCATTTATTTGCTAGAAAATGTAAACAGACACCAAGAAATATTTTAAACTTCACCTATGCAACAAGTTATATATTTAAACAACAATCTTCAGGTGTTCCTTTCGGGGAAAACGCCACAGGTCTTGTAATATTATCCAGCCAATACGGTCTTCGGGATAAATTAACCTCTACAAGGCAAACAACCATTTTACTCCTAGTTTAATTGTTGTCTTCAATCTTCTCCCGGCGTAAATTTACAACCACCGGCTGCCAAGTCATCGGTTGGAAGGACAAGAAGCGAGCATCCCTCGGTGCATCGGGCTCGAAGGTGAGTCGCCTTCCAGATGCTCAATCTTCCCAGGCGCTAAATAGCAACCCAAGCGCGGCGGTGCAGCATGCATACCTAATTCATCCCTAAAACTCCACCCGCTTCCCTCACGACACCTCAAACTTTCCGGTGACTCTTAAAATCTCCTGGACTGAAACAGGTGGAGGAAGTCCCTTTTCCCCTTTCTCTCCCCGACCTGAACAGCTCCTCCATCTCCCACAGCAGGAGCGAATAGCCAGAAACCTCTTTCTCCCAGTTCTAAGGAGCGCGCAGAAGACTCCCTCAAAACAATTTGGGGGGGAGGAACCCCAAAACTAGCCCGCCTCGTTAAAAACCCCACGACCGTGCGACATTATACAGCACCGAGAACCCCCAACGGCCGAGCCAGGCAGACACAACAACTCTGCCCCCCCCCTCGCCGCCGCCACCACCACCACCCCCGGCGTCGCCGCCTTTAGTGACTGGAAGAGTTGTCCCCGCGGCTCTCGCGCAAATGCAAACGAGGCGGCGCCCCTTACACCTGCTTTAGCTTCCTCTGCTTTTCCCCCTTAAAAAAAAAACTTCACCTACCTTTGGTGGCGAGGAGGCTGCCGACCCCCAAAAAGAGCAGCGCCCATTCTCGGCATTGCTTCATCCTCTCCGCGCGCCCCCCGAGCAACAAGAACGTGCCTTATTTTCGGCGGACTATTTTTGCAGCAGCAGCAGCAGCCGTCCTTTAGAAGCGGCTCGGAGATGCGCTCCCTCAACCCGTTCGAGGCTGGCGACAGCGGAAAGAGCCAAGAGCCAAAAAAGCAGCCCGAACAGCTGTGGCGGCGTCTGCAATTATTATGATTACTGCTACTACTGCGGCTGCCGCTGCTGCTCAGTCATTCGCAGGCTGTACTGCCAGGACCGGAGCAGCTCTCCAGCTTTCACCGCGGGACTGCTGCAACGTCACTGGGAGGAGAGGCGTGAATATTCATGAGGAAGGAGAGGCGGGAGGGGAAATAGACGCTCCGTTGGAAGGAAGCTCAGCCGGTCTGTTTCCTTTTCGAAGCGCGCGGGAATTGTTGCGGTCCGCTTTTAGGCACGCGTCCTTGTTAGAAGGCGCTAAAGGGAAGGCAGGTTTGATTTCTGAAGCTTGTCTCCTGAACGCTGAGAAACAAAAGCATTGCTGGTTTTACTCGGCGCTTGGGCATCTTCGCTGCGTACTGCAGCAAAGTAAAGATTTGGGGTTTGGTACTTTTAGAAAGCTCCGACACTTTCTAAATCTAAATAAGGGCCACGGAAAGCTCTTCTTGCTCCCGAAGTTACGCCTCTGGAGGGCGCAGCATTCAATCTATTTTATTTATTTATTTTTATTTATTTATTTATTTATATTATTTGTCAACACGTACAAGATAGCAGGTATGATATAAACATAAACAAAAGCAAAGTATGTATAGGTAAATTTGGACAATAGGACAGAAGGACAGGGACAGTAGACACGATGGTGCACTTATGCACGCCCCTTACTCTAGACCTTTACTTTACTTTACCCCTTAACTCTAGGGAGCCAGATTCTCCTAGGCCAGTCAGAGAAAGTGGTGTGGGGTATCAAGTAACCAGAGCCAGTGACCCAGTCTTCTTCATCTGAAATTGGTAAAACCATTGGTCAACCCTAATCTAGTTTCAAGCACGTATATAGTTTTGAGTTTAGCCTGGGAGAAAAGAAAGGAAAAGCTCTGTCCTTGATGTGAAGAATACATTTTCTCATTATTGGTTGTCTCCTGCATTGTCACACTTTAAAGATTATGGATTTTCTTCCTGGAAAAGGCTGGGTTTGCAAGCTGATCAACATTTCAGTGAGGAATTACAGAATATGATCGTCAAATTGCATATGATACAAAGACAATCAAGATTCGGGATAATTTTGACAAGCTGGGACATTGGGCAAAAGATTTCAACATGGACAAAAGTCCTTATTCCTTATTAGGAAAAATCTGAGGCAAGGGTATAGGATGGGGAGTAATACATTCAAAAAGGATTTGGATGTCTTGGTGGATCACAAGCTGAGCATAAGTCAACAATGTTACATAGCTATAAAAACAAATGCAATCTTAGGAAGTATACCATAAAGAGATCAAGATAAATTTTGGTCCTTTATCCTGCACTTATAATACCACACTTAGAAAAGACAAGGCAGCATTTGAAGAAATTGAAAACTGGAGTGATGAGAAAAGTCATGATAAGGGACCCAATAAGAAAAAATCTGCGAGGAATTGTTAAGGCGTTGAGTATGTTTGACCTCAAGAATAGAAGGATTGGAGGAAGACATGACACCTTTCTCAGGTTGTCATGAAGAAGGAGCAGTGAAACATATATATGTGGGGATGCTGTGATGGAAGATTTCTCCATTGGGCAGGTGGCTGAACTAGATGATCTTCAAAGTCCCTTCCATTGATTTATTAGTATAGACTAATGAAAACAAACACAGTAGCACATCTTTACAATTTACCATTTCATCCCTTTCCAGTAACAGCATTTCTTTCGTAGGAATTCTGCAGCATAGAAACATCTTTCTTTCTTCATGTCCTCAAAAGCTGCAACTCCGTAGTCTGCAGCATATCTTTCAGAGCTTGCTCAGATAACTAGTCACCATCCTTCCTGTACAAATGAGCTGTATATTCTGTGTGTTTATGATAAATTACTTCTTACTCTTGCTGACTAAACAAAAAGCTCTCAATGTCGTTCATTTTTACTGTATGTCTTCTATTTCCAGCTGTGCCCATTGGCCTTTTGTCATGCGTATCATTCAGCATCATCTTGTACTGAGAAATATCTGACAGATGACCACTATGAACTCTTTGTTAACTCATTCATCTCCAGATTGCTGAACAATCACTGGAGTCGTGGTGATATTGGATTAAACAGTAGTGCTTATTTTCCATAATGGCTTGTTGACAGCTGTTTCCACAATAGCTCCACTCACATCTGGCTAAAACTCAATCTGAAGCCAAACAATTCAGCTGCAGCAAGTGTGCTTTTCTCCAAAGCCAGAAATACAACAGCATATCCAAATTTCCACACACGCCTATTAATTTGATCCAGAATGTCCTGTTTGTACAATATGCTATCTACATGTTAATGGGGCATGAGCTTGATGTATTTACTTCTAATCTTTTTCTTGATTGGATGTTGTCAGTTTGAAGGATGCCCATATATTTGTAATAATTGTTTTCATCCAAACTCTTTATGTTATTTCCATTGGGCATCTTTATTCCTTCACTTTTTACTGTTCACCCGATTGATGGTAAATGGTGACACATCTATCCAGTTCAAACTCCATAGAAATATCTTAGTTCTATATATGAACAGCTTTATGACTTAATATCTGCTAAGCCAAAATGGCTTATGTGAGTTCCAGAAGAAGTTGTGGCTTTTTAAAGAATAACTAAATAAATTTCAGATATGAATGAAAAATATGAGGAAACACACATTGTACATAACTGTTATCATAATCAAAGTACAGTATTAGAATGAATAAAGGATTACAGAAAATGTGCTGAATGTAAGAGGCAAAGTAGCATAAAATACTGTTATAGTGTCCCCTTTTGAATTTGCCCACATAAGTAAGAATAGCTGTTTCATCCATCAATACATAAAATATATGCAGTGATAATTAGGGAATTTTCTCCTCCTTATATAGAGTTCTTATCAAAGTGCAGTCCCTTTTCCTCCTGTTCCTACTTCTTCCAAATAAGGCAGATTGGTTGAGATTCTGTTTTGTAGTATAATCTCTTCATTAGCTATTTCACTTTTAAAAGAGAAGAAAATATGCATTTACCATTCAATATTGTTGCTCATATAACTTATACCAAATGTGATGAGAAGCTATGCTATGCAGTACCTATTCTGCATTAACCATGCCATTCTATTATCTAAAAAAGTTATTGCACCTGTTGCCAATTTTAAAATTGGCAGCAGACTGCTAAAATATATACATACATGCATACATGCATACATACATACACCCATAGCAAGAAAGAGAGACAAATCCACACATTTTTCATAAAACTGAGAGTCCCTCAGAAGACAGCATTTTGTAATGCATTCAAAAACCTACAATATAGTTATTCTTTTATTGACAGGCCAATGCTAAATGTAGCAAAAAAATAATCCTATCATTGGTAGAACAGAAAAAAGAAATATGTCTTAGTTTAGGATGCAATTCTATGCTCAATTACCGTGAAATGTATCCCACTGAATTGTCAGGCTCCAAAAACCAAGAAAGTAATGATTTCTCCAAGCAGGTTTCTTTATTATTCCACATCTGTAGAAAGAATCCTGCCAAATCAAAGTAGAGTACTATGTATGTGAAACATTAACACTGATAACTACTAGGAAGGGGCTGTTCTTACCCTGTTTTTCTCGCACAAACTATCTGAATTGAATTGTCTCTTACTCTTCTGGAATACACCCACTTCCTTCTGGGAATCTGGCCAGGGGTGGGTTCTAACTTATCTTGCTGCCGGTTCGCTTCCTCCTGTACCATGTGGACCTGCTTCTGCAAAGCACACATGCGCATGCGCATTGGCAAAAAATGTAAAAAAATATGGCGGCGCCCACAGACCGGCACCGACCAAACTGGTTCTGTGACATCATCGTGACATCACCAGCGAGTTACTACCTGTTCAGGCAAACCAGTCTGAACCGGGAGGAACCTACCTCTGAATCCAGCTCACTACATTCCGTCACAAAATAGAATGGATTTTATTGCTCTGCATAAGTAGACAAAAATAGAATATTAAGCAAGAGCAACATTTGTACATGATTTGATCACAGCCAATAAAATGGACTCTTTAGAGCAGGGGTGTCAAACTCGCAGCGTCACGTCATCATGTGATGTATCATTACTTTTTCCCCCTTCACTAAACTGGGGGTGACCATGGACAGCATGTGATGCATCCCGGCCGCAGGCCACGAGTTTGACATCCCTGTTTTAGAGAATCAGGGAGTGGTTTTAAAAATCAGCCGTAAAAATAAACTCATTAAATTTCTACCCGTAGAACAAAGATTATAAAACCCTAAGAAACATTTCTTAGTTCTAGTCTTCAGAATAACTTGATGCTATAATTTTATTTATTGTATGTGGATATATAATTGCATGTAAGTTTGCCAACATTTCCATGTTTTCCAACACTATTCCCTAAGAATACTTCTGTTTAAGTTATCTTCTGGAGTTCAAAGTTACAGTACCTATGTAATAATATTGTATTAGATTCAGTTCTAAATATTAGATTCAGTTCAGTATATTAATGTTAATAACCATGATTAAAAGCAGATTACTGAAAAACATGAAAATAAGACTTGCTTTAGTCAATATTATATATGGTATGGATCAAAGAAAAGATCAAATCCTGGAAAATTATATTCCCAGTAAATTATATTCCCAGTAAAAGACCAGTAACTACATGACTTTAGCTACCTAAACAGAGTAAGGAAGCATGCAATTTAACTTTGATTTGCAATGACTCATTGCTTTTTTGAAATATAAATTATAAAACGAGGGGAAAGGTCATCCTGTTGCCTTTACTTGGAGTTATTGATATAAGCCTGACATTAGTGACAGTTCCATTTTTCCTACAGCTTCTTTTATCATAAATTCTGTAGTTATATATTCAAGATGTCAGCCACAGTACAAAAAATATCCTTAGATATCAACAATTTGCTCGACACAAACAGTTGTGTTTTAGGTTTTGCCAAACTCAAGGTGAAATGTATGTCATATCAGGCAGTTATGAATTACTTGGCAAGAGCTGTTGGAGTTAGTTTTGGTGATATAGTTTTGTAGTGTTGTTGTTGTGATTTAAAAAGTGGCAGGACAATGAGCCTTTCTCAAAGTTTTTTAAACTTCTGTTTATTTTCTTGGCTTTTTGTTTTTAATCATTTAGGCATTCTGAATCAATCCATTTACCTGTGGATATCTTAAATTCTCAGATGCTACTATGTTTTTCAGCCTGATAATCAGCTTGATTAACTGACTAGCCCATACCAAATACTAAGCCCATGAACTAAAAATCACAGTTGATTACAGTCAGCTGACAAATTTAAAGAGATTCAAATACTTAGGAATCATCATCTTGACCAATGGGTTTTTGGACAAGTAAATGGCTCCAGGATCAGGAAGGCCAGCCAGCAGGAAGCTATGTACTAGAGTGCTTAATCAACACAGCATCTGTATCTCCACAAAGGTGAATGTTTACAGAACTGTGGTTATCCCTTTCCTCCTATATGGATTTGAATCCTGGACTCTGTACCAAAGGCATATGGAACAACTGGATAAATTTCACATGTACATTCCCAGTTCCATCCTCATCAACCCTAATCCTTGGCAAGACCTTGTCTCCAACCAGGAGGTCTTGGATAGTTCATCAGCATTATGTACCTGATGATCAGCCTAGGTGAAATTTTCAAATGGTTCAAACATGTTCATCAGAATGGATGACCGCTGTATACCTTGCCCAGTGTACTGGAGTTTGGAAGAAACCTCAAGGTAGCCCAGACAAGTGTCATAAGGAGTCTGTGAAAGAAATCCTACATAACTGTGACATCCAGCCAGGAGAACTAGAAACTGTAGCTGCTGACCAATGAGCCATGTGCTATGCAGTCAGCTTTGAAGACAGGCGCTGCCAAAAACTGTCACAGAATAATACCTATAGTTACTGCAATAATGGACTTTCAGTGCCCCCATTGTGCTAGACTAAACTTCCAGACTGGGACTCCACAGCTATTTTCAGGTCCACAGATGAACTGCAAAACACCATGTCTTCTTCAAACCCAAAGGACTACAGTAACAAGGTAAAAAAATGTTTATAGTAACTGATCACCTTATTTGGAAATATTTTGGTCACATCAATGTTAACTTGCACTGATTCCATCACATCGGACAAGGATTTGCTGGATATTTTTTATGAATTAGGTTTATATCTACATTCTGGTTCAGAAGTTCAAGGTGATGTATATAGGACTTCCTTCTCCTCTTTTCCCCAGACAAAATCTATTAGGTGGGGTTGGACTAAAAGAGAATGATTGGTCAAAGACACTTCTGATTGAAATGGACTAGACTCTGGGTCTACCTTCTCCTAATCGCCATGGCTGGCCAAGGAATTCTCAGAGCTGAAGTCCACAAATCTTAAAGTTGCCAAGTTTGAGAAACATTGTCCAGTACCTTAACTTCTCCATCCTATAGACCAGGGATGTCAAACTCATGGGCCGTGGGGTGCTTAGATCTGGCCCGTGGGGCCACCCTGGAAACAGCGAAGGACCGGCCTGTGGTGCCTCTGCCAGTGACAATAGGCTCCTGATCTGGGACAGCCTCCTGCAACCCTCTGCCAGTAAAAATGAACCTCGGGAGGGCCACAGAGGGTTGCAGGGCACCATCCTGCAGGAGGCCATCCCAGCCAAAAACGGAGCTCGGGAGCCTGGTTTCGCTGGCAGAGCGCTCGGGCCACCACAGGCGGCCCTGACACGAGTTACATCAAGCTGGCCACGCCCACACTAGCCACGCCCACCCCAGCCTCCCATGGTCAAACACAACCCTGATGGGGCCCTCAATGAAATCGAGTTTGACGCCCTTGTTGTAGAATCTTCACTAATAGCAATAGCACTTAGACTTATATACCGCTTCATAGTGCTTTACAGCCCTCTCTAAGCGGTTTACAGAATCAGCATATTGCCCCCAACAATCTGGGTCCTCATTTTACTGACCTCGGAAGGATGGAAGGCTGAGTCAACCTTGAGCTTGGTGAGATTCGATCTGCCAAACTGCTGGCAGCTGGTGATCAGCAGAAGTAGCCTGCAGTACTGCACTCTAACCACTGCGCCACCGCGGCTCATATGTGGTTAATAATTATTAACAACCACAAAATGATCAATGCTGTGATTCAGCTCCATAACATGAACATATTCTATGATTTTATCATTCCTGCTTCTAAAAATCGCTTGGGTAGAATATGTGCTACGGCTAATTTATTTCCAACCTAATAATCCAAATAAAAAATCAAACCTTTGCAACTGAATAACAGAACCTTTATAAGCATGATTTTTTTATTATAAACATGATTTTTTGCAAGCATAAACTAATTTTTCTAGTTGTTCATATTGAATTTCTGTTTTACAGTAGATATTACCCTTGAAACATAATCCTTTTACCTTCAACAAAACTCTGTAGTTTTGTAGTATTGCTGCTTCTAATGCATGTAGAGATGCATCCAAAATTATTTCAATAGACTGCACCAGCACTGACTCAATATATCAATACACCTGTGGTTTAAATCAATTTTTTGAGATTACAAAATAGCTTGCAATGTTGGAAATCACAATTCCGCAAACACTTTCCTTTCAATGATTATTTTTTGTTGTTTTTCAAACTGAAAATGTATTTCTCCACCAATTTATGGTGGAGAAATAGCTGCAATTCTTTGATAGTATATCACTAAAAGATTGTACTCATAGTGAAGTAGCTGTAAAATTCTTGTAACATTCTTTTGCCTAAATATTTATGTATTTATTGAAAATGTTTTATGGCATAGCAATACTTTTTTACTATAAGCAACTCATAAGCAGCAACATTTTATTGATTTATTGATTTATATTATATTATATAACCACCAATCTCACAAAAACGTGACTGGGCAGATTACAATTAAAAAAACGGATCATAAAAACAAATCACAAAAAGAACAGAAACATCTTTTTAAAAGACCCATAGTAAAACATTAATATTGTTTAAGAAGACTAGGAGAGGGGACCTTGATGTTATATGCCATCTCTCCGGGTCTCTATTCCTCTTATTATAATGAAAGAAAAAAAATAACCATATCAAACCATAAAAATGCAATCCATATAATATTGCAATTATAAAATTATAGCATGTCAATCAGCCAACAAAAAGAGGCACCCCACACTCCACATGCACATAGAAACATCATAGCTTTAAAAGTTAATATCAAAAACAAAATGTGGATGTTATAAATGTTTTTTTTAATTTTGTTTATTTCTTACAAAATTTATAAGATTGACAAACAGTGGACACTTGACATACATGCAATAATATAAGCACGCTAACATCATCAAAGACAACCAATATATAAATACAAAAGCTAGAAACCAAAATATAAACTGCAACCAAGCTCAGAAATTAAATAAACCTCAACCTTGATGTTACATATGCTGAGCATTAAGAATATTCTATGCACAAAAATGAAAGGATACTTTGATTTCCATAATAGACAAATGGCTGCCAAAGTTGATGGAGTTAGCTAAATTGACTAAATTGACTGCTGTGATTAAAGAAAAGAATACAATTAACTTTGTTTCTACTTGGAAACCACTTTTGAACTTTCTGCTTGACTTAGAAAATACAGTAATGAAACTTTGGGTTTTGTTGATTAGATATATCTATTGTTATAGAAGTGGATAGTATCTATTATTATGTAAAATTAAAAAGTTGAGGTTGTATGTTATTACTTTTTTCTACTGTAGCAAAAAGAGTAGGAAGTCAGTGCTTTTCCCTTTCTTTTTCCTTTACCCTATACTTTTTCCTCTCTCCGTTCCGCTCCCCTATTTCCCAATTATTTTCTTTTTGTCTTTGTTTTTCTGTATTTTACATTTTAATAAATTTATTTAAAAAATTGAAAGTAAAAAAAAATAAAAATAAACTTCAGAGGAGGAAGATTTTTACTCAATGATCCCTAATCCTGGAGTAAGAGCCAGGTCTTAAGGGCTCTCCTAACAGTAATGAGAATTGGGACCTTTATATATGTCACAGAAGAGCATTCAGTAGGCAAGAGTTTTTGCCAGAACTGCTTGCTCCTGAATCCCTGTCAAACCTACCAGGTAGATCAAACAAGAGACATAATCAGATAATCTAATTCTACTTTATTGTAAATATACATTAATATCACTGAAAGCAGAGGTGGGTTCCTCCCGCACCAGTTCTATAGAATCTGTAGTAAACCGCTGGTGATGTCACGGAGCAGAGGCCTTTTTTCCTAAGGTGTGTCTTATACTCCGGTGCGTCTTATACTCCGAAAAATACGGTACCTTCTGATGGAATTTTAAAATGCTATGTTTTAGTATAGATATTTCAATCTCTTCTGTCTACTCATAGATATCTATTTCTCTTTTCTATAACAACCAAAACACTAACTCTGATGGCTGGGTATGAGTTGTTATAATTTTATCCAAATACACTGATCAAGTCTATTTCTCTTTCCATTTTGCTTTTAAAGTGTATGAATTTCTTTTATACGCAGCTACAGATAGCATAGTTTGGGTAATTATGTTTTGTGTATCATACATTATTTTCTCATGCCAATAAAATATGTCATTGCATTGGCCATAACTAAAACATTGGCCAATTAATCATATATGTGTGTGTGTGTGTGTGTGTGTGTGTGTGTGTTTTGTCGTGTTATCCTGGTGTACCCAAATATGGGAGAGAAAGCATCACAGCTTCCTTTTTGCCTTTCATCCCCTCACTGGGACCATCCAGGATGTTTTTTATATAGCCGACACACTAATCCATATGTGTAGGATTTTTTGCTGATAAATGAAAATAAAGTCTCCCTTTATTTTCATTTATCAGCAAAAAATCCTACATATATATATATATATATATATATATATATATATATATATATATATATATATATATGTGTGTGTGTGTGTGTGTGTGTGTGTGTGTGTGTGTGTGTGTGTGTGTGTGTGTGTGTGTGTGTGTGTATATGTATATGTGTATATATATATATATATATATATATATATATATATATATGTATGTGTATATATATATATATATATATATATATATATATATATATATATATATATATATATATATTGTACATGTATATATATATATGTGTGTGTGTGTGTGTGTATATATATATATATATATATATATATATATATATATATATATATATATATATATATATATATACATACATATACATATACTGTACATGCAGTATCTCTCTATCTCTCTCTCTCTATCTATCTATCTATAGGGAGAGGGAGAGGGAGAGGGAGAGAGAGATGAAACTACATTTTTGAAACTATTTGAAAAAACCCACACATTTTATTTCCTACTCAAACCCAGGGGTGGGATTTGGCCGGTTCGGACCGGTTCGGGAGAACCGGATGTTAATTTTACATCTGGTTCACTGAACAGGTAACCTGCAAGGACTAGCTGACCCCTCCCACCCTGCCCTGCCCCTCCCAGGAGTCTCCACGTGACCCGTTTTGGATGCCAGGGCCCACGCAGAGGCTCTGGGAGGCAAAAAATGGGCCTACCGGAAGTCCGGAAACGGACCCGTTTCTTGCCTCCGGAGGGTCTCCAGAGCCAGGGGGAGGCTGTTTTCACCCTCCCGGAGGCTGTAGAAAAGAGCAAAAGGGCCCCCCCACCGTGGTGCAGGGCAGGGTGAGAGAGCAAAAAGGAGGTGGTGCAGGAGGCCGTGGTGCAGGAGGCCGAGTAGGCCATGCCCCCATGGCCATGCCCACCCGGCAACGAGGCAGAGAACCGGTTGCTAAAAATTTTCAATCCCACCCCTGCTGAAACTGATAACTTTCAATATCTAATAACATTAATATTATAGAGTCATAAGATTGCAGAGGAATTCTAGTATGTTGGAGGAGCATACAGTAAACTTCTAAGTCAGATTTGATTATTATCTTTGCCTGAGCTCCAGGGACAAGTAAACTTATTACTACAGTTCCACTTTTCTTTAAAGTATGGTCAAATTAATACAGATTTTGATGTTCCTGTGAGTCCCCAAGAAGACACTGTTAACTTCCAAAGCCTAATGAAGCTGAATTTCAATGTTTTAGACTCTAGTTACTAAATAAACAAAAACTTTACAGCTTCTTTTACAATAGCGGTAGGCAAGTCCATATCATAAACAGTTATATGAATATGTTTTATTCTACAGAACTTTACCAGAGTAATCTAGTAGAATTTTCATAGAATTGTAAAAGGTAAAAATTGGAAATCACATAATCCAATTGTCCCATGTAGGAATTCACTACTAAGATTCTCAAAGACTGCTATCTATCTTAACTATTTCCACCGCCTTTTGAGTTCATCCTGGACCCCTTCCAAGACAGCCTGTTCATTGCTGAACAACTCTTCCTGGGAAGAAATGTTTCCTAACGTTAACCTGATGTTAAACTTGAAGACATCTTCATGTCTTCTGGAACAAATCTGAACAACATGCCCTAGTTCATTTGTTTATTACTTATTTATTTATTAAAATTTATTTAGCTGCTCATTTAGCATATAGGGCACTTTTATATAAATAAAAGATTGGATAAAAATACTGTAATAATGCATCTGGCTGAATGTGACCAAAGATAATAACAAAATCTGTAAAAATTATCATGTACCAGTAACAAAAAAAATTATGGGAACATAGACTTAAAAAAGTAGTCAAAAATGAGCAGGTTAAAATATTGTAGGATTTCTAATACAAACTGATATAGATTTGGGTCATAATACATCAGATCTAACTGTGGTTGAAAAGAAGAAAGTGTGGATAATAGATATGGCAATACTAGGGTAGAATAGAAGACAAAGAATTGGAGAAGATCAAAAAGTATCAAGATCTCAAATCAAAATTGAAATTTATGGCATAAACCAGTGATTATCAGTTTGCTGGGTGCCATATCAAAAAATCTTGGATGACACTGAGAAAATATCTGCATTGACAAAATTTCAATCTGTCAATTACAAAAAGACATCCTGCTTGGATCTGCACATATGCACATTACAACTTCCTAGGTTCTTGGGAAGAATTTGATGCATTTGAAGGTCACATCAGCTGATGAAATGGCAGCTGGAATTTCACATTTTTGTGTATATAATAATAAAAGAGATTCCCCACTGTGCCACTACCTTGATGTGGTTATGAGGCATACTCCGAGGAGGTTGAGAACTATGCCAGAAGTTCAACCATACTAGACTTGTCTCATCAAAGGAGCCAGATAAGTGCCTTTTCCATAAATAATTATAGTGAGATGAAATTTATCGAAACCCATCAATTGTTGCTCATGTCAGCTGGGTGTTAGAGTTTCTGGACATCTGGTGGCAAATGTGCTACAGGACTTGGTAATGTTGGCCGAATAATGAAATACAACAAAAATGCATTTTGCACCCAGTTCTGAAAAGAACGATATCCAGAACCAGAAATAACAGAACAGATGCTAGTAGGTCAACGTTAGTTTATAATACAAAATAAAATATCCACAGAAGTAGAATTTGAAAAATTGCTAAAGTCTTCCCACAGCAAAAAAAAAAAAAAAAAAAAAAATAGAAACCTTGACAGAAGCAGCTCAGACTGTAGAGGCAAACCAGGGGTAGTCAGCATTAGAGGAAGCCATCATAGCTGTTCAGTCATTTTCATTCCCAAACCAGGCATCTTCTCCTCTGCCTTCTTCTCAGAAAGAACATAGACCTCTCATGGAAAAAACAAGAACTGAAACAAAGAATAAGCGAACATCCTGAAGAGCACAAAAACAACAGAAACTTTGATAATCATATCTTATAATTTTTGAATCTGGGCCTCCTATATCTTTAGACATTCTTTTTCAACAATTTCTTTTTGCTTGCCTGTTACTTTAAAAGACTTCCAGTTTATTTCAACATATTCACCTAGCTGCATCTAGGTTAGCCTTTTCTGTTAACTCCAAATGTAAAATATGAAAATAAATGTTTCTACAATCAATAAATGCTTTAAATTATCAAAGTTGCAAATTGAATATTTAGCTGTTAAAGTTGTGGGAAACATTTCAATGTCTTTGAAAGTTGACAGAACCTAAATTTGTAACTTTCCAATTACTTTTTAAAATACATTACTTTCCAGACTTTGAAGCTAATGCCTCATAATTAAGTTTCCTTGGTAAAAAGCTCAGAAGAATTAATTAGGTTCAGAATACCCAAACTGGCCACATTTAGAAAAGCTGCTTTTTTTGAATATTTGACTTCATAGCCAGACTAGCTTTCAGAAATAACTGAAAAAATAACTGAAAAAATTCTTTAAATGTTTATTAGTCTTCAACAACATTATATGACCAAGACAAGAGCCTTTAATTATTCTATTTTATATAATTACAAACTCCCACTGGCAAATTTCACTCCTTGTAGCATGTAAACGTATGTCCATTCCTGAAGATCAACTGTTTAAATGTTCTAATTAATTTAATATAATTAATTAGAGATTAATTATATTAAGGTTTCAAGGTTGACTCAGCCTTCCATCCTTCCGAGGTCGGTAAAATGAGGACCCAGATTGTTGGGGGCAATATGCTGAACTCTGTAAACCGCTTAGAGAGTGCTGTAAAGCACTATGAAGCGGTATATAAGAAAAGTGCTATTGCTATTTAAATATTAACAGAAATGTTAATATCTGAGCATGTTACTTTTTACAGCACTTCATTTTTAAGTATTAAAATATATTTTAAGTATTGGCTACAGGAAGAATCATAACCATCTGGCTCCACCCTAATGAAATTCCAAGCCTTTAAAGAAATAGCAACATTTAAGAAGAAGCAAGAAGAATAGCAATAGCAATAACACTTAGACTTACATATTGCTCCATTGTGTTTTTATAGCATTCTCTGGGCAGTTTACAAATGTCAACATATTGCACCCAACAATCTAGGTCTTTATTTTACCGACCTCGGAAGGATGGAAGGCTGAGTCAACTTTGACTCCAGACTGTGGGCAGAGTTAGCCTGCAGTATTGCATTATAACCATTGTGCCACCACGGCTCCTTAGATAAAATATTGAAAACATTTTAAAAATAGAAACAGCAACAATAACTTGATTTTTACACTCAACATTAAACAGTAAATATCATGAAAAACTTTGACTTGACTTTTGCAGTTGTTTATGTTTTGTCACAGATAATCATACTTATAAGTATTGCTTCAATTATTTTGCCTGTTTTTTTCTCTAATTTTTGATGCTGATTCAAGAACGTGTCACTTTCCCCTCCCTCCAATTTTGCAAAGGAACAGCTGTTGGATATTGTTCTATTATACTACTTGGTGTTTTATTTATTTAGCGTATGGCAACTCCTTAGTGTAATGGCTGGCTGTTCTTCTCTTTAACCTGCCAACTTTCCTTTCCACTTTGTTGTTTGGGGACCACAATCAGATTTTTTTTTAGGAAAACATAAAGACTTCAAGGGATCATTTCATTTTTACTTCTAGTTTACTTGACAATTTTTTTTCTTATGGCAGGTACTATTCTGTGGCAGGTTTCTTTATTTTATTTTAGCCATGAGCAGCTAATTTATTGTGCCTGATCAATTTCCAGAATCTGAGCACCACACAAGTTATGCCAATAGGTTTAGCAACAATGTAGATAATGAACAGCATCTAGTGGCATATGGATTCCAGACATAAATTGAATAGATGACACTAAATTGCTGGAGACTTAGCTACTTATAGTTAGAATGGCAGAATGGATCCAAATTATATTATTTAAAATGTCCTAATTCTAAGAAGGGATGAGAGATCTGTTCCATCCAAATTTGTTAAAAATGTATAGTACACATCCCACTAAATTTGTACTTTTCCAAAATTTGTGATGCAATTGACTATTACAAAAGAACTAAAACAATACAAAACTAAATTTTAGATAAAATATGAACAAAAACTATGCATTCAGAAAAAGTACATAAAATAAAAGCACATTATATTAAAGAAAATTAGTTTGTACATGTGCTCAAATGTGTATGTCCATGTGTAATTCATGTACATTTGGATTTTTTTAAAATTAAAAACATACCAAATTAAGCAATTATATTTGAGAAATATAACTGTCCTATAAAACTGAATTAAGCCTTCTACTTGAATCATTACATTTCGTTAACAAAATAAATAGCTCTGACCTTATAGTCAAGAAGATGCAGTCAGAATGCTGATGAATAGTCACATTAAGAAGGATATTTGCTTTAGTGAGAATCCATGCAAAGTCTTTTTCAGCTTATTTTATTTATATGAAGGATGGGAAGTTTTGCTGTAGAAGTTAACTGTTAGTAAACACAGTTAGGAAATGCTGTCTTCTAAACACTGATATTAGTAAGTGCTTAGTATGGAAATAGCTCATTACATGCAAAAGAGTCTTTTTCATGAACTCCAGCCCTTGTCTTTGAGTGAGAAGGAGATCACTCTTTGTATGTATCTGGAGTATTTTAACTTCTTGATTCCTGATTATGTGATACCATTTCTTTGTCCTTTATTATTTTAGGGGCTATTTTTGAACTTACAATCATTCATTTAATGACAACCCTGAAAAAAGTGACCTATGACCAATCCCCACACTAATGATCATTTTAGCATCCATATGGTCACATCAAAATTCAGTCATGTATTTACAATGGTTGCAGTATCCCAGAGCCACATACAGTAATTGCCATTTACAAACTTCTTAGTGGCTTCTAACATGCAAAATCAATGGGATGGTTAAATTTGCTTAACAACTGTTGCAAAAAAAAAAGGTCATAAAATTGGGCCAAACTCACATTGGGCCCAAGTGTTTAGGGATGAGATTCCGAGACCCAATTGTGGTTGTAAGTCAAGGAGTACTTATACAAACAAATATATTGTACCTATAAGAAAATCTAAATATTGCTCTCTCTTTTTTCAGCCCAGTGATTGGGCTCTAACCCCAAAACCAACCACTGGGCTTACTCAGAGAAAATGCTTTAGTATCTAACATTAATTACACTTGCCAGTATCCTTTTCCTAGTGCTACCACCCAGCAAGATTATTAATTGGGACTGACTGCTGAGAAGACCATATCATTGTTTCTAATAAGCTCTGCCTCAGAAATTGGCTTTCCTGTGTTGTAAGGAGGATCAGTCCACTCTCCCATCCGAGGTCACAGCTTTTTCTAAGTTTGCAGTTAATTTCTTGTGACCGTGATTCTTGGTCAATTAATGTAGAATTGAAGAGAAAGAGGTAGAAAAACAGGGTGACTAACAATGAATGCAGAACAATTATACAGAATGAAAAAATAGCTCTCAGGAAAGACACAAAGATTATTGTAGAACGAGTAGCTAGTTTTATTTTATTGTGAGTTTTGAATTGAATTTGTACTACTTGAAACAATGTTTCTTGTAGCCTTTTGGTTGACCAAACCATGCAGTTGCTGTTCGGTATCCTATCTTAGTCTTTCCATTAGACACTGCTTACATGCTGACATTATTTCCATATCAAACTTTAATGATATAATGGGAAAACATGTTACTGGGTTGTGGAAACATCAAACAGGAAACTTTTCTCAACCAATTAGTTCCATGGTAGTTTGATTGAGCTTCAGACATAGATTTTCATAGAATTAAACTCACTCTATCCAATTGGCCAAATCATGGGAATAACACAATTCTGTCCATTGCTTTGTTTTGCATACCCAATCTTACAAGAGAAAAAAACTTGGAGACAAAGAAAAAACAAACTTGTCCACTTGGAGCTCACTGCCTAACCTAGCCTAATATAGCTCCTACAAAATTATAGTTGCTGTTGACTGTCTGATCCATTAGGAAGGCACTACTAATAAACAAAACCTTGTTAATTTTCTTCTGACTCAAGAGTTTATGGAATAGTGAATGCTCCTGGAAGAAAACAGTTGGAATGCTGATTTTCCTAAATCAATTACTTTTGGTCACAATTAGAATGTACCATTTGTCTATAAATTGAGCTACAGTTCTACTAGGATAGGCAACCTGTGGGGCTGAGGCCTTTCCCCCTCCCCCAGCCACTTCTCTATGTTGAAAACTAAGGGGCACAATTTCCCTCCATTTTAAGATAGGAAATTCATAAAACAAAAATAGATCTCCAAATTCCTCCCATATTTCTGAGGATATGACCCCCATTTATTTTTCAGCCTTGGGCCCTCCAAAAATGTTAAATCTGCTTTTAGCCACCAAAGAATTGTTCACTGTCTGTTAAACTAAAAAGACAGTGATTTTCAGATTATTTAGCATTGTAATTTCTATTTAACTGAAGAGGCAGCACATATGGATTATACATAATATTAAACAAAGGATGATCTTAAATTGTACAAATCTATGACCTACATACATACCTTTTTTGTAGTAACTTTACAAGAGATTATATCAAATAAGAATAGTGCACTAAAGCTAATACATAAATAGATTAAAAATAAACATCTAAAAATGTGCAGGTAAAAAAACAAATACACACACACACACATGGAAACAATTAGAAAAAATTCTTCATTCCTAGCAAGTATAATGAACATTAACATATTATCACTGATTTTCAAGGTACAACTAAATACTTCTTCATTCCAAATCTCACCACCTTTTCTTTATTTTTTTTTTGTAAAAAGTTTTTTATTTTTTATTATTATACATCTCATCGCGAGAATGATGTGATACTTGGGTATCCAGAGGTGGGTTCGTCCCGGTTCGGACCGGTTCTTTAGAACCGGTAGCAGGAATTTTCCCCCGCTGGCCACACCCACGAACTGGCTCTCTTGGTGGTGCCATAGTGCCGCCATCTTGTTTTTCGCTTCTGCGCACGTGCAGAAGATTTTTTTGCTTCTGCACATGTGCAGAAGCCAAGTTTTCGGCATTGCGCATGCGCACGGGGCACGCAATGCACACGCACCAATGCAGCATGGGAGGAAGAGAACCGGCAGTGTTAGAACCCACCCCTGTGCATATCATATATTTCAATATAAATTAACATAACAATGTTATTCCTAATAATTATTTCATTTTCATTTTTAATTATACTAACACATAACTTTTACTATCATTCTTCACTTCTAAACCTTCTCATAGTTCTTTCATACATTATAACATTTTAGTATCTGTTTTACTATTATTCCCCTCTTACTTCTACCTCTATTTTAGCCCCCCTTTTCCCCCTTCCCCGATCACTCTAATATTAAAAAACGTGGTCTTTCCTTTTTTCATTATTCAATGTTTCAATATAGACTTCTAATACCAATCAAATCTTTAAAGCATTTGATGTATATTTATTCATATTCATTTTTTTCAATTCTTCAATCCTTATAATTCTATTAATACTCATATTTTCATTAAAATATATCATTTCTTTGTCTAGTCTCAGATTGTTTAATTCTAGCTTTTCACTGTTAATCACATTTTTTGCAAATTTAATATTTCCCCCCAATCCTTCAATCCTTATAATTCTCCTATTAATACACTTGTTTTCATTGAAATATATCCTTTCTTTGTCTAATCTCAAATTACTTAATTCTCACTTTCACTAATAATAACATTTTATACATATTTAATAATATCCTCGTACAAGTTCTATTTATCTACCGTATTTTTCAGAGTATAAGACGCACCTTTTCCCCCCTAAAAGAGGCTGAAAATTTGGGTGCATCTTATACTCCAAATGTAACTTTTTCGAAGCTTTTTTTCAGCCCTAACGAGGCACTAACGATTTTCCCGGCTCTTCCTGGCTTGCAGGCTTTTTCATTGCTACTCCCTCAGAAGCTTTTTTCCAGCCCTAACGAGGTGCTAATGATCTTCCCGGTTCTTACCAGCTTGCAGGCTTTTTCATTGCTACTCCCTCCGAAGAAGGTTTTTTCCAGCCCTAAGTCTTTGAAGGTTTTCTTTCATTGCTACTCCCTCCAAAGAATGTTTTTTTCAGCCCTAACAAGGTGCTAATGATCTTCCTGGCTTGCAGGCTTTTTCATTGCTACTCCCTCCAAAGACAGTTTTTTCCAGCCCTAAGTCTTTGCAGGCTTTTTTTATTGCTACTCCCTCTGAATAAGGTTTGTTGAAGCCCTAACACGGAGATAAAATAATGTGCTGAAGCTGACCAGACTAAGGACGCTAGTCAGATGAATACCCGGTAGGCAGATTTTTTTCCCCTATTTTCTTCCCCAAAAACTAAGGTGTGTTTTATACTCCGGTGCATCTTATACTCCAAAAAATATGGTAATTTACAAAATAATTTTCCAACCTCTATAATAGTTTTAATAAAAGCTTGCTTTACATTGCTACATTACTAATGTATATTCAAAGGTAATTTTTAACTCTTACACTATATACAAAGCAATTATCCAACTTATATAATTCTAATATTCATGCATATTATTAAGATAAGATTTTGCTTTACATTCCCTTTCTTTTTTCTTTATCCAACATCTTTTCCCTGCATCCAAGTTTTTAATCCTTTTTGGGGGGGGTTGTGTCCCATACACTTCTTTGAAATCTTTGAAATTTTTTATTTTCATCTATTTTTAAATCTATATTTTGACTATACCTTCTAGCCTTCGCTCCCCTCACCACTTTTTCCCACCGTCTAGTTCTAAAACTATCTGTTCTAACCCCTTTTTCTTCTCCCCAGCTATCTTCTCCCATTCCCTTTTCACATTTTTTGAAATGTTTTCCTTCTGTTCTAATCCCTTGTTTACTATCAGTTTTAATGATATCTTCTTGTTGTTATCTTCTTCTTGTTGATTTCCCAATTCTGCTGTCTCCTCCACTCCTTCTGGTAATTCCATTCTTTCCTCATTGTCCTGGTCTTTACTTGTTCCTTGTATTTTATTTTCTAATTTTTGATCTATACGAGCAAATAGTTCCATCATCTCCTTATGTTGTTCTTTTATAAAATCCTTAATGTTTTGGTACATCAACTCCATTTCAATATCTCCTGTTGCTTCCATTTTACAATCAATCCAATTTAAAAAAGAAACTAGGGGGTTATCCACACCTCTTCCTATCACTTTTATCTGCTCAACAATGTTCAGGGGTAACTTGGCTAAAGTTCCAATAAATCTCCAATAATTTTAAAGTAAATACTTGTAATCCAGCAATTATGGAAGGTCCCAAAGTTGCAGAGTTCTCCTTTTAACAGCAGATGGCACTCAAACTTCAACTTCCTACTGCCTCTCTGCGTAATGCTGATAGTCCGATTTTAATATTTTAGATTATAAATTCAATAAATGAGCAAAATTAATAATAATAAAGAACAATCTCCAGATCTAATTCCAGTATTTTTAAAAATACCTTTTCATACCACGTCTTCCACTTTGAGAGTTCAATTTTCTTTTTCTTAGTTTTCTTTTAAAACTGTTCTCTTCTTAAATAGTCTAGTATTTTTTTTATGTGCTTATTCCGCCGCTAGCAAATAGTTATAGTATGCTTTCCCCTTAAATTTCTTGGGATCATTTTTCAATAGGAAGTATTCTCTTACCCAGTTTACACTCCACTCACTTTCTCCACTCCTGCACAGTCTTGTGTGTTCAGGCTGTCTTTGTCTTCATGGCAGCCATATTTGCTGCCGCTGTTCTTTGTCCTCGGCTAAGGGGGCTTTCCTAATCAGGGGGGAGATGCAGCTCCTCTCTACCTGCTAGGCGGTCCCCCTTTACTTCACCACCCCTCCAGGGTGGCTATGGTACAAATTTAGACCCTCAGACAAGGAGAGCTCAGAGCCAGCCACAGAGCTCGCGGTCCAGGCTTTCGAAGGTGCCGTAAGTACAACCGAAAGTCTCCCACCTTTTCTTTAAACCCATATCTAAATCTTAAGTTATTCTTATTAATCATCAGAAGTCCAATAAAGGTCAAATAATTATGTCTGCATTTCCATTTAAACAAATTCTCTTTAGCCTCTCTCTTTAAAGAATCAAAATTAAACCCCAATTAATAATTAAACATTATTGAAAATAATCACAAATGTGTCTATTACAAATTATCATCTAATCTCTGTTGGAAAGAAAACCCAGGTGCAAGTTTGACTTAGTCCTTTCCATTTTTAATGCTACTTAAGGACAATGAATGAAGTCAATGTGTTATGAGTTTGTAGGTATCCAGTGCTTCAAAATTCATACCCTACCCTAGATACATGGTTTATTTACAAAGGAGATGGCCATATTGATTTTGCCACTCACCTGAAACGGTAGGAAAATTTACAATACCTTGCTGCTGAAGAATTGCTTACTAAAATTTGACTTTCTCCCCAGCTTCACACTTACTGTTTTGCAATACAGGCTGAAGTCTGAACCTAAAACATTTATTTTGCCTGAAGAGCATAAACAGTGAGAATGCTTTGGTCTGGAAAATTGTGTTTTGTTATACTTTAGGGAGCGCTGATGGGTTCTGAAGTGTGCTGAATGTTTCCTCTTAGAAGGAATTTAAACTTTTTCTGAACTCCTGGTGTGGACCAATTGCACAGTAAGTACATTAGTCTGTTGGTTACTAAAGCATAGAAGAGATATAACAGCAAAATGAAATATCAAAGGTATGTGAGAATTCATTTAATAAAGTCCATTTTATCCACAGCCAGAATTCCTTTTTGTATACATTCTATGCCCAGACTTTGAGCTATTGAAATGTCACACAAAGTGAGGTGAATGTTGTTAAGTCCTGGTACTGAAGAGCAGGGGTGAAATGCTCCCAGTTCGCTTTTACCTGTCTGTTGTCAGTGAGCGGATCACGCATCTAGCGTGGTGCTCCGCCCACCTGCCGGGACACTTTCATTTGAGTTCTTTTACCTTCTGTGCATGCACAGAATGCTTTGTGCATGCGCAGAGGGTAAAAGAACTCAAATGGCGGTGTCCCGGCAGGTGGGCGGAGCGCCGCACTACCTGCGCGATTGGCTCACCGACGATAGACAGGTAAAAGCGAACCGGGAGCATTTCATCCCTGCTGAAGAGGCTGGAGACAGTGGTTTAACTAACAGCTCTTTGTTGTATAACAGTCAGATACAGCAAAGGAACCAAGCTGACAGCTCTCCCTTTTATACAGGGCTGTCAGTTGTTTCAACCAATCAGCGGCCTCCATTCTCCCGCTCAGAACAGCGGACCTTGGAGTAAACAGTTTAGTCTGAATACATAACAAATGTAGTCCCAACCTCTATTATCAATGTAGATTTGTACTCCTTAGCTGCTGTTTTAAGAAGTACCACCATGTCATGAAATAGCTTATTCTTCTTTATGACATATTTTAATTTGATTTTGTTAAGAATTATAGCTTCCTGTCTGTCTGAATGTGTGATGGTACTAGAATGTATGAAATATAATGCAGGAGAAGCAAATCACATTCCTTACATATGTAGCGTGTATTGTAATGTAACAGTTCAGGAATTTGCAATGGGAAATATTGCAATTTCCCATTGTAATAATTGTGTAGTTTCTATATACTAAGAAGAGCATATAAAAATTAATAAAAAATGTTTATTTGTATTATCTTCTCCTGAAAACAGAAAACTAGAAAGTGACAGGGCTAGAAGATGGGTCACCTTTTTATCCACATTTGTTTTTCTAAGTACCAAACTGATTACTTTGATAAACACATGACTGTGATCCTTGAATTAAACACATGAAAAAAATTGAAATAGAACTGTTGCAAGAAAGAAAGTTCTAAGTTATGAAAGATTAAGGGTCTGCATGTTGCTTCCATCCCTTCTAATCTCTCTTTTCCATTAAGCCATGTTTTTTTCTCTCTCTAGAAGCCAAAGTCAAGATTTTGTTACTTTCATTTGAATATTTGCATTCAAATGAACATTTGGAATATTTATTCTGACCCTTAAAAAAAATACAAGCCAGCACCATATAGACAGAATATTTGATATAATGCAATATTTTTACACTTCAAATGATCTAATTTTCAAAGCTGTAGATTTGCCCAACTTTCCATTTAAGACTGTACCTTTTTAATTGATGCAGAAATGTAATAACATATATCAGTAACTCTACAAAGGCATTACCAATTGTACAGTTAGTGTTCAGTATATTGTTAATAAGAAATTAACCACAAAAACATATCATAATGAATTATTTTAACATATAAGATAGGATGTGATTATCTGAGGCAAGTGCCAAAATTTTCATATTTTTGAAAGAAAGAAAAAAGAAAAAACATTATAAATAGATATTAAGTTTCTAACTTTCCTTTTGTTGTATCCTAATTTAGAACATTCATTAACGTTTAAATTTTTCATGTATGTATGATTTCAGTTCTTTAATCAATTTCCCCTTTTAAAAAAGACACATTTTAATCTAGTGGTTAAGGCACCAGGCTAGAAAGTGGAAGAGTTTGAGTTCTAATTCTGCCTTAGCCATGAAAGCCACCTGGGTGACTCTCTCAGCCCAGCTCACCTTGCAGGATTGTTGCAGGATTGTGGGAAAAAATAGGAGGAGGAAGGTGTGTTGGCCTTCCTGCATGATGTATAGTATATATGGAAGACATTCTTTCTTAAATTAGATTTTATTTCTGTTGTAAATATGCTGTTAATTTTGCCATTACTGCATATTCTCCAAGTTCAGTTCTCAGTCAAGTAATTGGCTATATAAATTTGATAGATAAATAACATAAAATAAATAAAAGTAAAGTAAATAAAATGTCAGTAATGTATCTAAGGCAGGGGTGTCAAACTCGTGTCATCAAGGTGTTGTCACGTGATGTATCACAACTTTTTCCACCTTTGCTAAACCGGGCATGGGTGTGGCCAGCATGTGACGCATCCAGCCCGCGGGCCACGAGTTTGATCTGAAGCCTTTTTGGCGATGTTATTGCAGTGGGCTTTGGCACTTAGGTCATTTGATATGAGTATTCCAAGGTCTTTGACAGGGTGAGGGTCGTCTGTCTGTTCAGCTTGTATTTGGTGTTCTGATTTTTTTTGCCATGTGTAGTACAGAGCATTTATTGGTTGAGATTTGGAGTTGCCAGATGTTTAAACCATTCTGACACAAAGTCTAGGTCTTTTTGGAGGATAGCAGTGTTGTCGGTGGTGTTGAAGATTTTTACATCATCGGCGAAGAGAACGCAGTCGCTTGTAATGTGATCGCAAAGGTCATTTATATAAAGTATAAAGAGTGTTGGTCCTAGTATGCTGTCTTGGGGAACACCGCTGTTAACAGGTACGGGATTTGATAGGGCACTCCCTATTTTGACCACTTGTTGTCTGTTTGACAGGAACACAGTTATCCAGTCATGAAGGGGTCCAGAGATGCCATAGGATTTCAGTTTCAGAAGTAGTTTATCGTGAACCACTGAGTCGAAGGCTTTACAGAAGTCTATGTAAATTGCGTCTATTGTTTTGCCCTGGTCAAGTTTAGAGGTCCATATGTTTTTGCAGTGTAGTAGTTGTAGATTGCAGGATAATTTTTTTCTGAAACTGAATTGCTTGTTTGAGAGTAGGTTGTTAGTTTCTAGGTGGTGGGTGATGGATTGGTTTATGATTGATTCCATGACTTTACATGTGACGCAACATAGAGAAATTGGTCTGTAGTTTTCTACTAGACTGGGATCTCCCTTTTTGAAGATGGGGATGACTAGTGACCATAGTTTTGGTAGGGAACTGGTCCTGAAGGATTTTTCAAAGATTATGCTTAGTGGTTCAGCTATGGCTGTGGAGAGCTTTTTTAGGAAGTATGTACATAGTCCATCAGGTCCGATTGACAGGGAAGTTTTTTGGTTGCGTAGTGCTTTTTCAACGTTGTCTTGATTGAAGTCTATTTGTATTAAATCATTGTGATTATTTGCGGTACGACTGGGGAATTTTGGGCATGAGCCGTTGCTGTTTACAAAGACAGCCAAAGAATGTGTTGAAGAGGTTTGCTTTGACTGTTTCATCATAGTATTCTTTGTTGTTGGGTCCTTTTAGTGGTGGGAGGGGTCTCGAGTCCTTGAGTTTGTTGTTTACGAAGTTGTAGAAGGCGCGGTTGGATTTTGTGCGCAGGAGGTTTTCCTCTTGTTTGCTGTGATAGTTGGAGCATTCCATCTTTATTTGGTGGCATATATTTTTGTAGTGGTTTTTGAAGTTAGCTGTATAGCCTATTTTGTTTTTTCGCCAGAGGGATTTTTTTTTGGTTTGTAACTTCCTTATTGACATGGGTAGTTTGTTTTTCTTGGTTATGGTGGTTATTAGTGGTACATGTAATCTGATAGTTCTTTTGATTTCAAGCAAGAAGATATTATAGAGGTCATCGGCAGTGTTACAGTTTGAGAATAGAGTTTGCCAGTCAGGAGTTGAGAGGTCAGCGTCTATGAGTTCATAGTTGGCTTTTTTAAAGTTGTACTTGGGTGTCCCATTATTAAGGTGATTCTTCCAATGGTGTAGATTGAGGCTGAAGTCTATCATGCTGTGGTCACTGTTGGAAAAGGGTTCTTTTATTTGAAGTCCATAAATTGCGCTTTTGCTATTGCAGAATATGAGGTCAAGGCAGTTGTTGAGTCTAGTATTATTCATTACTAGTTGGTCGAGTCCCAGATTGGTAACAGCGTTGTATAGGGTTGTATGGATGGATTCAGTCGTGCATTCGTTTAGGGTCCAGTTAATGAGAGGTAGATTAAGGTCTCCAAGAAAGATAAGGGAGTATGGGCAGGAGTCTGCCCACGTTAGCAGTGAGGTTAATTTGTTCGCATGTGTGATATCATAGTCTGGGGCTCTGTAACAAAGTAGGAAGCGAAGTGTGGTATTTAAGGACAGATGGCAGACGATGGTTTCAGGAAGGGTGAGATCATGTGTAACTTGGATATTTTTTAAGTTTAGTTTCTTTTTGTATAATATAGCTACTCCGCTTCCTCTGCGGGTTTCACGGTCGGACCGGAAGACAAGGTAGTTTCTTGCTGTGATGATGGAATCAGGGAGGGATGCATTTAGCCATGTTTTGCAGACAAAGATAATGTCGAAGGTGTCAGTGTTTAGTAGTAGGAGGAATTCGGGCATTTTGTTTACTACACTTCTTGCATTGATTAGTTTGCATTTGAGATTAGAATTGGATTGGATTGAGGTAGTAAGGGGCGTGCTTTCCTAGTCTTGGTTTGTAGTTTTAGGGATGTTATGTTGTTGGGGGATGGTTGGTTGGATGTTGTGGGATGGATTGTGGGTCTTGTTTTTGATGCAGTCGGCACGGTAATCTACACTCAAGTGAACTGAATATAAATATTGAATGCATCTCTTTAATGCAGAGTTTACTATTCCAGGCTAGATCTATGATATGTATTCTGAAAAGGCCTGTACTTTACAATCTATTTAATTCCATCTTGAAAATGATTAATATATCTTCTTAGGGTCACACTGAATGTTCAGGCAGCATTCACTCAGTAAGTGTAAATAATTTCTTGAATTTGAAATCGTGTTTTTAAAGACTTTTTCTTCATCACAAGAGGAAAAATGTCAAACATGTACATAATTTGAGTAGTAAGCCTATTGTGGGGACCTTTTTTCTCATTATACCATCTCTCCCATAGTATTAGCCTTAGAAAACTGGTTCTCTATAGTTGTAATAGAAGCCAGCAGCATAAAGCCCTGATGTGTAAGACTCTCTTTTTTCAGAATAAGGGTGAAAACATATATTTGAATCAGTATATACACCATAGTTTTAAGCATCAGTGACTTAAAAGGATGAGTATATACCCAATTGCTAAACATTGCTCCAAAAAGGATCTTCTGTCACCATCTGAAATTCATGTTGCTGAGCACTTCAGACAAATGGTTATCCAACACCTTCTTAAAAACTTCCAGTGTTGGAGCATTCACAACTTCTGGAGACAAGCTGTTCCACTGATTAATTGTTCTAACTGTCAGGAAATTTCTCCTTAGTTCTAAGTTGCTTCTCTCCTTGATTAATTTCCACTCATTGTTTTTCGTTCTACCGTCAGATGCTTTGGAGAATTGGCTCCCTCTTCTTTGTGGCAACCCCTGAGATATCGGAACACTGCTATCATGTCTCCCCTAGTCCTTCTTTTCATAAGACTAGATATATCCAGTTCCAGCAACCATTCTTTATATGTTTTATTCTCGAGTCCCCTAATCATTTTTGTTGCTCTTCTCTGCACTCTTTCTAGAGTCTCAACATCTTATGTTATGTGACAGTTATGTGACAGTTCTTAGCTGTGGATCCTCATGATACGTAACTGTCTCATGATGTTATTTGATTATGCTTTTGTGTATACAGTGGTGTTCTGGAAATGATGATAATTGGGGAAGCTACAATGGACATTACTCTTGCTGTACAAAGAGAATTTCTCTGTAAAATTCGTAGCTAGAAAATTGACAATAGTTTTTTGCATGAATATGTTTGTCAGTCATAAACATATGGAATTGTTTATGGCATTCCAAATATTTGGAATTGCTTGCGCTTGCTTTAAAGTATCTGAGGAGAAGGAGGAGGAGGAGGGTTAAAAGCCAAGCCAATGTTAGTGCTTCAACCATAATAAACAGAATGAAGGTGAAGGATCTGTTCTCTGGATGATTGTAGAAATATCTATTGCTAGTTGTAATCTTCTTGTACTGTTTATTATTTGATTCCATATATCTTTCGTTGAGCCCAATAGCCATCACCCTTCTTTTTTTGGCTGCTGCATAACAAAGGATTGTGGAAAATGACAAACTTTCAATCGGCTCTATCAGGTCAACTTTGTCTGGAATTTCTGAGGTGCTTGGTCTATTGGATTGCTCATTACAGCTTTTATACACCTGTGTCACCTAGGCATACTCATATCTCCAACAGTTGTCTCCCCTAGTTGACTATTTTGTCTTCTTCCTTCTGGAAGCATCTCCAGAACCTGATACTTTTACTTTTTTATGAGATTGGTAACATCTGATCTTCATCTCTTTTCCTTTTCTTTCTCCTCTTTAAACATCCCTAAATCACCATTTGGATACTTTTGTATCCATCAATCACTTCTTTCCTGCTATCTCTTACATGCTCTTATTTAATATTTTCAGCTCTTCTTCCTTGTTCTATAAAGAAACTTGTCTACATGCCACAAGATACGCAGGGGAGATACAAAGAGGTGGCTAAGTTTTTGGAAAAGCCACCTTCTCATAGGCAGTTTACAGAATATTTTGTTCTCTCTGATATTTATTATTCTTCAATTATGGGAAATTAGAATAAGAAGGTGGCTGTCCTTAAGCCCCTAAAACAAAGGCAGAACATAAATTGACAAATTAAACAAACAGTAATGTCGTTCTCTGATTCTATTATATTTAGGATGTTTGCTACTCCAAAACCATTCTGTTTCTTCTGTTCTAAGATGACCTACTTCAGTTGCCTTTTGTCCAGATGTTCACAGTAAAATCTTCTCTGTTCTAAGTTTGTTATTTGAGATCCATACTACTTAATGCAACATCACAAACACATTCTTTGACATATAATTTTGGAAGGATACTCACAATATGACAGCTAGAATGAATATTGTCAACACCATGACATGATTGATGTCATACTAGCCACATGACTGCAGAAACATCTTCTGACAGTGCTGGCTCAACAGTCTTTAAACAGAGATGGGCACTGCTAGAGGTGGTATTCTACCGGTTTGGACTGATTCGGGCAAACCGGTAGTGGAAATTTGACCTGGTTCGCCAAACCGGTAAAATACCACCTCTGCCCCCATCCTCCTGTCCGTCATTTTTTGGCCATTTTTAGGGCAAAAAACCACCTAAAAATGGCATTAAAATGGCTGAAAAACAGCCCCAAAAATGACTGAAAATGGGCCAAAAAGGGTCTTTTTTGGGCTAATTTTCAGCCATTTTTGGCCTATTTGGGGGGCATTTTTGGCCTATATTTTGGCTAAAAAAATCACCCAAAAATGGCATGAAAATGGCTGAAAAGCAGCCCAAAACCGGCTGAAAATAGGTTTAAAAAACTGGCCATTTTGGGGCTCATTTTTTGGCTGTTTTTTGGGTGAAAAGCCACCCGAAAAATTGCATGAAAATGGCCAAAAAACAGCTCAAAAATGACCGGTTGTGAGTATCAAAAATTCCCTCTCTTTTCTCACCTCTGCGGTTCACCTTTGTTGTTAGTTTAGGCTCCCTTCTGTGTTTTAGCTTGTAAGAATTGCATCTGTGGCTTTTATTGAGAGCTTGTTCTCCAGTACTTGGCTACATGAGCTGCTTTACCTCAGTATTTGTCTTCCAGTCTGCATCTTGCAGCAGACACCTCATATTCTCAGTCACAGAATGATTTCTCTGCCACAACTTTTTCTTCCGGGGTATAGGCTACAGTGTGGTTTTATGCCTAATCCTTTTCTTTTTCAGGTAGGTTTAATATTGCCTACTATGTATGCACTCCCATTGTCTGTGGAAAGTCTTTGAGGTTTTCTTCCCAATGTATTCCTTACTAAAGCCACATATTCTTTATTTTTTTTCTAGCACTTGAGCAAGAACCAAAATGGGTAACTTGTGTAATTATTTATGAATGTGAGAGTGTATACATTTCCACCAAGTGTGGCTTTAATGGCCCAGTAGCTTGGCCTATATGCAACATGCACACCTGGACTGATTTACCATAGCTGTAAGCTTACATTTGCCCACCCCACCCCTTTACTAATAGCATCTGGATCTCCCGGATTTTTTTTCTGGGTCATATATTTATGCAATTTCTGTTATTGCAATTCTTCGCTGTCTTTTCTTTATCTTCTGCACAATCCAATTCAAATAATTTTTCTGGAGAAATTCTCTGTTCTCAGTTAGGTAACAATGGTTGTCTTTAAAGCTTACTTCACACCAGGTCTGTATGATATATTGTACTAACCACTGACTTACATTTTAAATGTAAGGCAATCTCTGCTTTACCTCATGTACAACTGAATATGGTGGGGATGTCTTGCTGTTAGCAGAGCAAATGTCTGATACACATTCATTGAGTTCTTAAATGTCTTTCTGTTAGATAAAATTAGAGATTGCTGAAAAATCCAAACAGATACTATTTGATGGCCCATATGCTCCGGCATTTCTTGCTCTATCTCCTATCTGCCTTTTTTTTTTGCTGGGATTAAGCAAGTCAAGGCCTTTGGACAGCAGTCTAACAAGTTTGTATTTTCCCCGGTACTTAGGATAAGAGGTTTATCTTATCCTAAATTAGACCTGAGCTATTTGCAAATAAAATGCTTCCTTTTTTCCCCCTCTGGCCTTACCAGCAAATTCCTGATTAAAAATTGCATTTTGTTCTTCCGAGTTATGTGAATTATAGCTTTCTTGTTTTACTTATATAATTTTATCCCGCCTTTATTATTGTTTACAAATAACTCAAAACAATGAACCTATCTAATATTCCTTCCTATTTTCCCCAATATCAACCCTGTGAGATGGTTTGGGCTGAGAGAGAGTGACTAGCCCAAAGTCACCTAGCTGGCTTTTCATGGCTGATGTAAGACACCCCATTTTCTATTAACTCATCTCTAAACCTTCACTCTTATTAATTGACAAAGATCCAGTAAAAATTAATAGAAATGCCTAACAATGTAAGTATATAATCTCCCTTTATTTAATCTAAATCCCCCTCCTCCCTCTCTTTAATAATCCAAATCTAATCCCAAACTTTATTAAAAAATTAAAAAAATATTAAATATTACCAAAATAGTAATCCCTTATTTACATAATGCTACTAGACCTGCTAAATAAGATATATTACAATGCAGGAAGCCATGACATTGACTTGGCCACGCTCAGCCAGTCACATGACCACCCCGCCACACCCACCCAGTCACATGCCCACCAAGCCATGCCCACCAAGCCATGCCCACAGAACCGGTAGTAAAAAAAATTTAAATCCCACCACTGAGCACTATAGTTGGCAACAACTAGCAAAGTAAAATAACAGAATAATAGAAAAATAGAGTTGGAAGGGAACTTGGAGGTCTTCTAGTCCAATCCCCTGCTCAGACAGGGAACCCTATGCCATTTCAAACAAATGGTTGTCCAATCTCTTAAAAATCTGCAGTGTTGGAACACTCAATTTCTGGAGGCAAGTCATTCTACTGGTTAATAGTTCTCACTGAAAGGAAATTTCTCCTTAGTTCTACATTGGTTCTATCTTTGATTAGTTTCCATCCATTGCTTTTTGTCCTGCCTTCAGGCGCTTTGGAGAATACGTTGACCCCGCTTCTTTGTGTTAGGCCTTAGATCAGGGGTGTCAAACTCGCGGCATCATGGCGGCATCACATGATGTATCGGGACTTTTCCCCCCTTTGCTAAACTGGGTGTGCCAGCGCATGACGCATCCGGCCAACAGGCTGCGAGTTTGATAGCCCTGCCTTAGATATTGGAACACTGTTATCATGTCACTCCAGACCTTATTTTCATTAAACCACAGGGATTCCTTTATTACATGATTACCTACATTTCTTGCTTTGTGTATTTTGGGAACTAGGTAAAAGATGCCTGAATGTGCTTTTTTTATTGATCTATTTTTTTCCTCCAATTACCGTATTTTTTGGAGTATAAAACGCACCAAAGTATAAGATGCACCTTAGTTTTGGGGGAGGAAAACAAGGACAAAAGGCCTCTGCCTCCAAGCAATTTGCCAAACAGCAAACAGCACAGATGATATACACTGTTTGCTGTGTATTTCTGTGCATGTGTACCTGACCCATAGAAATAGCAAAGAATTGGAGAAATGTACATTATGCCAGAAAGTTTTCTTAAATGTAGTCACACTAACTCCTCCCAATTATTTAAATAGATCTACTCCAAGGTAAGTCAGGATTTAACTCTAATACTAAACAGGACACTGTTACATTTCAGACTATACTTGTAAATTTCTGGAAGTATACATTATTCTCTATTATTTAAAAGAAGATACAATAGCACTGGACCTCTTCAGAGCAAGCATTTATTTTAAAAAGCTTCTTTATTTTGTTAAGTTGTCTAGAGGTCTCCAACCCTGGCAACTTTAAGACTTGTGGACTTCAACTCCCAGAATTCCACAGCCAGCAAAGCTAACAAAGCTGGCTGTGGAATTCTGGGAGTTGAAGTCCACAAGTCTTAAAATTGCCAAGGTTGGAGACACCTGGCTAGAACAATAATAAAGCAGTCTTTAAAAAATAAGTCTAATAATTTGAACATTCTACAGACATTTATAGTTATTCACTTACCCCCTTGCATCCAGCAGAAAGTAAAAATCTGCATGTCTCTCCCAGCTATTTGCCTCTTTGCAGCTAGTTTCACTTTCATTTTAACACGTGGCAAACCTAATCAGCTGTAGGTCGGGAAACTGCTACTGACTTGCTTGGCTTTACAGGCTCTTTCCTCTTTGCTGCAAGCAGGTAAATTGCTGGAAGACAGAGGCCAAAGGGTGGGGGTGGCTGGGTGGGTGGGGCTGCATTCGGTGTATAAGACGCACCCAAGTTTTCACCCTATTTTGGGGGGGGGGGTAAAAAGGTGCGTCTTATATTCCGAAAAATACGGTACTTCATTCTAGTAAGTTAATGAATGCATAGCATTATGTGAATCAATACATCAGAAACACATTCTCACAGATATGATAAATATATACAGATAATGTATGCACATGTAAATATATTTGCCATAAATTGCCTTATACCTGCGTATTAATTCAATTTGTCTGGTTTATCACAACAAATACTATTTACACTTCTGAAATTTGGTATTATAAGTTAGGCTTTACCATATGTACTCTAGAGCAAAGATTAAAATTTCCAAGGGAACCTGCAAAATGCTCTGGAATAATGTCTTTTTCCTATCATTGCATTTCTTGGTTGAATGCTTTTATATCACAAAGCCTTTTATATTATACACTCTTCTTTACTGTGGTTCCATATATCAAGCTGAGGGGATGATATACAATCCCTATATGAGTTTGCCTGAGATTTCCAGAAATGTGGCATTTTACTATTATATCAATGTTACACGAATAACACTTTTTAAAACTCATTTAAACAATTGTTTGGTACATCATTACAATAATGGCAAAGCTGGGATCAGGAGGAAAGAGTCAGGAATATTTTTTTTCACCTGTGCTACTTAATGTCATAAATCAGTTAGTTGAATTTCTGACCTTGCATTAATCTTATGAAACAATATAGGAATTCATTTTTCAACCTGAACTCCTATCACTATAGCTTAGACAGTAATTATTGTGCTAGTGTCAGGCAAGAAACAGGAAATATGAAGCAGTGACTTTCTTTGGATGTAAAGTATGCATATTATTGAATCCTGTAAAATTTTTGCAGACTAATAAGATAAAAAACAGACTATAAAATAAGTGGGCAACGAATAGCAATAGCACTTTACTTATATACCGCTTCATAGTGCTTTACAGCCCTCTCTAAGCGGTTTACAGAGTTCAGCATATTGCCCCCAACAATCTGGGTCCTCATTTTACCGACCTCAGAAGGATGGAAGGCTGAGTCAACCTTGAGCCGGTGAGATTTGAACAGCTGAACTGCTGAACTAGCAGTCAGCCTGCAGTCGCAGCATTTAACCACTGCACCACTTCAGCTCACGAAGCCAGGTAGAAGTCATTGTCATTGGCAAAACCACAGTCTATGACCCATAATTTATTGATCTAATTTTAAAGTAGTTTATTGAAAAGAGAGTGCTATGTCTCAGTGAAATTAAATGTTAATGATTGGTTCAATTTAAAGACCCAAAGTGAAATCAGATATATAAGATAATGGATGTGTATGGTTGTTCCATGCCTGGATAAAAATTACTGTCTGTCCTTAAAACAGAAGTGGACATGTGTTTTTCTGCCTTTCCTAACAAGCAATTCAGACCTCTGGAAAGAGTAATTGGTCATGGTCTATTATAGGCAGACGGAGGGAAACAGAAAAAAGAAAAGTGTTTGAAAAAGAGAATGCGAGAGAGGGAGAGACAATGGGAGAATTGTAGGCCCATTTACTTGCGCTCCTGATTCTTCTAATCTTTTACTGACATGTAGCAAATTACAAATTACTTCCAAGGAAATGGACAAAAATAGCTCTACAGCCTGCTTTATGACCAGTTGATTTTTATGACAACAACATCAGCGGTGGGTTGCTCCCGGTTCAACCTGGTTCTGAGAACCGGTAGCGACGGTGGGAGGCTCCGCCCACCCACCCGGGATACTTCTGCGCATGTGCAGAAGTGTCACGTGCGCAAGCGCACACACGGACCAGTAGCAACATGTTTTAGAACCCACTACTGAACAACATATATATATATATATATACTGAACAACATATATATATATATATATATATATATATATATATATATATATATATATATATATATATATATATATATATATATATATATATATATATGTATGTATATGTATATATATATATATATATTTGAGATAGGGAAGAGAACCTGGCCTAGAGGCTAACACTTCTGCCTTACAAGCAGACTGCCCAGGTTCAAATCCCACTACGGTTATGGCTATCTGACGAGAGCAAAATAGCTATATATGGTGATTAGGTACAGTCAGAGATTTTTACACCTGATTCCTGATATTAAGCACATTAATTTCCATAGTAAGAACAAAGAAAAATATACACTATTACCCAACAGTCTTCTTAACAGAGCCAGCACTATATATACTAATAGCTGTATTCTTCGAGTTGCTGCAAGTGAGGGAACAAAAAAGAGTTTTGGGGATTTCCTCTTCTTTGCCAACCTGTTATAAAAATCTGCTTTGAGCATTAGGGACAGAAGAAAAGATAGTATAGCAGAAATTATATGGAGAAAGAGAATATTGTTTAGATTGCTTCAGTCTAAAATTTTCATTGGGTATTGACCCAGTTATATTTCTCTCTTGAGCACTTACAAACCAATTGTTATTTCTAAATACACACATAAATTTTTACTCAGTTAGCAGGATTGGGACAAACAGGCATTTAGTGATGTAGGATTTATTGTAGAAAAACTCTCAAATGCAAATTGTATTAACACTGCAATTAGGGCTCAAATTCTTGTATCTGTTTCTCCTACTGATTGTATGTAAAAAGCTAGAATTGGCTCCTCTTAGGAGAGGAATTGTTTCCATCTGTTCCTTGTTTTGATAATAGCCAGATATTATTAGGCTACTCACTTTGACCTTACCAGAATATTTGCCACATCTTGTATCACTGATATCAGTCCTCTGCATTACTTCTCCATCTTCTATCTTTAACAAGTCACAGAAGTGAATTTAAAGAACTAGTCCTATTCCACTTAAAGGAACTGAACCTACTGAAATTTTGTATTCATGCAAATACTTCCCACCACATTGGTTGATTCCAAGACAAAGAATCACAAGCATACCCACACACCCTTTTCAACCCATGTGGCACCTCTCGTGAACATGCCATTCCTGACCCACACCCCTATGCATCACCTTGCTCTGTCCCCATCCAGCAGCAGTCACTTACCTGCTTGCTGGCCTTGGTCTTGCAAATTCCTGCTGGCTTCTCCACTGACTTTTTCCCAGCAAGCTTCCCATAAGTATAGTAAATGGAGAAGCTGGCAGGAATTTGAGAGAGGGAGGGAGGGAAGGAAGGAAAAGATGGAGGGAGGGAAGGAAGGAAGGAAGGAAGGGAGAGACACAAGGGAGAAGGGAAAGGAAAGAAGATTTCTAATGCTCCTACCAGCTTCCCACAAGGAAACTGACCGGGGAAGGCAGCAGAAAGTTGGAAGTCATTCCTATTCTCTCCACTTTTTTGCCACCTCTCTGAAATTGTGACTCAGTGGTGCATCTAGTATTTAAATAAATACATAAACAAAATATTAATTTATTTGTAGCAGAATAATTTCCACAAAAGATTATGTCTGTTCATGTTACAGGATTTCCTTCAGAGGCATTTGTTCTGTTAGAAATGAATTCTCTAACTTCATGATTTTTAGCCTTTGAGGAAATTGTCTGACTGCAATTTCCTTTCCAGGACTTGTATAATGCTATCATCAAGTCTATATTCTAATCAGCTGGTTTTGTTATTTCTGTATTACATTTTATCATTTATAAACCAGTGGTAGCATTTAAAGATGCAGTTTAGAAACAGCATTGATACTTTTGGATTTTGATATTCCAGCAGGTTCCTGAGACTTCATAGCAATAAATAAATAAAAATGCGAATGAATATCAAACAAATCTACCCAAAGTTCTTGAACAAGTTCAAATTATGATACCTCAGACACTACATGCAAAGGTCTTAGTCTCTGAAAAAGTGTACAGTTTTTTAAAAGTGGGAATAAAAGAAAAGAGGGTAATTAGCAGCAAGATGGATGGGCTTAGTTACAGTGGCAATTGGTGCACCTTTACAAGACCTAAAGGACCAGGTTGGGTAGGTCCTCCTGGAGAATATCTTATGTGCTGAATAAAAAGTGTGTGCTGACTTGATTGCACACCACAATTCAATCAAAAGCCAGAGCATTTCTGCAAATTGTTAAATGCATTTTCAATACTGTTGTATTTAGCACTATATGAGTTTTTATTTAGTTTGGACTAATTTGCCCTATTCAGATCCCAATTGGGATCATAGAGCATCAGTTCCCTCAAAACCATTAGATGATTTTATTCATGCCTGAAAATCTAAAACTGTCATATTCAGTTAGTCCATTGGTCCATCTTTATTTATTACCTATGTGAATAATTTATATCTTCTTGTTCTACTTATTAGAGCAGCTGAAAGATAGCAATAGCAATACAAGAAGAGCAATAAAGCTATCATTAATAATTAAGCAATTAAAATAACTCTCTCTCATGCACACACATAAAACAATAGATTGTTTAAACAGTTTAAAATACTGATTTTTTTTTAAATGGGGAAAATGCTTTCCCCCAAGTACAAGAATATAGTAAGTTACTTTGATATGTTCAATTTCACTCAGTTTTTCAATTATGTGTATAGATTAATAATGGCAATTCAACTCAAATTTCCATCACCAAGCAATGTGGTCATAAAGAGTGATGTCATATGGCCACATCACTTAGCAACAGCAATTCCTGCACTCCCTAGTTGCTGTTTTTAAGAGAATCATATACTTTTCTTAAGCGCAGAAATTATATGGTCACCATTTGCAGTCATCTACTGGCTTCTCCATCGACTTTACATGTAGGAAGCAAAGAGGGTAATTGTGACCATGTGACTATGATATCATAATTGTAAGCTGGGCACCAAGGATCAACATCACGATCATGTGACTTCATGGATGCTGAGACACTTGGAACTTCAAGGACTGGACATAAGCAAGTTCAAATGGTCACTGAGTAGTCATTGAACAAGGACTACATGCATTTAGATGTGTCCCATCTCTTGTTTTTGCTACAATTCATTTTCTTGTTTTAAACGCCAGTTTTCCCTATTATGTACAATTTTCAAATTGTACCATACAATTAAGGAAACTAAGATTATCCATGTATAATTGCACGGCAGTTCAAGAAACACAGATCATGTAAATTAACATTAAAAGTTATCCAAATTAATCTTTCTCTTGTTTACACTTAGCATCAGAAATAAAAATATAAATGACCTTCCAGGAGGACAGAATTGCCCATTTTGCTGCACTTACTGTACATGATTAACCTTATATTAATAAATACCAATACTAATTGCAGATGATAATTGCAATCAAAATGTCATGTGGCATAACATCACACTTAAGGCCTTATTACACAAATGACAAGGATGCTTTAAATATTACATCAAAAAGCAAAATTATAACCTAGTACAATCTGGTAGAAAAATTTCACGGCTACAGCCGGCTACATGACAATTTTCAGCCTCCTATGAAATTAACTAAATGCATTTTTCAAGGAAAATCTTGTAGGTGCAGTCTTGTAATAACCTTATCCAAAGAAAATATTAATTCGGACAATAAACCAGCACTTTATTATGTCCAGGTAAAGATTCACTTTTTCAGTTTTCATCCACTTATGATGTCTCCACATGCTAGTTCATATGGACACCTAGTAAAAATATGAGAAACATTAAGTAGAATCAAAACAAAATTATGGACAAAGCATAATTGCCTAGTGTGTATTCTACATCATGTTGACAAAGCACATGAAGTCATAAAAATTATATGTATCATATATAATCATAAAAATCATAAAAATTATATGTAATTCATATGAAGACTTAATAATAACAAAGCCTAATATTGCTTTGACTAATCGCAAGGAATCTCCAAAATCTTTATAAAACAAGAATAACATCAAGAACAGCCTAACAAAGAGCTCAACTAATTTTAAATAAAAATACAGTTTGGTTAATAAAACATCAAATTCATATTTATGTAAGAATAGAACTGGGATTATTTAACCTGTACTATTTAACCTGTAATAGTATGTATGTATGTGTGTGTGTGTGTGTGTGTGTGTGTGTATGTATATATATATATATATACACACACACACACACATACATACATACATACATACATACATACATACATACATATATATATATATATATACACACACACATACACACACACAGTATATGCTCTTTCTGGTTCTTCAAATATTTTATACAGATTGTGTTGTGATCATAATACAGAATCGTTCACTGCAAGCTTTAAGAAAATATTGTATTCAAATTACCATTGTATATTATCTCATACATATGGTATTATCATGCAATCATATTTCAAGATGTCAAGAATATGATTTAGACTAATTTGTATATATATATATTACTTTCTGCTCTTCCATTTAACTTTGTAGTCCACAAATCATTTTTTTTGTATTATAGCCAGATAATATATGAATTCAACAAAGATTATTTATTTCAATAATGTAATCATAGACTGCTTCTGTATCACTGAAATATCTTATCCTTGGAAGTTACTATTTTTAGAATATTGTGATATGATATTGTGATAGCTGTTATTTCTTTAGGGATCTAAACTCATAATGAGAAAGAAGGATGATATGAAATGTACAATCCTCTTTTATTCCTTGGTAATTTAAATAGCAAGAACTATGAGAATATTTTTATAGCAAGAGTTCCCTTTTTGCCACCAAACCTCTCTTTTGTGTAATATTAATATATATATACATCCCCTAAAAATGCAAACATTAAAATGAACACAAATGAATAATGAAAACTATATAATGAAACTTTGTGAAAGATGGATTTATTGTAACAATGTGACTAAAAGTTCTTGACATCTCTCCCGGACTTTCTCTACACCAACGCAAGATATTTGGGAAACCCTGTTTTGTAGTAACAAGAAATCTGTAGAGATTCTCAGTCATCCAGGTCATGGTTGCTTTTTCAGGAGGCAACTGGACTTCCTTGTTTTTTCTTTTCTTTTTCTTTTTCTTCTTTTTTCTTTTTTTGGGGGGGTGGGTCTTTTGAAGACGTTTCGCTTCTCATCCAAAAAGCTTCTTCAACTCTGACAGGATAGACCCTTTCATTCCCCACTATCCTGTCAGAGCTGAAGAAGCTTCTTGGATGAGAAGTGAAACATCTTCAAAAGAAAAAACAAGAAAGTCCAGTTGCCTCTTGAAAAAGCACCTTTGGAGTAACAATAAATGCTCTTTAGACTTCCCACAACATATAAAACTCTTGATTCTCAACTGCAAAGAAGGGAGAAATATGCTTTTTACCTTTTGTTTATTTTACAAAGTACAGAGACAGAGACATAGAGAGATACAGGGAGGGAGGGAGAGTGAGAGAGAGAGAGAGAGACAGAGAGAGAGAAATATGTCAAAAGGGTTTTGTGGCTCCCGGTGTTTCTTAACAACCAGTTCTCTGCCCTAATGACCTGATGGGTAGGCATGGCTGGGGGGTCATGTGACTGAGTTGGAGTGAGTGATGTCGAGTTGGCCACACCCACCCAGGTTTTATGGGTCCCAATATTTTGTTTTCTGTGGGAAACGGGTCCAAATGGCTCTTTGAGTGTTTAAGGTTGCAGACCCCTTATATAGCCATTGCAAATAGCCATTCAAACTGCCTAGGGCCGCTTTAAATGTACCAGGGTTTTAAAAGGATTTTTTTCCCCTGTATATTTTTAAATAAAGAACTTGGAATGAAAATATACAGATTGGAAATTTATCCCCAGAAGGGGACTGCTAAATGGAATGCACTCTGTTTGGGCTGGGTTGGGCTTCCTATCAAAGGGGAAAAAATGTTTCAGAATAGGCAAAGGCATGCCTTGGGCACCTGTTGGCAAGTACTTAAACCAAATGGATCTTTTCTCAGAGTCACACTGCAGGAAAAATCACAGCTGTTTTAAGGCGTATTCCCATGGGCTCTGAATCACCTTTTCCCTTCAAATCCTAAGTGCTGAATTTGGTTCACAAATCCCTTGTCAGGCTGAAAGACTAGAACTCTTGATATAGTGGGATATATATTTAATAAGGAAGTTAACACGTGTTGAAATGTTGTAAGGTTACTGGAAAAGTGCTCCAGAAAGGATAAACGTTTTGCTTAAGAATCTGTTCTCAATGAGACTTAACTGGGGTCTTAGTCAATATGAAGGCTTTTAAAAAGCCCCTACAAAATTAGGGGAGCAGCTGTTCATTTTGTTCTAAATATTTAAAAATAACAGGCAGCCTTTTCTGTCCCAATATATACGTGGCAAGAAGCATGAGGCATAGGGTAAGGATAAAGCATACATACTCCATTTCAACATTTTGAAAGGGAAAATATATCCCAGATTAGATCACAGCTAGAGTGATTTTTTAAAAGGCATCCTTCCTGGGTCAGTAAGTTGCATTTTGAAAATCACATCCCAGAATATCATAGTTCAGAAGAAGACAGATAAAAAGTAGAAGAATTGTGTAGAAGCAAATATAAAGTATGACTAAGGTTCAATATCAAAGACTATTTCTTAATTGTGACACAATAAAATACCCTTAATAATAAAGAGTCAAGAAAGATCTTGCTCCCATTCTTGAACTTACAAAGCAGCTTCATTTTGCCAACATCTGACTGGTGGTAGGATTCCAGATTCTCACAAAATTTTATTTCCTATTATCTGCTATCTGAGCACTTCAAAACAACAACCTGAAAAGCTACAGATGAAGTCTGGAATCTTATCTATGTCAAGCATGTGGTCAGCTACTGAGCGATAACATATTTTTATTTCCCTCAAGTCCTACTCAACACTTCTCCCATTTTCAGTTATTGCTAAAATTTCCAAATGATGCTCCCCTATTTCATATTTTTCTTCCATCCATGAGGTTACATGTACACTGCTATGAACCTGCCTTGTTTTGTTTTGTAATAGCTATATCTCTCCTTGCTTCCAATTCTAAATTGGAATATTTGTGAACACTCCCAATAGCAATATGCTATATTTGTGAACACTCCCAATAGCAATATGGAGAATCAGGGGAGGGATGGAGAACAGGAAGAGGAGTTAATTAAGCTGATCTAAACAACCCAGGTGGAAAGTGATATCTTCAGAGTTCAAATTAATTATTCTTTTGCAGATTAAAAATGTCTTCCTCTCTAGAAACAAATGAATCAGATCTGTCTATATAACAATGTCAGAGAAAGCAAACGAATACATTACTTTCCTGTTGTATTGTTGTACTACAAACTTTTTTAGCTTTAAGTTTGATGATGGTGATACCAGAGTTGCAAAGGCTGAGAAACATATCCTTTGAGGCAGTGGTGGGATTCAATTTTTTTTACTACTGGTTCTGTGGGTGTGGCTTGGTGGGCGTGGCTTGATGGGTGTGGCAGGGGAAGGATACTGTAAAATCTCTATTCCCTCCCGATCTGCTAGGACTCAGGAGGCAGAGAATAGAGGAGTGAGGCCAGAGGTGATATTTACTGGTTCTCCAAACTACTCAAAATTTCCGCTACTGGTTCTCCAGAACTGGTCAGAACCTGCTGAATCCCACCTCTGCTTTGAGGGTCCTATGTGTAATTCTAACAATTTAACCCCATTTTTCCACTTTCCTCCTACTGGCACTCTTTCTTCTCCATCACCCTTCCTCTTTTTATCGCACTGCAATACTACCACCTTTCTGTTTAAAACTTGTGAACTTTTTAAGCTTTGGGAGTTCTATGAGTACAACCCTACAGCTGTTCCTGCAATCTTTATTTATTCAGCAAGCCCTAAAGGAGGCACACATGAAAAAGATGAAATAAGAGAATAGGAAGGAATCTCGGATATTTTTACAATATCAAATTTATCCAATGCAGTAACTGGGTTCATATATGTATGCATAAATCTATATCTGCCACAAAAAAACTGGGTTGCAATACAACTTGAAAAAAGGTGATTCCCCACTCCACTGAATAAACATATCTATGTATGTGCATATATTATATACCTATCATAAACCACATTTTAAAAAAGAGCAAAAACAGGCTAAATAAAACAATTGAATTAAAAACTATTGACTAAAATTAATCACCTGTACAATAAACTGTCCAGATTGTAACATTAACTCATTCCTCACCTCCTAATATTGACCATTCTTTTAAATAGCCTGTTCGTGCAATTCCTGCTTCCTTCCTGAGAAATGGGGGGGGGGGAGGAGAGACAATCAGGATAGTAATGAATGGAAAGCTGCATTAAGAAAAGACAGAAACAGGAAAAAAATCTTTGCAATTGAGAAGAGATACCATATTTTTCGGAGTATAAGACACACCTAGATTTTAGAGGAGGAAAACAAGGAAAAAAGTATTCTGAACCAAATGATGTAGTAATATATTATTTAATAAAATACCAATATAGCAGAATACTTTTTACAACCATATACACTTTTTACAAACTTCAAACTTGACAGCTTTAAGACTTGTGGACTTCAACTCCCAGAATTCCTCCTCCAGTCATGCTAGCTCAGGAATGGGAGTTGAAGTACACAAGTCTTAAACTTGCCAAGTTTGAAGATCCTTGCACCCCTAACCCAGGGGTCTTCAAACTTGACAGCTTTAAGACTAGTGGACTTCAACTCCCAGAATTCTTCTTCCAGTCATGCTAGATGGGTAATTAGGCAAAAACACCCCCGTTTTGGGGGGGAAATGGCCCATTTTTTGACCATTTTGTTTTGCAAAAACGAGGCATGCAGAGGGTTTGGGAAGCCTGCAGAGCACTCCTAGGGGGTGGGGGAAGGCAAAAATGCCCCCATTTTTGCAAAAAAGGCCCATTTTTGCAAAAAAGGCCCATTTTTCACAAAAATGGGGTGCAGAGGCGGGGCTTCAGCAGGCCAAAAATGGCTGTATTCAGTGTATAAGACGCACCGACATTTCCACCCTCTTTTGGGGGCAAAAAGGTGCATCTTATACTCCAAAAAATACAGTAAGAGAAAGAACAAAAAAGCAAAACCTGCTTTAGGTACCACATAAAGGTTAAAAATTTAACCAGATGCAAATAGCAGGAATGACTCTTTTTTTCCCTTGTCTGGTCACTGTAATTTATAGACATCCATGTCTATAAATTCATAGAGATGTCCATGTGAAAATGAGAAGACATTCATAAGACGTCTCTAGCTGTTTGCTTATTTATCACAGCATATTGTTTTCTCACAATGTAAGATGACACCCCCCCTTTTCTTCCACCCACACACAATTCACAGACACTGTAGCTATTTGAAGGAAACTCATATTCATGTTGAACTACAATGTGTTCATGCATTCATAGCAATTGGTGCAAATATGTAGTTTAGCTGGGTCATACTTTGTAACCTCAATGATATATGCACACTATATTTTGCTTTACTTATATTTTTATTCATGTCTCTTAGAACTAATACTCTGTTTTCTCATTAGCTTGCCTACCTATGAATAATTTGGTTTTATTATTTTAAATGTTATTCTTCCTTGACATGGCAACTGAATATATGCAAGTAAATCATTACTACTTACAGCTAAACAAAAGAATGGTATTTATATTTAGAAGGCCATCTTGTAATAGTAATGGTAGCTACAAAGCATGCAATATTTCCTTCCCAAGGTATCTAATCCAAAAATACAACCATTTCACCCTGAGGGATAATCCTTGAAAAAAGCTTGGAGGAAAATAATGTACTACTATATCTCATCCCACAAATGTCAACAACAGCAGTGAATACCTCATCTGGGGTCTGACTTATTGCATAGAAGCCTAGCAGCATGCAAAGAGGTGAAACCAAATGAGTACAGCATTTAAAAAGCGTTCCTAGGAGCTTCTAAGAAGATAGTGAGGGGGGGAAAACCTCAATTATGAATCATAGGACAACATTGATCATACAACTGTTATTTCTGTAACAAGCTTTTGCAGACTGCTTTTTTAGAAAGTAAATTCTTAGGAATATGCGGGCCTGTGTTACCCATATTCATTCTGTACCAGAGACAAATTCCTTGTGTGTCTAATCACACTTGGTCAAATAAAGTATTAATTTCAATAGCAATTAATTAATCAAAAGAAATGGATTTTACAGAAAGAGTTAAATTACCAACATTTACAACTTTTTCAAGCTATTGTAGTTTACTATGGTGATTCATAATTCATAAGTAGATAGCATGGAAAGAGGGCAACTGAGCCTGCTGTGATGCATCCCAAGGAATTAAAGTTAAGGTTTTTTGTTTTCTTATTTTACTGTTTTTACTGTTTTATGATTATTTTTTATTGATTTTATTGTTGCTTTGGGTGAGCGAGCGAGCGGCGACCAGGCGGAAGGTGAAGCCAGGCAGAGGTCACTACCGGTTTAGCAACCCATGCCAAATTTCCCCTACTGGTTCACCCAAACCAGTGCAAGCTGGCTGAATATCACCTCACTAGTTAACACGTGTATTAATTTATTAAATCACTTGCTTTACATCTTATAAAGGGTACTAATTCAGTTGTGATTTTATAGAAATAACAGTCTCATAAAATTTAACCATCCAAATTTTGATTTTATGAAAGTAATGTAAAACTTATCAGCCTTTCTTAAAATATTCCTAATAACAGATGATTTTTTAAAAAATGAACAAGTTCTACTAATTCAATGCACTGAAATAAAACATATTTCTTATCTTAGTCTCTGCTACTGTACAGGCAAATATATGACTGATCAAGAATTCTCAAGTATTTTCCTATGAAAATAAGGCATTCAGTCTGTGAAACTTACTTCGTGGCATTTGGAGAATAGAATATTAAATAAATAAGCAACTGGGGTAAGTGCCCCATCTCAGAAATGGAATTCAGGAATTTATTCCAACCGTGTGCTATGATAATGTTGTCTCCTTTAAACAAAATAATATATTCCAAGAAATGTTCTCCTGGAATAAGATACATTAGGATTGTCTGATCTTTTTTTTTCTTCACGGAGGTACTCATTGGAAAAATGTTGCCTGTCTTTGGCATCTCTTTAGCATTTCTCATACCAATGGGTTCCAAACAGACAAGGACAACAATTGGACAGAGAAAATATTTAACATGGACCAATAAGTAGGACTAAGTAGATGAAACTGAACAACATGAAACCAGAAAGAAATTTAAATAGGGTAACTGCCAAATTATCACAGAGTTATAACCCTAGTCTAATTACCGTATTTTTCGGAGTATAAGACGCACCGAAGTATAAGACGCACCTTAGTTTTGGGGGAGGAAAACAAGGAAAAAAGGCCTCTGCCTCCAAGCAATTTGCCAAACAGCAAACAGCATAGATGATATACACTGTTTGCTGTGTATTTCTGTGCATGTGTGCTTGACCCATAGAAATAGCAAAGAATTGGAGAAATGTACATTATGCCAGAAATTTTTCTTAAATATAGTCACACTAACTCCTCCCAATTATTTAAATACTCCAAGGTAAGTCAGGATTTAACTCTAATACTAAACAGGACACTGTTACATTTCAGACTATACTTGTACAGAGCTGTTAAATTAATTAAAATTTCTGGAAGTATACATTATTCTCTATTATTTAAAAGAAGATACAATAGCACTGGGTCTCTCGAGAGCAAGCATTTATTTTTAAAAGCTTTTTAAAATTTTGTTAAGTTGTCTAGATTTACAGGGATCTCCAGCCTTGGCAACTTTAAGACTTGTGGACTTCAACTCCCAGAATTCCACAGCCAGCAAAGCTAACAAAGCTGGCTGTGGAATTCTGGGAGTTGAAGTCCACAAGTCTTAAAATTGCCCCTGGCTCTAGAACAATAATAAAGCAGTCTTTAAAAAATATGTCTAATAACTGAACATTCTACAGACATTTATAGTTATTCACTTACCCCCTTCCATCCAGTTCAGCAAAAAATAAAAATCTGCCTGTCTCTCCCAGCTATTTGCCTCTTTGCAGTTAGTTTCAGTTTCATTTTCCCACGTGGCAAGTCAGCTGTAGGTCGGGAAGTGCTAGTGACTTGCTTTGCTTTACAGGCTCTTCCTTTGCTGCAAACAGGTAAATTGCTGGAAGACAGAGGCCAAGGGTGGGGGTGGCTGGGTGGGTGGAGGTCTACATTCGGTGTATAAGACGCACCCACGTTTTCACCCTCTTTTTGGAAAATACCGTATCCGAAAAATACGGTGTGTGTGTGTATATATATGTAACATTTTTTGCTGATAAATGAAAATAAAGGGAGACTATTATAGATCTATTTCAAGCTATTTTGCTCTCGTCAGATAGCCATACCCGTAGTGGGAATTGAACCTGGGCAGTCTGCTTGAAAGTCAGAAGATTAACCTCTAGGCCACAAGGTTCTATTCCCAATCAGCTCTTCACCAGGAAAGGGTTATATATGTTTATTTTGTCGAGTCATCCTGGTGTATGGAAGGAAACATCACAGCTTCCTTTTGCCTTTCAGCCCCTCCTGGGACCATCCAGGCAGTTTTCTATAGTCAACAAACTATATTGTCTATATGTGTAACATATATGTGTGTGTGTGTGTGTGTGTGTGTGTGTGTGTGTGTGTGTGTGTGTGTGTGTGTATGTGTATGTACGTATGTATGTATGTATGTATGTATGTACAGATAAAGAAGTGATAGCCATCACGATCTCTGGAACGTGATGACTATCGCTTCTTTATCTGTAAATATGCCTGGAACTCGCATTTTTAGAACAATCCTATATATAGATAGATAGATAGTTTGTGAAATTCAATGATTGTATAATTTGTATATGACCTAGGTACATTTCTTATTTATATTTTCCATTCAGCAGATAATGGCTAGTATTTATTATGTCTAACCATGAATATTCAAAAAGTGATGCTAAATAACAATGTTTCTTCTTCAGCAAATAAAGCCTATTTAGAGTATTATAGGTGATCATATAGGCAGCAAAATGTTTAGACTGAATTTGCATTTTTATCCATCTATTGAGTCCTTACCAAGGATCTGGAATAGGCAACTTTTGTTGTTTGATGGTGTTAGAAGTACCCTTGTAGGATATGAGCTGTTTCAACTAAAGTTGCCTTTTGCAATTGAGTGATGGTGATTCTATCAATGTTGATTGTGTTCAAGTGGTACTCCAGATGTTTTGGAATTGCACCCAAGGTGCTTATTATTATTGGTACTATCTTTGCTTTCTTTTGCCACAGTCATTCTACTTATATTTTCAGACTTTTTCCCCCTCATTGTTCCTATCACCCATCTCCTCCCACTTATGGGAGGCATACAGACTGTATGACTGTAACTTGTTGCTTGTATCCTTACGATTTATATTAATATTGATTGTTTCCTGATTGCTTATTTGAACCCTATGACAATCATTAAGTGTTATACCTCATGATTCTTGACAAATGTATCTTTTCTTTTATGTACACTGAGAGCATATGCACCAAAGACAAATTCCTTGTGTGTCCAATCACACTTGGTCAATAAAGAATTCTATTCTATTCTATTCTATTCTATTCTATTCTATTCTATTCTATTCTATTCTATTCTTTTATATTTTGTAATTTTATCCAGTTCTTTCTCTTCTCTTCTGCTGCCTCCAGTATTGCAATGTCCCTTTCCCCCTTTCAGATCTATTAAAAATGAACTTAGAAAAACATGTACAGCAATTAAAATCTTCATAAATGACATGCTTATTCATTTATGATGTTTGTTGTAGCTTGTTTATTGGTAACTCATGAACACTAATTATGTTCTCATTTAAAAAATAAAATTATCAGTAAAGGAGAATATTTGTAGCTCAGGGTTGAAATGAGGGATTATTGTTATTCTCTGAGTTTGGTTATTTTCCTGCAGATGTGTCATTAGCCAAACTAGGTAATATCATCAGTGCTAGTGCTAAAATAAAAGTTTAATATCCTAGTGAAACTTTTCAGAAAAGCTGAAAACAACTTCCATTCCCTGCTACCACCACTCAGATTTTTCAAATATCAGATTCAATATGTCAGTTTTTTAAATAAAAAACTTTTAAAAACAGGACAATTTTTTCTTTTGCTTTGATAAAATGGCATATATTCAGAAAGTTATTTCGGATACTCTATTCAAGCGCCTAAGAGTTCTATCTTAACAACCCAAGTTTAAAACCATTTTCTACTGCCTATTATTTATCCAATGGTAATGGCTTCTTTGTTAGTTCATGGCATTCTTATTATTAGCTTTTATCATAAGTGCTTTGAATCAGTGGCTAATGCATAAGTGACAAATCACAGAAATACCCAGCCGTTTATGGTTTTAGCTGTAAGCAATTCCTTTTATGCTTTATCTCTCCTGTGTGTATCACGTTTATTTTATATTCACTCCTTTTGCACACATGATCATGTATATAATTAAATACTTCCAATGATTCTTTAGTCACACATAAGCAACTACTAGAGTTCCATAATTTGCTGTGATGACACATATTAAATGTTGGAAAGTGTTAGGTTTGGAGCATTGTGCACTCTATAAATGAACATCATCTTGTTAGCAACTGCTGGTTGCTTCAGTTACAGGAAGTTGTCATTTTGTACATTTTTGACAACTGTACTAACATTCTGTTTTATTGAATGAATTTGTATGGATCCAAATAGACAAATGGAGTTTGGATTCCAGTTGTCAGTGTCTTTATTTATCAGTGCCAAAAAAAGGCATTTGTCCTAACAGTCCTTGAAACCATCAAAGCATAGAATGATGTTTTTCTTCACCATGTCCTTGACCTTGTCATCCTAAAATTGACAAAGGAGCAAATGGTATCAGTCATCAGGCTGCTGCTTAAAGCATTTTCGAAATATAGCCACTGAAACTTAAAAAGTTTGGAGCAAAGATAGTACCGGTAGTTTCAAAATTACTATTAAATAGCCCTGGGGTCCTGCATTAAAATGGAGGATAAATACCAAGATTCAGAAGAATCTTCACAAACTGGAATAATGGGTAAAAACAATGATACCAATTTGAAGAGGAAATGCAAAGTCCTTTATTTGAGTAGGAAAAAAAACACGAGTATAGGAAGGGAGATATCATGCTAGGCAGCAATACCTGAAAAAGAATCTGTCTTAGAGGATTTGAACCACCTCAAACCAATTTGCATCATAAATCACTTCCTGTTCCAGAAAATTCACTTTTGGAAAAGCACAGGTTGTCCCCAAATTGCCTATATCAGGCCATTTTAATGAAGAAAACAAAATCTGAAGCTGGATCACTCCTCAGAGACCCCCTAAAAAATTCTGTATATAACTGTTCAAAATAGCTAGATGACATTCTGCTGTTATATTAAGATATTTGTCCATATTTTCCTTAGTTCTTCTTTATTTTTATGCTCTGTACAAGTGACTAACCAATCCATTGACACACAAAAGAAGGTGGAAAAGAAAAGGAACAGTTGGCCAAGCAACCATTAGTACATGTTGATCAGGGGTGGGTTCCGCTTATCTTTGCCACTGGTTCGCATCGTGATGTTTCGCACGCACGTGATCTCTCCGCTCGCGCATGTGTGTGCATCCACTCGTGCCATTTCACTTTTGCGCATGCTCAGAAGCAGGAATTAGCCTGAAACACAGCTGAGGAGCTCATCCCTGTGCTTCGGGCAAAGAAATAAAGGTCGGCATTCACCCGCGGGTTGGCAGGAGGGCCCTTTTTCAAGCCGCGGAAGGGGGAAAATTCACAAAAAATATGAAAAAAAGATGGTGGCGCGCATGGAAGGGCACCGACAGTGATGTCACCAGCGGCTCGCTACCGGTTCGGGCGATCCGGTCCGAACCGGGAGGAACCCACCCCTGATGTTGATGTAGCTAGGATTCAGCAAAGCATTTTATAGACATATCCCCTAAAAGAAAAAAAGAAAAAAATAGTGGAAAAGGAAACCAAAGTTGTCCAATGGGGCTCTGTAGTTACAGCAGGTCACTAGGGGTGAGAAGCAGAAGACCAAAAAAAGATGAATCACGTAATATGACTTTAACCTTGAACAGAAGCAATGTATACTGCAACTCTTTGTTCTGTGCAAAAAAAGAAGAAGGCGAGATTGTTTCTCTCTTCCTTTTTCCACATATGGTCCTGCTTCCTTATTTACGACAATAAAGACATTGACAAGTGGAACCCAAACTCTACTTGTCTATCTGGATCCATGGTTGGAATTTTGAAAATTCTGAAAATAAAAATCATACCTGATGATCATTCATTTCCCAGACCATTCCTAATATTTTTTTAATAACTGTTAATTTCTAAAGAGGTAAAGTAAAGTAAAATAAGATTTTTTACATACATCCAAACTATAATTTGTAAGAACTCTCAATATATGAAGTATGTAAACTTTATGTTGACCATAAAAAAATATTCATAAAGCAAAAGGAAAATCTTATACAATTCATTATCAATTTTTAAAGAATTCAGATAATTGGGATGAATACCATTTTGTTGTTGGCTTTTTTCCTATCATCCTTCTAAAGAAAATATTACTTTTTAGAAGTTACTTATTTTTTTTAACAAAAAGCACATATAGGGATTAAGTCAGCAAATTGATAAATGATCTAATTTAAGCAGTACAACAGAGTTTTTAATCCACCTTTAAAAGACAATTTAAAAAGAATTTGTTTAATCCACCTTTAAAAGACAATTTTTCACTATGTAAATATTTATTTATTTATTTATTTTAGAGTTCTTATATGCCGCCCTACTCCCTGGGGACTCAGAGCGGCGTACAACATGTCAAGAACCACTAAATAATATAAAAGATTTAATAACAATTTAAAAGAATTTATTAAAAAACATACAACAACCATACTGAAATGCATTCCTACTCAACAAGGAAAAATATGTCACATCAAAGTTTTCAGGATGACAGGTATGCCCTTACAAAGTTATCCAGCACAATTTATTGCATACATATGGTTTTCATATTTTAAAATGTTACAGAATGACAAGCAACTGTTAAAACAAATACTGCTTCATTTTAGCACAGTGCTTTTCACCAAAGCAGAAATTGACCTGTGCCATAAGTATAGCCAACACACTGCTTAGAATTCTTTTGGAGCAAAAATAGAGGGTAACAAATGGCAGCTGTCAGTCTTATTATCAAGAGTTCTTTTTACACTTAGATGAAAACATTTTCTCTAACATTTTCTTTGGCTGTTAAAAACAACTTTTAAAACTTTAAGAACTACTTTGTCTCCTAACAATTGATAGGAATGTCCTGCAATCAACAGAATTATGTGATATACAGTCATACTTATTTTATGCCAACTTTATCCCCATAGTTTATATCAAACTGAAATATATTTTGACAGACTCAGCCTAGCAAAAGGACCAAAGATAGAAACAGTAGAGATGTTTGCTTTGCTTGATTATCTAGGTGGGTTTCTTGCTAAAATGCAGAAAATGTTTCTCACTGCCTTTTCCTCTGCAGTATAAAATGATGCATTTGCTGTTGCCACCAAAGTGAACATTCTCTTTCAGCATCTTTTGGTATCACCATTGCTTGATGTAGCTGTTCCTTTGCTTATGACTAGGTCTTCGGTGACCCTACATATATTTTTGACATGTAGTCCAAGCATCCTTCTTTCATTTCTTCCAGGAACATCCCACCCACATGATGAGGCAGTACAGCAGTATTTGAGAGACTGTTATATTTACAATACCTCAATTGTTCTACAAAAATTGCAGGAATTGCAGAAAAACTGGAATATTCTATCACAGGAAAAAAGAATATTGGACAATTTACTATAGTGCAAATGTCACTACTAAAACCAACGTTCTATCATTTTACACATCCAGTACGTACTCAAAAGAAGATTGATTTGACCTTATGAAACTCGCTGACACTTTCCAACTATAAAATGCCACAGAGTACAACATAAAGCTTCTTACTGAAGAATCTAACTTGATGAATCCCAATGGATTATTTCAAGTTATCAGACATCTAACAAATATGCCAGTTTAGAATATGGCTCATTAATTATGGCATTGACTATCTGTTCAAATGAATTATTTTATACAGAATAGATGAGCTCCATTTCAAATTACAGAGACAGACAGACAGACACACAGAGAGAGAGACAGAGACAGAGACAGATTGAGATGATAGACAGACAGGTTTTCTTTGTGTTTAAATATCTAAATTTACAGTTCCATTTGAAATGACATTTTAAAAATTCTTAATCCAACAAGCTGAATTGAAAGATTACCCCTGCTAGTAAATTTTAATTTTCAACTAATTGTTATTACTATAAAATTTTTAAAAAAACATTCTCAAAAGTTTACATTTATAAACAGAGAAATGGCAGAGAAGTCTATTTTATCTTGACTCTTCACTTTTTGATCCAAGGAATAAAGACAAGTATAGCTATATGACAGGGACAAAAGTAGTTTTGAATGTTATTTAAAAAGGAAAGAATTGTAAATGAGAAAAACCAGGCTTTCCATCTCCACCTTCCAAAACCATTTCCCCTCTAAATTATAGCTGCTTTTATTTTATTTATTTTTTAAAAAAACTTGTTAAAATTGCTGGGTGTTGCACTGAATTTAGACTGAATTAAAGAGGACTTTAAAAGAAAAGGTTCATGCCCCAGTTTCTATTCTGCATTCTTCTTCATTAAGAAAGTTTGTTCTGCATTTATTTGTTTGCATTCTAATTCTCACCATTTGCATAAATTGCCAGCTTGTCTTGTTGTGCACTTTGGCTAGCTTTTACTGTAATATTTTATGCATTTCCCAATTCTTGTTTTATTGCTGACAAGTCTTAGCTAATGGAGCACAATCAAGTCTCACATGATGCATAATGAAAAAATATGAGATATTTAACAATCAAACAGCATGAAACGATATTGTAAATATATGCCCCACCCCAAATGGCAATCAATGAAAGTAGCCAAAAACAACAGTATTTCTGTTGCTTGAAGTCAATGCATAGAAAGGGCGTTGTCTTCTTCTGAACGCCCATTCTCGTAGGGTGGAGCTAGCCTCCAAGATTGGGAATGACACATATCGCAGCCAATTAGGACTGAGTCTGGAAACAGATAAAAGCTGCCCTTGCAAGGTACACCCCCTCTTGAGACGAAGGACAGGCCAGACTCTCGGTACTCCCCAACTGAAACCATGGAAACTCCTTAATCATGGGGGGGACTTGGAGGCTAGCTCCACCCTACGAGAATGGGCGTTCAGAAGAAGACAACGCCATTTCTCCATAGTGGGTGGAGCTAGCCTCCAAGATTGGGACATGCCAAAGCCTAACGTCCCCAGGGAGGGCCACACAACCCCTAGTCCAAAACCCCCAGAGTAACTGCCGACTGTAAAACACACCGGCCAAAGTCTGCTTCCTCAGACGCAAAGGCATCGACCTTGTAGTGACTGATGAAAGGAATGGGCGAAGACCAAGTAGCCGCCCGGCACACCTCCATAATCGAGGCCTGCGCATTCCATGCCGCGGTAGTCGCTGCGCTTCTGGTTGAATGCGCCGTCAGGTGCCCCGGTGACGGAAGATGTTGCAGCTGGTAAGTAGCGGCGATTGCACCGCGAATCCAACGGCCAATCATCGCAGACAATGCCTTCCGCCCCATGGAAGCCTGCTTGAACCCAAGGAAAAAGGACTCTGACCGCCTAAAAGAGGCCGTACGCTGAATATATATCTCAACCCCCCGTCGTACATCGACGGTATGCCACTGCCGTTGATCCTCTGACATGGGTTGCAGGTAAAACGAGGGCAGGATAAGCTCCTGAGCACGATGAAATTGTGAGTTCACCTTAGGCAGAAATGTAGGGTCCAATCGCAGGATGACTCTGTCCGCGTGGAGCACACAAAGGTCGCTTCTGACCGACAGGGCCGCAAGTTCGGAAATCCGACGAGCCGACGTGATCGCGACCAGAAATGCAACCTTCTGGGTCAGGTGCTCGAGCGAGATCATGCGCAGCGGTTCAAAGGGATCCCTCGTGAGACCCAGGAGGACCTTCTGAAGGTCCCACGATGGATACCTGTGCACTACCGGAGAAATGTTCGCTGCCGCCCTAAGGAAGCGACTCACTAGAGCATGGTGGGAAAGAGGTTCTGAAGACAGACACGATAAGACCGTGGAGAGAGCGGCGACCTGCCGCCTTAAGGTGTTAGGAGCCAACCCTTTGTCCAATCCCGACTTCAGGAATTGAAGGATATGGATGACTGACAAGTCCAGCGGACAAAGGGACCTCGATGAGCACCAGTCACAGAACACCCGCCAGGCAGAATTGTATATCCGAACCGTAGAAGCGCGCCGTGATGACAGCAGTGTTTCGACGATGTCGTCAGGAACCCCGCGAATGGCTAGAGTGCGCCGCTCAAGCGCCAGGTGGTCAGCTGATACCAGAGAGGATCTGGATGCAGCACTGACCCCTGGGAGAGCAACGACCCGGTCGGCGGGATCCGCCAGTGTGGGCTGGTGGATAGGGCCCTGAGGTCCGCAAACCACGCCCTCCTCGGCCAATGAGGGGCTAGAAGGATGACTTCTGCCCTCTCGGAGAGAATCTTGCGAATCACTCTCGGAATCAGCGGAAGAGGAGGAAAGGCGTACAGAAGGCCCTTCGGCCACGAGCAGCGCAAAGCGTCCACCCCCTCCGCCCTGGGTGCAGGGAACCGGCAGAAGTAACGGGGTAGCTTCGCATTCCGAGGGGTCGCGAAGAGGTCGACTAGTGGACGGCCGAACCTGAAGCTGAGCTTCCGAAAGATCGCTGGATCCAGAGACCATTCTGCTGCATCCACTGCGTTCCGGCTCAGCCAATCCGCCGTCTTGTTGGTCACACCTGAAATATACTCTGCCCGGATGGACAAGAGATGCATCTCGGCCCACAAGCCCAATGCCTTGGCTTCCGCCATGAGGCCCCGGGAAACCGTTCCCCCCTGGCGGTTTATGTGGGCCTTCGTGGTGATGTTGTCGGTGAGTATGAGGACATGTTGGCCTGAGAGAACCTCCTGAAATCGACGGAGTGCGAGAAATGCAGCCTTGAGCTCCAGCAAGTTGATGCTGAGAGCTGCTTCTTCCCGTGTCCAAGTGCCCTGAGCAACTCCGGCCTGAGTGTGGGCACCCCATCCACTCAGGCTGGCGTCGGTAGTCACTGTTACCCGGGATGGGTCGATGAAACTGGAGCCCCGTGTTATTGCAGGCGAGCGCCACCACTGGAGGGATCGCCTCACCGGAGCGGGAAGACGTACCTTGGCTGAAGACGTGCTCCTGCGCGCTCTCTGAAAAGGTAAAAGAAACCATTGGAGGTCTCTGGAGTGCAGCTGTGCCCAAGGTGTCACGTGGATCGCGGAGATCATCTTGCCCAACAGGGACGAGAGAAGGTGGATAGGCACCTGTCCCTGTCCCAACACCTGTTGGGTGAGCTGGGCTAGATCCTCCTGGCGCTCCAGCGATAGGTACACCCTGCACTCCCGAGAGTCAATGATCGCCCCCAGGTGTGTAAGCCTTGTGGTGGGACAGAGGTGACTCTTCTCCAGATTAATCGAGAAACCATGCTCACAGAACACCCCCAATGTGATGTGCGTGTCGAGTTCAGCCTGTGTCGTGGAGGAAGACTGGACCAGAATATTGTCCAGATAGCACTGGACCCTGACCGGAACCACCCTGAGGTGAGCGGCCAGCACTGCCAGAATCTTGGTAAAGACCCTAGGGGCCGAAGAGAGCCCAAAGGGTAGAGCCGAGTATTGTAATGCTCCTCCTCGTAACAGAAACGAAGGAATTGCTGGTGCGATGGTCGGATAGGCACGTGCAGGTAAGCCTCAGTGAGATCAATGGATGTCATAAGGTCTCCCTCCCGTACACTACACAAGATAGACTGTAACGTGTTCATTTTAAATTTATTATACACCAAATACTTATTGAGACGCTTCAGATTAAGGACTGCTCTCCACCCGCCCGAGGCCTTCTTGACGAGGAACAAATTGGAATAGAATCCTTGTCCTCGCTGGTCCGCCGGCACCGTCTGGATGGCTTCGATGTCGATGAGGTGTTGGATGGCGGACACCATGAGGGCCCGCTTCTCAGAATCTGGGGAGCGGGGGCACCTCACAAAGAATCCCGGGGGGGTGGAGGCAAAGTCCAGCGCGAGACCGAGAGAGACAGTCTCGCGAACCCACGCGTCAGATGTAATTGCCTCCCACCGTCCTGCGAAGAACCGCAGGCGGCCCCCAATGGGAGAGCAGGGTTCCACTATTTGTAGCGGCGGTAGGGGCGCCCGCCTGCTCCCCGAAAAGGGCGCTTGTTGCCTTGATCCCCTCTATTACGGTCTTGCCCCTGGTTCTGCCTCCCCCAGGACTGCCGCCTGTTCTGGGTATAGGAAGGAGCCCTGTAAGGACGTCTAGGGGCGGGGGAAGGGGTCGGGGTGGGAGGTTTATTCTGGGCCTTGAATTTGGCAACACTTTCTGCTTGTCTTTGGACTCCACTAGATAAGGGTCCAAGGCATCTCCAAAAAGGGACTGACCCTTCACAGGAGCCACTGCCAGGCGCCACTTATGCCGGCAATCCGCCGGCCAGCTTCGCAGCCAGTGCATGCGGCGCGCCACCACCGCTGATCCCATCGCCCTGGCCGCGAACCGGGTCGCCTGGAGAGTCGCATCAGAGGTGAACTGAGATGCTGCAATTAGTTTATTAATATCTTGTCGCGTGCGGGTATCAGAAGTCGGGGTACAATCCTGCAATGCCCGCAGCCAACGAATAGACGTTCGGCAAAAGAAGGAGGCCGTTGACGAGGCCTTAATAGCCCAAGCTGATGATTGATGAGTGCGCTGGAGGGCCTGTTCAGTGCGCCTATCCTCTGGGCGCAGCAACTCCTCCGAGTCGCCCGGCATCTGCGCAGCCGTGTAGAGAGCCTTGATGGGGGCATCAATTGGAGGCAAGGGGAGGTGTTGAGCCAGTCCCTGGGCCACATTGAAGAAACGTTTATCTAATGAGGAGGGAAGGGCCCCGCCGGAAGGCGCTTGCCACTGTTTCAGCACCGCATCTACGAAGAGTTTAGGGGCCGGGATGACCTCGGCCTGAGAGGTAGACTCCTCAAACAGCGGGTCACTTAGCTCCTCCTCCTGCGGTTTTGGGTCTGCGGACGAAACCTTGGCAGTAGCCTTGGCCTTATGTAATAAGGACTTAAAAAGGCTTGGATTAAAGAGGCCTGCTGATATTGGGGCCTCTGGGGCCATATCCTCATCAGCTGAGAGTTCTAGAACCTCCTCAGGGGCCTCCGAGTCCTGCAGTGGGTCTGGTGAGTCCTGCTGAGAAAAGTCCACCAGTTCCACAGTGGTGGATGGGCCCGGTGTGGGCATCTGGCGTGACTTGGGAGGGACAGGAGTGGATGTGGCTGGTGTAGAAGCTTGCTTCAGCACCGTGGCGATCCCCTTCTGGATGGCCAGTTGGACCATGGCCTGCACCTCCGGACTGTGGAATAACTCCGAAGCGGTCATGGGGCTGGGTGTGGTGGTCACCTCCTGTCTGGGTCTGGGATCCTCCCATATGTCTCCTTTCCCCAAACACAGGTTGGGGTTATCTAAGGAGAGTGGCCCTGAGGATTGTCTGGACCTGCTGCCAGAATGGCAACTTGTCCCTCTGGATGGTGGGGGCATGGACGATCCCTTCTCCTGAGTGGTGATGGTGCCCTCAGGTGATTTGGTCAGCCTGTTCCCCTCTCCCTGTGGGGCCCTGGGAACCTCTGTGACCCTCTCCGCGGATCACTGCTTCAAGGGGGAGCGATCCCTATGTGAGCCCTGCTTAGGGATAGGGTCCTTCTTCTGAGAGGAATCCCTCGAAGACTCCTTGGCTGAAGGGGTCCTGGACCTCTCCCTACTAGAGGGAGTCTTGGTCCGGTCCTCCGAGCCGCCCTGGTCGCGGCTGGACTTTGATTTGCTTTGCCCGACCTTGAAGACTTGTCGGCCATCGGGAGATCGGCAATGGGCTGAGGGGGGTGTTCCGCTCCTCTTCGCCTCAGCCGCGGCTCGGAAAACTTTTAAAACTGCGCTGACGGCGCTCAGAGCGCATGCGCAAGCACAGGCACGGTGGGCGGGGCGATCCAAAGCTGACAGCAATTCGAAAATGGCCGCCGGCGCCAAAATCCGTTAACGAGGCCGACGCTCCGTCTGCTGGTGCCGCGCCGCCCTTCAGGATGCAGGCCCACGTCGCGCCTTAAGATCGGCTTGCCCAGATGCTCGGTCGGTTCGAGGGTGTGCTAGCGTCTCACAGGAAAGAGAGAGGGGTTGCTCGCCCAAGCGCCTGGCTTCTGCGAGGTGTAGATCGCGTCCAGGAGCTTCTGACGGCCTCTCTCTCTCAGCGGCGGCTGTGACACCGGTCACTCAGGCAATCAGTCGCGTAAGCGCAGGGCTTTTGCGATCACTGGATCCCTCTAAGGCTAATGATTGCCAGGCCGCAGGGAAGCGAATAATGAGGCCAACCACCCCACGCTGGCTTGGAGGTCACAGGGAAGGCCGAAGCCCTAATCCCTAGTACCCCACACTGAAGATGGTAATGGGTGGGGTAACACTTACTGTGACAACCAAGATGGTGATAAATGTCAAACTTTCTGTGAAGTAAGATAGAATGATAGACTAAAGCTCTTAACCCAAGATTGGGGAGACACAGATCCTTGGCCAAGACTGAGTCGAAAGAGGGGGTGTACCTTGCAAGGGCAGCTTTTATATGTTTCCAGACTCAGTCCTAATTGGCTGCGATATGTGTCATTCCCAATCTTGGAGGCTAGCTCCACCCACTATGGAGAATATAAAGTAATATTTTCTAAGAGGAATCTATTTTCTATTTTAGGCAACTAGCTTTCTATGCAATGTCTTAAAATCATTGATAAGAAAGTACTTTAAACTGTAATAAATTGTATTTTAAAAGCAGTATTTTCAATTCTATGTACCTTTAATGGATTCAGTATTTTAGCTACAGGGAAACTGGGAATAAAACTGGCCCTATCAGCATAAATAAAGATATGTTTGTTTGTTTGTTTGTTTTTTGTTACCAACAACTGTAACTGCTATATCATCATTATTGCCTTTCTTTGTGTGATAGCTGGAACCATCAGCAATAACAAGAATAGAAAGCAGTTTAATCTATCCATGACCACTTTACTATTTGCAGAAAATGCATAGTTACTACTTCCACTCATCCATTTTAATTTCGAATGATGGAGATTTATATCTATTTTAGACTGTACACTTCTTATCTACTAGAAGCTGACTTCAACATTCTTCACTGATGAACGAGAATTTTAGCATACATACACACATATAAACAAAAGTTTTCAAAAAGTAATGAGTCTGTGATTGGACTTCCGGTTTTGGAGCGCTTCATCGCAGACATCCCTCGTTGGATGCCTTTCCGATCTTTGTTAAAAGCCGCCAGAACAGCTGTCTGGCGGCTTTAAAATCTCTTCCCCGGGCAAAGGGGAGAGATGAGAGCCTGACAGGAGGGGTAGAGCCCCCCCAGCGCCTTAGGAGCCATCTGGCAGGGCGCGAAGGGAGAGCTCCCCATGCAGCCTGTCTCCAGCTCCGAAGATCCGGAAACCTCTGCCTTTTGCAGAGCTAGATGGAGTGACCAGCCGCTGCTTCAAAAATGGGATTTATAACTACATTTAAACTATAGAAGCAGACAGAGAGAAACAGGCGTGAGATGGGCAAGTACTGAAACCTCTTTTTTTCCTTTTTTTTTCAACTCCTGGGTAAGCTTTCACTTCGGCAAGGGAACAAAGGAAACAGAGTAACAATATGGCGATTGAGAAGTGAAAGTGACTTTCGTTTCCCCAGAGGCTTTTTTTTTTTTCTTTCTCTCTCTCTTATGGAAACTTTTAACTTGGAAAAATGGTTTTTTCTTTCTCTGTCTCCTAACTCTGGATTAAAGTTATAATAGAAATATTTTCAATAATAAAAGACTATCTGATTTTTAAACTGGAAAGAACTTTAATCAGGCAACTGGCTTTCTTTCTTTTTTGTACTCTTTTGAAACACCAATGGCTTCAAAGTTTGGAAAGACTGTTTTGACTAAAAGAAATGACTATTCATCTGGATATATTTCTAAAATGCAACTTAACACTGAGCTAACACCTCCACAGCTTTTGACACCTGAAAATTTATTAAATAATTTAAAGATTATGAAACATGAACTTACTTTGGAATTTAACCAGAAAATAAGTGAGATAGACCATAAGATGCAGGCTGCTTTGAAGAATATGAATCAACAACTAAGATTTGATGTGTTAGAGGTTTGCAAAGGCTTAGCAACAAATATTGAAGTTTTGGCAGAACGTATTGAAACAAATAAACAAGCTTTGGCAACTTCGGTGAATTACATAGATAAAATCCAAAATGACATTGCAAATTTTGAAAAAGAGGTCTTAATGACTCAGTTCAGATCTATGGAAGTTGCTATAAGGATTAGAGGTTTGAAAGAAGGATTATATGAAAATTTAAAAGGCAGGATGGTTGACATATTGGATCAGGTGTCTGGAATTTCTAAAGCGGAATTGGCTACACAAATCGACAAAACATACAGAATCAACTCGTGGTACGCCAAACAAAAGCATCTACCAAGGGATATTGTCATATATTTTACCACAAGAGCTCTACGGAACAGAATTATACAAGCAACGTTTAACAATAATCTTATGGTGAATGGTCAGGAACTAAAGATTTGGAAAGAAATCCCCTCTAAAATGCTTAAAGCCAGGAAAAGCTATACTTTTTTGATTGATGAATTTAAGAGATTAAATTTACAATATAAATGGGAAGCACCAGTTGGAGTAACAGTGAAATTTTCTGGAAAAAGATACCGGCTCAACACGATAAAAAAAGCTACTGAATTTTATGTCAATGTTCTAAAGGCTGATATATCCAAGATTCCAGAAGAAGGGTGTATGAAAATAAAAGAGGAGGAGGAGGGGAAGCCACCTTCGATGGATCAAAAAGAAATAGACTCAAAAATCCAAAAGGAGTGCCTGAATCAGATAGCTGGGGAAGAGGAGATGGAGGTTTGGGAGCAGACGGGAGACGACTTGACAAATTTGAATTTATTGAACTATTAAAAGATGAACTATCAAGATACAAAACAATGTGATGTTGAAATATATTGGATGGATAGAGACTAATATGATTGTATTTTATCTTTTCCCTATCTAATGATTACTTATGCAATATTTAGTTAAGTTTTATATAATTTTGAGGTTATTTTTAATGTTGATAATATTAGATATATATAGTTTGTTGAAGATTTGTTTATTGTTTATTCTTCTTTTATTTTCTTTTTTTGTTTATTGAAGTTAGCGAATTAATTTAGAATAATATTATCTTATTAATATCATGATGAAATTTAATATTTGATGATTACTTATGTAACATTTAGTTAAGTTTTATCTTAGAGGTTATTTCTAATGTCAATAATATTAGTTTAAGATTTGTGTATTTTATATTTAGTTATTACTTATGTAACACTTACCTTGTATAAGATAAAGGACTGAAGGGAGGAGGTAGGAGGTTTGTTTGTTTGTAGTGTTAAAGAGTTTTCTCTTTCTTTCATTCTTTTTTTTTATTCTCTTTCTTTTTTTTCTCTCTCTTTTTTGTATCTTTACTATTGTATACAAATGCGATATATTAGTACTGTATAGTATGGAGTTGAAGTTTTTTTAAAAATAGTGTTCTTTTTTTCCTTTTTTCTTTTTCTTTTTATGAACAATTTAAACTTATTATTATGCCCTGTATTATCTCTGGGAAGTCCGGGGGGGGGAGGTGGGGAGGGAAGGGGGTGGGTCTGGGGGGGGGAAAATAAAAATGTTTGTACTTTGGATTTAATATTTTGTTACCACTTATGTAAGTTCGTACTAATAAAACTTTTTTGAGAAAAAAAAAAAAAAAAAAAGTAATGAGTCTGTGAATACTTTGCTAAAGTTGCTATAGTACAAAGTAGAAGTGACAGAAATTGTTGTCTTGCTTTATGCACCCATTATCATTATACCAAACTGTTCTTCAAAACTTTATTCTGAAGATTCGGTACCAAAGACTCTGAATAAATTTTGGGTGCCAAGTTTTGCTTGCCTCATTTGGAGTATATATTAATCATCAGTATCTAGATTATAAACATTCAAACATTTGATTTTAACAATCAATTAGAGGTGGTATTCAGCTGGTTTGGACCGGTTCCGGCGAACAGGTTGTTAAATTTTTGCGCATTTTGAAGAACCGGATAATCGCATCACTGGCTGGCCCTGCCTGCCCTACCCACCCCTCTCAGTCACTCCTTATCTCACCTTGCCCACCTTGGCTGCGGCATAGCAGCTACTGCTCTCTGCCTCCCCCGTTCGCTAGCTCACTTGCCTCGACAACGTGGCCCCCGCAGCCCAGCCCACTTGCCTGCCTTCGCCCCAGCCTCCCACGTGCCCCAGCTCCCTACTGAGCTTTCCTTTGCCATTCTCTGCTGCCTCCCACACAGCCCAGCTACCTGCCTTCGCATCTTTGCTGGCACAAACGGTTTGCCACCGCCGCCTCTTTGCCAGCCTAAACTGCCACCACCTCTGCTGGCGTGAATGGCCTGTCGCTACTGCCTGCTCTTTGCTAGTCCAAACTGCTGCCACCGCCTCTTTGCCAGCGCGAATGGCCTGCCGCTGCCACCTCTTTGCCAGTGCAAATTGCCTGCAGCCTCTGCCTCTTTGTCAGCGCAAACAGCCTGCTGCTGCCACCTCTTTGCCAGTGCAAACGGCCTGCAACCGCCGCTGCCTCTTTGCCGGCCTGAACTGAGGTGGCAGCAGCTGCAAGCCGTTCACACCAGCAAAGAGGCAGCGGCGGCAGGCCAGTGTCTCAGGGCGGAGTCATGCCCAGCTGCACCAACAAAGGCTGGAAGTAGCCACCCACTGTTTCCTGCTGGAAAAATCTTTTTTAAAAACCCTGACTGTCGGGCAGCGAGACCCAGCAAGAGATGAGATGTCAGAGAATCACTGTTGCTGTTGCTGCACAAAGGTAAGTCTAAGGCTCCGGCCATCACCACCACTTCGGCCCGCCTGCACCACCCCACCTTGCTGTGAGTGACATCGAGTTGACCATGCCCATTCAGTCACATGACGTCCCCAGCCACGCCTACCTGGTCATTAGGAAGAACCGGTTGTTAAATTAGTTGAATCCCACCACTGCAATCAATCCTTGATATAGATTGATCTGTTTACATGGATCATTCAGCAGAGTGTCCATACTCAAAAGTCACGTTCACTCATAGAAGGGGAAAAACATTGCATTTTTGTTACTAAAATTGTATTAGAATATTCTTCTTCAATTGTTTCTTATCTTGAAATGAATGAAAATATCTGCTGTTTACTAAAGGAAACTCAACAATAAGTTAATCAGAAGCTCTTCTTGTAATTTATCACATTAGCACAATCATATCGAAAGAGATGAGAAAATGTCCTTTGAATACCAAATACACATTTTATGTTCCACAGGAGCAGATTATCTGGCATTATAACACAGCTTTTGTTATTGCTGCTTAAGGAAGCAGAATATTTATAATATGTTCTCAAAACAACACCAATTTACAGAATTTGCCCCTGGCAATCTGTCACGGCTTCTCATTGAATAGGCTTTGGTTAAGTAGTATTGCATGAAAGCCAGAATCTTAGCACAGGTCAATGAAAAAGCCTATAATGTAAACATTATAGATAACATAATTCTAATTATGATTCTGACTTTAAATAAAGGCAAAGGTGATTGTTCAAACTGTCTCATATAATATTTATTATATGATAATTGTGGATAACTTAAATGTATTATTTAGGAAGGAAGGAAGGAAGGAAGGAAGGAAGGAAGGAAGGAAGGAAGGAAGGAAGGAAGGAAGGAAGGAAGGAAGTCTAAATACTGATACTATCAACAAGTACCGTATTTTTTGAAGTATAAAATGCACCTTTTTCTCCCCTAAGAGGCTGAAAATTTGGGTGCGTCTTATACTCAGAATGTAGCTTTTTCAAAGCTTTTTTTCCAGCCCTAACAAGGTGCTAACGATCTTCCCAGTTCTTACAGGCTTGCAGGCTTTTTTCATTGCTACTCCCTCCGAAGTAGCAACTCCCTCCGAAGAAGGTTTTTTCCCCAGCCCTAAGTCTTTGCAGGCTTTTTTCATTGCTACACCCTCCAAAGAAGGTTTTGTCAGCCCTAACCAGGGTATAAAATAATGTGCTGAAGCTGACCAGACTAAGGACGCTAGCCAGATGAATACCTGGTAGGCAGATTTTTTCCCCCTATTTTCCTCCCCAAAAACTAAGGTGCGTATTATACTCTGGTGCATCTTATATTCCTAAAAATATGGTATTTAGACTACTTGTTGACATTTTCTTGTGGCTGCATTACTGTTTCCATTATTCCTCTGATATTTTGATGCTAGGAAACATTACATGGGATGCTTATGAAGGATATTGGAAGACTATGATGACATCATTTATTTGCATACATGAGTGTGTGTTCATGTGCATATTTGTAAACAAAATCAAGATACTAAAGAAGAATGTCCTCAAGAACTCAATCAGACTATGAAAAACAACAATAGAGGCAAACTCAAGATAGCGCACACAAATAGCCATTAAATGCAGCATACACCAATGTAAGGTATTGTCTTTGCTGCTATTCTTCATAGTTTTGAACCTTGTCAGCCAAATAATTACATGGACTGGATGCAGTAAAAGTTTGAGTGGAACTACCATCAGTCACTTCCTCTGCATGGCTGACATCAAGTTGTATGTTAAGAGTGAATGAGACATCAATTCACTGATACACCTGATTGATCTACAATAACAATATTGGGACATCAATTGGACTGGAGAAGTGTAGCCATATGATACAAAAGAGAAGGAAGGTAGTTAAGACTGATAAGGTGGATCTACCAGCAGACTACATAGCAGGCAACCAGGGAAGCTACAAGTACCTTATCCCAAAGGTGCTTTTTCAAGAGGCAACTGGACTTTCTGGTTTTTCTTCGAAGATGTTTCGCTTTGACTCTCAGACTGAAGAAGCTTCTTGGATAAAAAGCAAAACATCTTCAAAGAAAAGCCAAAAAGTCCAGTTGCCCCTTGAAAAAAGCACCTTTGGGACAACCATGACCTGGATGACTGAGAATTTCCATATACAACTACCTTAGTATCCCACAACCACATAGGAACCACAATGAGAAGGCAAGGAAGACAACAATATTCAAGGACCACCAAAGGATAAGTCAGGTCCTGAAGAGGCAGATCAATGGGAAGAACAAAATTCATGCCATCAGCATACATACCCTACCAATCATTAGATACTCTTCTGATATAATGAGCTGGCCAAATGAAGTTGTAGAGTCTACTAATGTGAAGACAGGAAGCTTCTAACAATATACAGAGATTTGCACTCCAAGGCCAACAATCAGAAACTTTATACCAGCCAGAAAGAGTTAGGGTCTTTTGAGTTTAAAAGCCATTGTCTTGGACAAAACTGAGAGCATCCAAGAGTACATCAGTAAAATGGCACCCAAAGATGAGCAGATGAGAGAATGCCTGAAGCAGCAGCAGATCAAGCAGAGGAAGTGTCATGGCAAGACAAGACCTGCATGAGATGTACCATCAACTGAGGTGGTCCATAGTAGCAGGGGTATATCACACTAGACGGAACTAGTGTGAAGACGGTATAGAGAGATCTCAGAGACAGTCCAACACATAGTGGCAAGGTACTGTATAAGATGTAGACAGGAACAGCATAAACCGAATGACACAATTTAGTAGTTGAGATTGCACAGTATGGGTTAGGGTCGAGATTGGAGATTCCGTAAAAGATCATGGAGAATAACAGATTCTCCATAGTGGGCGGAGCTAGCCTCCAAGATTGGGATGATACAATCCATCAGCCAATCAGGACTGAGTCTGACTTTATAAAAACTGTCCTCCTGATGTGCACCCCCTTTTCGACTCAGTCCTAGGCTAAAGGATTGTGTCTCCCAACCTTGAAGTTCTACCTATAGTGAATATTGGATATTGGATATTGATTTTTCGGATCAATTTCAGCGTGAGTGTGACTTTCCCCCCTATTGCCATTGACAGGTTAACATCTCTGTGCGGGGGGAAGACTTGAGGTTAGGCTCCGGCCTACCTTGGCCAAATAGCCACCTTTTGTGGCTGGCCATCCAGCGGTTCCTGCGTGGCCTGGTATCAAACATCTGCCCGAGAAGAGTCACAGAAGCCTAGCGCTTGGGTGACGGGATACCAGGGTGGCCTGTGTCACTTGCCGCCTCGAAAGTGCCCTACCGGTGTCAACGTTCCGCAGAAGCTTCGCGCTTGGGCGGCTGGAGCATTTTCGTTCAATAGCCTGACTGACAGGGTGGCTAGGAGGATCGAGAGGAACCGCGCGGGCCGTCTTACCTACTGGCTTAACTGACGGCATTTCGGCTGACCGGGGCACGGGCCTGTCAGGAGGGAACTCCTCCGCCGAAGATTTGGCGCCAGCGGCCATCTTGTCTCCAACGGTCGGATTCGGAGCTCCGTGTTTCCCCGATGCCGCCTGAGCCTGCTCTGATCTGCGCAGGCGCGCCCAGGAAGCCCCGCCCGGCTGCAGTCGGCAGCGTCATCACCGAAGATGTCAGCATTGGGGGGAAGTCCCTGGTGCCTCCAGCCGACTCGCGCAGCCGCACTCGTAGGGGTTTTCCAGAATCAGCGCCGCAGCCGCTCCGAACACCAGCTGGGCGAGGTTGCGGCCCGTTGACGCTCCTCTGAACCTCTGGAGCGAGATGAGCCCCGGGACCGCTCTGCTGAAGCCCTGACAGGTGAGCGGTCCCTGCGGTTTGGAGAGGAGGCGCTAGAAGACTTACTCCGTCCCTCCTTGTCTGAGCCGTCCTTGGTGGACTTAGAACGGCCCTTACCCGATTTGGTCTGCTTATCTGCCATCAGGAAGCTTTATTTGGCAGTGGGACGCAGGACCAAAGAGCACGGGGCCGAAAGTGGTGGAAGGTCGCTCAGCTGGTGAGCGGAGAGCCGCGGTATCGAAATGAGGGAATTCCCTCGAGCGCGGCTACGCGAGCTGGCTAGCGTCAGGGGAAGGCCCTTCAGCCTATGGCCGCATAGCACAGCCGCATTCAAGAGGATTGCCCCCTTAAGCCCCGTGACCGCCCCGCGCTCCAGCTGAGCCTGACGTCAGCCTCGAGAGGCTTCCCCAGGGCTCCTAGCCAGCTCGCGCAGGGTGTATCTTTCTCAGGAGTGCCAGGACGGCCTGGTTGCCATCATTCAATAGGTCCTGGACCACCACCGGGTGCCGTTGAACCTCCTATCCTCCCTCCTGGGAAAGATGGTGTCCGCAATACACATCATGCCTTGGGCACAGCTGCACTCCAGAGACCTACAATGGTTTATGTTGCCTTTTCAGCATGCGCACAAGAGCAATTCTCCGATCAAGGTCAGTCTTCCGGAAGCCGTCCGTCAATCCCTCCAGTGGTGGCGTTCCCCGGCGATCTCCAAGGGCGGTCCCTTCATAGAACCTTCGCGAGTGATGGTGACCACCGATGCCAGCCTCCAGGGATGGGGGGCACACGCACGGTCGCACGTGACCCAGGGCACTTGGTTGCAGACAGAAGCGTCGCTCTCCATCAATCACCTGGAATTGAAGGCAATCTTCCTCACCCTACAACGGTTCCACCACTTAGTGGTGGGTCAGGATGTGCTTATAATGACCGACAACATCACGGCTAAGGCCCATGTCAACCGGCAGGGGGGCACGGTCTCATGTCACCTCATGGCGGAGGCCAAAGCCTTAGGCCTCTGGGCAGAACAGCACCTGTGGTCCGTTCGAGCGGAGCACATCTCGGGGGTGTCGAACCACACGGCGGACTGGCTAAGCCGCCACGAGGTGGATCCGGTGGAATGGAGCCTCAGCCGGGAGCTGTTTCGGGAGCTCACGGATCGCTTCGGCTTCCCTATCCTCGACCTCTTCGCGACCCCTCAGAATGCGAAACTCCCTCATTACTTTTCCCGTTACCGGTCTTACGGAGCGGAAGGCGTGGACGCACTTCGCTGCCCTTGGCCGAGGGGCCTCCTCTACGCCTTCCCACCTCTGCCCTTGATACGTCACGTAATTCGCAAGCTGCTGGAGGAGGAAGCGGAGGTGATTCTATTGGCGCCCCACTGGCCGAGGCGACCGTGGTTTGCGGACCTTCGATCGTTGTCCATTAGCCCGCCCTGGCGGATCCCGCCGACAGAGTCGTCGCTCTCCCAGGGGTCAGTCCAACATCCGGACCCGAGATGGTACCAACTGACCGCCTGGCACTTGAGCGGCGCACCCTGCGGCACCGAGGGGTCCCGGAGAATATAATACAGACACTGTTGTCCTCCCGCAGGGCCTCCACCACACGCATCTACGCCTCCACTTGGAAAACCTTTTGCGGGTGGTGTTCATTGACTGACGTTTGTCCCGTCGACCTATCCATTGTGAACATATTGCAGTTCTTGCAAGGCGGCCTGGACAGAGGTTTGGCTCCCAACACTTTGCGACGCCAGATGGCGGCGCTGTCTACTGTGCTGTCGTGTTCTGCGGCCGAGCAACTTGGCGCACACCCTCTGATCCGGCGCTTCCTCAAGGTGGCATCCAACATTTCACCGCCAGTAGTTCACCGTTACCCGACTTGGGACTTACCAACAGTCCTGCAGTCCCTCACCGCGGCGCCGTATGAACCATTGTCCACGGTACCACTACGAATGCTCACCCTTAAGGTGGCCTTTCTAATAGCAATCACGTCAGCGCGCCGTATATCCGACTTGGCGGCTCTATCGGTACGCCCAGATCTCTGTGTCTTTTACCCAGACAGGGTCGTGCTCAGATTGGACCCGGGGTTTTCCCCTAAGGTCAACACATATTTCCACAGGGCTCAGGAACTGATTCTCCCGTCCTTTCCAGATTCCCAGCCCTTGGAGTCGCTGGGCAGGTCTTTGGACGTTCGTCGGGCTGTCGAGGTATATACCACGCGAACATCGATCTTTCGACGCTTGGAGGCGCTCTTCATGTGCTTTCACCCGGCGTCCATGGGGCGGAAGGCCTCTTCCACGGTTATCGGATGATGGCTTCGCGCGGTCATAGCTGGTGCCTATGAGCAGCAGGACCTACCTCGGCCGGCCCGGATTATGGCACATTCCACGCGTAGCGCGGCCACTACGGCGGCGTGGGCGACCAACGCTTCGATTGAGGAAGTGTGTCAGGCTGCGACATGGTCTTCACCTGTGCCGTTTGTCAGGCATTACAAACTAGACGTCTATGCGGCCAGAGACGCGGACTTCGGGCATCGTGTGTTGCATACTGTAGTTCCGGCAACGGAGCTTGATGAGATGAATTGATTCCCTCCCACTGGGGTTACTGCTTTGGCATGTCCCAATCTTGGAGGCTAGTTCCGCCCACTATGGAGAAAGGGCGTTGTTCTTACCTGAACGCCCCTTCTCGTAGGGTGGAGCTAGCCTCCAAGTCCCACCCTTATGGTTATTGGAGGGGTCTGTGGTTGTCCATTGTAGTTGGCAGCTTAATAAAGTTTGGTTGGGATTGACACGTTGGGTCTGACTTCGTCCTTCGTCTCAAGAGGGGGTGCACATCAGGAGGACAGTTTTTATAGTCAGACTCAGTCCTGATTGGCTGATGGATTGTATCATCCCAATCTTGGAGGCTAGCTCCGCCCTACGAGAAGGGGCGTTCAGGTAAGAACAACGCCCTTTCTGTGGAACTTCCCAATCCTGTGGGACATAAAGGTATTGGCCAATCAACCAGACACTGTGATAATAGACAAGGATCAGGAAACAGTGGAAGTGATATGCTGTATGTAGCAGTGCCAAGTGATGAATCATCAGGAAGAAGGAATATGAGAATCTGAACAAGTATCACAGTCTGAAGGAGAAACTAGAGAAGATGTGGAAAGTAAATATCAAAATGGTTGTGGAAGCACTCAAGGCTATGACTCCTAAGCTGGGAGGGTGATTCTGACAGCTCCCAGGAACATCAGCAGAGCTCTCTGTTCAGAAGAGTGCAGTGCTAGGAATGGTTAAGATACCATTTGGAACTCTCAAACTCTCTGATTGACAATGATACATACATATTATCCATTGGAGTGAGAAGAGATTTTTTAAAATAGCATTTTATTTGTTCTTAACCCTAACCCAAAGTAGTCTTATAATTAATTTATGATTAAATTGCTTAAATGAAAACACTGTATCAAAAACAATTAAATAAATCTGAATAAAATGTTTAAATACATAGTTAAAACCATGAAATTCTTAAAACTCTATACAATTAAAACAACATCATTAAGATACATGCTATTGCTAATAAATAAAAGATCAGTTTTTAAAAACAGAATATCATGCTATAAAGTTTGATCTAGTGAGTCTAACTTTTTATCTTCATACAGAACCCAATTTTTTGGGAAGTGATAGAAACTAGAAATGTAAAACCATGAAATTTCATGAAGCTTCAAAGCACTTTCCAAAGCTGTTATATATACATATACATGCGTATACATACATGTATACATGTATGTATACATACATGTACATACATACATACATACATACATACATACATACATACATACATACATACATACATACATACATACATACATACATACCTTTATTTAACTAAGAAGAGTTTTCACAAAGATCTACTCTAGGCTGGCTTTTCTCTTTCACTTCCCAATTGATATTGACAACAATATTAATCAGGAATATGGATTGAGTTAAACCTTGCATTCTTAAAGAAACAGTGTGTGTCAGTGTGAATTTGTGCTTATATAAACAAGACATCCTTACAAAGCAATTAAAAATGGAGAAACTTTATAACAGCTTGGTGCTTTGTGGCAATTTACAAAGGCAGATGCTGTATTCACAAAAATTACTGCATTGTTCCTTTTCTCTCTAATATGCCTGGGAGGGAACAGGAGAATAGTGAAGTGTCTTACAAATTTTTTTTAAAAATGACAGCAAATGGTTCCTCAAGAGCTTTCCAATCAGTTTTGTGGTGAATCCTTTGTCTCCAATAGTCAGATCAAAAAAAAAAGGGGGGGGGGGCATAGAAATTATAAAATAAATGGAATTCCTCCAGACAAAATTCTTGCCATATCTAAATTATTTTTGAGGTATCATAACTAAATAGAAATACCTGCTAGTTTTTCTTGTAGACATGCTTTTTGATAAACGAATAATGCTTTTTTTTAACTACCCTAAAATTTGTAAAATGTTTCTTGCATAAATTGCTTTAAATTATCTATCTGAAATTTACTATGACTCATGATTTGCTCATGCACAGAATAGCTGCCAGGCACAGAGAGTCATAGAGATGACCTTGGAGAAAGGATGCAAGTGAGAGTTACAAAACATGCTTTTAAGCTCAGGAAAGAAGGAGAGCATAACAAAGAAATTAAAACTGTCACTATCCGAACTTTCTATAGTATAAGGACAGAAAGGAAAACACAGAATTATGTTATTACAATCTATATAAATATATTTATCAGTTTTAAAAGAAGAAAATATCTGTAGCTCAGAGAGTTGAACTGTGCTGCTCTCTGAGATTGGTTATTTTTCTTGTGAATATTTCATTATCCAAGTATGACTTGCAACTTATCAATTTGATATAAACTTAAGCCATAAACAGATAAACCTGATATCAGCTGCATGTTATTTCTCCTTCTTTTTTTTCTTATACTAAACTGGGGGAAAATATTAGATTGCTTCCTTGACTTTCCCCAAAAAGGACAAAAAAATAATAACTAAAATGGTTAGTTCTGTTAAAGTTTCTTCTGTCAACTAACTTGGACAAGGCCAATATTTTTGGAGACACTAGAAATAGAACATTATTATTGGCTTTTTTTAATTCTTTCATTTCTCTTTCAACGCCCTGTATCTATTTTTATAAAGAAAGCACAAAGAACTGATTAAAATTATCTTTCATTTAAATATCAATATATTTAAGTTATTTTACATATCAATTAAAAAAAAATTTTTTTTTTAAACTCCACAGAACTGAAATGAAAGAAGAGAAGCTAGCTATATAAATATCATACATTTTCTAATGGTTAGTAGTTTACAAAACAGATGAGCCATTTGTGTAAGTAGAGCAACTGGAAACTTTTCAATTAACAAATACTGTTGAGACCATACATATTTAATTTAAAAATGTTTGATGTATAGATTTAATGTACCAATGTATGTAGAAATGTATTAAAACTCTCTTTCTTTCCACTTAGAATCAGAATGATTCAAGCATCATAAAGGCATTCATAATAAATAAAAATAAGTAGATCTGAAAAAAAGAGGGAAAGTTTTCTATTCTATTATTTGGTACAATGTTTCCCATGGTGAGTACTGAGAAAAAAATGCTGATGAACATAACATCAAAGGGGGACGGTAAATAAACAAACATCAATGCTTCAAAGCTACCATTTTTTTATTTTCTTTTTTTTACAGTCCTACATAGTGCAGTGTTTGGGATATTTTAGGAAGAGATCAAAGCCAGAGAGGAAGCATAATCCAGTGAAAGCGATTTGGATCTTGGGATAAAAGAAATTATTTTATAAAAGATGGCAGCAAGGGTAGAGTTTGATCCCTTCCTTAGAACTGACATATACTCTGGGTTTTAACAACTAGCCTAGTTGTGGCTACTGTAAAACCAAAGCAAAAAACCCAGAATCTGTGGAAAAATTCACACGGTACACACAAAAGAAGTATTAATATAAAACTGCAGAAACATAAAATGTAAGCAAACTGCCATGAAGTTTAATGGTCAGGCTGTAAAGGCAAATGAACAGATTTTCAAATCAAGATTTTTTAATTGAAAAGGTACTGAAATGCATTCAGAGGCTATTATGCACTACAAGAAGGTTTCGAGATCTGTGTACAAGTGTACATCTATATTATGCATGTGTGTTTAATAAAATATGTCAATGCCTGATATAGATTTCCAGTTTCTCCAATGAAATTAATTTCAACTCTCATGAGTTAGGTAGAATTCATTTCTCACAGCAGCTGGAAAAAAGAGCATTTATTCAAGTTAATCTAGAAATAATTTATTGACTTGAAGCTGTTATCAAAAAGGAAGCAACGTGCTCCAAAACATGGCTTTGATGGTGTACAATGATAGAAACCAATCCTACTATTACTTCATATAGTGGTGTCACATGTTGGCCCTGAATGTACCAAACATTATTTTCAGAATAAAACAGAAGCATTGTTTTTTTCTTTCAGAAACCGAAATGGGGAGAAGGGTAAAATGTTCAGGGGAGTGATACATGAGGGGTAAAGATCTTTGCTCTGGTGTGAAAGCCAGCTGGGTGGCTTTGGACTTTCTCACAGCCCAACCAACTTCACAAATTTGCTTCTGTATGGGAAAAAATGGGAGACAGAAGTAGCAGCTATATTTGCTGCTTTGAGTTAGATATAGAAAGAAATAGAGATATAAACAAAAAGGCAGAATAAAAAAGTAATAATAACATCATTTTTTACAATTTAAATTCATCACAGTTTCCTCTTTTTTGTAATCCTGCACAAATCCATGTATTGAACTTTTTAAATGAAATATGTTTATTTTCAGTTACTTCTGTTACATCTATAGTTAGTTCTATCACTTGAAGTCCTTATTTGTTAAGTTACATAATCAGACAATTTTGTTCATATGTAAATGTATTTAAAAATAAAAAGAATTAAAAATAATTATTATGGTTGTATTTGGAAATAACCAGATATTCTACCTTTATTCATGCAAAAAACATCTCATTAAAATTGGCTGATTGTGAATTATGTTGTATGTTTTTTTTTAAAAAAACTTAGCTAAGTATAGTATAGCCCAGTGATGGTGAACCTAGGGCACGGGTGCCACAGGTGGCACGTGGAGCCATATCTGAGGACACACGAGGCGTTGCCCTATGTCAGCTCCAGCGCACATGTGCATGCTGGTCAGCTGATTTTCGGCCTCCTTTTCGGGCGTTTTCATTCTCCCCAGGCTTCAGGAAAGCCTCCTGAACCTGGGGACGGCGAAAAATGGCCCAACGGGCCTACCGGAAGGCCGGAGGCTTCAGTGAGGCCTGTGCGCATGCGTGGGGGACAGTGCAAAGGGTTGTGCGCATGCACAGGGCAGTGCGGGGGTTGTGCGCATGCACGGGGGAGGACATTGCATTATGGGTGTTGGTATGCACATGCACACTATCGTGCGCGTGCACACCCTTTTGGCACCCGAGCCAAAAAAGGTTCGCCATCACTGGTATAGCCAATCAATTATATTGCCCCAACAGAAAAACTGTGGAACACAACAATTGTTTTACAATTCTTGCCCTTATTGTGACAAACATGAATTCCATTAGATATTCACTGCAATTTAGTGACTAGACAAATGTTTCTCAAACTTGGCAACTTGTAGAGGTGTGAACTTCAACTCCCAGAAGTTGGAGAACACTGGACTAGACTAAAACGTTGGGACTGGGGATCTCTGAGCTTGCTTCTCTTCCTGCCAATATTTATCTATTAGTCTAGGTAACATCATCAGTGTATAGGGAATGAATCAGGGGTGGGTCCCACTTACCTTCCCTACCGGTTTGCATTGCGACGGAAGTGCGTGTTTTGCACATGTGTATGTGTGTGTTTTGCTTGCGCCTACATCACTTCATGGATGCTCTGCGCATGCTCAGAAGCCTCTGCGCATGCTCAGAAGCCTTTGCGCATACGCAGAGGGTTTTTTTTTTCAGGCACGGCAACCGGAGGACTGGTTCGGAAGTGTGGACTGCCGGCCATCGCTGCCAGTTCGGAGAGCTGCGGCAAATTTCCGCTACCAGTTCTAAAGAACCAGTCCGAACTGGCAGCAACTCACCACTGGAGTGAATCTTATGGGCTATTTCTCAACACTCTCTAAAAAAAGTTTCTAAATGACTGTGAAACTGAAGCATCCTAAGTCCTCTATTGATGTTATGCTGAAATCAAGATAAATTATATCATTAATTCATTTGGGGGGGCTGGGAAAGGGAATGAGTGAGATGGTATTACGGAATGTATTCTTTAAACAGAAATGGAGCATCTCTGAACTTGAAATCTAAGACACAACTTGGACTAACTTCATATAACATTTTACAGAGCTGACTGTACAGAAGTGTTTGATGTCAGATGAACTATTAGAAAAACGTAGCTTTTCCATTTCTATCAAGTGCCACAATTGCATGTTAGAGCAACCAAGGAGGCTTTTAAGTGTTTATTAGAAACAGTAAAAAGGCACAATAAAACTCTCAGTATGTGATCTCTTTAATAAAAATGATTTAAAAAAAATATGGAGGAGATCCACACACATACCTAATACAGCAAGAATATAGAAGGAATACAGCATTCTTTACAACTAGAAAATGCTTTTAAATGAATATATTCATGTAGTAGCCAGCCAAATATATCAAGTGGAAGAACAATAGAAAGGTAGAAAGAAAGAATGTGTTAGCCTAGAAGAAATAGGGGAAATTGCTGATTAAATAGACCTTTGCTTCAAATCAAAATTGCCTTTTCTCTCAGACAAGGGCACTGGAAGTTATTCTGTGCAGTATCTGTGTTGCCACAGTCACCCAATGCAGAAAAAGTATAATGTCCCTGTTCTTTTTGATCTAAATAAAATATTACAACTAATACATTTCACAGTCTTGCAGAATCTTCATTTTTCTGATTCAGATTTATGCTATTGACTTGATCAAAACGATAGGCTATTACACAAAAAAGTCTATGCAATATGTATAGCAATATCTATTGCTTTTTTCAGATATGCAATATTTTAGACTTTGCAGATAATAAAGTCATATCTGCAAAAGCCTTTAAAGATTTCAAATGTTAAAGCTCAAATCATAAAACATTTCACTTGAAATATTATCAACTTCTCCAAAGCAAGTAGATTGCAGGAATTAATCTACTACCTTAGCCTAGTCATAAGAGAATTCTCCTTTTTTCTACATCACAGGCCAAGTTGTCAGACCTTTCTGGGGCAGGTGGATTATGGGGTTTGCTGAGGCATCTAAAACCTTTCCATGGGTCCTTTAAGCCTCATGAATCTTTCAGACTTTAGAAGGTGAGCTTATAGAAGGTTTTCTGTACACTCCAGAACTGCCAGCACAGCAATGAAAGTGCCTAAAAGACTTTCTGATTTACAGCTACTGTTCAAGACATGCAACAAATCAAAGTTAAATTGATCTATGTTCCATTGTTTCATGTAACATCACAAATATGAATTTTAATGCCACCAATCATTTATTCATCTGAAGGTCTGCTTAACCCTTACTTAGGGGTAGGAAAGATTGGATTTTTTAGAAACAGTTTTTCAACTCATCAGCAAATGAGTTCAAAAATGTTTGGGAATTGAAGTCTGAGATTCAGAAAAATAATGAGTACAGATATCACAAAATCATACAGAAAAGAGTATTTCTATTGGAAGAAAGATCTGTAAGGTTAGGGAATGTTGCATAATTATCATCTCTATGTAAACCTCTGTAAAAGATATTTGCAGCTATCTTGATTGCTTCTATCCTTGTCTGAAACTAGAAGCAATTAGTCTTTAAAGATTAAGAATAGCAATAGCAATAGCAATAGCACTTAGACTTATATACCGCTTCATAGTGCTTTACAGCCCTCTCTAAGCGGTTTACAGAGTTCAGCATATTGCCCCCAACAATCTGGGTCCTCATTTTACCGACCTCAGAAGGATGGAAGGCTGAGTCAACCTTGAGCCGGTGAGATTTGAACTGCTGAACTAGCAGCCTGCAGTGCTGCATTTAACCACTGCACCACCTCGGCTCACTCCCTCATGTTAGCTTTTACTAGATGGTAGATTCTCCCCAATTTTTTTTCTGTTACTCATTTCTTTATTATGCTATTTCATCCTGCTATACACATGCATCTATATGTCAATTCAAAGTAGTGAACATATCTAATATTTCTGTCTCCTTTTTTTTCTCTCAACAGCAACTTTGTGAGGTGTCTGGGACTGAGTGAGAGTGATTGGTCCAAAGTCAGCCAGAGATTCAGTTTTCATGACTAAGTAGGCCTGGAATTCAGTCTCTGGTTTCTAGGCTGGCAGCTTAAGTATTGTACCAATACTTCCAAGAGGACCATCATAATTAAGTATGTTCACTCTGCAAGGATGAAAGGTATAATCAAAGGTATAATCTGGATATTAGTTGCTTTGGATAGTGAGATGGGCATTATATAAATTTAATAAATAAAAAAATATAATAAACAAATTAATAATAAATATAACAGCTTTCCCACTAGGATTGCAATGTATTTTATTTTACAGATGACTTGGATTATCTATTCCATATCCTTCCATGCTCCCATTATGAGGTTTTCTAATATAAGTAAAAGAGTTTCCCAATGTAAGAAAGAGATAACTTTAAATACTGACAAGAAGAAAGGAGAGAAAATGTGATGTGAGGTTTCCATTACCAAGGTTCAATCTATGAACCTAGGGGTTAAAGCACTGTAATCTTAGTCTTGGCCAAATGTAGTCAGTTTTGCCTTTAAGTATAAAAATTGAAAGTAATCCTTATCTATGTTTTGATATAGTTGAGAGCAAAGCACAATTATCATCTGTAGACTCTAATGGTAATTACTTCACAAGCTGTTTTTATATGCAACTAATATATGGAATCTATGCTTTCCTCTATAGTTCTTTCTGATTCTATTATTGGATTTCACATCAACAGCTTTGCAGATAAATATAACAAGTGTAAAAAGAAAGGCCATACAAACTTTTTTTCCCTAATAGAAGCCATGCAGGTACAAGCAGTGGCATACAAGAATCTTTATTGTATATCCTGCATGCGTCTCAATATGTGAATATCATACACTAGCTGATACCCGTGCTTTGCTACAAAACTATGTGATGGAACTTGATAAATTGACAGTTAAAGCTTGAAAATTAAGGAGTAGTTAAAAAAGGGACTGTATTATTTCGTTAGAGATGGTAAGCTAAGTTTCTGTTACAGATGAAGACATTATTTGCATAGCATAGACCAGTGATGGTGAGCCTTTTTTGGTTCATGTGCCAAAAAGGGGGGAGCATGGGGAGGTCACACACCCACACCCATAATTTCATGTGGCCCCCGCACGCATGTGTGCATGACCCCACCCCCTGCTCCCGGCACGTGATAGCACACCCATTTTTTGCTCTCCCTAGGCTTCACGGCCTTTCTAGGAGCCTGGGGAGGGTGAAAACGGCCTTCCCCACCCGGAGGCACTCCAGAGACAGAAAATGGCCCATTTGCCAACTTCTGGATGGACTGGAAGGCCCGGTTTTTTTGCTCTCCTCAAGCTACAGAGCCTTTCTAGGAGCCTGGGGAGGGCGAAAACGGCTCCGCCCTGGAGGCCCTCCGGAGGCCAGAAATGGCACATTTCCCAACTTGAAATCCCAACTCTGGAGGGCCTCCAGAGGGGTGGGGAAGGCCGTTTTCACCCTCCCCAGGCTCCTAGAAAGGCTCTGAAGCCTGGGGAGAGCAAAAAAATGGGATTTCCAGACCAACCAGAAGGCAGCAAACAGGCTGTTTCCGGCTTCCGGAGGACCTCTGAAGAGATGGGGAAGGCTGTTTTCATCCTCCCCAGGCTCCTAGAAAGGCTCTGGAGCTTGGGGAGAGCAAAAAACGGGCCTTCCCCACTCCCTCCGGTGGTTGGAAACAGCCTGTTTCCCGATTCCCAGAAGGCCCAAAAATCAGTTGGCCGGTGCATGCATGCACGTTGGATCTGAGCTCGCGTGCCCATCGTTATGGTTCCGCGTGCCACTTGTGGCACACGTGCCATATGTTCACCATCACTGGCATAGACTTTCAATGCGTCCCTCAGACGAATTGCTCAGGACCTCCCTATAAACAACATTCCTGGTTTTGCTGTCTGGCTGGAGGATGACCAGGCTGTCAGGTGAACTGACTGGAGCATGCCACATAGAACTGGCCATGGGAGAAGCAGGCAGCTTCTCTTGTGTTTTCCTAATCAAATCTGTAAATCTTTTCTTGCGTTTTTTGCCTCTTTTCCCTTTAACTAGTGTTACAGTAGAAGGAACAGATTCATCTGAACTGCAGAGGAAAATAAGGGGGGGAAATCTGTCTCTGCCTACCAGCATCCATTGGTATTCATCTGGCTAGCGTCCTGTTAGTGTATGAGAGAGTTGAGGGGTGTTTGGAAACTCAAACAGTATTTGCTGTGTGAGCAAGAAGGAGACAGGAAGGAGTCTGTTCTGTAGTAAAGCTGCTTGCTGCTGTGAAAGCAAAAGCGAAACTGAAACTCCTGTGCTTGTGTTTTGCATTTGGATCAGATTTCTTTTCAGGTGGGGAAGGGGGAGTAGAACTCCTTAGCATCAGAGCTTGTTAATAATAATATAAGAAATACTCATGCTCCGATGGTCATTTTGAAAAATCCTTTCTTAGTGAGAACCTAGAAGCCAAGAGGAACATACGTGGCAAATTTCAAGTTTGTAGGCTTTATGGTTCTGGGAGATTTCATGATTAATGTGTGAGTGGTTTTGGCTTTTATATATATAGAGAGAGATTTGATGTCCTAGCTTCTGAATTTAGTTCTCTCAGGAGAAGTAAAAGTGAGTAGGTGGTATTTTATTTTATTTTTTTTAAAGTCATGATATCAAACAGAATAATTTCCACATTTGATAAAAAGACATTTGATCAGCATGCAAATCAATAACAAATTGCTTTCTCTACAGTATATCTGCCTGGGATACTTTAGCCAATATTCTCACACATTTCATGAAGCAATAATCTGTATGGAGATCATTCTACCTTTTTAGAAGCTTAATAGCCAAAATAATTCATTTTACATTCTATGGTCAATGCAATTAGATCCTCAATCTTTAGGGAAAAAACATTCCTTGAACATTTTCAAAGACTTTTATGCTTTTCAGCAAAAGTGGCCTGTGTTAGTTGAACTTTTCAAAAATAAAACCTCAAAAAGCATGACAGATACACAATACATCTTTGCTTGCTTTCACATAGTCCAAATTCACAAATTTATCATAAGTTTGAACTAACATGCCACTATACATTTGTTTTTCTTTTGCTATTTTTTTAATCCCTTTATTATTTTTATAAACAACTCAAAAACATATCTAATGCTCCTATTTTCCCTACATCACCAACCTTGTGAGGTAAATTGGCCTGAAAGCATGTGACTGGTCCAAGGTCACCCAACTGGCTTTCATGCTTAAGGCCCAACTAGAACTTACAGTTCCCTGATTTCTTGTCTGGTGTCTTAATCAGACAAACTGGCTCTCAGTGTTATCTTATTAATCAATTTATTTGATTACAATATTAATTTAAATGATTTGCTGGGCTTGTGGGAGTTAATTAAAATATCTGGCTCTGTCATTGTAAAGGAGAACATAAGAAGGTTGAGTGTATATGAAATTGTCTCCTATCCTTTACTTAGAAACAAAATTAAAAATAGGAGAGGAAAATAAAAGACATATGAAGAAATACATTTGCATTTGCATTAGCAGCTGGGCAAAGAGTGATTATTGCACAGCAAACAAAACTAACTAGAATATATAGAACCTGATTTTGCTCTTTTGGAATGCCATGGTGATTCCAAATAAAGAAAATTATTATGTACTTTAATTGTAGATAAAGAAGCCAGATTGCCTGAATAAAAGAGACTTGGTTATAAGTGGGCTGGTATGGATTCAGCTTGTCCCAGCTGGGTATTCTGTAGTAAAAAAAAGGTTAATAGGCAGGAAAATTAGTGATCCATAAGAACAATATCTAATTTACCAAGATAGGTTTAATAGAATTGACTAATGCTAAGTATGGGTAGCTCATACAAAGAGATATTTGGGATACTGTAACTGTACAGCTTACTCTATTAGTGTACAGTTTCTTGTCTAACAGAATTACTTTCAGATCACACAATTGATTTGATCTTTTGTTCTGAGGGATGTTTCATGGCTGGGAATGCCTCAGCCTACCACCTGATTAAAATTGGATTTCTGACTTCATCTCACTTCTGTTAGGATAATGGACCTGCAGCAGGAATAGATCCTAAAAGGCTACAATTGGATTCCAAGTACTTAAGGAAATGTTTATGCTTAGTGCCACTTTTTAACACACATAATAATCTGCATTAAAAAACCACTTTTTCTATTTTCTGTATGCTATGTGTATGGCTAATTTTGGTTACCTTTCACCAATATCTGTTCCTGAGGATGTTTTCATACCCCTATTCAGTCTTTCTTCCCACAACATATTCACATATCCTTTAATGTCAGAAATGTCTTGAAAGCCTCAAGAATGCAATCATCCAGTAGATCTTCTTCTGACTGGCCAACACAGACCTTACATTTCTGCTTCTGTAGCAGCAGGATTAACTCTAGATATTTTGGCACCCTAAGCAGTCATATTGTGACTCCCCCAAGATTACATTTAACTCTCTGGGGGCATGCTAGTGCACAGAGTACAATACCACTGCCATTTAGGTATAACTTTGATAATCTACGGTAATAGTAATGTGATTCAATCACTCAATAACTTCATATCAGATCTTTATCTTCTTTTGGTAATATTAGCCACTTCTTGAAGTCCATAGCTCCAACCCATGATATGCATGGGTTTTAAATTGTTTTAATGTTTAATGATGTTTTTAATATTTATTATGTTGTTAAGCCGCCCAGAGTCCTTTGGAGTTGGGCGGCATATAAATTTAATAAAATAAATAAATAAATAAATAGCTGTAATAATACTTTCTATTTTGGGACTAGCAATGCCTGTTTCACTATCATTCAACTGACTTTGTGGCTAAGCATTTTTTAAAAGAATAGAAAGAAAAATGTCTAAATCATTGAGAAAAGAGTATCAGATTTTATACTCATGCTGTGCTTTTCAGAGGTGTTTTCAATTTTGGTACCTTGTAAATTTGGACCCAAGGAAACTGCCTAGTTTGCCTAGAATTTGCCTTGCATGGCAGCCAGAAAAAGTGATATAGATTAATGTTTCCAAACTTCAGAAACTATCACTATCAAATTTTTCCATATCATAATTTTATACAGCTCTATTTTAATATTCTTAATCACCCTTCTTCTAAAGTAAAAGCTGGATTTATTCATCATTCCAAACTATGGTTTCCTTATCTGTGACTGTCAAATAAACCAGAATGAATTGGCTTAACATATCCAGACCAAAATATCACAAAAGCTTTGCATCCTGTTGAACTTTTGGACAGAGACACCAAGATGTTTCAAAGATGTAATACAACCTTGAAATGTCTCTTGGTAGAAAAGTGGGATATAAATTAAAAGAAAAGAAGAAGGCTATAATAAATAATAGTACTTTATCTGGAAGCTATGTAAAGGTGCATGAAGTTATTTTAATAATAATGGAGAAACATACACTTGAACAGACACAAAGAAGTGCAATATTTGTGAAAAGAAAATGAAATAAGAACAAACTTAAATTTCAGGGGCAAAAATCCTGGTCAATTGGTTCAAAGACAATTGAATTAACCATATCTTTAGCCATTAGATTTGCAATAAACTGCCACTGATGCAGGATTCTGTCTCTGTTCTATTATATTCTTGGAATCCATGCATTATAATGTAAACGTATGGGTACTGTAATCAGTGAAATTTAGTTGTATGCTGTGCCTTTTATTATATACATTCCTGTTTCCACCCTGAATCCTATTAAACCAGTGTCAGTGCCTATATTACTTTGACAAATACATGTGAGTAGAGCCTTCTTAAGACTTTTAGATATTTCGTGGGCATTTCCTTCTCACCATGTCCTATGTCAATGTAGTTATTTTATCTATTTTTTTTCTATTGGGAATACCCTACCCCACCCACTAACAGGACTTTATGAAAACAACATGGAATGTTGAAATAACTCTTGTCATTACTGTATATGTAAGTGACTCATTGCATTTTCTTGAATGAAAAATTGTTATCCATATAGTCCTGTCAAAAACTAAATTATAGTTTGTATATGTCCATCTTCTTGAATGGGGTCCAGAACAATCACCCTATTACACTTCCTGAACAGAATTATTCAAATCCAAGTTCTGTTTTCTCAGATTATCTTCAATAGCAAATTGCTTGTTCTAGCTTGGGATAAATATATTTTTCATGAGCAACATAGCAGGAGAAAGGTAATTGTGCCTGGCAGAGGAGGCAATGCAAAAACTGGAAGTTTATTACAGGCATATAAAAGGAAAATATATGAATGTGTTTGTGTGCAGATGCAATTTTCTTCCCATTACTTCTTCCAGTTAACTGAGCTTTTTGTTCCTCCACACAATTCTTTTCAAATCTAGATCAATGAAATGTTGAGGCAGTTTTGCAACTTCACTAAAGCAGAACTATTGACATTTCAATTATGTTGTAGTTCTTTCAATCAGTGCAAAATATTTGGTATATTTTTCACAAGGATAAAATGGGTTTCACTCTGATTGTCAATATAGCATTCCAGATACGTTTATCTTTGTGTCCTCTCTTTTATATTTTCTCTAGCAAGCATCGGAAAAATATGACTGAACCATAATTACTGTTGACTTCCTCAAGTTATTTCATTGCTTACCTAGCATTAATATATTTCTAATAAATATGTGGCACCAATGGTAGCTTACATGAATTAGGATATAAAATAACTTTTAATAAAATAATAATTTTGAATTACAATAAATACCATAGCAAACATTTTCAATAAAACATAGTTTTCTACTAAAACTAAACACAGCATAATAGCAAAAAGGCTGGCCAAACAAGGAAAAATAGTATTACAGTCAGATTCTTCTCAGGTTTTTTGCATAGTAGGCTTGACAACCTGGATAAAATGTAGTAGTATAATTATATTATACAGTAATATAATCCAATAGATTTGTAACACATTCAATAAAAAGTAGTCATAAATTGTTTTGCACTGTCTGGAAGGAAATATTGAGTGAACTTCTCAAGAGTTCAATCCTCAGCATGATGCTATTAAATACATTTTAAAATTATTTGGAGGATTCAGTAGTATAGACTTTTGATATAGTAAAGCAAGCCAGCACCCACATTTTTTCTACTCCATGTTGATTTTGAGGGCCTATGCATAAACATCTTCTCTAACAATGGTCAGCAGAGTTAGATAAGTGTCAACAGCATTCAAGAAGGGTTAGATTTAATTCATTTGTGGCTATGTAAGGTCTCTAAACTGATTTAGAGACCTTACACTTTTCTTTTCGCTTTTTCCCTCTGTTCTGCCAGTCCTCCTACAACAGTGGAATAAGGAATGTGTGGTTGGAAATAAAAACTATGGACCTGTCAACATTAGGAGAAGCATTTCCATTAATTTATTATTTGTCATTGTCATAATCCCACTGTGGGTGATTTTGAAGAGAACAGTATTTGCTATCAAACATCAGAAAATGCTATTAAAATAAAATTTGCTTTATGTGGATGATCTGAAACTTTATGTAAAACCATAAATCAAAATCCAGTCATTGACAAACACTGTAACAACATTTAGCATAAGTATTGCATGAAAGTTTGCATGGAGAAATGTGCTGGAGTAGCAATAAAATGGGGTAAAATCAGGAACAGTAATGGAATTGAAATGGTGAATGGCCAAACCATCAGGAGCCATCAGGATGAAGCCTCCAAGTATTTGGGCAATTATCTACAATTAGATAACATAAATTATGGACAAGTTCAATATGTGATTAACAAAAAATACATCCAAATATATGACAAAATTGCTAAAGCCAAACTGAATGGTGAAAATACCATCAAAGCCATCACTACTAGGATCATAGCTGGGATACAAAAATTATTAATTGGACACCTGCTAAACTGGACAGTTTGGACTGAAAAATAAAAAGAATCAATGAAAAAAATGACTATCAAAATAATGTAATAAAACCTGAACAAAATGCTGGCGAGGAAAAGTATTATGTGTCTAATTTCTACAAAAGATTGAGGGGAAACTGGATAATGATAAAACCTGGTAATGGCTTACAACATTACATTAAAAAAAGAAACAGGAAATTTAGTTGTGCAAGTTTTAGTTATGCAAGAACAAGCTATTTAAAATAATGCAAAGTAATACCAGAGAATAATAGAATAGAAGACAAAATATCAATATCTGAAAATCAAATTTGAAAGATTAGGCGATGGTTCCAGTGGTTATCAACACACTGGGTCCCATCTCAAACAATCTTGGTGAAAGCTGAATATAGAAAAGAAACAATTGAAAATCAAATTGCCAACTGGAAGAACAAGTGAATGCATGGTCAATACTTCATCTTTCCATTTCGATTTTCAGATCTTGAAACCAAAACCTAACGCTTTCATACATTGTGTAGATTGCTCAAAAGCACCAACTAACTTTTTCAATTAAATAGCAGAGGTTTTTGAAGTATGAAAGTGATGACAAAGAAGGCGTATGCCTCACTCATAAAAAGTGTTTCTGCTATGCTACTTTCAGGTGTTTTTGAAAAATCCCTTATCATCTGTTTTCATCACCACTTCACTTACTAAAGCCTTCATATTAAAGTAAAAAATAGGAGTTCTTTCTCCCTGTTTTAAGAGATAAATTTCAAGGCATGTTCACTGCAATCATATTATTCTACATCCACACTAAGCAATTCAATAAATGCAGGTGTATTGTTTATATTATAGGCCAAATGTCATACTGAAACTTAGCTATTTAATATAGTCTAAGAAATTAAACCAATTTAAGCAAACTCTGAATAACTGAATTGGTTATAAAGGAAGCATCTATAATTAGAAGATCATAGCTTATGCAAAACGTTCACTGGAAATTCAATAGTTGAATACAGAAAACCACGGCTCTATATAGATATCTCTATACTTCCTGCAAGGTAAGCACTGTTTATTGGATCAAGGAGCTCAAATAAAAGAACATACAGAGCACAATTGTAGTATTTGTCTAATCTTGAAGAAGATAACATTCTGTTCATACTCATTCTGTTCCTACTATAGCCTTATGCTATCCTTTGTTGCCTTTTTAATTTAATAGAGTAATACAGAAAGGAGATTTTATATCCTGGATGTATGTGTTTTATGGGAATCCCTCTTGAGAGTCCTTATTTATTACTTCAGTTGTGAAGCAAACAAATAGCTTTTGTCTACCTTATATGCACTGCCAATACATTCTTTTATCACCATTTATATCTTAAAATCATAGAGCAAAGCATACAGAAATAGAGTACAAATAACAGTATGTTTTATTTAAACATATCCCTGCCTTTTAAACCAGAATCTCCACCCAATTCTTTTTGAAAATATTACTTTAAAATTACTTAATTTGTTTAGCTTAAACTACTTAAAAACTAATCACCTACTTTAAAGTCATTGAAACCATGGAAATTAAACAGTGTTTGCTTGTACTATTAAAGATTTGCATAGTATAATAAGCTTTTCCAGATTATCATCTGAGAAGCTGGAATGGGGTATACAGATAGTCCAGCTGCATCACAACTCAAGTGCTCTGCTACTAAGCACTGGTATCACCAAAAACATTTTGCATCCAAAACCCAAAGTGTTTACATTGAGGAAAAATGATCAAATATGAAATAAATACCATAACATGGCACAGAAGAATTGTCAAAACTTACTTTATTGTTGTTTGTTTGTTTTTCACATTTTTGAATCACCCATTTCCCTCAGAGACTCTGGGTAGTACATAATAAAATATTAAAATATTTTTAAAAAGTATATCAAAATTAAAAATATAGAAAGAGGCAAGAATGATTTAACACTGTTAAAATTAATTGAAAGGCAAAGGGTTAATCTTCAGCAAGAGAATTTTTCTAAGGAATGTATCTTAATTGGTTAGACAAGTTCCATTTTGCTTTCAAGCTGATAGCATCTGAAATAGAAATGCAATGTGGGGGTTACTCTGATGTGCTCAAGACTGCAGTAGGACTGCAGGCCTAATATTGATGAAAGATCACCTATAAAGGAATTTAGAGCTGATTTTGGGAAAGGTATGAAAGAGCTGTTAAGAGTCAGGCTTTCAAGACTGATGTCATCCTTTTGAAGGTATATCAAAAACAGATGCCACAAGGATTTCCAGAATTCTACTGAATTGTAGAGTATATTAACAGAGTCTTGAAACCCTATCCAAGTTCTCTTACATTAAACAAAATCAAGGTAAAGTTAGTGGGGGGGAGGTTTCTAACATGCTTCCTTCCATCTCAGGATTATGGAATGTCTTCTCAAAGGAATTTGGGAAAGGTATGAGAGAACCATTAATGAGGAAGGTAGGAGTGAGCCATTAGATGAGACCTTAGAGAAGATATAATGACTTACTCCTTCTTCCTCTTAATGATTCTCTCATACCTTTCTCAAGGTCAGATATAAATTCCTTTACAATTTTTAAAGATAATTAAGCAGAGGATTTGCGAACATCTAGAAATGAACAAAGTGATTACTGGAAGCCAGCATGGTTTTGTTAAAAACAGGTCATGTCAGACAAATCTTATTGTCATCTTTGATAAAGTGATTAAATTAGTGGAACAGGGAAACACAGTGGATATGATATATTTGGACTTCAGTAAGGCATTTAACAAAGTAGACCACAGCCTACTTCTTGGTAAGATAGAACAATGTGGAATAAACAGTACCACCACCAGATGGATTCACAGCTGGCTGACCAACTGCACTCAGCATGTAGTCCTCAATGGAGCTACATCTGCAAGAAAGGAAGTATGCAGTGGGGTACCTTGAGGTTCTATCTTTGGCCAGATGCTCTTCAATATCTTCATAAATTATATAGATAAGCAGATAGAAGGGAAACTCATCAAATTTTCAGAATACACCAAGCTGGGGGAAATTGCCAACCCTTTCTTGACACACTTGACAATTGGGCCCTCTCCAATAAGATGCAGTTCAGTGGTGAAACAGTGGTTTCGTTCCTGCACTTAGGAAGGAAAAACCAAATGCATAAGTATAAAATAGGAGGTACCTGCTCAACAGTAGGAAATGTGAGAGGGACTAATTGTCCTACTGCAGAGGTCTGCAACCTTAAACACTCAAAGAGCCATTTGGACCCATTTCCCACAGAAAAGAAAACACTGGGAGCCACAAAACCTGGGTGAGCATGGCCAATTTGATTTCACTCACTCCCACCCAATCACATGACCTCCAGCCATGCCTACTCAGTTTTTGTGGCTCCCTGTGTTTTCTGTGGGAAATGGGTATCTCTCTCTGTGTGTCTCTGTCTCTATCTCTATCTCTATCTCTATCTCTCTCACTCTGCTCTTTCTCTCTCTCTCTCTCTCTCTCTCTCTCTCTCTCTCTCTCTCTCTCTCTCTCCCTCTTTCTCTCTCTCTCTCTCTTTCTCTCTCTCTCTCTCTCTCTCTCTCTCTCTCTTTTTTTTTCTCTCTCTGTCTCAACTATCTATTCATCCATCCATCCATCCACCCCTCCCTCTTCACCTCTGGCTGGTGAGAGCGGAACAGGCAGCCACACCTTCCCCACTGCCACGATGGCACTGGCCAACCTCTATATGCAGGTGCCGCCAAGGGGCTCCTGCAGCCGCTGCACCTTGCGGGGAGCCCTGGTGGGGTCTCCTCGCTGAGCCCTGGGAAGTCTCCGGCTACTGACACCACTGTGTTCCCCGCCAGCTGGCGAGGTGGTGGCGCAGCATCTCCTGATCAGGGGGGGCAGATGGTGGCAGAGAGAAGTGGGCAGAGGCTGGCAGGCGGACACCCACCCCCACCTGCTCTGGGAGGGAAGGTAGGTACCATACCGTCTAGCTCAGCCATCCAGGTGGAGGCGGGCACTGCGGCAGGTGGGACTGAGCCAGGAGGGATGCGCGAGCTGAACGTTTGGAGCCACACTCGGCAGAGTTTGCAAGCGGGCTCGGTGGGGCCACTTAGCAGGGAGGGAGACCCCAGCCTGTTTGGTTCGCTTCAGCATGGGTGGGAATGCAGAAGGCAGAGGAAATCCATGCCTCTCAGCGTTCAACCCTCAAAGACTCCTTTGCATCCCAGAATTTGATCCTGTGCTCTCTCTCTCACTCTCCTCTTTCTTTCCTCCCTCCCTCCCTCCTTTCATTCCTTCCTTTCTTCTTTCTTCCTTCCTTCTTCTTTCTCTCTCTCTCTGATTCTGATTCTCTGGCACCTCATCTCTTGCTGGGTCTTGCGGGCGCTTCTTCCTGTCCTTGTTGCTGTGCGTACCTCAGTCGCTCGGGGAGATGCACGACCTTCTCTCTGCCCCTTACCTTCTCAATCCAGGTAAGGAGTGACTGGAGGGGAGGGCGAGGGGCGGGGCCAGCCAGTGGTGGGATCACCCAACAGGGAACCACAGCAGAGGGACGAAAGAGCCACTTGCAGCTGCAGAGCTATGGGTTGCCAACACCCGTCCTAGTGGATCACCACTTAAGTATGAGTCAACAGTGTACTGCAACTGCCAAAAAAGCCAATGCAGTTCTATGCTGCATCAAGATCATGGGAAGTAATAGTACCACTTTATACTGCACTGGTGAGACCACACTTGGAATACTGTGTGCAGTTCTCATCACCACAATTCAAAAAAGATGCTGACGCCCTGGAGAGAATGCAGAGAAGAGCAACAAAGATGATAAAGGGTCTCAAGCATACTTCATAAGATGAATGGCTAAGGGAACTAGGTATATTTAGCCTAATGAAGAGAAGGCTCAGGGGAGACATGATTGCAATCTTCCAATACTTGAAGGGATGTCACAAGGAAGAGGGCATCAATTAATTTTTCAAAGCACAGAACAGGACAAGAAGCAATTGGTAGAAGTTTGACAGAGGGAGATTCAACCAGGAAATAAGAAGGAATTTCCTGATAGTAAGAACAATCAATCAATGGAATAGCTTTTCTCCCGAAGTTGTGGCTGTTCCATTGCTGGAAGCTTTCAAGAAAAGATTGGACAACTATTTGTCCAGGATGGAATAAGGTCTCTTGCCTTGGGCAGGGGGTTGAACTAGAAGACCTCCAAGGTCCCTTCCAACCATCTGATTCTATGAATTTAACAATCATAAACAAAAAAAATAGTATCTGGAAAATGTTGTTACTGGGAAAACAGCACAATAGTTTATAAGACAATACTAAATGAAAGCATTTTAATAGTTTAAATTGAAACTGCAATTGTAAATTAAAGCAGCATCCCCATCGAGTTATTAAAATGGGATAAGATCATATTATTTGGAATAGGCTTTGAACCACTGTCTCAGGAAAGCAATATCCACACTAGAGCAAATTCTGGGCTTTCAAACATTATTATGTTGATATAACTGTAATGGGGACTGTTTTATTTCAGCTCAACAATAGCTGGATGATATCAGAAAACACTTTAATTTACACTTGGGGATTCTGTGTGAAGCTAAAATGCAGTTCAGAGTCCCTCTGAAGTCCACAAAACTTCAGCATAAAAATGCATAGAATTGAATTATTAGCAATCCTACTAGTCTCTATCATTCATAGTATGGATAAACTGAATTGTACTGTTATATGATAAACACTTCCTTTTGGAGTGAAATATTATGTTTTAATAGAAGGAATACACTTAATGTGTACTTTTTAAATTCTAGAACATTATTGGGTTTTAAATACTAGAAACCAAATAATGCACATTGCATTACAAACGTCAGACAGAGTAGTGGGAAATGGCTTTTGTTTGAAGGTTTTGTTCTGCTCCTGCCATTCCGCTGGATGTAGAATTGATAATCATATCATTCTGATACTTTGAAATGCCATCATTCATAAGAGACAACTGAAGTGCAATAGAAATTCACAGTGCTATAAAGACTTGACTTACGATGATGTGCCTCGTGACACTGGTTGTTTTCAGTGTATTGCAGTTATAAAAGTGACTTCTGATGTTATATGCTTCAGTTTCTGGGTGTTTTTTTTTTAGCTTTTTATGATATCTGAAATAGAACTTTTTTTACAGCAGAAATGGTGAAGAAAGGAGCAAAAAAATGAAGAATTGTCAGTAGCTAGTGAAGATTAACTGTATGGTTTTTGGTTTAACATCTAACTAGACTATACCCACTTGTTCTCAAGCAGTTTAACAACAGATTTCATGGAGGTGAAACTGAAAATTGATTAACATTTGGTAAAACTTACCTGATAATAAAAGAAAAAAAGACAGCATCAAGCAACCATAGGCCAATTACCTACTTATCAACAACTTTCAAATTGTTAACCGGTATAGTAGCTGATGCAGTCCAACAGCATCTAGTTGAAAACAAGCTCTTTCTACCCAAGCAGAAACAAAACTGGCCAAACAGCAGAGGAACAAAAGATCCTAATTGACAAGATGATTCTGGAAAACTGCAAGAGAAGGGACACCAACTTGAATGTAGAATGGATTTATTACAAGAATGGTTTTAACACCCTGCCACATGACTGGATAAGCAAGTGCCTAGTAATAACAAGAGTCAGGAGAACATCAGAAGCTTTGTGCAAAGATCAATGTCACAATGGAAGACATAGCTGTCACTCAATCGTGATTGACCGGAAAAGATTAACATCAAGGGAGGAATCTTGCAAGATAAAACATCAAAAACATCTTTCAGGATATCCCATGTCCTTAACATGGACAAAGCTGTATGGAAAAGCACCATCTGAAATAGAATCACTGATCAACACTGTCTCTCTATATATATTGTATATAACTAAGATGTTGCCATGAAGGCTGGACAGTACAAATATTACCCTCACCATCAACAGGGGAAAAGTGAATATCAATAATGAAAGCTAAAAGAATCAAGATGTCCTATGGAAATAATATCAGGAGTCTGAATACAAAAGGCCCTACAAATACCATCCTTCAAGCTGACAACATCAAGCACCTTGAAGTCAAGAAAAAGGTTAGAAATGAATACATCATGAGAGTGAAGACTATTTTAACATCCAAACTCAGTGGAAGAAATACCATTGAGACAATTAAAACTTGGGCAATTCCAGTCATTAGATACACTGCTGGAATATTGGGGGGAAATGACAACGAACCTTGCCCTTCATCCATGCAACAAATTTGTAAGATTCTACTTAACAAGGAAAATAGGAGCCAGATAGAGAAATGAAGAGGGCTTTGGAAGAATATCTGAAGATAGTGAAGAAAATGCACTGAATCTAGTACACCATGAAGGCTTACTGAGTACTGGAGAGACCAAACTGTCCTACAAGGAAGATCAAATAAAGAATAGAAAAGAGATATGGCAAGACAAAGTATTATATAGCCAGTATTTTTAAAAATATTAAATCAGGCATATTACAAGTTCTGGAAATGGCTAAGAGCAGGAAAAAGAGACAGACAGGCTAGTTCTGGCTGCACAACACCAAGCCTTAAGAAAAAATGCCTACAAAGCCGGAATTGAGAAAGCATCAACAGATAGCAAATACCGCCTTTGCAAAGAAGCTGAAGAAACAATGGACTGCCTAATTAGCTGCTGCAGTATCACATAGACTGATTAAAAACAATGGCATTATACAGTAGCATGAAATACCATTTGCTTGCAAGCAAGAACTGGTAGGATCACAATACAGACAATGTGATAGAAAATCAAGAAGCTAAAGTGCTCCTGGACTTCAGAATTCAAACAGACAAGTACTTACCACATAACACCCCAGACTTAACAACTGTTGATAAGAAAGACAAAAAAGTTTGGATAGTGCACATGACAGTAACTGGGGACAGCTTATATAATTTTGTTATTGGTGGAGGAAATGTGATCACATAACTATAGTTATATTCATAGCAGGGGTGGGTTCCACTTACCTTCCCTACTGGTTCGCATTGTGACGGAAGCGCGCATTTTGTGCGCGCGCCCCCATCATGTCATGCAAAACACCTAGAAATTACCCTCTGTGCATGTGTAGAAGCCTTTCCGCATGCGCAGAGGGGGGTTTTTTGCAAGCCACGGCGACCAGAGGACCTGTTTGGGAGCATGGACCGCCAGTCATCGCTGCTGGTTCGACGAGTGGCAGTAAATTTCTGCTACCATTTCTAAAGAACCGGTCCGAACCGGCAGCAATGCCTACAAAGCCGGAATTGAGAAACTGTTGTGACCCAGCACCGCAACCCCCCAGAAACACACACACACAGTCGTTGGGAGGCAAACAAAAAGGTTCCTTTTACTAATAAAGTTTCTTAGTAAAACTCCGAGGGTTTAGAAGTCCAAAACAACACAAACGGAAAGTCTCAAGGAATAAGGTTCTTTGGGTTACGTGAGGGTTAAATAGCACACAGACAAAAGTTCAAAGCAAGACTCATTAATTCTTCTCTTATCTGAACAACTTGGCTGGCTTCCCGGAATAAAGCTGGCAGAAGCTGGTGTCTTCGATAAGATTCTCAAACAGACGTAGAAACGAAACTCTGGATATGCCGTGGTCATTGATTCGTTGTTCTCAGCAATGAGCACTAATTACCCCGGCCTAATATAGGCACTGAAGGGCGTGGCCCAATTAGCCCTCACTGCTTCCTCCGATTGGACCGACGCTTACTCAGCCAGTCCTGTCTTCTGGCTGCTCTGCGAGCTCTGGCATCCAGCATGAGTTCTTCATCTCCTGATGAAGCACTCTGCTGCGCAGGTGCAGAAGGTCCTGGGAGATCGTCCTGCTCTGGCACCGAGTCCTCATCACCAGCCGTCTCTGGTGCCAGGCACATAGGCTGGTACTGCTGCACCATGAGCGGCTCCACGTCCTCCGGATCCTCCAGACTCGGCGCCGGACGCGGCCAAGGCACAACAGAAACCACTGTTTCATAGCCCTAACATTTGCCTTTAGCTTATTACTCTCCCTGAACTAATCACTATGGTTTGCATATCATGGAGAATCACTTGGCCTTCTTGATGAACGAAGCCACTCTGACTTAATACTGCAAATGACAATTAAAGCAAAATCTGAATGGGATGTGTGAACCAGTCTCTCCTTCTGTCTGCTTGCTCAGGTGGTAATATTTCTAAGTGGACAGGGCTTACATCCCTTCCAAAAAGATTCCTGTAAGCCAGGGGTGTCAAACTCAAGGCCCGGGGGCCGGATCCGGCCTGCAGGGTGCTTAGATCTGGCCCATGGGGTTGCCCTGAAAACAGTGAAGGACTGGCCCACAGTGCCTCTGCCAGCAAAAACAAAGCTTTGGAGGGCCGCACGTGGCTCTCCTGAGCTTCGTTTTTGCTGGCAGAGGGTTGCAGGATGCCATCTCAGCCGAAAACGGAGGTTGGGAGCCGGTTTTCGCTGGCAGAGTGCTCGGGACACCACAGGCGCCCCCGACATGAGTGATGTTGAGCTGGCCATTCCCACCCTGGCCCCCCATGGTCAAGCACAACCCTGATGCGGCCCTCAATGAAATTGAGTTTGACACTCCTGCTATAAGCCTCATCCATAGACTGTCCTATCATATAATTCTAAGATTTCTGTAGTTATTATAATATTCGATAAATGTATTGTATGATAGAGCACGTTTCATCCATGGAAGTTTTGTCCCTCTAAGCCAAAGCATTCTTAGAGAAAAAGTAGGGAAGCTTTTTTTAAAAAACACAGTATATTCATCTTTATTATGTGAGGTAAGCATGATTTAAGTAGGGAATTTCACTTTGTTCCTGGAAAATGGAAAGAAATGAAAGTGAATGTTTGACAGAAAAATAATGCCAAAGGAAGCAAAGTGTGGTTGCTGTCTATATATAGTTATGAATGGGACACATCTGATTTTTGTTGGAAAGGCAACATCTGCAAATCTATTGGAAGCAAGTGCTTTCCACTTCTGCTAGAGTGAGCCCCATCTGGGCTAAGATAATGATCAACACTGACAAGCTGCTGAGGAAAGCTTTGACATGTTCCCCCAGCTGCAGGAAGAAATTATGATCCAGGCTGCTGGAGGGAAGAGATGTTTAAAATGCTTCCTAAAAATCTAATGCGCTTTATTTTTTTGAGAGAAAAGAAATGCTTTAGTAATTGACAGGAAGGGAAAAAAACAGGTGAGCATGATCTCTTGGCCTAGTGAGCACCAAGTGACCCATATTTTGATGATAGATATAGGTTAGGGCAATGGGGTGTTACAGAAAACATTTGCTTTTATCACTGGACCAGCTAGGAGAATGACAACATTATTAACACACATAGTCATCCAAAACCTACAAAACTGTAAAAAGGAGGGAGTTATCCAGTAAATAACTTGGGATATATGAGGTGCTCAGGGAGGGGTAGCACCTCTGGTGTAGGGGCATGTCGTGTCCTTTTACGGCAGCTCATTTTAGGGCAGTTCATTCATCTTTGGTCCCCACCTGTCACTCAGCTCTCACCTGTGGCTCTTAGCAGCTGTAGCATGCGCAGCGGCCACACCCCGGGCAACAGCTTCGACAGGCTGGCCAAACCAGGTTGAGAGTAGCCATTGGGTCATCGACCTTCGGTGAGATAGAGACTTGTCTATCCTGAGCATGTGAAGACAGATTCTGGCGGACTGAGCGGATGAAACCTACCAGAATAGGACAACGGTCATGAAGGCAGTCTCTGCGAGCAATGTGGTACACTAAGAGCATGGCAAGACACAAAAGAGGCCCAACCACTGCGCCCATCCCATCTCCAATTGTCTTGATTCTTGTCCTGTTATTTGGAGCAAAATGGAATCTGGGAAGAGTGAGTGAGGCTGACTATGCGCACCTCTCCCTCACTTTAATCCAATTCATGTGCAAGTCTTGACATCCCCCCAATTGATAGATGTCAAGGTCCTCTTTGAATACGATGGACGAATATCATCATCCAGTAAAAGCTTTACAGCAGTGGGGGTATATATACATGTGTCATTATATACAGTAGAAGGGTGAAGCTTTGCTTCTCTATTTGTACTTTTTCAAATTACATTTCTCCAATGGACATCTGAATAGATGGGATATGATATAAATTAAATCATTTTATAAAACAAGCTTGCAGAACTTGAATGGAAGATTTTTGACATCTACCGTGAATATATCTAATTATACTCCTTTTACATTATAAACATTTTGAATGTAATGGAAGTTTGTGCTTTTCTACATTTTCAATACGTATCAATTTGAAATTATTAATGATATAATCCAAATGCTATAATTTCTCTTAATACTCCCCCAAAATACTGTATATTTCAGAAGCCCATACCCATACATACCCATTACACTATTTTCTTTGTGTTAAGCAACATTATGTAACGTCTACAACAAAAACAGGAAACAATCTAAGCAACCCTGGGAAATTTAAATGGCAGCTCAGTCTACAATTGGTTGTACTTTACTGTACTCAATTGCACAGAATAAACTACTCAAAGAACAAAAATTCAAAAGTATCAGCAGAACTGAGACAGGAGCTGAGATGAAGTGTTCTATCAGAATGATAAGAGCCTTGACAGAAGGTAGGAAACCAGTCAACCTGCATAAATGTAGCATGGCACAATCATTTCTGAGATAGAAGCAATTTCAGACTAAGGAATCTCTTTAAGAAGACTGGAAAAAAAGTTGTCAAGGAGCAAAAGCCAGAAAGTTATGTAGGTGGCAGACAAGCCTGATAAATAATTCGAAGGCTTACAGCTCTATAGGAAACATTAAAGAGCATAGTAAAGCAAAAAAGTATACTTGCAGATTAAGTCATCCCAATCTTATTATATTGTTCAATATGTTTCCATCTCCTTTACACAAGGTGATTATAAGACTAATTTGATGTGCATGCTTGTAAACATCCCAAGATTAAGATTTTATGGAACAGGTTTCCAGTCACACAGCTGCATGCAAATCTGTTTCCAACTCACAGGCAAGCCTTAATACTCAAGACACAAAGCTTCCCATGTCCCCAGAAGGATTGAAAATAAGGCTTTTGATTATGTGCCACAGCAATAATCTTAGCATGAAGAGGGCTTTGTAAGCAGACAGGTAAGAAAGATGAGCTAGCTAACCAAAACAATTAAATATCATGCATATAAGTCTTTGAGGTGGGCCAGACAAGAGTGGACATGGACGTAGGCATCTGCTACTAGCCATTTACAATTCTTGTATCCTGACAGCATATACATAAGATAATAATATACATTTTGTCATTTGCTCCCCCTGTTCCCACCCCTGTATGTACTTTAAAAGACAGCATAGTCTTTGACTGAATTTATTATCCCAGGATATGTTTCTCAGAATTCCTAAATAAAAGACAATATAGAAATTGCCGTTATAAAACAGTTGAAAAATCCCTGTCTTATTCAATAAAATGATAGTATTCTAAATTACACTCTAAATTACCTAATTCTGATGGTCCACAACATGTTTCAGCAAAGTATTCATAACTGCTTTCACTATCAACAAAGCAAATGTATAATTACTAATACTGAAATATCTGATACTGCCACCTTTTAAGTGATCTCACCACCTGTTTAGTTATAATGATGTGATACAGGGGCTTTCTAGTCAATAAAATAGGACACGAAAAATATACTTGATCTTGTCTATTTATAGTTCTTCCAAAAGCTTTGTCAATTTGATTTTAATTAAATGCTTTAGAAAATATCCGGCATGCCGTGTTAAGGGAAGAATTCCCCCGTAGAGGCGACATTGGATCTTTTGCTTGGAATTCAAATACTTAGAAATAAAACCGAGATTAAAATGTCTAATAGAAAATATTTATTTCAGTACAAAACAATATAAAACAATAAATCCTGAATACATTTTTGCTACGCAACACGTCCTTCCAGGTCAGAAGGTACAACAGAAGTGATTAATGGTGGATAGGAATGTAGACATGTGCAGAACATCATATCACGTGTTCTGCTTGTATTGGGAAGTACCATAATATTTAAAATAGGGGTGCATCACCCTGCATAGACTCATAACTGACAATATTCACATCGTGACATGCCACACTCTCAATATAGACTGAAAAGGTAATATTAGTGAAATACAGCACCCAACCAGATTTTTCTCCTATTTGTCTAAATGAACCAAAATACTTCTATGGAAACCTCAAAGCTAGAAAGGGTCATATAGATGCTGAAACATGAGAGAACAACAAGGTCTTGTTTTCAGATAATCTAGTCAGCACAGTATTCTTTTATCACTTCTATCCCAGCGTACAAGAACAGATCTTTTATTATAATGATCACACTGGAATCGGAAGATTTTGCAAATCAGTAATCAGCAGCAGAAATGTGTGATTAACCTTTTGTCACCTGGCATACAAGGATCCTATCAAAGATATTTATATCTTTGAAGGGTATTCATCACTGAACAGTTCTTTTTAAGTTAGAAAGAAAAACTTTAAAGGTGATTTGCATGGAGGAAACAATAGATACAGGGATGATACAAAACCTGCTTTCCTACTAACTATATTCTGCATTTTCTTACTTTGTGAGCAACACGCTAATTTCTGTTCTGAATTCTGGAACTCTCTGAAATCCATCATATCTCTCAAAGCTTCACCTCACAGGTACAACTATTCTGATGAACTAACAAGAAATCTAGACATTGAACAAATATTTTAAGCCATTTTTAAAAACACAGCTGCTGCTATGATTAAAGAACAAGTCCAATTAATAGCCGTTGGACAGATTGACTTGTCTAAATATGTTTTTGGTTTCTGTAATAATCAGATTTCCTGTTGTGCTGTTTTCACTGTGTGATAACTAATTCCCACAATATTTTTGCATTGCAGCAAATGTATTTTGATAAAATGCTAAAGCAAACTATGTTCTATATAACTCTGAGTTTGATGGGGCTGTTTACACAGATGGAGAGATTAAAATGGAGGGAATTAGTTGTTCTGAATATAAATATTTGGCTGGTCATTATCAAAAAATTGCTTAGATCGCATGGCACTTTGAGTGACAAGAGCTTTGGGAGGACAGTGGAGAAAAATGGAACAATGCCAGTGGTCAGATTTTTGTGACTGGATTTATCAGAGGAAGATGGGGAAATGGTTTGGTGATAACTCTACTGAGGGGAATCATGACTCAGTCTCTAGACATACTTGCTCATTTCTTTAATGTCTTTAAAAAAACAGTATAAATTAGGTCACATGAAGCATATTAGTATAGTTGTAAATTCTATCACATTAACAATGCTCTCTATGTTGGCGCAGCTGGTGCAAAGTACAGTGGTGCACTGGTGCAGGGAGTTTTGCCTGCCAGATATTTGGCACATATAACACTTCTGCTCTGCAAGCTGCCTTGGCTACTAGAATAGTTCTGAGTGTAATTCAAGGTACTGGTAGCTATCTTACAGCCCTTCATAGTCTGAGACCAAGATGCATATGGGACTATTTATCCTGTTGTTCTTAACAGTTATGCTAATGCTATTCATGTTGGGGATTTGCTGATGTTGATTTTTTTATCCTTTTTATTTTGTTTTCAATAGTTAGGTTAATTGTTAGAGTCCTGTCAGATCTCAGATGGGCAACCATACAGGTATATTAAATAAAAACATTTATTATTGTTGATTGCACAGTCAGCCACAGTAATTTAAACTGGATTTTAAATTTTTCTCAACCATTGAGTTTTTCCTAAGGACCTGAGATACAGATCCTTGTTGTTTGATGGTGTTAAAGATATTTTCCATGTATGTCTGAAAGAATTATATACTTTATTTATGGGGGAATAACATTTAAATGTTATATATAAGACGCACCTTAGTTTTTGGGGAGGAAAATAAGAAAAAAAATTCTTCCTAACAGCATCCATCTGGCTAGCGTCCTTAGCAAACAGCTTGGAACAGGTATATTAGCCTTGCAAAGCTCCGTTTGAAAGGCTGCTTTTTCAGCCTTGCAAAGCTCGGTTTGAGAGGTTGTTTTAGCCTTGCAAAGCTCCATTTCAGAGGCTGGGTGGGGCTACATTTGGTGTATAAGACGCACCCAGATTTTCACCCTCTTTTAGGGGGAAAAAGGTGCATCTTATACTCCAAAAAATATGATAAACTACCATTTCACTATACTTGAAGAAGTATTTTTATCCTTAACCCTAACCAACTTAAAAGGGCAAAGATGTTAATAAAGTACCATGTAGTTGATAATAAATTCATTATTTATTTATTTAATGTATTTGATTTATATGGTCACCTATCTCATAGTAGTCATTCTGACTAGCTAATACAGAATAAAAACCTAGAATACAAAATAAATAACAATGTAAAAATATATAATGGCAAGAACAATGAATTATGTTTAACTGTTGAGTAAGTAAGTCAAAGCATGCTTCTTTAACATTATTTGTAATTGTTCTAAAGGGTTTTGTTTAAAAGTATATGGTTTTTGGATGTCTAGGTAATACATAATTAAAATAAAATTTAGAATGCAGGACATTCATAAAAGAGACAAAATCCTTTTGAATTGAACTGTATATAAAAGCATTGATCAATAACATTTAAAATGATATCCTGTCTAATAATCAAAGGCACCCTATTAAATATTTTTTGCTGTTACATACATTAAGGAAACTAGAACTGCTGTGATTTTAATATGAATTAAATAACAAACACAATATTTATTTATTTATTTATTTATTTATTTATTTATTTATTTATTTATTTATTTATTTATTTATTTATTTATTTATTTATTTATTTATTTATTTATTTATTTATTTCTACGCTCTTATAGGCTGCCCAATCCCGCAGGACTCAGGGCGGCGTACAACATGGATAAGAAACGTACAGTAAAAAACAATTGTCACAATTTAAGAATAAAACAATATTAAAACATTATTAAAAACACCATTCATGGGGGAATCTGATCTCCTTATTCACCCCGCCTGTCAGAAGAGCCATGTTTTCACGGCTTTACCGAAGGCCAGTAGAGTGGGGATAGTCCGGATCTCTGGTAGGAGTTGGTTCCAGAGGGACGGGGCTCCCACAGAGAAGGCCCTCTCCCGTGGCCCCGCCAACAGACATTGTTTGGCCGACGGTACCCGGAGGAGGCCCTCTCTGTGGGACCTAACTGGTGGTAGGAAGGTATGTGGTAGGATGCGGTCCCGAAGGTAACCTAGGGGAAACCAGTCCATTTTTGGTTTCCACTAGGGGAAACCAGTCCATTTTTCATCTTATAAAAATTGTGGTCTTAAAAAAAGGTATAAAATCTACTTCCTATGCATCAATTGAAGGCAATTGTGGAAGAATCATACAAATCAGATATTAAAATTCATTGAGTGTGTGAACTAGGAGAGTAACAGGAGTTTGCCAGAATATGGCATTATAGCAATTCCATCTGAATTCCTGCACTGAACAGGAAAAGTTGACTTAGTAGCCTAAGTGGTTCCTTCTGATCCTGTGGTTATTAGAAATAGCTGAAGGAACTATGTACTAGCTTGAGATGAAAATTAATATTTACTTTGAAAAAGCAACTCAGGCAAATGGAAGTGACATGGCTGGACAGCTTTCACATGTTGCTGCAGGCAGTCTTAAGGCACTCTCTTAAGGCCAGGCTGGAAGACCTTTGTCATATGAGCACAGACAAACTGCCTTAGTTGTTACCCATCTGTTTCACACCCATTGATCAAAGCTCTTAACGTTTGACTAGGGCATCCTGGGGGAGGTGAGCTTCTTGCTTCTTTTCAGGACTGTTCAAAGCTCCTGGGCATACATCACATGTAGGTGAGCCAGCAGCACTATCTTCCTCAACACCCATTGCCCACAGCTCTTGGTCCCTGTATCCTAGGAAAGGCAATAGATAAGTAAACAGTTTTGGCAAGGCAATATTTCTGGTTCCTATTGTGGCAAACATGCTAGCCATAGTTACCAGAAAGTTGAGGTGAGCTTTCTGGAATAGTGCTCCTTAGTAGATCTCTCAGATATTGCAATAGGTAAAGGCTTTTTATCAAATCAGTCTCCATTCAGTCTTTCTTCCTAGGTTAAATATTATGGCAAAGACTGAGAGGATTTTCAAAGCATACCCTCTCACCTCCCAGGCCTGTTTTTGTAGTGAAGATAGGAAGAGAAAGAAGAATTAGGTACGTTCACTGCCTTGACTTATTTGTAAACTAATAAAGGCAGGATTAAAAAATCAAATAAATACTCAACTAAAGTGACAATTTTAGAAAAGGGAGATCCCTACTGCCTTATAAAATATTATTAAGAGTGCTTTTTGAAGATTTATCAAACTGAAACACTCCCCTGAAACTTTGCACACCTCTAGTATATACCAGCCAAGACAGACCACTTGTCAGACTTCTGTCAGCTAACTCAGCAAGACATTGCAAGAATACATTCAAAGGCCACAGAACCTCAGATAAATTGGTTTACTGTAAATTGTAATGCTAAAGAAGCATTCAGGAAATCAGTTATAAATTAAATGCAAAAACTATTTATGGTGAAATCAAAATTCAGGTTTTTGTCATTCTTTCTTCTGTTTACATGATGTAAAGCCAATCTCTTCAGAGCAGGAGTGATATTTACATCTATCTTTTCTTTTATTTAAAATAATTATATGGTAGTAGTCTATTCATAATATTCTGAGAATTAGAGTTGGTTGCATAGTCAACCAGATGTTTAGACTGGATTTGCATTTTTATCCACCTATCCTTCCCAAAGACCTAGGACCTATTACATTGTTGTTTGAGAGTGTTAAAGATAGCATCCTAAGATGTAAAGTGTTCCAACTAAAACTGCGATTTGCAATTGACCAATCATGATTTTGTCAATTACAATGGTGTTCAAATGGTGCTCCAATTGTTTTGGGATTGGCACCCAAAATTCCTATTACAATTGGTACTTTGCTTTCTTTTGCCACAATCATTCTATTTTTAATTGCATGTTTTTGTATTTTGTTATTTTCTCCAGTTCATTATCTTCTATTCTGCTGTCTCCAGGTACTGCTGTGTCTACTATCCAGACTGTTTTGACTTTCTTATCTACAATTGTTAAGTCTGGTGTGTTATGTGGCAAGCCCCAGAACACTTTAGCTTCTTGATTTTCTATTATTGTTATCCTTACCAATAAAGGGAAATATTTGTAGCTCAGGGTTGAAAGGGGATAGCCTTACGTCAATCCAAACTAATAATATCTGATTACCATCATCCTGTAAATCCCAAGAGGGATTTCTCTTCCCCTACCCCAAACTTATTTCTGGTATCTTTTAAATTTAAGACGTTCAAATTTAACCCTGCAATTACCCTTATTCCAATCTACTGTCATTATCTGCTACATTATCTGTAGTTAAGAGTAGATGAGACTGCAGTCCAAATGACTTTCAACTTGTTAAGACTCCAACCTACTTCCGAAATAAACATTAGCACAGGGAGCATCTTTGATTACTTGAAACAATGCATCCTATTGGCTGAAAATCCACAGCATCACCAAACAGGAAGCTCCACAAGCCACTATGGGAGGGAAAGCATATTTGTTCACCGTTGATTTAATGAATAGGAATAGTTTTAAAGTAGTTTTGGCATATGCAATCGTGAGATAATGAGTTTCTGTAATTCTCTCTCTGGTGCAGAGAAGCAGGCTATGGTTATTATAGCAGTACCACCTGCCACTTTCTTTGTCAAAAATAGATAAGATGGATTCTTAGACCTGTTCTACTGTATGCATAATTAGATGCAGGTGTTTTTCCAGATGCGTCAATGGAACCCACTGAAGTGCTGATATATTATTTCAAACTACCTCTATATAAATAATAAGCACGAGAAATTTAAAACAAAGTATCCATTGTCTGTTGTCTTTAAAAATAAAAAATCAGTTCCTTTTAATTGTTCCATCTGTACAATACTGCCATATGTAATATTTCGTATCCCGTTTGCAGGATAATGGCAAATGGTTTGAATTGAAATGAGAATGACTTTAATCATTGTATATATGAACTGTGAAATGACCAAAAAAAATCCTGTTTAGCTCCATGAATAACATGTTCTAGAAAGATAAATATGAAATATGTTAGCTGCAAAACTCAATTTTAGCATGTGTGAATTGTACTTATTCCTATACTATTATTATTTTCTTCCTATCCTTATAAAAATTTACTGTTAAGTATTGTTTTTCTGATTTATTCAGAAAAAGTTTGCATGGTTTCCCCAACTTATGGAAAACTTCAAGAAAAAAACACAAAGGAAGTTTTACAAAAAAACCCGCATACACTGGAATCACTCAATACTTATATTACCCCAAGTTAGGACAGTAGAAGCTGATCAAAGCTATCTGCCAGAAGATGAAAGATGTGCTGTCTTTCATCACTTAGGGAGCTCCTTCTAATTTTGTACTTCCTCCTTATGAGAAATATCTCTAAATATCTATCATTCTGAAATTCTTCTCAGAATGACAGTCATAAGATGAGTAATTAAATGGCAGCTATAGCAATAGACTGCTAGAGAACCCAAAATGTGTATGAGTGAAGGGATATACCATCCCAAAGACCTGCATGAGGTACAGTGTCTATGGAGATTCTCAGTCATCCAGGTCATGGTTGTCCCAAAGGTGCTTTTTCAAAAGCAACTGGACTTACTTTGTTTTTGCTTGAAGACTGAAGAAGAACTGAAGAAGCTTCTTGGATTACAAGCAAAATGTCTTCAAGCAAAAACAAACAAAATCCAGTTACCTTTTGAAAAAAACATCTTTGGGATTAGGTACAATGAATAATTCTTTCAGTGGCAGCCGATGAGAATTTGGCTTCAATGACTTTACTATATTTGTCATGTGTCTTTGCCACTAGAAACAGTCTTAGGTTCAAGAAATAATATGCAACCTTTGAAACTGCCATAAAGATTCATTACATGGCATCTTCAGCTAGCAAGCTCAGGAGTTCTTCCATATGGACAGAGAATACTAGTCAGAAAAGCAGATAAATCAAATATTCTGAATCAAAGTGCCAACTTTTATTTACAGTTTCCTGTTTGAAGCACTACCCAGCCTTGTCTGAGGTTTATGGCCATGAATGAATAGGAAGAATGGCCTTTGTTTAAGAGCTTATCAACATTCAACATGCTTTATTGCTTTCGGGACACATGGGAGCTGAAATATCTAGGAATTATTTTTAATATTTACCTATGTAAAATTTAAGATATGTAAATTTATATGAATTTGCTTCTTTGTGATTTTTTTTAGAATATGTTGGTGATGATGTACTCTTGGCCATCCAGCTTATGCCTAACCAAAGCTATGGAAATTTAAATTCATGATCCATTAACATACTTCCTTCTTATCTTTCTGCTGAAGTACACTTCAAATGCAGTACAAATCCTGCAGTTTGGTTATATCATGGATAAGTGGTGCTATAAATCAGGAATCTGAAGTTAAATAAAAGCATATTCACAATGATGATACAATATAGAGAAGGGTCTCTTTTACCCTATACATTTTAAGGTGATGTTAGGATTATAAAAAGTAATGATAATCACAATCATAGTAATTTTAAAAACAGGCAAATTTTTATATACCAAATATTTATATACCAAACTATTAGTATTCATATTTATTCAAATCTTATGGTATTTAATTAGAATTTATCCACTACACACAAACTAAACGTTTTATGTGAAACCAATTTAGTGATACTTTTTGCTCAATTAATGAATAAAATTTCAATCACTCAATAAAAAGAGACATTTTTCTATTTAGTGTCACTTTTATTGACCATGGAAAGAGGGTATGCTTTATTTTCAAAAGAGACATAATCATCTTAATTTTATAAATCAAAATACATAACACATAAACTTTCATAAAGAAAGTTCTTTAAATATTGTGGTTGTCCTTTCCTGCACTTCTCCAGAGCAGCAAATCTTTCTGAGAGATAATTATCAAGCATGGAATTTACCTTTTGCTCAATTATGTGTACATTTTCATCAAGCTCTCTGCCATGACCCTAAAATCTTTTTCTTGGCTATTTTCTTGGCTGCCACAATGAAAGCATCTCTCAGTGGCTCAAATAGGAAAAAAAACCCAATATACAACATGACCCGTACACAAATGAAAACACAACCACTTCAGGTTAAAAAATGGAACATACGATCTAAAAAGCATAGTATGCATGGCTTTACACTAACATATGTTGATATAAATGCAATGGAGATTACTTAAAATTTGAATTATATTGTGCTTTTCTGATATAGTTACTTATTTAAATAAACAAGAGCTATGTTTGACCTCTCTACAATCACCTTTGGCTTCCAACTGTCTCACCCCTTTATGATATAATGACATCTCCCCTCCACTACATGTATTCATCTTGTTACTTTTAATAGAGCATTTAATAATCATTTTCTTATTTAATTTTTGTACATACTGTAGTGTAATGATTGTCAAACTTGTTGCTAGCTGTTTGCTCTAAAAGCTGACACACACACACACACACAGAGAGAGAGAGAGAGGGGGGGGGAGGGAGGGAGGGAGGGAGAGAGGGAGGAGGGAGGGAGAATTGGTACACAACTTTAATCTGTTTTCCATTCTTTGCTTCAATGATTAGAAGCTTGTATTCTTCATCCAAGCAAAGTAATCTTAATCTTCTCAAAATTATCTTGACCATTTTTGCTGAGACTTTGCTAAAAAGTAAGAAAACCCTAAGGTATAAACTAGACATGGGAAATCTAGCCAAATGATTAAATTTGTCTCTGAAACGAGTTTTATAAGAGGCACCCTCGGTTAGAGTTACCTATGCCTGCTCTACTTGTAATAAGATGAACTACATCATAGCCAGCCGAGGTAGAATGATAGGGGTGGGTGGAGAGAGGTCTTTTAAATGGAGAAGGCAAAGCCTATTTTCAAATCCCTTGATATATCAACTATTGTTTATGCAACTTCAAGCACATAATTACAAAGCTCTGATTTCTGCAATTAAAGCTTCAATTTGAATACTTTTTCTGTTTGGAACTTAACATCATTGTGGTGAATATAAAGTATCTGGTTTACAATATGATTATTTATTTGCACTTTATAGTACTGAAATTAATCACAGCCAAATAATCTGCTATAAAAGCTTTCCTGTTACTTTATCTCTGCATTTGAAAATATGCCAGAAGCTAAAAGATGGGCAATTTTTAATGAGCTGTTTGTAAAAATGAAGGAGCAAAACACTCCCCAACCTCCCTTGACTTCTATACAAACTTTGAACAGCTGTTCTCCCATAATTTTTTACAAACACTTTCTTGGCTCATCCAGAATGCTCTCTTAATGTTCATTCTTTTAGTTCGTGAGGGTAGCACTAAAATTATGCCAGCATAATGTTTTCTGTTCCAGCAGCTCATATTTATCCTGTTTTAACAGCAAGGAAGTCAAGTGGTGCCTCTTTAATATTTTAATTCAGAATGAGTTAAGGGCAATGATTAGTGGCTGGGTTTCCTTCCTACCAGCCTTTCCACTCTCACATGTAGGATGGGAGAACCATGAATTCATCACCTTAATGTAGCCAGACAGAATTGTGTGGTAGAACCTGGCACTTTTCTTACAATAAAAGCTATTATAGCTATGTGGACAGCTTATTAATCACACTGAACACAACATAAATATCCTGTAATAAAAAAGGGGTGGGGGGAAAGTTGACATATTGATGGCATGAAGGAGAGACATAAGATGAAGCAAAAAAGTGCAGAGGGAAAATATCAGTTAAACTTCGTCCTGTAGCATCCCATTTCCAGTTGCCCTTTTTTTATTGACAGATTGCTATGAAGATCAGTGCTTGTTGCTGCTCATGATGGGAGCAGTAGTAGAAAGAAATCTTAACAAACTTGCTGGGGTTCTTCATAACAATTTTTTATTACTTATCCTTCATGCAACTCTCTGCTGGTATTTCTGTGGAAGCAAGATGTCATGTTATGTGGGAGATGGAATGAGGGAGCTTGGAGAAACAGTTGGAGAGGCAGCATGGCAATCAACATTTCTTTCTCCAGTCTTCAAGTTATGCAAACAATACCAGCCCAAAGTAGCCACAAAGTAGCTGTGGAAAATGGGTAATGCAGATTAACAACACAGAACTGGCAGAACCAGTTTCCCTTTCCTGGTGAAATTGATTTTCTGTGCTGATATTGAGAGAGGGGGGGGAGGGGGGAGGGAGGGAGAGAGGGGGGGAAAGAGTATCACCCCCCAAGGTATACCAAGCCAGGAAATTAACTTCACAGGAAGGCTACAACTACTTTTATTAAGATTAACTATAATATCAAAATCTTGCAAATCTGATCGTACTGTACATTCTCCCCTTCTTATATTCCAGTGAATCATAGTCACTTCTGAATGTTATTTCATTTCTCTGGACTTAAACATGTTTCAGACCCTTTTGCCTAAGTACCGTATTTAAGAGCTGAAGTGGTGCAGTGGTTAAATGCTGCGACTGCAGGCTGACTGCTAGTTCAGCTGTTCAAATCTCACTAGGCTCAAGGTTGACTCAGCCTTCCATCCTTCTGAGGTCGGTAAAATGAGGACCCAGATTGTTGGGGGCAATATGCTGAACTCTGTAAACCGCTTAGAGAGGGCTGTAAAGCACTATGAAGCGGTATATAAGTAAAGTGCTATTGCTAAAGTGCTATTTTTCAGAGTATAAGACGCACAGGAGTATAAGACTCACCTTAGTTTTGTGGGAGGAAAACAAGGAAAAAAGGCCTCTGCCTCCCAGCAATTTGACAAACAGCAAACAGCAAACAGCACAGATGATATACACTGTTTGCTGTGTATTTCTGTGCATGTGTACCTGACCCATAGAAATAGCAAAGAATTGGAGAAATGTACATTATGCCAGAAAGTTTTCTTAAATGTAGTCACACTAACTACAAGTTAGTTAAGGGGCGTGCATAAGTGCACCAGCGTGCCTACCGTCCCTGTCCTAATGTTCCCTCTTATCAGTACCCATCTTATGAATATAAACAATGTTACATCTATGTATATTACCAACACATACTTGACATAAATAAATAAATGATTGATTGATTGAATGAATGAATAAATAAATAAATAAATAAATAGATAAATAAATAAATAAATAAATAAATAAATAAATAAATAAATAAATAAATAAATAAATAAATAAATAAATAAAATAAAATAACTCCTCCCAATTATTTAAATAGATCTACTCCAAGGTAAGTCAGGATTTAACTCTAATACTAAACAGGACACTGTTACATTTCAGACTATACTTGTACAGAGCTGTTAAAAGTAATTAAAATTTCTGGAAGTATACATTATTCTCTATTATTTAAAAGAAGATACAATAGCACTGGGCCTCTTCAGAGCAAGCATTTATTTTAAAAGCTTCTTTATTTTGTTAAGTTGTCTAGATTTACAGGGGTCTCCAACCTTGGCAACTTTAAGCTTTGTGGACTTCAACTCCCAGAATTCCACAGCCAGCAAAGCTAACAAAGCTGGCTGGGGAATTCTGGAAGTTGAAGTCCACAAGTCTTAAAATTGCCAAGGTTGGAGACCCCTGGCTCTAGAACAATAATAAAGCAATCTTTAAAAAATAAGTCTAATAATTTGAACATTCTACAGACATTGAAAGTTATTCACTTACCCCCTTGCAGAAAATAAAAATCTGCGTGTCTCTCCCAGCTATTTGCCTCTTTGCAGCTAGTTTCAGTTTCATTTTAGCAGTGGCAAATCAGCTGGGGGTCGGGAAGCTGCTAATGACTTGCTTGGCTTAACAGGCTTTTCCCTGTTTGCTGCAAGCAGGTAAATTGCTGGAAGACAGAGGCCAAAGGGTGGCTGGCTGGGTGGGTGGGGCTACATTCGGTGTATAAGACGCACCCAAGTTTTCACCCTCTTTTGGGCGGTAAAAAGGTGCATCTTATACTCTGAAAAATACAGTAATATGCAAAAGGACAAGTAATATGACTTTTGCATATTTCTGTCAGGAACATTATGTCATCTTCCTTACTATTACAGAAATCTAGTGTTCCTTCACAGGAATGGTTTTTTTAAGAAGTGGATATGTGTTGTTTTGGAATTATATGTGTTAACTTGTAGTTGTCTCCTGATTTGTGACCTCAGTTACTATCATTCACTATGGATGTTATAGCTGAGAGCCCTATTAATCTAAGATAGCCAGACGAGTCTAACAGCACTTTTCAATGTTTTAGTCTGCAATAGCTTAGTATAGCAGATCTAACGTCAAGGCAAGCATTGAAGATAGATCTCATGTGCAAACAACACCAAGGCTACTCAAAGGACATTCATAAATCTGTAAGGGCTTGTCCCTCTGCCTCATCTTCATATTACCTAATTATTCTGCCAAGCAGTTAATATATTGACTACTGGAGATAAAGTACTGGCAGGATTAGATCTCAGTTGCCTCTGCTCCATTGGACCTGGAAGTGGAATGAATTCGAATAATTCATTACATCACATTGTGGCCTTTTTAAGAAGGACATACCTGAATGTCTTCCTAGCAGCTACCACAGTCTCCTGAAGGGTTCACTGAAGAGATACAAAAAAATGAAAACATTTAATATTCCATATAGGTTTTCCTCCCCAATCTTCCAGTATGCATTTTATGCAGTCATTTTAGTGTGGTTGGTGTATTATCAATCGTTTACAGAGAATATAACATTTTTACAAGGAAATCTGATCAGGTGACAAGCTAAAGAAGTAGACACAATCCTCCATCCTGTCCTGTGACCTCCAGACATGCAAACTACAGTATATTTTGGGATAGCAAGCTGTGACTAGAAAAAGAATTGGTTAAGATTTAATAGACAACAAGAGACTCAAAAGAGAAAGAGGGTTGGAAGTGGACTAAACAGCTCACCAAAGATTGGTTTTGGGGAAATTGGAGGGTAAGAGACACAAGGATTGCAAAATTGGAAGTGACAAATTTGGGCTGCTGAACAGCTGCCCATTCATGTAAAAAAATGACATAAAGTGGGATCTGCTTATCCAGTCCAAAAATCTAGAGGGAGAAGACGATTCAAAGAAATCAATAAAAATATTCATGATTTTATATCAATAAAGACTGTTTTCTAAGCTTAACTGAATACTTGATTAATTCTTTGGAGAAGTTAATAACAGCTACATGGTCAGATAGACACACCATCATTTTAGCCTCAGCAGGGAGACAGTTAATTTTGGAGTAATAGAGCAATTATGTAATAACAAAATTGATTGCAGTCCATTCTCCACAGACACTGGAGAAAGGCAAAGGAAGATAAATTTGTCTTCATTAGCTGAATTTTGCTCACTTAGTTATCTTTCTAGAAAATCTTTCTACCCGTTTTAGGCTAAGAATAAAGAGAAAAGTTGATACAGTTCAGAAGAAGATTCTTGCCTGCTGTATTTTGTCAAACCTCAGAACTCAGAATATTCATAATATTTCACATAGTAAAAATATATCCTTTTCTATAACACCATAATTGTTCCATTGCATCTTACATGAGATTCATTATATTATATTATTATATTATAAAATAGGGGGAGATAGGGGGGAAGGGAGGGAGGGGGAGAGAGAGAGAGAGAGAGAGAGAGAGAGAGAGAGAGAGAGAGAGAGAGAGAGAGAGAGAGAGAGAGAGAGAGAGAGAGAGAGAGAGAGAGAGAGAATTAGAATAGATGATAGACAGACAGATCATTTTGGAAGTGTTTAAACCCCATGCTTTGTACTTGGATTATATTTTTTTTAATGGCATCCATTTGAGAAATTTGCTGCCAAAACTCTGGGCAAATGACTATTCTTGGAAACAAGAAGTTCTTCATGCAAACTAAAAGGACATTCTGCCTCTAGTTGAGTCAGTAGAAATTACATTTATCTCAGCAGGAAGTCTTTGCATATTTAATAAGTATTTCAATTGGAAATTTTCCATGTAAAGAACTGTCTCATCTGAATATACCCATTTTATATCAAGGTTAGAGGGTAGAGAAAAAGAAATAAATTATTCAAAATAATCAGGATAGGCAACAGAATTGTTTCTATTATTTGGTTCTAAAGTAGGATTTTTTTTAAAGGGGGAGGTGTTACAAATTAACTGAAGTATTTCCATAACATAATAATCAATGTAACTATCTTTGAATCAAGTCTGCTTGAATTTTTAATTCAACAATAGTGACGTATTTATTTAAATTATTTTAAAATAAACTCTTTAATGTAAAATAAACTCTTTAAACTCTTCAATTTTTCATTACAATGACTGGACAGCCTATTACCGTGATGGCGAACCTATGGCACATATGCCCAAAGCCATGTCACCCAGCATGCACAGCCTTGCCTGTTTGTCTTCCAGGTTTTTGAAGATCAGCTATCCTTTGCACATGCGGCAATGCCAAAAACCTGTGTGCATGTGCGCGCTGTCCAGTTGATTGTCGGGTACGCATGCACGCCAGAATCGGAAGTTCGGCTTTTCCGGAGTATGATCCCTTCGCATGCGCAGCAGTGCTGAAAACTGGCCTGTGCATGCCCACCAGCGAGCTGATCATTGGGCGCGCATGTGCACTAGAACCCAGAAGTTCGGCTTTTCCAGAGCACATGCATGATAAGCGCGTGCATGCAAGCGCGACATTTCAGTGCAACCTTTTCAGCACTCAGTGCCAAAAGGGTTCGCCATCACTGTCCTATTATATTGAGTGGCATGCTGTTTTGAGGATGTTGAATTTTGATAGAAGAAAACTCTTGAATTATTATTTATGGATTATTGCTTTTATGTTCTTAAATCATGTTCACCTGCTCTGAACCTATAGACTACACAAATCTGCATTGGTTGCTAGATGGCTTCTGAGTACAATCAGTGCTGGTTATTACCTATAAAGCCCTATATGACACAGGGCCTGGATCTCTGAGACTGCTTATCTCCAACTAGTTTTGCCCAGCCAGTACACTCCAGCAGAGTGAATGCACTCCAGGTCCCCTTCATTAAACATGATCATCTTATGTGTTTCTTCTCCACCGTGGCCTCAACTCTCTGGAACAGCATCTCCCCAGAGATAAGGATGGTTGTCTGTCTCCTGGGATCCAGAAAGCTTTGAAAACCTAGCTTTGATCTCAGGCCTGGGGTTAATGTATTGTTGTTTTGCGGGTGGGCACTGTTTTATTTTGCTTGTGTCATTTTTAGTTCATTGTAATCCAGGCTGTTTGTGTGATTTTAGGCTTTATCTGTTTTTATAGATTTGGGGGAAAGTCTGTATGATTCCCAGAGTCTATTAAAGTTGGCAATGTTGAAAGTGTTTTATTATGAGGATTAACAGTTGGAGACAATGGGTGAAAAGGAAATGGGAAATTGCATGAATTGGCATACAGGCATACATCAGAGAAAGAGAGAACAAAAAGGATTTAGGATATAAAAGCATGGTTCAGATCAATCCATAAAATAAATCAATAAAAGAATCTTAATTTGCATCTAGCTCTGCTGTTCCTTATGTGTATTCCAGGTTGTAACACTTCTCCCAATTTGGAGAGTTTCCTTACTTGTCTGAAGCCACTCTCAAAAGATATTCACCTTTGCCTCCCAGGAAAGTTCTGTTTTTGCCCTTATTCTCTCTTTAAGCCCCTCCCTAAGGGTAGTTAAATGTTTCTGTTTCTGCCTGGCATCTCAGAGTTTGAGTTTCCCCAGGTTTTGTCAGTTTCTGACCACTACCTAGATTGACAGATTTAGAGAGGATTAATTATTTTTAATGTAAACTTAACGGGATGGGACTATTCCCTCTTTATTACCTGATATATATCTGTTGTGTTTATTTTTGAAAGTTGCAGAGGGTGCATGTGTAGTGATGAGGGGAGTTCTGGTAATCTGGCTCATTCCAATTTTGTGGCATTATGATTCTATCACAGTTTAGTGACTTAAGCTACAACTTGAATTTAGCTGAACATACATTGCATTAAACATTTTCAACATTACTTCAGAAAAAATGTGTGACCCCAAAAAGAAGACATTTGCATAAAAGACCAGCTGGATTTGGTTTTTTTTATAAAGAACAACAATATATAATACACCACATTTTATGAGAAAGCCATCAAAAGATATGCAGTTTTACAAATAGTGTAAGTAGGATTTATTTAATCTTTCACCATTTGTATTATAATTGCTGTGATTTGTCTAATCTCTGCTATGTTAACAACTACAGTAATATTTAAAGTTTTGCAATCAAATCCCTAAAACATTCAATGTACTTAAATTTAAGATTTTAATCCTGCAAAAAGCATTCTGCTGGTGTAAGCACCAAGTACTGGATACATTTCACCTTTAGAATGGCAAAACTAAATGCAATCCTATCCTGTTCTGGTGTGCTGCTGAGACAATTAATTAACAGACAGGAACAGCATTTGTTATGGTCCGTAGACCAAGTAAACTACAGAATGCTGACTGATAATTAGATGTTGACTAACTTAGATTTCTAGAAAAGATTTTGGCAGGCACCCAAGAGTGCTGTTCAATTAATGTAATGTAATAAATGCTTTCTCGATTGTAAATGAGAGCCTAATCAAACTAGCACCTGTCACAGGTGTTCGATACTACTGACCATGTTATAGTTCTGAATCATCTATCTAAAGGTTTTTCTATAAGACCTGCTACAGAGGGTGGTAAACACTTCAGCAGTTGTATTAAAAAGATTTCAATGTACAACAACATGATCAGAGTCAGTTGGATTGAGATAGGTGGCTATAGAAACCAAATAAGCAAGCAAGCAAAAAATCATGTTCCGCTTGCATTATTCCCAACATGGGGGCAAATTACAATTATGTTTTGTCAAATTTGCATCTGCACAAGCCTGGCTCTGTGGTTTCTCATTCTAACTCTAGTTCCTACCTGCACATGCAATCGATATACTGATCAACAGTTAGGATAAGGGATGGCTGGTTAGAGATGACTGATAAATCACTGGATTTTCCTACCATTACTCCCAAATTGATGGAATACTAATTCACAGTAAACACACAGAACAAGAATAGTCAAATATGAAGTGTCAATGGATAAAGCTTGTACAAGAAGTTTACCAGTGGAAATCAGATGACTTGAAAAATCACATACAGAAAAGTATACTTTTAATGATTGATATTATTTCTTATTATCAAATTTCTACACTGCTCATCTCACCTAAGTGATTCTAAGCATTTTATAAACAACTTCATAAAATAATATAAAACATGCTTAAAAGCACAGTTAAAAACAGAGTTAAATACTTTTAACTTGTAAATAAAATTTACAAGTTAAAAGTAAAGAATCAAGAAATTAACAAAGCTAAAAAGTTACGGTTTTAGCAGAGCAAGAGCCGTCAAGCCACCAGCTATCCCCAGGGTTGCATAACACTCTAAGACCCCCATGCTAATGCCAAAAGTCCAGAGGACTACAACCTTGCCTCACTCTGGGGGTGAGATGTTCCAAAGGCTGGGGGCAACAGCAGAGAAGGCCCTTTTCCTAGGTCCTGGTTCTTTAACCAATGGGATCTGAAGTAAGCCTTCCCTGCATGAGCGGTGGGACAAATCAATCTAATTGGGACAAGATGGATTCTGAGGTAATCTGGTCCCATGCCACATTACTCACCCAGAAAATGACATGTCTTAATGCTGGCTACTTTGAATAAAGGAAACAAATATTCAAAATCTGGTTGTGGATACAAAATTGTTCCTCAGAATATACAGAGATAATGACACTGTATTCACTATTTCAAAAGCTTATAGGGACATCTTTCTGAATCCCTACAAGGAACTTCACTATAAAATTATTGAGCTGAACATAATTGTTGTTGGATATCATAGCAAGGAGTCATTTATTTATTTATTTATTTGCTTATTTATGTTTCCTACCTGCAAGGTCCCTTCCAACTCTGATAATCTGTAATCTGTAATCTAAACTGCTGATCTCATAGTCATGGCCACATAGAACCTCAATGAGCCTACACAGCAGAATTGTCTCCTTGCTATACAAGATAAGGAAGAAAGATAATAACTGACTTGTAACAGAATTCTAGATAATAAAAGGGGAAAGTACAAATCATTGCACTGATTAAAAGAAAAAAAATGCATTGGTTCCCAAGGTTATGATGGAATACATTTCAATTTTTCCAAGCATAATAGTAGTTACAATTATTGAACAGTACAGGCTCACTACAAACTAATTCAATACTTCCAATGAAAGGAAATAGTGTGAAGCATTTATTAATGAAAGAGAAGTAGGCATATTTTCTTTGGCTCAGATGATCAGGGAATATTTTTCATAAGGACTACAAACCTTAAACTAAAACCACTGGACCAAACAGGTATTGGCTAGCTCACTTGTTTAATATCCCTTTTATCTAATCCAAACTGTATACTGTTTTCAATAAAATCAATATACAAAGATGAATACTGGTAATACTAAATAATCCAAACAATATAATCAAGCCAGCAAGCCAATCCAGTGTTGTCAGCAAATCAATCCAGGTAAATACAGCAGAAATTAATGAATTTGCAAAAGTTCACCCATCTGTTCTATAACTACAATGATATTTAAATGTTGATCAAAATCTTCAGTTGACCAACAATGATCTTCATAGTTATATTACAGTACTGTTAATCAGACTCTCATCTAAGAATGACATTGGGATAAATTGGAGATCAAGACAGGACAATATTCAATGTTCCTGTACTTTATATCTGCCCTCAACTGAAGAGTGCTTATTTATTTGCCCTCTCTGGGAACTTGTGACTGAGAACCTTGGCCTGAAGAAACTTGGCTGCCATTCAAACCAGACAAAAGGAAGAAAGGAAAGAAGGGAAGGAGGGAGGAGAAAGGAGGGAGGAAGGAAGGAGGGATGGATTTCCTTTTGATTGTAAATAATTTTGACATAAAATACGAAACCTAGTGCTGGACTTAATCTGCCATGCAGTGTTTCTATAGTTTCTCCTTGCAGAAGAGATCTCTGCTTTTCTAACCTATTTTCAGAATGCTTGAAAATTTATTTTAAGATTATCTTGGTGTATTTTGTAACTTGCTTTCTTATTCGATGTTACAAATGGTATTACTTTATGTGTTGTTGCTTTCTATGATATATCTCTCCATCAGTCTGCAGCATTCCTAGCTCCACAATCTGTAAGTATAACGTGAATTCCCTCATGAAATTTTCCTTTTGGATTTCCCTGAAGTGTAGGAAGTCAGGGACGCTGCTGATCTCTGTAAAAATCATTATGCAATGAAAGACAACGCATTTTCACACGTTTCTTGATCACCTTGTAACTGTGTTAGTTCAAGAAAATTACACTAACCCAATGATAATTTGATCAAAATATTTCCCTTTGAAAGAAAGATAAAAAAACAAATTCTTTGCAATAAATTACAATAATTACAAAGAAATGCAGGAAAATTTCTATAAATTTATAGCTTCAGCTTTCTTAATAGAAGGCTATCCTAACTCTGGCTTTATAAGGAAATGTTTGAGGCTGGGTTTTTTTCATAAATAAATCCTATTATTCCATTGAAATCTTTCTGGTAAGTTGAAACTGGATTCAGCTCTTACTTCCCATAGCAATGAAATAAAAATGCTCTATCACCTATGTTATGGTCATTTAAATATTTAGATAGTACAATCACATTATACCTTAATGCTCTTTTCTCCAGGTTCAACTTACACAACTCCTTCAATTTTTCCTTAGTTCACTTAGTCCTCTGAGAATATATTTCTCTATCGAGGATCATGACTTCAGATCACTTTTATTGAAGTCAAAGGCAGATCACATCAGCTGGTTCTTCCTTTGATCTCCATAGAGTCAACTGAAAGCGTGAATTCAATTTGATATAGACACAACTATATGCTTCCAAAACTGCATATGTTCAACTGTGTATGTGATCACTCTTTTTGGAAGGTATTTATTTATATATTTGTTAGTGTTATACTTTGCCTTTTCCTCCAAGAATTTATTGTTAGCATACAGAACATTGTCTATTCCATTTTGCCATAACTGCAGGTCTGAGAGAAAGAATGGTTGATCTAAAATTATTCAAAGAACCTCTGTATTTGGGGATGGAGTTGATCCAGAGTCGCCAAATTCCTAACTCAATCCATTAATCATGACACTTCAGTGATACCTCACCTTCATGGATATGGTTACACTTCCTTCACACTTCTAAATCCACAGTGCTCCTTTCTTTATATAGCATGACTATATGGAGAAAACTATTCCAAGAGCTCCATCCCAGCAAATGTGAAACTGACTGACTCAGACTATGTTATCAGGAAACTATCAAACAAAAATGTCAAAGAGGCTAAAAGAAAAGATTTCCAAAGCAAAAGTCCACATGGATTTGAATTTTCTAGAGCCCATTCAAGATATAAGATAGGATTCAAAATATGACTCTGAAGGCTCGCATGGGGAGCACAGAGGAGCAAACAAGCCATGAGACTGGCTGATGGTCTCCTTTGGTTCCTTCCTTTGACTTTCATCCTTGTCTCCTAAAATTTTAATTTTTATATACTTGTTTATATTTTAACATTTTACTGTACACTACCCAGAGTCCTTCTCTGAGGAAAATGAGCAATTTAAAAATGTGAAAAATAAATACATAAAGAAAAATATGCCTACAAAGAGCTTGGGCTAGGGGTATCCTTTAAAATGCAACTTGCCATATTTTTTGGAGTATAAGATGCACCCTTTTCCTCCCTAAAAGAGGCTGAAAATTTGGGTGCAGCTTATACTCCAAATGTAGCTTTTTCGAAGCTTTTTTTCCCATCCCTAATGAGGTGCTAACGATCTTCCTGGCTTCCTACTCCATCTGAAGAAGTTTTTTTCCAGCCCTAAGTCTTTGCAGGTTTGTTTTCATTCCTACTCCCTCTGAAAAAGGTTTTTTCAGCCCTAACGAGGTGCTAACGATCTTCCCGGCTTGCAGCATTTTTTTATTCCTACTCCCTCAAAGTAGTTTTTAACCAGCCCTAAGTCTTTGCAGGCTTGTTTTCATTCCTACTCCCTTCGAAGAATATTTTTTTCAGCCCTAACCAGGGGATAAAATAATGTGCTGAAGCTGAACAGACTAAGGATGCTAGCCAGATGAATACCTGGTAGGTAGATTTTTTCCCCCTATTTTCCTCCCCTAAAACTAAGGTGCGTCTTATACTCCGGTTCGTTTTATACTCCGGCATCCACATAAAATCTATAATAGAAAGATTAAAACAAAAATCCCTCACACTTCCTTGTTCATGTAGGTTCATCACCATCTGTAATTTTATAAATTATTCTTGTGAAAGTCAGTATATTATCTGAGGGTTAGACCAGTATACAGTATATCAGATTTTAAAAGGCAGGATATTTTTTCAATTAAATTCTGTATCAAGCACACCATGCTTTATTTTTATTCAGTTGAACTTTCTTCCCTGTTTCTTTCCCTTTAATTTTGAGGAGGGGGGGCAAGTAAAATTGCTGGACATATAGATTAACATATATTGATTAAATTAATGAGCATAGCATTTTTGCTTAAAGTTTATGAGTTTTTCCTCATATCTATGTTTCAGGTAGGTATTAATTTCAACGCAATGTGAGAGGACTGTTTACCAGGTGTAGATTTTTTTTCTAGGCATAAAAGATCTAGCACCACTGAATAGCAATATGTGCTAGGAACTAAATAATATTGTCAAGGAATGTAACTTGTGTCTTATTAATCTTACTAATTTCTCTATACATGAGAAATGTATTAGAGGTAATTTGGGTTATCTAACTCATCCTAATCCTACAGATAGAACTTTCTTCTTTGTTTATAGAAGTGTAAACAGCGAGACTTTGTTGTATCACTGTTTAACTTCTATAAATAAAGAAAAAATTCTATTGTTTTCTCTTAGATTATTTGTCAGTTTATTTTAAGACATTAAGACAAGTGGCCCAAAGAACCATAGAAAGATACATGCTTGGCATCACAAGGCAAATAGAAAGACCTGTACGTGGATTAGAGGTCAAATGAAAGTATATGGTATCATCAAAAGGCTAAAAGAATTGAAATGGAAATGGGCAGGTCACATAGCAAGAAGAACTGATGGCTTAGGTGGACTAAGGCAGTCATAGAATGGATTCCACTTGATAAAAAATGTCCATAAAAGAGACCTAAAACAAGATGGGGCAATGACATCAGCATGTATTGCGGGCCCAATTGGCAAAAGAAAGCTCAAGGTGGCGCAGCGGTTAGAGTGGGGTACTGCAAGCCACTTTAGCTGACTGTGATCTGCAGGTCAGCGGTTCAAATCTCACCGGCTCAAGGTTGACTCAGCCTTCCATCCTTCTGAGGTAGGTAAAATGATGACCCAGATTGTTGGGGGCAATGTAAATATACATTGCTTACTGGTGTAAACCGCTTAGAGAGTGCTTGCTATGTGAGGCGGTATATAAATGTCACTAATAAATAAAATAAATAAATAAAGACCATATTGGTTAGAAACATGCATAACAGGCCTTCATTCTGCAATGGATAGACAATGGATAGAATGAATGAAAGAATGAATGTAAGACATATCTATATAGAAGGAAAATCTTGTTTTAACTATCCTAATCAATGATGTTATTGAAATATTCTCTAGGGTTGTTTTTCCCTCTAGGTGTAACTTCCTTTTTAATTATCTAGCACATATATGCCAGAGAATGTTCTAAATCAAAGGTTCTCAACCTTTTCTTTACCATGGACCCCCTTTAAATGCCTTTTGTGACCGTGGACCATGGCCACGGACCCCCAAGATTTAACTCAAGATATAAATCATAACATTTCTTCAAGCCTTTGCACCCCGTGATGAAATATCAGCCCTCTCCAGGGGTCCACAGACCATAGGTTGAGAACCATTGATTTAGAACATTCTCTGTCTATATCTATCTATAATTCAGAAAACTAAAATTATCTCTCACTTTTCCTTCTTTCTCAAGTTAGCTTTTGGTTTCATGTCTTTTTGCATTTTCTGAAATCTGCCTGTTCATTTATCATTTACCTTTCAGTGTATGACTCTATTCTTTGTAAGATATTAAGCAAAAAGTTACATGCATTTTTAATTGATATAATAGTTTTAGTAATTTGCACTTACCACTACTATTTTCCTTCTTAGTGTGTGTGTATGTCTATAGCAATGATGGCGAACCTTTTTTGGTTCTCGTGCCAAAAGGGGGGAGCGGGAGGTGGCGTGTGCATGCATGCCCACACCCATAATTCCATGCAGGGGGCCGTGCATGCGCACATGACCCCCCCTGCACGCAATGGCATGCCCGTTTTTCGGTCTCCCCAGGCTTCAGAGCCTTTTTAGGAGACTGGGGAGGGCAAAAACAGCCTTCTCCACCCCCCGGAGGCCTTTCGGAGACCAGAAATGGTCCGTTTCCCAACATCCGGAAGTTTTCTTTCTTTTCATAGGTATTCACAAAACACAATTAACATTTCACTGCATCTTCTGCATATTAAAATGGTTCAGTAGATATTTTGTCTACATTTTAAATGTTTGAACCATTTGTCTACTGCAATTTATTTCTCACTGCGATGGAGTTGGTCACTGAACACATTTTAGGTATATTTCTGTCCTTTAATAATCATATTTATATGATTCACTTGAATCATATATTCACTTGAGTCACATGAAATAGTGAAATGGGTGGCTTATAAATTTAATAAATAAATAAATATTTTAAAAGGGCTATTCTCAAGGTTGGTTCTAGCCATATGATGAATTTCTAAAATGGGGAATGTGTGCATACCTCTGCATCTCCCACTCTGCTTGGTCATGCAAAACATCTCCTTGGGGGCAAGCTGATCACACCTGTTTCTTAAGTTGCCTAAGTAAATTCAGGTAGTTTGCTTTTTGCTAAGAGTCGTTTATACACTTTGCTAATCCTCCTTAGATGTAGCATTCTAATGCAATACACAATTTGAGCAACCTCCATTACAACTCTGGTTACATTGTAGGTTCTCCACCTACTTTTATTCTCAGAGAGAAGTATTAGAAGTCTTCATAATTAATTTTGTTCTACATTTTGCAGTGATTTTTCTGAGCTTCTTTTAAAATCTCACTTTTCTTTTCTTACAATATTTCTCCATTTGGTGTCATTCTTGATTATCTTTCCTTGTCTTTCTTGTTTGATATGAAAGTCTGTGCCCTGTTGTCATGTGTTCTTATTGCCTAAGGCTTTCATCTTGATCTTCTCTTGGTCACTCTAATAGCTTTTTCTTTTAACACCACTTGGTAGTTTTCTTATTTGAAATCTTAGAAGTACATTTTCTGCTTCAGTTTTCACAATATCTTTTATCTTTTACTTCAGCTCTTCAATTTTCCTTTGAATAAATTTAGTGCATTAAACTGTGCCTTATCCTGATCTTAGAGTCTTAGCTACAGTATATCTTTTCAGGTCATACCATGCTAACATACTCTTTAATATTGCAATGTTAACCTATGTCTGAACCAGTAATTAATAGTCTCTTCCATAATTTACATCTGGGAAAGTCCTGGCTGAACATATTTCACTATTTCTTAATATGTAGTCGCTTTGATTCTGATGTTATCATTTGGATGTTCACAGCTAGTGCCTATATTTATACTGCAGGTATTGTTTCAAAATGAATTGTCTTCACAATACTTCTATTTACCTTTATTATTGCGTTTACCCAGCTCAAAGCTTTTGTGATTCCACGTTTTTCCATTTTTCCAACTGTAGCTTTCCAGTAACCCATCAGTGATATTACTAGGTTCTTTCCTGATGTTTCATATGGCATCTCTTGTAATTTGCCATAGAATTTATCTGGGTCTTATTCCTTGTATTTGTAGTAGGTTCATATGCATTAATAATATATTAGATATCCAGTAATTCTGATAGATAATATCATATTTGAGTTATACTTAAGAACATACTTAGCAAAAATTATTTATTTATATAATTGGCAGAAATGCTTTGAATTGCATATCTATCTAATCTAAGGTAACAATTTCTGGTCCCATTAATTCCTAAGGGTTTTAAGTGAGTACTATATATTTTAATTATGGATTTGGAGCCAGTTATTAAAGGTACCTTGGACTGCAAGAAGAACCTGACCAAATAAAAGCAATAATTAACAATCAAAAGCTCACATATTTGGAGCTTATGATATGAATTATATATTGTATTTAATAGATTAAACTAATACTAGGACATCATTTCAACTAGAGTTTAAAGGAAAAGCCAGAAATTCACAGAGGATCATAAGAAAACTCTGTGTTCCTCCTCCCTTAAATAATAAAAAATAACTTTTACTTGGTGTAATTCCTATGAAAAACTATATATCTTTAGTACTTGTTGCTTATTTACTTATGCATAATCTAAAGCATAATAAAACAGATAAGTTAACACAAAGATAGATGCCAGAAGTCTGAAACAAAATGAGCACACATATGCACCCAGGCAGTAACATATATTATACCAGCAGTGGGTTGCTCCCGGTTTAGCCCGTTTCTAAAAACCGGTAGCGGCGGCGGCAGGAAGCTCCGCCCACCCACACAGAAGTGTTGCACGCACACAAGTGCGCGCACGAACCAGTAGTAAAGGGTTTTAGAACCCACTACTGTATTATACCCACTAAAATATTCAGCTCTCATCTTATGCTCATCTAGGAACATGCTGGTATTAATCATTACCCTAAAAAACAAGTGGTACTTGCCAAAAAGAGCATCTCTTACCTTTCTGTGTCTGACAGCACTGCAACCTCTTGCTTGGGGCCAGGGCAGAGCTGAAGAAGGTTCTTGGATGAGAAGTGAAACGTCTTCAAAGAAAAACCAGAAAGTCCAGTTGCCTCTTGAAAAAGCACTTTTGGGATAACCATGACCTGGATGACTGAGAAACTCCATAGGCAGAAACTATTAATTGTCCAGTAAATGAATACTGCTGGTAGATGACATATTCAAACAGCAAAGACTAACAGAAGCATCAGCTGAAAAGAACATACATTGTGCCTAACTGCTTCATGCTTCTACACCAGTTTTCAGCCTTCTCAGAGTTGCCCCATAAATGAGGATAGTCACTCCCTGAAATGTCCCAGGGTATACCAGTAAGGGTAAGAGTAGGGATGTTTTAGTCTGGCAAGATTCTGTCCACTGCATGTAAGCAAAAAAATTGAACTTGGCTTGATTGTTCTATGTTGTTCTTCTGCTTAGTTTGACAACATGCCATGTTATTAATGATTGGAAATTGGATTAGGGTTAGGCAGGATTTTATGTCTATAAATATATCATGACATATAATTGAATACTGGAGAAATTACAAAACAGTTTCTTACTGAAAAGATGTGATGCTCCACTTTTTTTGCATGATCACTTTAGCTTATTTTAGTAGGCACTGTAAATATTTTACTGTGAATGTGATTTAGCCAGTTAAACACATTTAAGTTCAGTAGATTTTATATGAAATGTATACAGTCCTTTTAGCTTTTATTTAACTGGTAATTCTGTATTATACTGAACAAAACTAAATGTGTGCTGGCCAAATCTTTTCACTTGAGAAGCATGCTACCTCGCAAGAGGGGAAGTGACAGAATAGCTGTCAATACCCATCAAGCTGAATGACTGATATTCTTTCCAGTTTAGTAATCTGAAAATAAAGGTATTGCAATAGCAGCTATAACATATCATATTTGTTTTCAATGCTATAGAAGACCTTGGCATCTTCTCTGACTGATCACCAAAGACATTGAGTAGGTGTAACAGACTGAAACGCTATTATGATAGAGCTACAAGTCATCTTCACTCAAATCATGGAAAGAGCAATGACCATTATGATGCAGTTTCATCTATTGCTAAAAATGGATAAAGACTTGGATATCAGCTATCCGAGGCATTTATTTTCTTGAGTATGTTTTAATTGGTCAAGGAAGGATTCTTCCATTTTGATCCCAGTATGATTATTATCCCAATAAATCTTTGATTTATGACCAATATTTGAGCCCAACATTAAGCTTATACTTCAACATACCTGCCACCTACAACAAGACCTCAATGGAGAAAGAGTGATGCAAAATGCATGACTTGCATGGTGTAATATTTCTGCTGATAGGGGTGTCATGGCCACACTGTGCCCTCCCTGTCATGCATTCCTATTCCCTGGAGAAATCATCAATTTCTGCTGTATGAATGGAAAGGTCACAATAGGCAATTTACAACCTCTACCTAATGAATTCCTCCATTTATATACAATGATAAACCTGCTGTAAACGAGTTCAGAAAGAACACCAGACAATAAAACTGCCTCTTCCGAATGATATGGTGCCCAAGAAGTCCTTTCAATGCTTCTCTGCTTAAGTAAGGAAATACTCTGAAATGATGACCCATTGGGGCGGAGGCTGTCAAGGGATTTCTTAGCTAGTGATACTATGTTGTCCTGAAAAGTTCAGCTGATAAAGAGTTCTAAAAGCACCACATGCTTAAAACCGAAGAATTGGTATTTCTTTCATCCTTTCCTTAGCAAGTGTTTCCTTAGCCTTAATATTAATTCACGGAAAGCACAATTTAAGTTAATTTTTTTTATTTAATCACAGGAATAGTATATTTAAGATTTTTTTTAAAGTGGCAGCCATTAGTGCTTTACTTTATTCAATCATTTTAAGTGGATATTTTTTATAAATGAATCAAGTCATACCTTAGGGTTTTCCTTGAAAGCAGGGTAAAGGACAATGATTTCATCTTTTTTTTTCTCATATAACAATAAATAACCACAATGAAAATTTAATTTGTCAAAAAAAATTACTTCTATTAAGTTGATGTTTGATGCCAGTTCACACACATTTCAGTCTCAGCTTTGTTATGCCTTATTTTGAGGATGCAAAAAAGGAATATTATTTCCAAAATATTGGACTAAATTAATTTTGTAGAGGCATGAAAAATCTGAAAAGGGAAATACATTTAAGGAAAGGAAATAACTTTAAATAAGTTGCTCTTCTGCGGGTAGAAAGGCCTTTGATCTAGCAGATGCTTCTTTTGATGCCAGATCAGTGTTATAGGTCATACCACTGCGCCCAGCCCATCTCCAACTGTCTCACTCTTGTCCTGCTATTTGGAGCAAGATGGAATCTGGGAAGAGAGAGTGAGGCTGACTATGCGCACCTCTCCCTCACTTTAATCCAATTCACGCGCAAGTCTTGACATCCCCCCCCCAATTGATAGATCTCAAGGTCCTCTTCGAATACAATGGACGAACATCAATAGGTCATACTGGGGCTATTAATACAATCAGTCTGTTAAAATAGCCCTCCAAAATATTTAGCCATAAATTATAGCCCATTTTTTTCCATCTCTTCTGTGCAGAAGAACATCCAATGACTAAGATTTTTATAAAAAATGTCTCAGAATACAAGCAGCAAACATGCACAATATAAATCATTTTATCTCATTCTTTTCTACATGGCCATTTTCTTTTCATTTTTGATAACAGATTAAAAAAATATTTAGAATAGAATAGAATAGAATAGAATAGAATAGAATAGAATAGAATAGAATAGAATAGAATAGAATAGAATAGAATAGAATAGAATAGAATAACAGAGTTGGAAGGGACCTTGGAGGTCTTTAGTCCAACCCCCTGCTTAGGCAGGAAACCCTACACAACTTCAGACAAATGGTTATCCAACTTCTTCTTAAAAATTTCCAGTGTTGGAACATTCACAACTTCTGGAGGCAAGCTGTTCCACTGATTAATTGTTCTAACTGTCAGGAAATTTCTCCTTAGTTCTAAGTTACTTCTCTCCTTGTTTAGTTTCCACCCATTGCTACTTGTTCTACCCTCAGGTGCTTTGGAGAATAGTTTGATTCCCTCTTCTCTGTGGCAACCCCTGAGATATTGGAACACTGCTATGGTGTCTTCCCTTGTCCTTCTTTTCATTAAACTAGACATACCCAGTTCCTGCAACCATTCTTCATATGTTTTAGCCTCCAGTCCCCTAATCATCTTTGTTGCTCTTCTCTGCACTCTTTCTAGAGTCTCAACAGCCTTTTTACATCGTGGCGACCAAAACTGAATGCAGTATTCCAAGTGTGGTCTTACCAAGGCATTATAAAGTGGTATTAACACTTTATGTGATCTTGATTCTATCCCTCTGTTAATGCAGCCTAGAACTGTGTTGGCTTTTTTGGCAGCTGCTGCACACTGCTGGCTCATATTTAAATGGTTGTCCACTAGAACTCCAAGAACCCTCTCACAGTTGCTACTGTTGAGCAAGGTACCACATATACTGTACCTGTGCATTTTGTTTTTCTTGCCTAAGTATAGAACCTTACTTTTTTCACCATTGGATTTCATTTTGTTAGATAGTGACCAATGTTCAAGTCTGTCAAGATCCTTCTGTATCTTGAGCCTATCTTCTGGAGTGTTGGCTATTCCTGCCAGTTTGGTGTCATCTGCAAATTTTATGAGTTCCCCATCTATCCCCTCATCCAAGCCATTGATGAAGATGTTGAAGAGTACTGGGCCTAAAACAGAGCCTTGGGGTACTCCACTGCATACTTCCCTCCATGTAAATGCAGTTCCATTGAGCACTACACATTGAGTGCTGTTGGTCAGCCAGTTTTGAATCCACCTGGTGGTGTTGCTGTCTAACCCACATTTTTCTACTTTATCTAGTAGTAGGTTATGGTCTACTTTATCAAATGCCTTACTGAAGTCCAAGTAAATTATATCAACAGCATTCCTCTGGTCCACTAATTTTGTCACTTTGTCAAAGAATGCAATAAGATTAGTCTGGCATGATCTGTTTTTGACAAACCCATGTTGGCTTTTGGTTATTACTTTGTTTGCTTCTAGGTGTTCACTGATTCGTTGCTTATCTTTTCCAGAATCTTCCCTGGTATTGAGGTCAGGCTGATAAGTCTGTAGTTTCCTTGATCTATTTTTTTCCCTTTTTTGAAGATGGGAACTACATCAGCTCTTTTCCAGTCCTCTGGCAGTTCCCCGGTGCTCCAGGATCTTTGAAAGATATAGTTCAGTGGTTCAGAGATTTCGTCTGCTAGTTCCTTCAAAACCTTGCGGTGTAATACATCCAGTCCTGGTGATTTGAACTCGTGTAGGGTAGACAGATGTTAACTTACCATTTTCTTCCCTATTTTAACTTGTGTCCCTAATATGTTTTGTGTGGTGCTGTTTTTGATAGGTTGGACTGTTTTTTCCCTTTGTGTAAAGACAGATGCAAAACATGAGTTAAGTAGCTCTGCTTTCTCCCTGTTGCTTGTCACCATCTTGCCACTTTCTCCCAGCAATGGACCAATTGTTTCATTGACTTTTTTCTTGTTTTTAATATTTACACATACTGCAAGTTCATATTATACTTATAAGGGGTTATAAATAAAAAACATAGTCCAAGTATTTCTAATTGTCTTACATTCATTTCATATAATAATCAGTATATCAGTCAGTTTGTAAAATAATTCCAAATCTTTGGATGTTTTGAAAAGCATTATGTAAGAGCTAAAATTTAGAAAAATATATTTGCTAAACATTTCAGGTTTACCTGTAGTTAAAAGAGATTTTGTCTCAGCAACTGGTGGAAGAAAAAGAAGGAAATAACAGAAAAATGGCAAAGATAGGATCAAAGTCATGGATTATTTTGGGAATTCAGATCTCATCTTTATCGTAGGCAAGTTGTTAGTGTTCAGCTAGTCCAACAACCTGTTTCATAATGACTAGGCACATATCTTTGGGAAGCTTATGATGGTAAAAAAATTATTTAAAAATTATTAAACATCTATCTGCTGTTTGGCTCCCTTATCTTATATTTGACCATATGGCCTTTAGACAAGCTTTCATTTAATTATGTTAACAGATACGAAGGACACCAACTTCACCTGTAGAAATCCTTCGTATCTGTTAACATAATTAAATGAAAGCTTGTCTAAATAATAAAGAGAAAATGTGTTGGACAAAGTCAGGATTAACTTCAGAGTTGCCTTGACATAAAGCAAAGAGGATGGTTACATCATATGTTGCACTATATACTGTATGACATTCTTCTCTATTTAAGTAACATAAATAGAAAGTCAATTGGACTGAGATGGCCTACTATAGAAATTGAATAAATTAATAATACAAAACATTCTTTTAGATTTAAGGTGTGTAAGATATTATAAAAATTGGCAATCTAACTATGAAAAAAACTTTCTTTTTTCTGTGTTACATGTTTGAAAGATGTGGCCTTTTCAGACTGCTTCTGTTTCATTCTAATCCTCTTTGGGAGCCACAATGTTAGCACTTGACAAAGAAGAAAGCAGAATCTCCTTTAAAGACTGCAGCTGTGATTTTCAAAATGGACCTTTGTTAGAAATTTCACTAATAGTGTCACCTTTCCCAGTATGCTAAGTATCAATTTTGTTTTCCCAGTTCACATCTGAGATGCTTGTCCAATTTGTTCTTATGTTGTTAGACACAAAACAGCCATTTACAGTAGTTAGCTAGGCTATTTTATCAAGTTAAAATAAGAAATTATAGAGACATCATTTCATCTACAAACCTTTTGTTATAACTTAATAAACTATCTTTTTTCAAACATCCTTATTTTTTGAACCAGTCATTATACTGTGATAATTGTTGGGAAAGCTCTGTGTTCTATAAAGTTATCCATCCACTTCCCAAGCTGATCAGTGGTGGGTTGCTACCGGTTTGCCCCAGTTTAATTATGTTAACATAATTAACATAATCACAGATGATTATGTTAATCACAGATGATCTGCGCATGCGCGCGCGCATTCACAGTTCCAAACCGGTAGCGAAGGTAAATGAAACCCACTACTGAAGCTGATCCCTTGGAAAAAAATTCTCTATTTTTTTTTCATACCACTGCTGTTCTCAGGAGGCATTTCCCACATACTTTTAACTTCGCCTTCATAGATGGAAGAGAGCAACATTTAAATGCCAGTGGGGATTTCTGTGCTTTCTAAAAAGAAAAGTTGATTTTCTCAGAAATAAGATTATTGCAAGAAGAGTGCTAAAAACTATAGTGTGAAATGAATTCTGTCTTTCCCTAAGATGGGAAAAATGCCTCTGAAGGTGATAATGAATAACAGAAAGGGCTTAAGATCCAATTTTGATTTTTAGAACGATTTAAAATTGTACTATTTTTTTTAACACAGCATTATTGGTTCTATGTATTATTGCATTGGATACATGTTTGTTTGATTGTTGTATACTGCTTTGGTAATTTTGGGGCAGGGCAAGGCAATATGTAAATATCATAAAATATACATAAACACAGACTTTTTCTAAAAATCTGAAATGGCAAATAATTTATTCTCCAGTGCAAAACTCAATCTCCCCCTTGGTATAAATGGCGTTGGTTGATCTCTTCCTATTTTTAAAAATTGTTTTTATGACCATATTTTTAATTATACTATTGCTGTTCTTGTATATGCTGTACACCGCACTGAGTCCCTCTGGGAGTAGGGCGGCATATAAGAATTGCAAAATAAATAAAATAAATAAAAACTAGCCTAATCTGAGACATAGTTTTGAAATAAGGAAACTCTCACCACATAGAACTGAAAGATGCAAAGTCAAATTCATATTCTTGTGACAATGACAATGGTTTCTCCCTTCTGCCCTGCACACACATTTTCTGAAATAAAGACATGCCTTGTTTGTCTATTCCAGTTTAAATCATCTTTCTCTTTACTGCTAAAGGAAATATCTCAAAAGAAGATTGGTTCCAAATTAAATGTCAGTCAAGAGCAGGAATTCCATTGTCAATCAGATCTGAATTGGTTCACTGTTTTTGAAGATTACTCGTTTCATTTACAATGCTTGTTTAATAAAACACCATTCAATTATGACAGCTCTTTCCCCACACCCTCTTACCCATCACATAAACAGCATGAACTAGTACTATAGCCAAGCCTTCGGAGATGACTAAGCTAGTAAAACTTACACATAGAGAACAGATATATTACCTGTTATTTACAGTGCTAGCAGCTGTTCCATTTCATTTTCTTTTTGGAAAGGAGATATTGTATTTTCCAGATAAATATAGCTATATGTCTGTACATTAAATTTTCTCACAGCTGGTAATAATTATACTTTTTATAGTTATATAAATCAGACAATTATAGATATAGGGGACTAGAATTTAATCAAGTCGTCTTTAGGCATATATGCATTTACTGTATAGATAGGTTGTTTTTTCTGTCTTACCTTTATTCTTTCAGAAACTTTATTTTCTTGTTTTTGTGGTTCTTCCAAGGACTAATCTGAAGAATCCTTTTAGTGTTGTGATTGTCAAATGCAATTGCTTGTAGACTTTGTAGGTTGTGCTATAAAAAGGCTATTGAAATATAGATAAAAATTGAATGAATGCCTGAAAAATGTATATTGTGTGCATTTATTTCAGTTCATATTTTTATCTACATTTATCTTCCCCTGTGTAAATACTTGATATTGCGAATAATTGAAATGAGAAAGGAATGGATCCAGGCTTGCTGGCTCTGTCTGCCAAATTCACTTTTCCATCCATGCTATCAGGTAGACAATATGAATTTTGAATTGAATATAAACACATACAATAAGCTCTTCAGGTATTTTTTTTTTGTCCGCCATAAATTTTAACATGTGGAAAGATGAATGTAAGACCTTTATCAATAATCAATTAATAAAGTATAATCAACAACAAACTATGGTCCTTTCAGAAGAACTATCCTTTGTTTTTCTTCATGCTTTTCAGCTTTGCACTTGAAGTATAGTTTACATATTTTTGAAAGACTTACAGTATATATTTGTATATAATTAAAATCTTGACCTGGAAGTGCTCTTAACTATGTAATCTAGCACTGTTTCTGATTCCCCACTACTTTCTCCATAATTTTCCTAAAGAAGAGAAGACTGGAGATTTTATGGAAATTAGCTGGATTGAGTCTAGTTATATATGGGACTTCAGACAAGTTCACAATTGCCACAGAAACCAAGAACTCCTTGGCAAATCTGGGTCCTTCCTGAAGGGCATGGAGGTTTACCTTTTCAATACTAAAAGTTTAATAACACAAAATGTACTATGGGATATATTTATGAAAACTGATGATTTGCATAATGGAAGGGGCATTGGTCTTACCTGATACGCCTCTTCTCGTAGGGTGGAGCTAAAATCCAAGAATGGGATGACACTGTCCTTTCAGCCAATGAGAACTGAGTCTGTCAAATTGATATCTTTGTCCTCCATCTCCAATTCCACCTCTTTGACGAAGACTGATGGACAGACTTGGTGTGTAGCTCCCCAGGTCAACACATAAACTAGAAGATAACAATTTGATGTCCCGAAGGCCAGACCAGACTAACTTTGGGTGGGATTGGATGTTAGCTCCACCCTACAAGAAGAGGCGTATCAGGTAAGACCAATGCCCCTTCTCCATAGTGGGTGGAGTTAACCCTGCCAGGCCGACTGACAGCAATTTCAGGTCTGCAAATCAGGCCTTCCTGGATCAGTGGGGGGGGGGGCTAGGAGCAGTACTTCAGCCCTCTCCTCCAATATCTTCCTGATGACCTTGGGGAAGAGCGGCAGGGGCGGGGATGCGTACAGTAGGCCATGTGGCCAGTCACAACGGAGAGCATCCACGCCCTCCGCACCCTGGGTCTGGAATCGGGTGAAGTAGCGGCATTTTGGCATTCTCTGGGGTAGTGAAGAGGTCCACCACTGGCAGACCAAACCGGCTGACCAGGGCTTGGAAGATGGAAGGATGAAGTCTCCACTCTGCCTGGTCTATGGTGGTGCGGCTGAGCCAATCCGTTGTCATGTTGGTCACCCTGGAGATGTGCTCCACCGAGAGGGACAGCAGATGGTGTTCTGACCAGAAATCCAGGGTTCTGGCCTCGTCCATGAGATGGTGGGACATGGTACCCCCCTGCCGGTTTATGTGGGCCTTTGCAGCCACATTGTCTGTCAGCACCAGAATGTGATGACCAGTCAGCAGATGTTTCAACTGTTTGAGCTCCAGGTAGACTGTGTGTAGCTCTAGTCTGTTTATGTTGCACTGTGGTATAAAAGGATTTTGAAAGCATTGATTGAAGATAGTGATGCACATGCTTGGAATTAAAGGACAACTTCTACTATAATATGTATGCACCGTCCCCACCTTGGTGGCCTTCTGGGAGGCATCAAAACCTGGCTGTTCTGGCAGGCCTGGGGATCATTGATCTTATTACGCAAAAACTTTGAAAGTCTCCCCTTTTATGATAAGTATGAGTGAATTTGTTTTTAATTTTTTTTACTGTATTTTAATAATTTTATTTCTATTGTTGTTTTTATTCATTTGTTGTGAGCCGCCCAGAGTCCCCTGGGAGTTGGGCGGCATACAAATAGAAATAAATAAATAAATAAATAAATAAATAAATAAATAAATAAATAAATAAATAAATAAATAAATAAATAAATAAATAAAATAATGTACATTTCTTTTCAGAATAAAATAATCCACCCATTGTCAGGGTTCTGACGGATGCCCTAATTAAATCATGAGCCTCAAAAGAAATCCAGTCATTTATTACGTGCTCCATGTCGGCAGGTACCCAAATGAAGCCAACTCTGACCCACATAATTTACTGCCCTAATCATGACCAAAATTTCCCCTTCCCCCTAGGGTGTGTCATCAATCACATTCACCAACGGAGTAATTTCACGGGCTGAAGAAATCACTCCCCTCCAGCCGCTGTGGGATAACCCTGGGATACAGTTTCAGAAAGATATGTGTGGAATGTGCTCCTGTCTTTGGCTGCCATGTTGCTTCTTCAGTTTTCCCATCCCTCTGCCTATGACAACTCAAGAGCAGGCCAGGAATGCTTTGCGAGTTGACACCCATATTCCACTTTATACCCTATTTCTTTCTATTCTTTTTTTCTTGCCTAATCCTGCTTAGGACCCAAAAGGTATATCAATATTCAGAGAAGAGTGACATTTCAACATTAAACAATTTATAGCACTATATAAAATTAAGCACACTCTTAATAAAAAAGCATATATGAAGTGTTCAAAGTTGTCGAATATGCCATCTCTGGATATTTGAGAAGCAACTTTATTTATGGCTTCATAACCATGGGTCTGTATGTATATTAAGTACAGCATTTAGATCCAATTTTAAAACTGTTAGTCACAATCATATGTAACAAGAAATATTAGTACAAGCAAAGATTCTATTAAAAAGCCAGAATATAATACTTTGCAAAATGATCACAGTTGTATTAAAATCACTATAATCAACAATTAATCAGTAGGATTGCCAATGCTGATAAAACTGAAAGAATTCAACTATTATGTCCTGGTTAAAATCCACTGCTAGAAAACTGATTATCTTATACTTGTCATCATTGTTTATTAAACTAATATAGTGATTCCCCTTTATAGAGTTCAAAGGAACATATACACAATTCCTCTACACAATTCCATGGATAAAGTATCTGAAATTGAATGTCTGTCTCAGAAGAAATTTTTATATAAATCTCTTCATTAACCAGTATGTCATAAAAATATATTAAAAATCATATAAATATAAAAGAGCCTGTTGGTGTAGTGGTTAAGGTACCACTAGAAACCAGGAGAGTGTGAGTTCTAGTCCTGCCTTAGGGATGAAAGACAGCTCTCTTTATTTACTACATTTCCATAAGCAGAAGCATTCCTCTCTTGAAATTTATGCTCCTAGAACATAGGTAGCTAAGTGCTGCCTTGCGTATTTCCTGTAAATGAAAATTCTTTCCACAACATCCCTGGGAGATTATAAAGGTGGAGAGAAATTGATCGGCTTACAGTCATCAAGTAAAACAGGGGTCCTCAAACTTTTTTAACAGGTGGCCAATTCACGGTCCATCAGACTGTTGGAGGGGCTGGCCGGCTGGGGGGGGGGCGTGGCTAGGTCATGTGACTAGGTGGGCATGACCAATTTAACAGTCCATTAAACAATGCACACAAATTAAACTTTAATTTGTTTTTCTCCTGAGGGTGTTTTATTTGCTTTTGTTTGCATGTTGCTCTTTTGGTTGACTTTTCTTTTTACTAGATCATTTTTTCAGTTGTTTAGGAGTCTAGTGGTCCACTTCAGGAAACTCAGTTTTGCAGCAATTCTTCTCAGCCCCAAAGAGTTTGAGAAATCTCTCTGTCTCTCTTATCTCTGTCTCTCTGTGTCTCTTTCTGTCTATCCCTCTCTTCTTTCTCTCTCTTTTTTTCTCTCTCTCTCTTTCTTTCTGTCTCTCCCTCTCTTTCTCATTCTTTCTTTCTTTCTCTCTCTCTCTCTCTCTCTCTCTTTCTCTCTCTCTCTCTCTCTCTCTCTCTCTCTCTCTCTCTCTCTCTCTCTCTCTCTCTCTCTCTCTCTATCTATCTATCTATCTATCTCTATCTTTTGGAGGTGGTGGAGGTGAAAAACAGGCCTTTTTTGCCTCCTGAAGCATCTGTGCGCCCATTTTTCACCTTCCCCGCCTCCAGCAGCATTCTGCAGGCAAAAAATAGGTAAAAACGGCCTATTTTTTGGCCTCCTAGGGCGTCTATGCATCCCATTTTTCACCTCCCTCATATCCAGAACATCTCTGCAGACCAAAATTGTTGGCCTTACCTTTCAGTTCCAGCCCGCAGGGCTTGCGAAGTTAAGTCCTGCGCTTGGCCGAAGAGTTGGTGCGGCGATGTGGGCGGCGCAGCTTCGTGGTCCTGCGTGGGCCAAATTAATGGCTTCTGCATGCAGCCCACGGGCCATAGTTTGAGGACCCATATAGTAGAAGATCATTATTATGTCCGGTTTGATTGTGCAGGAGAGACGCATTCTGGGTCCCATCTACAAGAAAATGTCATCTGGCAGGATTCAGGAAGGCAGTCTTTTATGCTATGGTGCCTGTCTTTTGGAAAATCATCCCCTGAGATCAGGTTTACCCCAAGTCTGCTGGCCTTTCATAAAGAACTTTGACATTAAAATGTCTCATGGAGATTCTCAATCATCCAGATCATGGTTGTCCCAAAGGTGCTTTTCAAAAGGCAACTGAACTTTCTTAAAACTGAAGAAGCTTCTTGGATTAGAAGTGAAATCTTTTCAAGGAAAAAGTTTTGAATAGTACCTTTGGGTTTCACATTAAAAACTTTGCTCTCAAGACTGGGCCCCAATTTTGTGGGTGATTCTATTGTCTGGTAATAATGATTGTGTAGTGTTTTATTATTATCAGCTGCTATTTTTTGCTGTCTTATGTTATTTTTTTTAACCACTGGTTGTGTTTTAGTTTGTATCTATTTTGTTTTAATTGTTAGCTGCCAAGTCATGTATATGAGATGGTTGGCCTTATTACATCTTTATGTCTCTATTTTCTATCCCTATATTTGAATTTAAGACTCAAACTTGGATTTTTGCCAGTCCTAATGCAATGCATTACCACATTGGCTATTGATCAACTTCATGTTCATAAATGAACTAATGTGAAGAATAAAATCAACCAGCAGTTGCATTTTATAACAATTTAAAATTCTGAACTATGTATTATATGTGACTAGTATAAAATCAAGTGCCAATTCCCTGTGAAGATTCTTTATGAAAAATTAAATCTGAAATTTTGCTCAGTATAAGAAGCAAAGCTAGTAACCTTTTCATATCTAGTCCTTGCAATTATCTCAAGTCAATAGATTAAATTAAGGGCAGCTGTGTGGTTGACAGGCAAAATAATGGATAACATTTTGCTTGCCATTGCACTTTGTGGGTTATTTAGGTCTTGATAATAAGCATAAGACCATAAGTATTTGCAGTTATTTAGGCTCCAACTTGTATTAGACTATGTATGGATCATATTTAGCAAAAAAAAAAAACCAGAATTGTTAACAAATATTTGTTTATGGGCATTTTCCCTTAAGGTTTCCTCTTGTGACATTCTGTTTAGTCATCACTCCCAATGGGATTGGAGCAAATTAAATCTGAGAAAAATATTAATAGATGATATACACATTTTTTCAACTCTTGAACTTTCAAGCACCGATGTCCAGCTTTTCTTTACAGGGCAATATTCGAAGATTTGTGCCTCAGCTATCATGCTGAAGAGAACTTGGCACAATTTCAGCATAGGATAACTCCCTGAGGTGCTGCAACCTTTTCAGAGGAGTTACATAATGAGAAAGTTTAAGCAGAATTAAGCAGGTAGAATTCTTTTCTGGTGCCCAAATTCTCTTTCTAACAAATTTGCCTTTGAATATCATTTTCCAGTTTTTCTTGGAAAATGTCAGGCTGCAATGCTGGACAAATATATAACTGCACAGTTCATAATAAACTTAACTGGACATAATTCATCTTCATATCAGTGGTTCTGCATAGAAGTGTGAATATCCTGAAAGAAACAAGTATGAAATCCATTTTCACTTGACATGGTGTATCTTCAAGCAGAAAAACTCCATAAATTCCTACCTTTTTAAAAATTCAAATGGAGCCACACTTGATTGTGGCACTTAGCTAGCTGTTTTAGCTTCATCGATGAACCACTGTATAGCAATACAAGAACTTGTGGTCGGTTGGAGGGTAAGTCCTAGTCCTAGTGGAATAGAGTATTCCTGGATTGGAGCAGGGGTGGGTTCCTGCCAGTGTGGTCTTCTCTATGGCACTGGTAGCGACCGGCGGATTGCGAAATGGCTCCGGTGCCGTCCTCGCCGGTCTGTCGCGTGGCGCCATCTTTTTTCGGCAATTTTTTGGCTTTTTTTTTTGCTTCCTGCACATGCGTGGAAGCAAAATCTTGGCAAAATCTTGTGAGGGGACACGCACGCGCGCACGAGATTTCAGCAAGATTTTGCTTCCAGCATGCGCAGGAAGCAAAATCGTGCAAGGGGGCGCACGCGCAACATGCCGATGCATGCACAGTGCACCGGTAGCGAGGTAGGAGCAACCCGCCCCTGGATTGGAGGCATATATAAGCCCCAGAAGATAATAAAAGGGGGCCAGTTTGGTATAGCAGTTAAAGCATAGAAAGCAGGAGATGAATTCTAGTCCCCCTTTAGGCACAAATCAAGTTGCGTGACCTTGGGCCAGTCATTCTCTCAGGCCTTGAAAAGAAACATTGGCAAGACATTTCTGACAAACCTTGCTAATAAAACTTCAGGGACTTCTCCAGGCAGTTACTGGAGTCAAAAACTCAAAGCACACATTCCCCAAAAAGATAAAAGTTTTAAGAACATAATCTAAACATCAGAAAATGGAATACTCAGGCAGTACATTTGTCCCAAGAGCATAACTTGGAAAGTCAGGGTTGAAGATACAATAAAGAAAATCTACAATAAATTGCAAACTTATATCCATGAATGGATCTTTACTTATGAAGATTTTTGCTGTTAGTTATTTAGATACATTTTTGTATATCTGATAGCAGACAGAGTTGATACTGTCTGAAAGTGGTGAAGGGTTGGGAAGGGGCTCACTTACTTTCTCAGAATCAAGGATACATCCTCTTTTCTTTCTTTCTGTGACAGAAAGTAGTCTGGATTCCCAGGAGGGGGGAGTGCATTCCAGAAGAAGAAAATAATTTTAGATAGTTTGTGTGGAAGAAATAGATTTAAGACAGCACCTTATTAGGAGTTCCCAGAAAATGTGTGCAATGGAGCAAGTTGTCTGTCTTATTAGAATAGAATAGAATAGAATAGAATAGAATAGAATAGAATAGAATAGAATAGAATAGAATAGAATAGAATAGAATAGAATAGAATTCTTTATTGGCCAAGTGTGATTGGACACACAAGGAATTTGTCTTTGGTGCATATGCTCTCAGTGTACATAAAAAGACAAGATCTTGGCAAAAACTGAGAGGAACAATAAAGGAAACTGCTTATAAGAACCTAAATCTGTCTTTCATGGCTTTTCAGAGCCTAACACAGAATATAGAATAAGAGAGTTGGAAGGAACCTTGGAGGTCATGTAGTCCCTGCACCCCATGCCCAAGCAGGAGAACTTATACCATTCTAGACAAATGGTTGTCCAATCTCTTCTTAAAAACTTCCAGTGATGGGACACCCACAACATTTGGAGGCAAGCTGTTGTACTGGTTAACCCACTGTCAGGACATTTCTCCTTAATTGTAGGTCAATGATGGCGAAGCTTTTTTGGCTCGGTTGCCAAAAGGGTGTGCATGCACACGATAGTGTGTGCATGTGTACCTACACCCATAATGCAATGCCCTCCCCCCATACATGTGCACAACCCCCATACTGCCCCCCATGCATGCGCACAACCTCACACTACCCCCCGTGCATGCGCACAGGCCTTACTGAAGCTTCCGGACTTCCGGTAGGCCTGTTCGGCCATTTTCCGCCGTCCCCAGGGTTCAGGAGGTTTTCCTGAAGCCCGGGGAGAGTGAAAACGGCCAAAAAGAAGGCCAAAAATCAGCTGACTAGCATGCACATGCGCGCTGGAGCTGACATAGGGCAACGCCTCGCGTGCCCTCAGATATGGCTTCGCGTGCCACCTGTGGCACCCGTGCCATAGTTCGCCATCACTGTTGTAGGTTGTATCCCTCCTTGATATGTTTCCATCCATTACTTCGTGTCCTATCATCAGGTGCTTTGGAGAAAAGGTTGACCACTCTTCTATACCTGTACATTTGGTTTTTCTTGCTTAAGTGTAAAATCTTACTTGTAGTAAGTAAATGCACCATTGAATTGCATTTTGTTGTATAGGGTCCAGGGTTCAAGTCTGTCAAAATATTTCTGGATGTTGAGTCTATCTTCTAAAGTGTTACCTATTCCCTCTAGCTTAGTGTCATCTGCATATTTGATGAGTTTCCCCTTCTATCCCCTCATTTAAATTGTTAATGAAGATGTTGAAGACTACTGGACCTAAGACAGAATCTTAGGGTATCCCACTGCATATTTCCCTCCATGTAGATATAATTCCACTGAGGACTATTTCATCTTTCCCAGCATTAAGGTCTTTTCTAGAGAGTCAGGTCTTCACCTACTTTGTGAAGTGAGATAATTTGTGCCTGTAGTGACAACTCTGGATTAATTTGCTTGATGATCCATTTGCTTGTTTTTTGACTGTCCTGGTATTCTCAGGTATCTTCTACAAAAGTTCATAACCTAACCAATATCTCATCCTGCTTCTTCAAAGTCCAACTTTCACTTACATAGAGGGTCATAGGGAATTTTAAATTTTTTAAAGAATTTTAAATTTAAGAATTTAAAAAATTGCAATCCCCAGGTTTCCTAGCAAAACACTACTTCTCCAGAAGCACCAGATTATTTTTGACAGGAAATCCTCTGAGAGGGCCTGAAACCTATTTATGGTGCTTGTTATCTGTGTGGCAGACATGGCATTTTGTTCAAAGCCATTGAATTAGCAAGACTAAACCCTTTAATACTTAATGCCCACTATAATTTTATATATAGACATTCCCTCATGAGATTTGTGCCTACTCTGATCCTGGTAACAAATTATTAGCAACAAATTTTTACTGGACTCAGTGAACTGTTAGACTGCTTACCCTTAGTACATCCAACTTTGTTAAACTCCATAAATTGTTCAGCTGGTGGGGGGGGGAAGACTTGAGAAATGAAACATTTTTACATTCATTCTGTTACTATGCACAATCCTTTTATAACTGTTTTCTATTAGAATACTCCATAAAATGCTTATATCGGTATATTTAGATATATTTTATGATATATGGAAGATAAAAGATAAAAGTGAATAAAATGATTTTCAATAATTCTGTTTTTCATAATGCCCAGTGCAAGAAAGTTTCCCCAAGTGTATTGCATACCATACAGTGTTGCTTTAGACACCCTAGATATTGAAATAGTAATGAGTTTATTCATAAGTTCAGCATTATTGCCTATAGTAAATTTTAAGGAAAAAAGTCCATCAGTAGAAGAATGTTATGGTAAATTCATAATGAGGCTTCCTATATGAAGAAGATTAAGGTTTTCATTACATTTTTAGAAAATGCAATGTGAGCTGGAAATTCTAATGTGGCTAGAGACTAGAAAATAGCAATATAATATATCGTGTTATAGTTTTCTATATTTATGTAAGTTCTCCCACATGACAAAGAATCTCAAGTTTCAAGGCTTTTTAGTTATAAAGCATCCACAGACAGAGAATATGATGAGCTCATGATAGGTGATGAAGACAATGATAATTTTTTTAAAAAATAAAGCCATTTCCTTCCTTTTCATCAAAATTGTGTCTAGTTCAGGATGGTAACATTTAAAAAATCTTAATCAGTGCTGTCAAAAGGAATGATGTAAAACTAAGCTAATTACAATGTATGTAGATTTCAAAAAGGCCAAGTTATATGGAGGAAGAAGCTCAAAAAGCCCAAAAGAAAGCACCAACAAATCAATTATCCATTGTTTTTAAGAGCACTCTGTGGACATAGCTGAAATGATTAGACAAGTTGGGTATGAGATGAGATGATGAGAGCCCAGACTGGAAGACACTTATGAAACATGGAGAAAAAAAAATATTGAACTTTAGAGGTGAAGGTTTAATATGGTGGAAGAAAACTACAAGGAATATTGATAGTTGACCCCATGAAATAGAAGAAGAGTTTCTCATTTTACAAGGTCACATAGACTTGGAGGACTATAGGAGGACTATGACAAATTGAAGTTCTTCTTGATTCAAAGTGGAAATGAAGCATAGCAAACTGAATTTTATAGAAATAGGTGAACAAAACTGAATTGGAACAACTTTAAATCACATGATTAATTATATATTATTTAAGTCATGAGATCATACAAAGAACTGGAGTAAAAGACATTCGAAAAGATAATTGCTAAAAATGCATTTGGTTCTAATTTTAGAATTAATGAATAGCATTAACCTGTCTATCATAAACATGCATACATTTAATACATGTGCAATGGTGAAGAATTCTACAGCAAATAGCAAGAAATGATAATATGAATTTAAAAATGTAGGAATGTAAAAGTTGGATAGCTGGACGAATGTAGAATTACTTTTTAATTATTTATTCTGTTGCTTAAATATTAAACAAATGAATACTGTACAAGTAAAAAATCAGTAAAACAAACTCCACACAAAATGCAATATGATATTAATATTACTTTTTAAATGTAAATTTTAATGCAGTTAACATAGTCATCTCTCTTAAAAACATATACCAGTCATGAAGTTATATTAGTTTTCACAACTTGTATTCTTTCCCCTACACTCACAATATTTTCAACTTTTGTCACCATTATTCTGTATGATACAAATATTCAAATTTATCAATAGACGTATTTTCTGAGGAATAGCTGTTCCCAAATATTGAAAAGAGTATGAACAAAAACTGAAATCTCAATTTACATGTTTCTATAGAAACCGTAGTGTCTGTTGGTAACATATTACATTTACTGCAATTTATTGTATTCAAATGTGGAATTGCAGGAAGATTTTTTTTTTTTTTAGAAATAATGGTTTGGAATAAAAAGGATCAGAAAATATTAATATTTATTTTTCTTGAAGAAAAATTACAGTTGAAGAATGGAAAAAATTGGGATGATTGGAATCTAAACTGGAGGTCAGAGTACAAATTGATGATGCTGTTTAGCTGAAGCAAGGATTTGGAAGAATTTATTGTGAATACAAATGAAAAATCAGAGTTAAAACTGAATATCAAAAGAGCAGATAATTATAACTAGCAATTTTAGTGAATTTACAGCTGTCAGGCATGAAAAATCAGGGCCACACATGAACATTCATTTTTACTGATTTACGCCGCCCTGAGTCCCCAGGGAGTAGGGCGGCATATAAGAATCCTAAATAAATAAATAAATAAATAAATTGCTAAAATGCTATGCACAGGAATTTACTCAACTAATGGTCAGACCTGGTTACAGCTAGATAAGTTTCAATGGCAATCAAGGGTGGTTGGACTTAGTTTATTTGTGATTATGTAAGAACTTCAAACTGATCCTTCTTTTTACCCTGGGACTGCCTGTCCTCCTATACCTATCTGCAAAACAATAAAGGTAATTTTGTTTTCTAATGCTCCAGAACAGAGAAAGGTGGCAATGTGCTAGAAAAATAATGCAATGACACTTAAAAATTAAAAATAAGTATGTTTATGTCACATCAAAGATCAAGCAATTAAATAAATAGTTTTTCTAACATAATGCATGGCTGTGAAAAGTGGACATTAAGAGAAAGCAGAGGAAGAAGACTGAATTAGGGAATGAAAAATTGTTGACAGGAATACTATGGTCTCATGTTTCATTCACCCCAACTGGCATAGATGAAACAAAGACTAAGGGTTCTTCTGAGCCAATGATCAGTAACCAAAAACTTGCATCTTCTGGGCAGGTGGAATACATGTAACAAAATAAAAGTGATTATTACAAGATGGAGGGACAGAATTAAGATGATCATTGGAATACGTTTAGGAGAAATATGGTTTATAGGCCGGGTTAGAGGGCATTTATGCATATAGAGATCAAGCCCAATTTGATGTCATGTAATTAACAATAGTAAAATTCTAAAAGCCTTCTAAATGTCTCTTAAACATCTAGGAAGAAAGATTAGTTTGAAAACTACATACAGGAAACTTATTTTATAGTGAATGATAGAATGTTCATGCATACTCTTTAATTATTTCATAACTAATAAGGGCAAGAATACTACATGCCACTTAGGAAATTTTCACTGAAATTATTTTTCATTTGAAAGAAAAATTGCTTTGACTATTGAATGAGAATTAGTCAAATACATGGAAAAGACCTTTTCTGCCCAACATTCCTTGGCTTTGCCAATCCATTTCTTAATAGATAATGGCTTTCTTGCAGCTATATTCTGCCTCTTATAATGTGAAAGCTAAGTCACCAACTGTGCTTCTATGATAAGAGCAGTCCCTATTTATAAATTAAAAGTGACAAAACTCAAATAACTTTATCTCAATTTGTCCTTTTGGAATTTGCATTTGCAGAGCTACTTTGCAGATCCTGATATTTGTGTGGCAGGAAGAAATATTCTTCTGTTACTGGTCTCTTATTATCTAAGTGATTTTATTATAGAATAGAATAGAATAGAATTCTTGATTGGCCAAGTGTGATTGGACACAAGGAATTTGTCTTTGGTGCATATGCTCTCAGTGTACATAAAATAAAAGATACATTTGTCAAGAATCATGAGGTACAACACTTAATGATTGTCATAGGGTATAAATAAGCACTCAAGAAACAATATTGATATAAATTGTAAGGATACAAGCAACAAGTTATAAGTGGGAGGAAATGGGTGATAGGAACAATGAGAAGACTAATAGTAATAGTAATGCAGCCTTAGTGAATAGTTTGACAATGGTGAGGGAATTATTTGTTTAGCAGAGTGATGGCATTCGGGGAAAAACTGTTCGTGTGTCTAATTGTCTTGGTGTACAGTGCTCTATAGCGTCGTTTTGAGAGTAGGAGTTGAAACAATTTATGTCCAGGATGCAAGGGGTCAGTAAATATTTTCATGGCCCTCTTTTTGACTCGTGCAGTATACAGGTCCTCAATGGAAGGCAGGTTGGCAGTAATTGTTTTTTCTGCAGTTTTGATTATCCTCTGAAGTCTGTGTCTGTTTTGTTGGGTTGAAGAACCAAACCAGATTGTTATAGAGGTGCAGATGACAGACTCAATAATTCCTCTGTAGAACTGTATCAGCAGCTCCTTGGGCAGTTTGAGCTTCCCCAGATATCTCACTAAATAGATTTTTATGGGCTATAGTTGAGAAATTGATTTTTAAAGGTGATTCTTTTAAAGTCTAGTTGAATTTTCTGTATCAACTCAGGAAAAACTAACTTTGCATCTTGCTCCATGTAATAGCTTATGTTTATACACCTAATAAACTTTGGACTGAATCTGGAAAATGTGTTTTTAAAGAAAAATGAGATAATTCTCCTTGTATATGTGGAAAATATTTTTGGCAGCCCTGAAAAATTACATTTTTGAAGTATACAAAGAAAGAAGAACCTTTTCAGACCTTAAGTTACTCTAAAAATTCAATGTGTGTGTCAAAGTTCATCTCAACAAGATTACTTCACAATTATATGAGAAGGCAGGTTATAGACTTTTGTCTTTCAGCAACTATCTAATTTGTATTTTGAAAAAATTAAATTAAGTGGCATTATTGAAAGCAACTGTGCCATTTAAAAATGCCTCAGGGTAGCTCATTCAGGGAAAGTTCATCTTTAAAACATTTTCACCAGAAAAGATGGAGCAAAGGTGGCTTAGCCATTTTAACTGACAACATTTTAACCGGATATGTGAACTACAGTGCCAGAATGACATGATTAATATGATAAATAACAGGAGAAAAACATATGCTACTAATGGAAAATAAAAGCATAATGTCATTTAAACAGACAAGGAAATTTTAATGATTACAATTGTTGATAATTGCAAAAGTTGGAAATTACACTCCAACTAATCTTCTAAACTGCCTACTGTTTTGCCATTTTTATCAATTATCTCAGGGGTGGGTTCTAACTTACCTCGATGCCAGTTCGCATCCTCCCATGCCGCGTGGCTGCGTGTCCATTGCGCACCATGTGGACATGCCATGTGGGCATGCGGGCCCTTCGCATGAGGGGCGCACATGCGGTGCCAAAAATTTGCAAAAAAATCCCCCCAAAAAGCTGAAAACAACATGGTGGTGCATACGCAGTGCCGGAAATTTGGCTTCTGCGCACCCACAGAAGAAAAAATCAGCAAAAAATTCCCCCCAAAATTTTTTTCCCAAAAAAAGATGGCCATGGACCGGCACCGACAGAACCGGCTCTGTGACATTACCAGCAGTTTGCTACCGGTTCTATAGAACCGGTGTGAACCAGGAAGAGCCCACCTCTGAATTATCTCTATACTGTCTTTGTTAAAATTCTTTAACATGTTTGAATTTTTTTTAAACTAAACTCCCTATATGCTCCCTTCAGTCTCCTTATACAGAGTGATGGTCAGACCTAATTGCCAGCCTGTTATTAAATTGTTCTGGCAGGTCAGATGAAGAGAAAATGCTATTTCTTTTGCTTGAGAAGCATGCAGAAATTTCTGGAGGAGAGATAAGTTCTGCACTATTGCTATTCAAAGGCAAATATTTTAGGATGCCAAATCTCCTGAATGCACAAATGCTTTTACCATGCCACAGAAAAAGTGAAACTGATTAGCATATACCTTTCTTTATTTTACTGTTTTTATTGTATATACGTATTCTTTTTGACTTGTTTATTAATTCTATAATGCTTCCTTAGGATCGTAATACATTTTAGCCCTGATTCTTTAGCCTAATTTTGCTAATTTATCTCATTGATGATTTGCTCACATTAGTGGCCAATGGAAGCTACCTTCCATTTCCACTGGTGGAAAGAATCTACTTTCAAAATGTAAATTAAAAATTTATCTCATTATTTACTACATTGTTCTTGAATTCATTTATGCAGGAAAAGGTCTTCAAGGCTCTGCTCTCTTATCATTTATTCCAATGATATTTAATGTGTTTTATTTTGACATGACAGCGTTATTGATTATAAAGAATATTTCTTTGTTGCATATGATGATTTTCTTTTGCATTGATTGATTATGTGCCTTGATCAGCATTGAGTCTTTTTTAATGATTTTTATTGAATTTTATACATTTAAAATCACAAATTCACTTTTACAACTGTCCATTATTGTAGTCAATCCTTATTACATTTTTTCTTGATTTTAAACTATGATTTTCATACTGCTTACATTTACATATCAACATCTACTTTCATATACAACTAACTATAACATCTATTTAACTATCTACATATATCAACGTTTCAATATATGTATATACAATTTCTAATTCACAATTAACGTACTTTTTTGTATTGAGTATTGAGTCTTAATAACCACATAGATAGCCCTTTTCCAGGATGTTCTATCCCCAACTTGGCTCATCACTTCTTCCAATGGTCGCATTCATTTTTGCAGTAATCAAGTCCACCTGCCTTGCTACTAATTGTCCTCAACTTTTTTCATTATATCTTTCCCAGAATTTAGGACTTCTCAAGAGACTTTGAATAATGTGCTGAAAATATAATAATTTGACCTGATAATTTGTACCTTGAGTAATAGATTAATTTTCTTTGTAATCTATTTGTTTGTTTTCTTGACTTTCTGTGGTATTCTCTGGAATCATCTTCAACTGTTAAAATTGAAAAGAATCAATGTGATTTTATCTCCTCCTTAAAATCCAACATTTACTTCCAAAGAATGTCACAGGAATTCTGTGGCATAGGCAAAACACAGCTCATCAGTAAAGGATATTTTTTAAAGCTTGCTTTAAAATACAACTGGGAAAAGATCAACCAGAAAACAGAGGAAACCATAGCATCTCTCTGTTGTTATTTAAACAGTCATGTATTTTTCAGGCTTGTTTGTGAATATGAAACAAGTGGCTGTTTTCCTGAAAAGCAGTGAAGCATGTGCACAAGATCCAAAGCATGTCTGAATCATTTTTAAGTGTGTACAACTCTATCATCAGGTGAATCAGTAGCAAATATTTGCAAGTGCTGAATATGTTGAGTTACTGGCTAGATATGTTGAATGAGATAAGAAGACGTTGAGGTCTAAACTGTTAGTGAATGTAATAGGAAAGACTAAGATATTTGGTGCTTACATGCCACAGATGTTAAGGAAAGAGCCTTGAAATACCAATTTCCATGCTTCATTGAGTGTGAATGAAATTGCAAGATCCTTCACTCTTATCTTAAAACAAGATATTATTGTGTGTGTGTTTGTATACACCCACACACATTCATTCATTCATACATGCACACATATACATATACACATACACCAATAAACTCATACATCAGTGTACACAAACACATACTTGCTTTTCATAAACATCCTTTCTAAAGCTAAAATCTCTGGTGGAATTAACAAAGATGGAAACAAATTCAAAGTTACAGGAATTTGTAATCAATTCAGAAATCAAAACACGAGATCTCTAAGCTAAGAAAAGGTAAAATAAGAAGCTGAGTGAAAATTGGGAGCAAAATAAAAGCAATGTTGAACTGAATAAAAATGTAACCATTAGAATAGTTTATAATTTCATGATGACATAACATGAACCTAATCACATTAAAACAGTATAATTTCCATGAGTGAGTTTTGATTAAACATTTCACTACTAAGAAGTTCCATTCCAAGTTTTTTCCCATTTTCAAGAAGTCAATGACTTAAATTCACATCTTTGGAGAGGATGTACAGTACACCCATATGAAATAAGAAAAACAACCTTTTTATTGGGGAAAAAACCCTTCTAAAAACTGGCATTTCCAATATTTTTCTATAAAATTACTTTTTAGTTCTGTTTATCAATATCTTTAGTTCTTTGAAAATTAATAATTGCTCCATGTTTTTTTAAATAAATTATTAGGATTACACTGTTCTTTTAAGGCATAATGGAGTGCAAGAGATGATAACCACATATAGGAGCATAATAAGGATATTTTTTCTTGCTAATACAAAGGATGGATGACATGGCTACACAGTTGGTCATATAGTTAATATATAAAAATTAAGCAATATGGGCACCCAAATGCATCTTCTGCATACTGCTTTTTTATGAAATTGAGGTCAAAAATAAATCTGTTTATGTTGAACTTGCTATGAAAAGCAAAAGGTATATGACTAATTTTCTATATCCAGCCTCCTGCATTTTCAGAGAGAAATTTCATAGTTTAGGGTTCAGTTCACTTGCAAATCAGCAGTCTTATCACCAGGTGTCATTAGACCATATAGTAATATCTGATCCTCTTCCTTCTCTTTAGAAAAAGACTTCCTTGACTGATCATAGTATTGAGGATAACTGAATATTAGCACTATCTAAAGCAGGGGTCCCCAAACTTGGCAACTTTAAGACTTGTGGACTTCAACTCCCAGAATTCTCCAGCCAGCTGCTGGCTGGAGAATTCTGGGAGTTGAAGTTCACAAGTCTTAAAGTTGCCAAATTGGAAGACCTCTGGTCTAAAGGGTTAAAAATAGAAGTTTCACAATGTTTATTGATGCAAACCAGAGGTAGGTTCCTCCCGATTCGGACCGGTTCTATAGAACCGGTAGTAACTTGGCAGCCTGGGTCACTAGAACCGGCAGCGACCCAGGCCTGCCATGCCCCCGAGCCAGTTCTCCCGGTAGCGCCAGCGACACCGCCATCTTGTTTTTTAAGTACTGCGTAACACACACACGCCCAAGCGGCACATCACTGAGTGAACCGGCAGCGGGAGAATCCAGAACCCACCCCTGGTGCAAACAATACATCTCTTTTTCCACCATTAAAGTAATCACAACTTTTGCAAATGTCTTGTAGCTGCTTCAAAAGTGTTCCTAGCTGTCTCTAGGTTCACATGCATTTGCATTGCTGACATTACCATTTTGAAAACCAGGGACAGCTTCAAACCAGCCGTGGCAGCTTTGCAATAGGCTAAAATAGAAGTGCTTTGTTTGTGTTAAGGTGCCTCATAAAACATTCTTTTTCAATGTTTTGCAAGTCCTACTCAATATCAAATTCAGTCAGTTGGCTGAATTTCAAATCAGCCAGCCATGCTTCAGCTGTATGGATATTGTCAAAGCGATTCTTTTCCAAGTCCTTTCCAATTCTCACAGACTCTCTTTAGCAAGATTCACTGAAAAGAAAGGGATACGATGACAAGAATTCCAGAAACTCAACATTTTCATTTCTGAAAGCAGAAACTTGATGAAGTGAAGTGAAACCTTCTTCATTTTCTTTTTAATTGTATTTATGTGAACTAGTGAAATGGAGTGTCTTTTCACTCAGAATGAAGGACCTTACAGGTGGTTATTTATATAATCACTTCTTAAATCTTTATTAGATTCAGAACTGATGTGAATCTAATATTTCTGTTATCATATATAATTTGTGACATAAAAGAATAACTATAGACTAAAGTTATACTGACATGTTAGCTTAATCTTAAGAACTAATTGTGATGCATTTTCAAGTTTGCTGCATATTCAATTTTTGTGGTCCATATTTTGCATATTAAAAATTATAGCCATAAATTTTGTCCTATTCATGTATTATATTTTTCTGGGGAAGGAAGAAAGGAAGGAAGTTCTTCCAATTAATGAAATAAACTCTTTCTTATACAAAGACATTGACACATTTTGTGTACTGCTGTGTCTTCTCTAGAGAGAAAAATATGACAAGTATGACTCAACCAGTCACTGATCTTTAAGTCTCTGCTTGGCTTCTTTTCTGAAGTGAAATCCTGCTGCATTGATTATCAAAATAACTCAACATTGTTTTATGGCTCCTGTGCCTAGGAGGATCTTCTTTCATTAGGTCTCCATGGTGCTAATGTGATAAACTGATATTGTCCATTAGTTGCTAATTTGAATACCCTTAGTAAGGAAGGTCTTACTATGGGTTTGCATGCACTTGTTGACAAATAAAATAAAATAAATAAATAAATAAATAAATAATGTATTAACTCTTGAATAAATATAAATAAGGAAGATAGTGCATGATTCTCAGCCTTCTCTCTAAGCAAGAAAAGACTTATTTTCTCAGTGTACAAGCCAAGTTTCTGACAACCTCATTGGCTGTCATGATCCTGATATGATTCAACCCAAGTAGCAAAGACTTCTTTGGCAGTCTGCCTTTCCTTTTAGACTCTCCATAAAATGTGAATTAACAAAGGGTGGCAGTTCAAATTGAATTGATGAGTATGGAAATAACATCTGGCTGTCAACTAGGAAAACTAAACGTTTACCAGGGAAATTATTTATCTTATAAAAATCAAGTATCTTTAATATTTAATACATATTTCAGTATTATCTCCTAAAATACATGTAATGTATCTATCATTGATCATTTCTGTCTGTTTTGGAATTGCTTCAGTAAAATGAATCAAGGAAAATTATTTATCTTATAAAAATCAAGTATCTGTAATATTTAATACATATTTCAGTATTATCTCCTAAAATACATGTAATGTATCTATCATTGATCACTTCTGTCTGTTTTGGAATTACTTCAGTAAAATGAATCAAGGCTAACCTTACAGTTGACAATACTTTTTAATATATTGAACTGTAAAAATTCACTTCATCTAAGGACCACGGTTGTCTCTGAGACCAGAAGGAATATATTCCTGGGGCAGAACTACATGTGTTTTCTGTTTCTGCTTTAGTGGGTGTTTTGGAGAAATTTGAACAAGTTCAAAAGCAATAAGGTCTATTTTGCATAAAGCTGGCATTCTTCCTTTTGGCATTTTCTTTTGCTGAAAAAGCTTATGTCACAATTAGATAGTGAGATGGATGGTGCATAAATTTTATAAATAAATAAACCTGAAATATTAATAATAAAAATAAGGACATACTAAATATTAATATGTGTATAAGTAAATAAATCTTTTTGGAAATTAATTAGCTTTTATCTAACTAGAGACTGTTGCTAGAAACTATGCCATGTATACATTTATTCCTTTAATTTAGTAACATTAATATTCCAATATTTCCTATATTTCTCCTAGTCTGAAGTGTCTTCATTAAAGCTGTCAATCAATAAGCTATGAATATGGTCTGAAAAAACTGTTAAAACTGTCTTGGAAACAGACACATATTTATTTTGATAAGATCAATTGTCTATTTCATGGAAAACACTGCATTAATATACTCAGACAACCATATTTGAAAACAGATACTATATTCACCACAGAAATCAGCTGATTCACTGCTAGCTAATCTCTAGCTATTTTCACCATTAAATCATGAGTTTCATGATTCTTTAGCTATAATCAGTAATACTCAAAGTATGTTCAAGAACTGGAGTTACCCTGGTCTCAAGCATAGTACACAAAATTGTCTGCTACAACATCCTACCTGTCAACGACTAATTCAGCTTCAACCACAATAATACACGGGCAAACAATAGATATAAACTCAAGGTAAACTGCTCCAAACTCGATTGCAGAAAATAGGACTTCAGCAATAGAGTGGTCAATGCCTGGAATGCTCTACCTTACTCCGTTGTTATTTCCTCAAACTCCCATAGCTTTAACCTTAGACTGTCTACAGTAGACCTCTCCCCATTCCTAAGAGGTCTGTAAGGAGGCATGCATAAGCGCACCAATGTGCCTACCATCCCTGTCCTACCATCCCCATTTATTTGTATTCATTTCATGTGCTCATGACCATGTTTATACTTACACATGTTATCTCGTACATGTTTGACAAACTAAATAAAATGAATAAAATAAATAAATAAATAAATTTTCTAATATCTTAGCATAGGCTAAGATATTTTCCTAAAAATGCACTCCCCTCCAGTTTCACTTAAAGGAAAGATGCCTTTTTTATTGCCATGTTAGCATGGGATCATTCTCCAGTGCACCTGAAGGCATCACAATAACTATCTTCCAACAACTTCCAATATCCTTCCTTCCTGAGATATAACTTAAGGCCTAAAGGGAAGTTCAAATTCTTTTCTCAATCTATGTCCTGGCTAATACCTGCTAAGTAGCTCAAGGATTAACTTCCAGTGAACAACAGACTCAGAATAGATTGTTCCAGCAGAGATTATAATTTTCCTGGCCCACCTAATACTCTTTCACAGGGCTTTGGCTCAATAGATTCAAATTCTTCTTCAAAAAGAGAATCACTCAGAAAAGATACAACATGTCTGCATCATCACTGTAAAAAAGAGTCAAGCGCAGAATAAACTACAGTAGCATCGCTAAAAATCATCCTTCTTTTGGGTAGGGGTTTCTAACCATTTCCATTATGTTTTAGGAAATTTGTCCTGGCAGGCAGGGGTGGGTTCTAAATTTTTTACTACCAGTTCTGTGGGTGTAGCTTATTTTGTGGGTGAAGGTCAGATGGGTGTGGCTTCAGGTGGGCATGGCTTGGTGGTCAGGTGACACACTTGTAAAATGTGGTGGAATTCACTTAACAACGCTCTTGCTTAGCAACCAAAATTTTGGGCTCAATTGTGGTCATAGGTTTTTCTTTCTTTCTTTCTTTCTTTCTTTCTTTCTTTCTTTCTTTCTTTCTTTCTTTCTTTCTTTCTTTCTTTCTTTCTTTCCTTCCTTCCTTCCTTCTTTCTTTTCTTTTTTTTCCTTTCCTGTGCTTTCCTTCTTTCCTTTGCTTTTTTCCTACTTTCCTTTCCTTTTTCCTCCTTTCCTTTCTTTCTTTCCTTTCCTTCTTTCCTTTCATGTTTTCCTTTCCTTTTTTCCTTTCCTTTCCTTTTTTCCTCCTTTCCTTTCTTCCTCCTTTCCTTTCCTTTCCCTCTCTCTTTCTTTCTTTCTTTCTCTCTCTCTCTCTCTCTCTCTCTCTCTCTTTCTTGTCTGTCTCTCCTTTCTTTCTTTCTTTCTTTCTTTCTTTCTTTCTTTCTTTCTTTCTTTCTTTCTTTCTTTCTTTCTTCTTTCTTTCTTGTTTCTCTCTGCCTTCCTCTTTCTTTCTTTCTTTCTTTCTTTCTTTCTTTCTTTCTTCCTTTTTTCTTTCTTTCTTTCTTTCTTTCTTTCTTTCTTTCTTTCTTTCTTTCTTTCTTTCTTTCTTTCTTTCTTTCTTTCTTTCTTTCTCTTTCTCTCTTCTCGGTGGCGGGAGAAGGAAAAAAGTGCTGTGGGACTGGGAGGGCAGGTGGCCCAACCCGGCAGCAGTGCATCACCTGTCATGTGCCATCCTGGAGTGCCGTTGCTGCCACCGCTGCCCCTTTTGCCTTCCTGGCTTCGGCTCCAGGACCAGCAAAGAAGCGCAGTTGAGTGGGCCGGGGCATTAGTGCGGGAGCAGCGAGGAGTTCAGGGCAGGTGGCAGTTTGTCTTTGTGCGTGGAGGGCAGGTGAGGGGAAGGCAGGGGGTCCCCCACCCCGGAGCTCCTCCTCTGCGCAACCTGCTGCTGCTGAGCCGTCTCCTTCATGCCACCCGCTTCGCTCATGGGGCGGATTGGCTGGAACTTCTACATTTCTTTACTGGCGTGGTTGAGCCATTCCCCCCTTGCCCTGCCTTAACATACAGCCGCCGCACCCGCCTCTTGCCTGTCGTGGCTTCAATGGCAGCGGCTTTGGGAGATGCAAGCTCATCTAAGGCTGCTGTCCTGCAGCTGAGCCTGCGGCTTGTCTCTGCTGCCCCTGGGTGCGAGGGAGCGGGGCAGACAAGAGGCAGGGAATTGCTCATCTGGAGCAGCTCCCTCGCACCCAGGGGCAGCAGGGACAAGCCACGGGCTCAGCGGGGTAGGAAGGTGCATTTCTCCAGCCCAGCCTCGCTGTGCCCCACCCTGTGTTGTCTGAATGCTGGGCTGGCAAGCGAAGAAGCAGCCTGTTGGGGGAAGTGGGGCTGCTCCGAAGGAGGGGTGGGGGCAGCAGAGGTGCTGAAAGGCACCCAGGGCACCAAGGACCAGATGGGGGAAGACTTCTGAGACGTGGCGTGGCAAGGCGGGGCTGGAGAGATGCACATCCTTATCCTGCTGGGGTCCCAGGCCGGCTCACCATCTGTCAGATGCCCTGCTTTCCCACAGAGCATTCCCTGGAAAGGCAGAAAGCCCCGCCAGCGCTACTCTGGGCAGATGCCTTGGCGAGCAGTGTAGAGAGGAGCTGCCACCCAGGGAGATGCACAATGAGGCTGTCTGACTTCGCTTCTCTTTCCCCCGTCGGGTGCAACAACCTCCTTCACTTTCAAGGGTCTCCAGCCCAAACTGCACACTCTCGGGATGCGAGGATGGGGGCTTCTCCTGGGGAGGGGGGCACGAGCGATCCTCTGCAAGGTGGATTATGTGCGCTGTGCCTCTTCCCAACTCCCAGCTTAATCCTCTGGGACAGGGGACCTCAAACTTGGCAACAGTGGAGTACGGTGCTCAGGCCTCTTCCATCCTTCCCAGAGAGTGCCTCTGCTGATGGGCGGTGGGCCCCTGTGATGCCTCCGCTGTCTCAGGAGACCCTTCAGGAGGTGCTAGCCTGGCAGGGGGATGGCGGCAGGGGGTGAAAGGGGAGCTCCAGGCGGCCAGTGGGGAGACTGCTCTCGGAGCCCTGGGAAAATGCAGGCTTTCCGGATGGGATTTACACAAAGCACTGTGCTGCAAAAGACTCTTTCTCCCAGGCAAAAGCAGCAGCGGGGAAGAAGCAGCAGAGAAGAGCACATGATGGAGAGCACATGATGGAACTGACCTGGAAAGCACATGATGGAGCCTTCCACGTGTTCTCCGGTGACCTGTTTTCTCTCCCCCGCTCTGTTGCTGGGAGAGAGAGAGAGAGAGAGAGTCTTTCACATCACTGCGCTTTGGGTCCTGGTAAGTCCAGAAAGCACTGCGCCAGAGACAAACAGGATTCAACCTGTTTCTCTCTGCCAGACTTTCCGGATGGGATTTACACAGAGAAACAGCCAGGTTGAAGGCCGGTACTTTCAGCGCCCACGAGGAACCGATGCTTGGAGCAGTTTTGGAGCTTGTTAAGGAGGAGGACCGCTCCTTGGCCCCAGCCATGCATTTTCAAGCCTGGGCTGCTTGGAGTGAAAATCTATTGCAATAGCCTAGGCTTGAAAACCCATGGCTGGGGCCAAGGAGTGGTCCTCCTCAACAAGCTCCAAAACTGCTCCAAGCGTCGGTTCCTCATGGGGGCTGGCATGCCTTCCCCTCTGCCAGCAGCCATGGGAGGAAGGTAAGGTCGCGAGCCTAGTAGGGATGGTCAGGGCCTGTAGCAAGCTCTGGGGATGGGGCAGGGGGACTAGCATGACCACGACCTACCTGTAGGCAGGAGGAGGCAGCTGAGTTGGAGCGCAGGGTAGGCACCACGTGGGAACTGGAAAGGCAGTTTAGACGGTGAGGAGTGAGTGTGTGGGCGGGGCAGTGCCAAGAAATCCATTTTTTTAAAAAAAAGCCAAAAACAAGATGGCGACGCATGCGCAATGCTGGAAACTTGGCTTCTGAGCATGCACAGAAGAAAAAACCCAGAAAAATTAAATAAAAAATAAAAATAAAAATTCCAAAAAAATGATGGCGGCATCCACGGACCGGCACTGACAGAACCGGTTCAGTGACGTCGTCGTGACGTCACCAGCGACTTGCTACCAGTTCGGGCAAACCGGTCCAAACTGGGAGGAACCACCTCTGCTGGCAGGTATATGAATTCTGAAAGTTTACAGATAGCACTATAAAAGTTCTAAGAGATCACAAACTAATTTTCATTTGTCATCCATATCCAGACCTTGCATTGTTATTATGTTATGAGAAATTCTCACTATCTCAGATGTTGACATTCACTATAATAGAACTTCCTGCATCAGCCAGACATGAAAGCCTGGATGGCAAATCAGTGTCTGAATCCTTCTTGTTACAGGTTGGAGACTTTCTATTAACCTGGCAACTTCAACCAGATTTATTGCATCACTTACTATTACTGGATTTACACACACATACACACACACACACACACACACACACACACACACACACACACACACACACACACACACACCTTTGGTATAAAATTACATTCAGAATAAATCCTCTGACTAAAGCCTAGGTCTTAGAAACAGGAGATGGTATAATACATTTCTGGGCTGTAACACTTCAAACTAAAGAAATAAATATTTATGAGCATTCATTCTCTACATGTGGCTACTCCTGAAGACCATCTGGAAATTATGATTGGTCCAGAAGGCAGTGGGATGCACAATTCTAGCCATTACATGTTTTGTCCATATTACAATGCTACTCTGTGAACTCCGCTGGTCTATAGTTTCTTTCCCAATATTGGTCATCACCTTTAAAGTCCTGAATGATATGAGGCAAGGTTAACTGTTACACCACCTCTCTTGGAAGTGTCTATGGAGATTCTCAGTCATCCATATAATGGTTGTACCAAAGGTGCTTTTTCAAAAGGCAACTGGGTTTGTTTGTTTGTTTGTTTGTTTGTTTGTTTGTTTGTTTGTTTGTTTGTTTTCTTCCTTCCTTCCTTCTTTCCTTTCCTTTCCTTTTCTTTTCTTCTTGGATGAGAAGTGAAACATCTTCTAGCAAAACCAAAAAAATTCCAGTTGCCTTTTGAAAAAGCACCTTTGAGACCTCTCTTGGAAGGCATCTGCCCATTCCACCAGGTTTGATAGGGTGGATATCTTCCAGGTCCATTCCCTTAAATATTATTACATCACAAGGCCTAGGAAGTGCATTTTCTCTTTGGCAACCTCTGCCCCGTGGAACATGCTGCCCCCTGAAATTTGGCAAGTTCCCATGATCCCAGAAGGCCTTGAGGAGCTGGTTCTTCCTAAGTATCAGGCTATGATGAGGTTGGACCCCAATATATTTGAATATGAATGGGGTAGGTTGCTTTTGGAGCATTGGACATTTTTTTTCTGTTTTTTATAATGTTTATGTTGTTATGAGAGTTTAAGATTATAGTACATAAGGTGGGCATCTGAATGTGTATTTTAAATAATAAATAAATAAATAAATAAATAAATAAATAAATAAATAAATAAATAAATAAATAAATAAATAAATAAATAAATAAATAAATAAATAAATAAATAAATAAATAAATAAATAAATAAATAAATAAATAAATAAAAAATATCCCATTAATAAATGGCATTTTCTGATTATTGTAACTGTTTTTGAATCATTATTGTTGCTGATTTTTTCATCACTGTAACATTCCATTACAGTTTAACAAGTATAGCAAGAAACAATTTTATGTTATCAAGGATATGTTACCTCTTAAAATATATTAAATTTTAAATTCTAATGAGCAATTCAAGTTGTTTTCCAGAGGACTCTTATTAATATAATATTTGCACCCCAGACAAAGCACTTTTCCTTATTCAGCATGCAATAACATGTCCTTTTTCTGAAGAAAACACATTATAACCTACAATGTAATGATGAAAATAGAAGAGTTATTTAAAAGTTTAAACCTGGTTGTCATTGTCTGCCTTTTATATATTGTCCAGTAGTATTTCTGTTCAGGAACAAATTTTGCAGTTAATGCACATCTCTACTATGTCCTGCTACTCAAAGATGTCATTAATTGTATAATAATTGACTATTTAATAGAGCATCAAGGTATTTTTGTCTGGAATTAATTCACCTTTCTCTGTGCATCAGCATGTTCATGCAATGAATCAAAGACATCTTTCTATATAACATACAAGGTAGCACGTTATATTGAATCCAAGCTGCCTTGGAAAATAGAAACTTAAAACTGGTAGATGCAAACAATGATATATTAATGCACATGATTTACCAGCATAAATGTTCAGGAAGTGAGTTTATGCACTATGCTCCCTCAAACAGTAATTTGATACGATGTAGGAAATTTATGTATCCTACCTCCAAGCAGAAAACAGAAGCAACATGTTCAATAGAATGCCAGCTTTTTAAAAAATGCCAGTATCTCTTTTATTACCAAATATCATACATGTACAAATCACCGTTTATATTTGGAGATTTTGTACATGAAACATATGAAGTGGTCATTAACATCTAAATGGCATTTTTTTTTAAAAAAAATCTATTTTTATCTGTCTTTATTATTTTTATAAATAACTCAAAGCAGCAAACATATCTGATACACCTATCTCTTCCTATTTTCCCCACAACCACCACCTCTGTTGGGAGCTGGGTTAGAAAGATAGTGACTAGTCCAGCTGGTTTCCATGCCTAAGGCAAAACTAGAATTTACCAATTTTGAACCTGTTACACTTTGATGGATCGACCATAAATTGTCTTTATATTATCCATAATTCTTGGAATATTATTTATTCATTAGCTTTATATACTAACTTAATTTCGTTCAACTCAAGGTGGTATACATAATAATCCTTTTTTATTTTCTTTACAAAAATAACCTTGAGAGAGTAACTGAATAACCGAAACAGCTTCTGTTCCTAAAGGAAGACTAGAATTCACAATCTCCCAGTCTGGTACCTTAATCACCACTCCAATCTCTTTCTCATTTCTTATAGCATATTTTGTTCCAATCAAAACAGAGAAGCTTATCTTAGCTTTGCACAAAGCGGTTTCAGTCATCCACAAAGGAGAATAGGGATCATTATATGTAACTGAGGTGGCCAACATCTGAAACAATAAACAAACCTCAGGTCTAAAAGCCACTTGGTTATGCTTGGCTCCTAATGCTAAGAGTTCTATCCCTTCCCAATCTCAGGTACCCTGATGTAAGAAAAAAATTCTGGTCATATATCTCCGATACTAAAATTAACAGAAATACTGATTACCGCTCACCATACAAGTATCACTAGAAGATGGCCTGGCCAAGAAAGGCCAAGTTCCTAACTTTCTGTATGAAATCTGCATAGAGATGGTGAGTCCCATTAGTTTTGTGAGATACCAGCTTGGCTCACACAACATGCTAAATTTATAGGGTATGGTATGTGTGTCTGTGCGCTGTGGTTCTGGAATAATCTATGGCTGAATGGATTTGTGCAATTCTCTAATCCATGAACAATGGTTTAAACCTCAAGAATGAAGTTCTCCTAAGATCTGGATGACTCCAATTCTGTTCATGCTTCAAAGAAACTGGATGCCCATTTTGTTGGATGTCAGTTGTTGATAGGACATTTTGAAATTTGCTGGTATCAGCATTGTTTTATTTGCCCAAGTCTAATTCTATTGTTTGTCTCTGTTACATTGTTTTTCTATTGTTTTGATGTATTGTGAGCTTCCCAGAGTTATCTGGTGACATCAAATCAAAATAAACTTTGACTGTATTTGCACAATGCATAGAGCCAAATAACAGATGCACCACAACTTGGTTTAGTATGATGCATGAACTAGGCCAAACTATAGGACTGTCAAAGTTCCAAGTAATGAACCCAACCAATTCAGCAACTCTGAGACTTTTGGCTTTCTCAAAGAACTGCTTCATTGAGTACATCATTTCGGCACAGTTGAAAAACAAACCAGCTCTGACTATTTCCCGTGCTTTCAGTATAATTAAAGATTAGACAGTTCCCTCCCTCCTTGTCACAGGTCACGTTGTCCAATTAGGTGTTCTGGCATCTTCTTGGTACCCTTTTCCAGTCTCTGACCAGCACCTGGTAGGATGACCTTGGTTCCCATGATATAGTAAGTTGTTGGTGTCTGGTCTGACATAGCAAAGCTCCCTCCTCTCCTCAAAGTGTGTCAAGCTGAGAAACAGAGAAAATGGCTGCGACAGGCCCAATCCATTTCGAAGTTGACAAGGACTTTTTAAGGAAGATAACTATTGGACAGAGCCAGGCTTTTCCACTTGTACTATCTGCCTAACATAATGTCAGGTTCATTTACTTTCTTTCCTAAAATTCAATAGATGAGTTCCCACTAAATCATAATGGAATTTATTTTGCTTTTAACTTATGAGCTAACAAAGCTAGGTATTGTAGTTTTCAAGGCACCGTTTTCTGCTTTAGCACAATGTGCAAATTCTTCCTGTTGTCATTTATTCTATTAATCATTACTAACATATCATAGCTTACCACAGCATGTGAACAGTCATTCAGCCTGTATGCAAACTCTCTCCAATCATATCCCCTTTCTTCTCTCCCATAGGAATGACTTGTCCTATTAACTTTTACAGAAAAAGAATAAACAATAACCTGTCAAAAAGTAGGGATAGCATCAGATAAAAAAAATAGCTGTGGTCAGGATCTCTGCACATTAATCTTCTAAAACTTTAGGCTACTCTTCTATGTCACCTATACCTTTATTAAAATTATTTACTTGGTGCCTTATATATGAATAACCTTTGTATACTGAACCTTCTCATGTAAATTCATGTCTGACAGAAGTGGATGTCATATATAAGACAAACTACCACCTTAAATAGTAGCAGATATGAAGGATTGGCTTAGGCAGGTAAAGTCCAGACATTTATACTTTTACAGTCCTTCCCCAGACAAAGCTGAGATGCTGTAATTCTGATAGTGGATGACATATGTGTTCTATGATTTTCCATGAATGGGGTGTTTTCAGCAAATATTTTACTCAGGGTTAATCCACTTTTTGTAAGAGTGAAAATCCTGATTTCAAGGTTATTAAAAGAGATGGAGCTATTCATCATACAGTCTTCATTTGTGGCCTCTAACACATAATTCCGATGGAAGCAATTACTTAACGTACATTCCAGTTCATTGTGGAGTGCCAAATTTTGCATTGGGGGAAGAAAATGACTCTTGAATATATGCTCTGAAGCATGAGATTTGATTACCTTTATCATCACTTGCAAGGCCATAAACGTTGCAATAAAAGAGCATAAAAGCACCCAGCCCTTTCCCAACAATCTGTTTGTTGTACCTTTCCCTGCTTAAATTTTATTTTTAGTGCTTTGAATTCCATAGATAAAGACACAATTGGCAATGTTTTCATTACAAATCTTTTTATAGCTAGAATGGATTCCTAGAATCTTTATTTCCACTCAAATTCTACAGTAAGATTTGCAGCAAAGGCTTTTTCAAAAAGAGAACAAAAGGAGATGTCATTCTTTTAATCTTTCTGCTGTTTCTAAGACAATTTTCCCTAACTTGCTTGAGATATCTTATACTGCAGCTCCTAGAAAATAAAACATTATAGCTGTAGAGTTGCAACCAGATAGCCCAAAGCTTTGCTTGTAAGAGACAGATGCAATGTATAATGCAGGGAAAATATGCATCTTACATGTTTGTTTTGTTCCATATTAAAAGTAAAATCTGAACTTTTTTTTTCCTTTGCTTCTCTTAGGATCCATTATGCTTTCTGACATTAATCAGCTAATATGTGGAAAGGATAAAAAGATTGGCGAGATTGTATACCTTGAACAAAGCTTTGATGGTATCTGCATACCAGCTTTATAGCCAATACTTTGAAATAAAAATAAAAATTAGAATAAATAAGCTATGGGTCCAAGGCTGGATGTGGTCTCCAGAGCTTTCCAAAAAGAGTTATCAAATTATATTTTTTTAATATATGTATGTTTGATTCATTGATTGGTGACCTACGATTATTTTTTGGTGAATAATCAAGACAGCTAACAAAACCTGAAAAACAAAACCTGTATATAAAATATTAAAAGGCAGGTTAAAATCAATGCTAATCTTTTTACCTTTTCAATCCTAGGAAAACGAGTCCATTTTTACAGATATCCTAAAGGCTGCCAGTGGAGACCAAATACAATATCAGGGGAAATGCATTTCATAACATTGGAACAATGCAGAATAAAAGCTTCTTTCATGCTGCAGAAAGACATCTTTCTCTTACAGTAGGGAAATCTTAAAAGTGGTGTTCTTCTGTTTGGGCAATAACAAGTAACTCAGAGTGAGAGCACAATTCTTAAATAAAATAAAATAAAGTAGTTTGTACAGGAAAAGCAAGAACCTGCTCTGTGAAATCTTTTAAATATGTAGGCATTTACTTCCAATCTTCTATCTTGTTGGGGTAATCAAGCCCGGAAATTGGCTATAAGGGCTTTAATAGCATCTCTAACAATTATAAAATATGTTCCCAGTTGCCTTTCATCTATTCAAGATCAAACCTTTGGATATTTATTTTATTTTTATTTATTTTGCAATTCTTATATGCCGCCCTACTCCCAGAGGGATATACTGCAGTGTGTTAATCAGGTGCGTTAATATAAAAAGACCTCCCTATACAAGCTACTATAAGTTTCTCAAAGCAATAGTACACATTCCTCACTCATCCTTTGAGGCCTTAATGCAATTACAATTAGCTGTACTAGAGATGTACTCTTTGGGACTGTCAGTTAAAGACTTGGGCAAGGCGACCTCCATGGCTCATCTGACCCTGAATAATAGATCTGGATCCACGTTGAAAAGACAAATGGATCAAGATTTGATATATTGTGCTCGGTCAATGCCAGCTTTACATATGGACTTTAGACCTTGATAAAACCTTAACGGAACTCAAAGGATCTGGGATTCAGATATTCATTCAGTCAAGTCCATAATCTCCCTTCTGCTTTGCCTTATGATTTTCTCTAGCTGTTTTTTAAAGATTGTGCATAGTCCACGTGAGAGGGGTTTTTTTGTGGCCCAGAATGAGACCCTTACCAATCAGGGCAAAAACGGGACGATATTTTAACATCCTATATGAACATTATGTTTGTTTAATTTTAGCTATTGAATCTGCACTCCAAGTTTTATTAAAGTATCTACTTTAATAAAGTAACTAATAAATGATGTAATTAATAAATTACACCAGCAATTAAAACTTATAACCCCAATAATATTTTCCCTTATGAGGAGATAACAGCTTTTCTTTTAAGTGACCAATGTATTAAAGCAGTGTTTCCCAACCTTGGCAACTTGAAGATGTCTGGACTTCAACTCCCAGAATTCCCCAGCCAGCTTTGTCTGGACTTCAACTCCCAGAATTCCCCAGCCAGCTTTGTCTGGACTTCAACTCCCAGAATTCCCCAGCCAGCTTTGCTGGCTAGGGAATTCTGGGAGTTGAAGTCCAGACATCTTCAAGTTGCCAAGGTTGGGAAACACTGTATTAAAGGCATGTTCATCTGTAGCTTTACTCCATAGAAACTGGCTGGTATATTCTTCACAACTTTGATAGTCTCTGGCTTTTATGTAATTCAGATATGTGATGTTTTCCTTACTCTTTCATGTATTGTAAAAGTTGTTGATTTGATCTTAGACAGTAAATTAATAAAAAAATAAATAAATAAAACTGTTCTTGCTGCCTGACAGCAGGTTAAGCAGGAAGCAAAGGCCAGAATAAGTTTTGAAAGTGATCCTGCTTTCCCTGTGCAAATTGACTCCCATTTTGGTGGAAAAATTCATTCCTGCTTTGTCTGAGCAGGTTCATAATGACCTTGTATAGGCAAAGCAACAAGCAAAACAATGAGCATATTTGACTATTTTGTCTGGGAAAACCATATTATGCTTGTGAGGATCCAACCTAAATGGCAGAACCAAGTCTAAATTTAACAGGACATGAAAGATGGCTAAACCTGTGACACTAGCAATTTGCCCAAACCATCTGCCAATCACCATTTTTATTTTTTAATTTCATCAAGCAAAAGGTGGGATCAAAATAGTTGTTTATTCTTTTGGACAATTTTTCCCCAAAACTTGGTAATAGCAATAATAATAGCACTTAGACTTATATACCACTTCATAGTGCTTTACAGCCCTCTCTAAGCGGTTTACAGAGTCAGCATATTGCCCTCAACAATCTGGGTCTTCATTTTACAGACCTTGTAAGGATGGAAGGCTGAGTCAACCTAAAGCAGGTCAGGATCGAACTCCTGGCTATGAGCAGAGTTAGCCTGTATACTGCATTCTAACCACTGCCCCACTCATGGTAACTTTAAAATATGTGGAATTCATGCTGGCATTGAAGTTCACATACCTTAAAGTTGCCAAACTTGAAAAACACGGTTTTAGAGGACTGTAGTATCACAATCTATAAAGCAGAGCCTTTGCCTTTATCTTGTGCCTAGCAATCCATTGGTTCCTAGTCATTTTGCACCAGTGGTAAGTTCTGGATGCTGTTCTGAGTCAAATAAACCCCAACCTTCTGCATGCGGAGGGAACCTCGATTCCTCCTTGCATACATTTTATATATTCAGAAGATGGTATAAGTCTACAGTCTTCTTTTAAAGAAAAAAGAAAAACTTTAGACAGCCTGCTTCAAATCGCAAGGGGGTTGATCTAGCAGTTGGAAATCACTGGTCTAGAAATCAGCGCAGATAAGCTTTCAGGCTGTCTTATTACATAATGCTGGTGAATCTTGCTTTCATGGCCTTGCATATTCTCATTAGCAGAGTTTTTTTCACATGCTGATCCACTTTTTGACAGATACCATTTCTGCCTATTGATTAACAACTCCTAATATTTATTCAACAGGAACTTCATTTATTTTTCTAGGATCACAGCTTCTGATCTGCTGTGTTTTCACACTGGGGCAGGTTGCATTATCAGTTTGAATCTGATCTTTTGTATCCCTTGGTGATGCAGGAACTAAATATAAAGCCTTAATTATGCAGACTGAATGCAGTACATTGTATTTTTTTAACTGTTTGCAGATTATTTTTCTCTTGCAGAAAAGAATCTGGGAAAAAAACTGAAGAAAACAAGACAAAGTAGATTAAATGGAAGACCTGGAAAAATAACAAATATTATACTGGAAAGAAAATAGTAAAAATTTGACTCTTTGAACAGAGATAATTGAAATGTATATTAGAGCTACCATCTATTCTATGGACTGAAAAAATCCACATTGTTTACAGAAGACATAAAAAATAGAGTTTTATATTATTTCATTCCTGCCATCTAATGTTTGTCCAGATTCTTGCGTTCATATTTGGTAGCAATAATGGCAGTTCTGCATTTTTACTGTAACTGTGCTACATCTACATCTGCTGGCAATCCAGATAAATACTCACAAAAGGTTGATGTATGTCAACATATATCTTAATACATTTTAATTAACTACAGTATGTCTGCAATGTAGGTGTATCTCACTTCTAATTTTGGTAGCAATTAATTCTCTCTCTGTGTCCCCTTTAAAATTCTTCCATGCTGTCTTCCATGTTTGAGTTCAGAATGTAAGCATGGTTTGTCTGGTCCAGGGAATCCCTGGAGTGAAGTCTAGACTAAGTCTAGAAGTGTTGCTTTTTTTAAAAAAGGAGGCAAATGCAAACCACCATATAGTGTTGCCAAGGAAATTACATGACTGTTTCAATGTAGTTACTAGAGCAGGGGTGTCAAACTCAAGGCTCACAGGCCAGATGCAGCCTGTAATGTGATCAGATATGACCCGCGCGGCCGTCCTGGAAAATGTAAGGGGCTGGCCCGCATCGCTTCAGCCCAGTCTACCCATTGCGAAGATCGGGCCAGAAAAGATCGGGCCAGCACGGCTTTGGCCCAGTCTACCCAATGCGAAGAGAAAAGATCGGACCAGCGTGGCTTCAGCCCAGTCTACCCATTGTGAAGAGGAAAGATCGGACCAGCGTGGCTTTGGACCAGTCTACCCAATGCGAAGAGGAAAGATCGGACCAGCGTGGCTTCGGCCCAGTCTACCCAATGCGAAGAGGAAAGATCGGGTCAGTGTGGCTTCGGCCTGATCTACCCAATGTGAAGAAGAAAGATTGGCCAGCGTGGCTTCGGCCTGGTCTAAAATGAAGAGGAAACATGCCAACAGTTTGGGGAGTGGTGTCAAGCTCACCACTCCCACCCAGTTGGCCACGCCCACCCAGTCGGCCACGCTGTTCTGACCCAGCCTTCACGAGCCCCACTCAACAGCCTACTAATGAGGAGAAACCCCTTTTTATTTAGAAAGGCAGGAATACATGGCATTCACTGACAAAGTTCCAGGTCGCACATCCTTAGGTGAGTCACAAGCCGTAGCAGTCTCTGAGTTCCCCGCGGGGAGTCTCAATTAGCACTTCAATCCCAACACAAACAGTCTTGACCAACCTGGTTAGTGGCAAATCCTGGTGAGGACTCTGCCAGAGGGAACTCTTCTGGAGCATGAACGGATGTCTCTGACAACTACGCCTCCCACACTCCTCCTCCTTATATCCCAGCCAGGGGGGGCTTGTTAATGTCTCCTTCTTTTCCTGAATAGCTGGCCCTCAGTCCTGCGTTGCTCTCCTGTCAGCACTTCTTTGCACATACATGCATCTGGGACAGGGCCCAGCTGTTCCTCTCCCTCGCTCAGCTCAGGCCCTGAAAACAGCTGTCTTTCCACCTGAGCGTGAGTAGATTGGCCCTGCTCTGCATCTGGCTCTGAGACCTCCTGCTCCTCAGAGCCTTCCGCCCACTCCAATGGTAACCCAGGCACCTCTCCATCTCCTCTGACTCCTCTGACTCGACTGCCATATCCGCTGGCAGTTGACGAACCACAACACATGCCCGCCCAGCCCCCGAGGTCAACCACTGCCCTGATGTGGCCCTCAATGAAATTGAGTTTGACACCCTTGTACTAGAGTGACAGTTTGATTCAAAGAAGATTATACTTTTACTACCTGATTGGATTCATTTTTAATATTTCTTGACAATTCTTAAAATATTATCTGCAGACCTTCTAATTCCTCAGAGAAGCAACTACAATTTAGTTCTAAATTTCTGGGAATGATATTGCTTCTTTAATTGGGTTGAGAATTTTAATATACTTATGTAAAGGAAACTACTTAAAGATTATCTACAGGGCTTACATGCATTGAAAGAAAACTTCTAATCAGGCAGATGTTTTGCAGGATGAAAAATGTACTGTTCAAAGACTTCTGTAAGATTTCCAAGCACATTGAAAAGAACAGTGATCAGTGTGTGTGTGTGTGTGTGTGTGTGTGTGTGTGTGTGTAAAACTTCATTCAGATAAAGCTATATAGATTGGAAACTTTCATCACATGTAGTAGTACCAAGCACATAAGAAAGTCACTTGGAAAAGAAAACAGTGTAAAGAAATTATCAAAAATAATAGGATCACATGTCAATATTGATCACATTGATCTAGCTTATTGATAATTGCTGGCTCTGAGAATAAATTTCAAGAGTTTATTATACTCCCAGAGCAGAACTGTTTCTTCACTTTTAACTACTGCACTGAGATGATGGTTAACGGTAGTATTACAATTTATGGGTCTAAAAATACGGTATTGAATATTTTGTAGAGCTGTTCTTTAATTTAAAAAGATTTTATTAAACAATGCAATGTTTTAGCAGAGTTTATTCCCATGTGCTTTTTCTCATTCTCCATACACAAAACTGGATCCAATTTGTCTGACAACCCTAATCATAAAAGTTATGAACGAAGGCGTATTTATTCATACCAGCGATGTTTTGAGTACATTTACACATGACTATAGTGCAAAATTACTTCACATTAACTGAAGCATTAAATCTTGAACCAATGATAATACAGAGAGAACTCTCTTGTCCTTTTATGGAGAAGGCTTCTCTTTAAAGCTTCATTTTACCAGTGATTTCTAAAGAAATAATTAGATTGAACATCAGTTAGTTGCTATTGTTAGCTTTTGAATTAGCTACATCCAGACAAACCGTTCAGTGACTGGCAATAAGTTACCTCCTGAAAGAAAGAAGTAATCTGCGGGACCGCATCCTGCCACATACCTCCCTACGACCGGTTAGGTCCCACAGAGTTGGTCTCCTCCAAGACCCATCAACCAAGCAATGCCGGTTGGTGGGACCGCGGGGAAGAGCGTTCTCGGTGGGAGCTCCTTCTCTTTGGAACCAACTACCACCAGAGAGATCCAAACTATCCCCATCCTGCTGGCCTTCCGGAAAGCAGTGAAAACATGGCTTTTCAAGCAGGCGGGTTAAGACCAAGGGGAATATGGCGGGAAGAGGCAGATATGGCGGGAGCAGAGGGGAGGGCCGCTCTCGGGGAATAAGACCTCGCTGTTTACAAGCGATCCCTTGTTCCGGCCCCTCTGATCTGGTTCCATCTTGCTCAACCCGGATACCTGGCAACCAGGGTTTTCAGGGCCCTGGGCTCAGGATGCTGCTGCTTAACGCCAGGTCAATTATCAACAAAGCCCCCCTGATACGTGATTTAATCACAGAGGAGGGGGCAGACCTGGTATGTGTTACCGAGACCTGGCTAGGGCAGGAGGGGGGAGTAGCCCTCTCCGAGATATGCCCAGCCGGTTTCTCGGTGCAGCACCATTCTCGACCCCAGGGAAGGGGGGGAGGAGTGGCAATTATAACGCGTGGAAATCTGCATCCTCGTAGGATCCCTGCCCCGGAGATTGTTGGGTGTGAGACGCTCCTTCTGAAGTTGGACTTAGGGGTTCAGGTGGGCCTTTTCTTAACGTACCTGCCTCCCAGCTGCGTAAGTAAGGCCCTGCCTGAGTTGCTCGAGGCAGTAGCCGACTTGGCGGTTGAGTTCCCTAGGCTTATAGTACTGGGGGACTTCAACTTGCCATCTGCTGGCGAAACCTCTGGGGTAGCTCAGGAGTTCATGGATTCCATGACAACCATGGACCTGACCCAAGTAATTCAGGGTCCGACTCATGAGGGTGGTCACACGCTTGACCTAGTGTTTCTTTCGGGGCAGTGGAGAGATGATCTGAAGATAAGGGATATAGTCATCACCCCACTGTCATGGTCAGATCATTTCCTACTGAGGCTGGATTTCACAACCCCACTCCTCCCCCGCAGGGAGGCGGGACCGACTAGGTGGTTCCGCCCCAGGCACCTAATGGAGCCGGAAGGATTCCAGAGGGAACTTGGGGAGATACCTGAAACCCTGGTACACAATTCGGCTGACTCCCTGGTGGCTGCTTGGAACACCGCAGCATCAGGGGCTCTAGACCGAATTGCGCCTAAGCGACCTCTCCGTGGCAGTGGATCCCGGAAAGCTCCCTGGTTCACCGAGGAGCTCCGGGAGATGAAACGCCAAAAGAGACGTCTGGAGCACCGCTGGAGGACCAAGAGGGCCGAATCTGACCGAACACTATTAAGAATTTACATCAGATCTTATTTAGTGGCGATAAGGGCGGCAAGACGATCCTATCTTTCCGCTCTTATTGCGTCCGCAGATTCTCGTCCAGCCGCCTTGTTTAGGGTGACTCGCTCCCTCCTTGGAAAAGGGGGGAGCGAGGAACACTTACAAGGCAGAGCTGAGGAATTTGCTGAGTTTCTGTCGGATAAAGTCGCTCAGATTCGGTCAAACTTGGACTCTGGCAGGGCAGAGTCCATAGAGGTGACAGGGGCAAGTCCTAGTCCATCATTGTGGGAGGAGTTTGGGCCTGTTTCTCCCGATGATGTGGACAGGGCTATGGGAGCGATGGGTACCTCCACCTGTTTATTGGACCCATGCCCCTCCTGGCTGGTCTCGGCCAGCAGGTCGGTGGCACGCGGCTGGATCCAGGCGGTGATCACCGCTTCTCTGAGGGAGGTATCCGTACCGCAGTCGTTAAAAGCTGCGGTGGTGCGACCCCTCCTGAAGAAGCCTTCCCTGGATCCAGCTGATTTGAAGAACTATCGTCCAGTCTCCAACTTACCTTTCTTAGGGAAAGTTGTGGAGAAGGTGGTGGTGACTCAGCTTCTGCAGCTCCTGGATGAAACAGACCATCTAGATCCTTACCAGTCGGGCTTCAGGCGCGGCTACAGTACAGAAACTGCCTTGGTTGCCCTGATGGATGATCTCTGGCGAGCCCGGGATGGAGGAAATTCCTCCATCCTGGTGCTACTTGACCTCTCAGCGGCTTTCGATACCATCGACCATGGTATCCTTCTGCATCGGCTCGGCGAGTTGGGAGTGGGAGGCACCGTTTTGCGGTGGTTCTCCTCTTATCTCGCCGATCGGATGCAGTCGGTGTTGGCAGGTGGGCAGAGATCGTCCCCTAGGCCCCTATCATGTGGGGTGCCTCAGGGGTCGGTTCTCTCGCCCATCCTGTTTAATATCTACATGAAACCGTTGGGTGAGATCATCCGCAGACATGGGGTGTGTTTCCATCAGTAGGCTGACGACACCCAGCTGTACATCACCACCCCGTCTGACTTCAGGGAGGCAGTTGATGTAATGTGCCGCTGCCTGAACGACGTTAAGATCTGGATGGGGAGGAACAGACTCAGACTCAATCCCGACAAGACTGAGTGGCTGTGGATATTGCCTCCTAAGGACCATGACAACTATCCCTCCTTGGTCTTTGAGGGTGCGAAACTGACTCCCTCAGACCAGGTCCGCAACTTGGGGGTCCTCCTAGATCCACAGCTAAAATTGGATCACCATCTTTCTGCTGTGGCTAGGGGGGCCTTTGCACAGGTTCGCCTGGTGCACCAGTTGCGGCCATACTTGGAGAAGGAGGCTCTACTCACGGTCACTCATGCCCTTGTCACCTCGCGTTTGGACTACTGCAATGCGCTCTACATGGGGCTACCCTTGAAGAGTATCCGGAGACTTCAGCTGGTACAAAATGCGGCTGCGCGTGCTGTGGTGGGTGTGCCAAGGTACACCCACGTGACACCAATACTCCGCCAGCTGCATTGGTTGCCCATCAGTCTCCGGGTCCAATTCAAGGTGTTGATCACCATCTTTAAAGCCCTTCATGGCTTAGGACCAGGATATCTTCGGGACCGCATTCTGCCTCATACTTCCCTCCGACCGGTTAGGGCCCACAGAGTTGGCCTCCTCCAGGTCCCGTCGGCCAAACAATGCCGGCTGGCGGGCCCTAGGGGGAGAGCCTTCTCTGTGGCTGGCCCCGTGCTCTGGAACCAACTTCCCCCAGAGACCCGAACCATCCCCACTCTGCTGGCCTTCCGAAAAGCCGTTAAAACATGGCTTTTCCTGCAGGTGGGGGGGATAGCTTAATCCACCTGAGATCACCCCCCAAGTATGTATGATATCGAATGAATGTTGCTGTTTTAATATTGTTTTTAATAATTTGTATTTGTTTTTTAATCACTTGCATTTTGATTATTCTTGTATTTTTTCCTGTTGTACGCCGCCCTGAGTCCTTCGGGAGTTGGGTGGCATATAAGAATAACAAAATAAATAAATAAATAAATAAATAAATATCTGTGGTCTTCCCATGTATGAATGTTGATACTGTTTTTTAATTTTTATAACTGCTTTTAATTAGTTTTATTATGTTCTTTGTTATGAATTGTTCTTCTTACATGCTGTATGCCGCCCTGAGTCCCTCGGGAGTTGGGCGGCTTATTAGAATGAGCAAAATAAATAAATAAATAAATTCTAGTTCTCCAGAGGCAGGGAGTGATCATCTCAATGACTACTTCAGCTTCAACCGCAACAATACATGAGGTCTGTAAGGGGTGTGCATAAGCACACCATTGTGCCTACCGTCCCAGTCTTACTGTCCTATTGTCCTCATTTATCTGTACTTACTTTGCTTATGTTTATGTTTATACCTATACCTGCTATCTTGTACATGTTTGACAAATATAAAAATATTAATAAAATAATAATAATAAAATAAAATAAAAAATAAAATAAATTAAATTAAAAAATTAAAATAAAATAATAAATAAAATAATAAATAAAATAAAATAAAATAATAAATAAAATAAAATAAAATAAATAATAAAATAAAATAAAATAAAATAATAATAAAATAAAATAAAATAAAATAAAATAAAATAAATAATAATAAAATAAAAATAAAATAAAATAAAATAAAATAATAAAATAAAATAAAATAAAATAAAATATTAATAAAATAAAATAAAATAAAATAATAAAATAAATAATAAAATAAAATAAAATAAAATAAAATAAAATAAAATAAAATAAAATAAAATAAAATAAAATAATAAAATAAAATAAAATAAAATAAAATAAAATAAAATAAAATAAAATAAAATAAAATAAAATAAAATAAAATAAAATAAAATAAAATAAAATAAAACATTTGCTGCAATCACAGCTTGAAATTGTGCTGGAGTTGCCATCTGGCATGTGAGCATGTCAAAGGTAGACAGGAAATGTGATGATCTGTTCAGTCATTTGCCAATCTCTGGTAGATTTTCTTTATTAAGTGATGCAAAACAATGTGGCAAGGTTACTCTGATGACTGCTTTATCATATCATCCATCAAGCTGTCTTAGGAGTTGAAAACATTTTATAGCCAGCACTTTCCAAGTTTGCACACCATATTAAACCATCTTTCCTTTAACCAATGTTTATTACCTCTGCAATAACATTTGAATTATATGCATTTCTGAAACATAACAATGGTTTACCAACCACAATTGCTGTATTCCTACAAATGGCAATATGCAAGCCAAAACTAAAGAAATAAAAGGAATGAAAATATAACCCATTCACTGAAACCACAGTACCAATAAGTCGCAAATTGTTAATCTTTGGCATAAGTCTCGATGCTTAAGCCTAGAAATGTGCCTGACTTAAACAGTTGTTTTGCAAAGCTATAGAAGGGACACAGGGTAGATTTCAAGGACGGGTGTTTATTTTAAATTATTGAAGTTAAAATGAGGAACTGTTTGTATATTATATTCACATTAACATGCAAGTTCATTAGCACTGCTCAATCATTAATTATCCAGAATTGTTATGCTTGCACATTCCTCCACCCAAAATACAGAGTACCCATTTTAGCATACTAATGTTGCAATGGTAAAAGCCTTTGGAACAGGTTGTGTTGCTAATTAGAATCAATTAGGATAGCATTGGAGCATGGAGCCCAATCCTACTAAAAAGATTTCAGCAGCTACTCTTAGATTAGCCACTTCAAAGACAAGTACTGGCCTCCCAATAACATCATTCAGCACTCAGGAAATCATTATTTCTGTGAAAAGTCACAACATTTAATGATCCTCAGGGTCTAGTAAATTATGTAAACCAAATCAGTCTATACAAATATATTTGAAGATACCAGTTTGAATAACCTGGGGAAATAATCCACTTTGAAGAAATGTACAATAAAATAATCTTGATGGAATTATCTTTGCTAATCTTTTGTTTCTACATTTGTACTTAACCTATTTTTGTCAAGTACATATTGGTAATATACATAGATATAATATTGTTTATATACATAAGATGGGTACTGATAAGAGGGAATATTAGGACAGGAACGATAGGCACAGTGGTGCGCTTATGCACGCCCCTTACTGACCTCTTAGGAATTGGGTGAGGTCAACAGTGGACAATCTAAGGGTAAAATTTTGGGGGTATGGTGACGAAACCACAATGTCAGATAGTGAGTTCCAGGCATTAACCACTCTGTTGCTAAAGTCGTATTTTCTACAGTCAAGTTTGGAGCGGTTCACTTTGAGTTTGTATCTGTTGTGTGCTTGTGTATTGTTGTGGTTGAAGCTGAAGTAGTCGTTGACAGGAAAGACGTTGTAGCAGATAATTTTATGAGCTATGCTTAGGTCATGCCGAAGACGACGTAGTTCTAAGCTTTCTAAGCACAGGATTTCAAGTCTGGTTGCATAAGGTATTCTGTTGCGAGTAGAGGAGAGGAGAGCTCTTCTCGTAAAGTATCTCTGGACACTTTCTAATGTATTTATGTCCGATATGCAGTGTGGGTTCCAGACAGATGAGCTGTATTCAAGGATTGGTCTGGCGAATGTTTTGTATGCTCTGGTTAGTAGTGTGATATTACCAGAGAAGAAGATACGTAAGATTAGGTTAACAACTCTTGAAGCCTTTTTGGCAATGTTGTTGCAGTGGGCTTTGGCACTTAGGTCATTTGATATGAGTATTCCAAGGTCTTTGACAGAGTGAGGGTCGTCTGCAAGGTCTTGTCTATTCAGCTTGTATTTGGTGTTCTGATTCTTTTTGCCAATGTGTAGAACAGAGCATTTGTTGGCTGAGATTTGGAGTTGCCAGATGTTTGACCATTCTGACACAAAGTCAAGGTCTTTTTGGAGGGTAGCAGTGTTGTCGGTGATGATGAAGTGTTTTACATCATCAGCGAAGAGAACGCAGTCGCTTGTAATTTGATTGCAAAGGTCATTTATATAGAGTATAAAGAGTGTTGGTCCTAGTACGCTGCCTTGGGGAACACCGCTGTTAACAGGAACGGGATTAGATAGGGCGCTCCCTATTTTGACCACTTGCTGTCTGTTTGACAGGAACACAGTCATGTATGGGTCCAGAGATGCTGTAGGATTTCAGTTTCAGAAGTAGTTTATCATGAACCACTAAGTCGAAGGCTTTACAGAAGTCTATGTAAATTGTTTTGCCCTGGTCAAGTTTTGAGATCCATATGTTTTTGCAGTGTAATAGTTGTAGATTGCAGGATAATTGCTTGTTTGAGAGTAGGTTGTTAGTTTCTAGGTGGAGGGTAATGGATTGGTTTATGATTGATTCCATGACTTTGCATGTGATGGAGCATAGAGAGATTGGTCTGTATTTTTCTACTAGACTGGGATCTCCCTTTTTGAAGATGGGGATGAGCGTGGCTAGTGACCATAGGTTTGGTAGGGAACTGGTCCTATAGGATTTTTCAAAGATTATGCTTAGCGATTCAGCTATGGCTGTGGAGAGCTTTTTTAGGAAATATGCACATAGTCCATCAGATCCAATTGACAGAGAAGGTTTTAGGCCATGTAGCACTTTTTCAACGTTGTCTTCAGTGAAGTCTATTTGTGTTAAATCGTTGTGATTATTTGTGGTACGACTAGGGAATTTTGGGCATGAGCCGTTGCTGTTTACAAAGACTGAGACAAAGAATGTGTTGAAGAGGTTAGCTTTGACTGTTTCATCGTAGCATTCTTTGTTGTTGGGTCTTTTTAGTGATGGGAGGGATCTCGAGTCCTTGAGTTTGTTATTTACGAAGTTGTAGAAGGCGCGGTTGGATTTTGTGCACAGAAGGTTTTCCTCTTGTTTGTGATAGTTGGAGTTGGAGCATGCCGTCTTTATTTGGTGGCATATATTTTTGTAGTGGTTTTTGAAGTTAGCTACATAGGCTGCTTTGTTTTTTCTCCAGAGGGACTTTTTTTGGGATTGTAGCTTCCTTATTGATATCGGTAGTTTGTTTTTCTTGGTTATGGTGGTTATTAGTGGTACGTGTAGTCTGATAGTTCTTTTGACTTCGAGCAAGAAGATGTTATAGAGGTCATTGGCAGTGCTACAGCCAGAGAATAGAGTTTGCCAGTCAAGAGTTGAGAGGTTGGCATCTATGAGTTCATAGTTGGCTTTTTTAAAGTTGTACTTGGGTGTCCCATTATTAAGGTGATTCTTCCAATGGTGTAGATTGAGGCTGAAGTCTATCATGCTGTGGTTGCTGTTGGAAAAGGGTTCTTTTATTTGTAGTCCATAAATTGTGCTTTTGCTGTTGCAGAATATGAGGTCAAGGCAGTTGTTGAGTCTAGTATTATTCGTTACTAGTTGGTCGAGTCCCAGATTGGTAACAGTGTTGTATTGGGTGGTATGGATGGATTCAGTCGTGCATTCGTTTAGGGTCCAGTTAATGAGAGGTAGATTGAGGTGTCCAAGAAAGATAAGGGGGTATGGGCAGGAGGCTGCCCACGTTAGCAGTGAGGTTAATTTGTTCGCATGTGTGATATCATAGTCTGGGGCTCTGTAACAAAGTAGGAAGCAAAGTGTGGTATTTAAGGACAGATTGCAGACGATGGTTTCAGGAAGGGTGAGATCATGTGTAACTTGGATATTTTTTTGTATAATATAGCTACTCCGCCTCCTCTGCGGGTTTCACGGTCGGACCGGAAGACAAGGTAGTTTCTTGCTGTGATGATGGAGTCAGGGAAGGATGCATTTAGCCATGTTTCGCAGACAAAAATAATGTCGAAGGTGTCAGTGTTTAGTAGGAGGAGGAATTTGGGCATTTTGTTAACTATGTTTCTTGCATTGATTAGTTTGCATTTGAGATTAGTATTGGACCTGAATTAAGGAAACATTGTAGCATATATATATATATATATATATATATATATATATATATATATATATATATATATATATATATATATATATATATATATATATATATATACAGCAAAAAAATCCTACATACATATATATATATATATATATATATATATATATATATATATATATATATATATATATATATATATATATATATATATATATATATATATATATATATATATATATATATATATATATATATATATACACAATAATCTTTAATCCCCCCTCAAAAAAGGTAATATTTTCTGCTTTGTGCTATAAATATAAATTAGGATAGGAGGGGAAAGATAAAAATTTTCTTGCCTAATTCAGTTGATTGGCTGACAGTTTGTAGAAAATATAGTTAAAATTCTGAAGTATTTCTGTATTCATAAGTCTCACAGAAGTTCAAGAAAACTTCCGAGCAGGATCACAATAAATGCTGAGCTTCTGGCAAGGCTGCTGATCTTTGGCATTCTTCAGAGAGACTGTGTAATTGGCAGTCCTGCTTGTAATTTGTAGTTTTATTCTGTTGTGAAGCAGAGATATTCCATACTCTAAACCAGAAAACATCCGCTCTGTCTCTCTTTATTTTGTTATAGTCTCTGTTTTGCAAACTTCCATCAACTATCTTAAATTTTATACCATAAACAACCAGCATACTTCCAATAAGCACAGTGACAACACTCAATTGTAATTAACAAAATAATTACATTTTAAAGGTATAACAATGACTTAAATAGGGAAAAAAATCATACCAGCTATACCAAAACTTTAATCATGGTTTTAAAATGGCATTAATCTTTAATATCAGCTTTTGAAGTTATTTGATGGGTAGGGTATTTCAGTGGTGAAGATTTTATATGAAATACCGTATTTTTCAGAGTATAAGACGCACCTTTTTCCTCCCTAAAAGTGGCTGAAAATTTGGGTGAGTCTTATACTTCGAATGTAGCTTTTTTCCCAGCCCTAACTGATCTTCCCAGCTCTTATCTTGCAGGCTTTTTCATTGTTACTCTCTCCAAAGAATGTTTTTCCAGCCCTAAGTCTTTGCAGAATTTTTTTTTCATTGCTCTACTTGCTCCGAATAAGTTTTTTTCTAGCCCTAACCAGGTGCTAACGATCTTCCCAGCTCTTACTGGCTTGCAGGCTCTTTCATTGTTACTCTCTCAGAAGAAGGTTTTTTTAAGTCCTAACCAGGTGATAAAATAATGTGCTGAAGCTGCTCCGAATAAGTTTTTTTCTAGTCCTAACCAGGTGCTAACGATCTTCCCAGCTCTTACTGGCTTGCAGGTTCTTTCATTGTTATTCTCTCAGAAGAAGGTTTTTTTTAGTCCTAACCAGGATATAAAATAATGTGCTGAAGCTGACCAGACTAAGAACGCTAGCCAGGTAGGCAGGCATACCTGGTAGGCAGATTGTTTTCGCCTATTTTCCTCCCCAAAAACTAAGGTGCGTCTTATACTCCGGTGCGTCTTATACTCCGAAAAATATGGTAAGTGGAATTTACAGTGGCTAACTAGTTACTACCAGGAAATACCTTTCTTAGTTACTGGGTCTTTGACACAAAATCTGACAGAATAACACGTGTATAGATTTTGGAGTGTATACATTTTTAGATTTTAACCCAATTCTTTTCTTTGAATGCAAATTCAAATGGCATGTGCTATAAAAAAAATAAAAGACTTATCCCAAAGCATTCTGATTGCAGAACTCCTGACAAATCTTTTCTTCTTCTCCTTCTTTTTGTGATTAAAAATATAAAATGCTGGCATGGTGATGAATCAAATTACTGAGAGATAAAGCTTAATGCAGCATTCTTTACAGACATGCCTGCTTTTTGTGAGCCATTTTCAAGCAGACCAATGGACTTGTTCTAATGAGGGATTTTGTTTTACACTTTTATAGCAATGAAAGTATAAAATGTTCATATATAATTTGAATTTGATGAGTTGTGATTCCAATTGTACTTTATGGTTACTGCATTATGAACGATACCTAGAAATTTGTATGTTATAAATGGACTAATTGGTGTAATAAAACTAGTTACATTTTATTACACTAAATTAAAATAACTGCTACAAAGAAATAAAATTCCAATAATTACTATAATTTTGTTATAGCTGATATTACTTTTTAAAGGGAACTGGTTTCCATCTACTCATTACTTTTATAAAGAAAAACCATTACAAAGAAATAAATAGTTTTGTGTGACCATATCTCTTGGATGTGACATGAGAGACTCCAAATGGAAGTCAGGCATTTTTCTGGAGTTGACCTAGGGCTATGTATAAAAGAAAGAAAGTAATCAACTAAATGAGTTGGAGAATAAGTTAGTCATAAGTAGCAATGTCTGTAGTAAGCAGGGTGGTAAAGTAAGAAAATAAAATCACAAGCCACTCGAACATCATTTTTGGGAATATGTACACAATATTAAAATGGTACTACTTGCAATGAAGCAGCAAGAGCTTACAATTGCAGCTGCTCTTAAGAATCCAATTTAAATTGTGGGTACCTGTCCAAGTTTGCTTTTTTTTAATTGGAAAAATATACTTTCTCTAGCAAATTAATGACAAATGAATGATTAATTTCATTCTGCTGGATGAGAGTAGAAGGAAAAAAGGAAAAGACAAACATTAGAAAGATTTTCAGCATCATTAAATTAAGAAAGGAAAATGCATTTGAATATATATAGTTTAGTTTAAATGTGATATAGTAAAACATCAGTGTATATATTTTGACTTCCAAAGGCAATTTACATCATCAGTGAATTTGATGAAAAAACAAGTTTAGTGCGGACAATGCATGTGCTAGGACTTATAGAATTCAGCAACTGTAGTTTTCTCCTGTTGTTGGAGTGTTTCCCTATTTTACCTTTGTAAATTACTGTAAGAAAAGTGTGGGGGTGATGTGAATATTAACTGCTGGAAATCCTAATACAGTACTGTGGAAATCAGAGCTAGCTTGGTGTAGTTACTAAAATATCAGATTAGAAACCTGTACATTGTGATTTGTAGTTCTCCTTTGGGCATGAAAACTGGCTAGGTGATTTTGGGACAGGCATTTTTTTCTCAGCACAACCAGTCTGCAGATAATAGGAGATGGAAGCATTATGCATAGAACCTGTAGTTATAAAAAGTTATTATAAAAATAAAAATAATAGAGCTGGCAATGGCTCAGAGCAGGATAATTGAAGAAAGAAACAGGAAGGCTAATTCTGGCTGCACAAGACCAAAGTTTAAGAACAAATGCATACAATGCCAGAACTGACAAAACAGCAATTGCAAATGCATCCTCTGCAAAGAATCTGAACTTAGTGAGCTATATAGTTAGCTGCTGCAAAAAGATTGGACAGACTGACTACAAAGAAAGGCATGACAAAGTAACAAAGATTTTGCACTGGACTATCTGCAAGAAAAATCATTTGCCTGCAAGCAAGAACTTGTGGGACTACAAAATAGATAAAGTAATAGAAAATGAAGAAACTAAATATCCTGGCACTTTAGAATTCAAACAGACAGGCACCTGCCATATAACTTCCCTGACTTAACAACTTTAATAAGAAAGACAAAAATTTCGGTATAATGGATGTGGCAGTACCTGAGAGTAGCAGTAGAGTGGAGAAAGAACAGAACAAAATCGCAAAATACAATGTCCTGCAAATACCGTGTTTGTCCGAAAATAAGACAGAGCCTTATATTTTTTGAACCCTAAAATATGGCCTTGGACTTATTATCGGGGGGAGGCTTATTATTTTGGGGCTGCAGTAGGTGGGAGTGTGGGACTGGATGTCCCATCGCCACCGCCTCCCCTCCCTGTTCTTGGTGCCGGCCGACACTGCTTCATGGAGCAGGACTCTGCAAGGTTTGTTGTGCCGTTGCATGCACAAACAGCAGGACTGCCGCGAGCTTCATCATAGAGCATAGCTGGGGTCCTGCTGCCGTTAGTGCATGCAACAGCACAAGCCTTGCTGAGTCCCGCTCCACAAGGCAGCAGCAGTGACATGACAAGTCTCACAGAGACTCATTTCTGGCAGATGGGACGTGTTGGGCTGTTAGACGCGCATCCTACCTGACACTTGTAGCTCCGTCACGTTCCTCGGCGTTGTGTCCAGAGAAGCCATTGTAAAAGAAAACTTCTTGCAAGTTGAATCAAACTTCTGGAATTCGCGAGAATTTTTCTTTTACAATGGGCTTCTCTGGACACAACATAGATGAATGCGATGGAGCTACAAGTGTCAGGTAGGACGCGTGTCTCACGGTGGGGTGCAATTTGGGGGTGGCAGGGCGGGAGGGGCGGGGCAAAGCAGGGCGGGCTGCAAGACGTGCGTCCTACATGGGACTTGTAGCTCTATCACGTTCCTCGATGTTCTGTCGACTGACTCTCCCCCGCCTCTGTCTCTCGAGCGAAGGGGGAGGGGAAAGAAACTCTCGTGGGCTGCCTGAGGAAGCTGAGCTGACAGCCAAACTTCTAGCCGGGCTCAGCGGCAGAAGCAGCCAGGCACGCGCTTGTCTCTTCCAAAGCGCCCTTCTCTCTCGTGTCAGGGGTCGGGGAAGAGTGCACTTAAGACACAGCACCAGGAGAAGGAACCTTTTGGCTGCACGCTGAACGCAAGAAATCTTTCTCCCCTTTTTCTCCAAGAGGCTGCGCAGGCGTTATCAGTCTCATGAAAACTAATTTCTGGCGTAGTTTGGAAGAGAGAAAAATTTCAGGTTAGGAACAGGTCAACCCAGAAAAAAGTATTAATAGTTGACAAAAATTTCATGGCATATAATCATCCTCATCATTATCTGATATAATACATAATATATATCCCACTATTAATATGTTATAGTAGCTGTGCTTTCAGAATTAATGCAGCCATAGATTTCCTTGTCAGTGCAATCATTGTTTTACTTCTTCTTCCTATTTATTTATTTTTTATTTATTTTTATTTGGTGGTTCTTCTATGCCGCCCTACTCCCTGAGGACTCTATGACTATTGGGTGAATTGACTGATACAATAGAAGGGCTAGGACTAAAAAAAACTGGTCTTAAACTTAATATTCCTTGCTTCTTTGGTTTTTCCTCTATTAATGTACTTATTTCTTCATGTCTCTTGAGCAAGTCTCTTTGCCTCCACTCAGATGCCTATTGGCGTGCGCAAACATATTAACATGTGAGATTTGCTTTGGCTTAGCTCTTTAGGTTAACCCTGTCACTTACAGCTTGCTTTAGGTTAAAGTGACCAGATTTTTTTTTTTAAGCGGGACATTTTTTTTAAAGGGGGGGGGCGGGGCCGCCTGGACGTCGCCATTTGAGTTTTGCGCATGGGCAGAACGCTGCGCATGCGCAGAGGAAAAAAGTCAAGAGCTGAGTACGGGGCACGGGGCGGGGCAGGCAGGAAGGGGCGCCGGGCTGCAGGCCGGCAGCGGCGGAGGGTCGCTTGAACTCGCTTCCTGCCGCGGACCGCGTTCACGCGCGGCGGCGGCGACAGCAGCAAGCCGGGAGCGCTCACCCGGAATTGGAGTCAGCGAGCAGCCCAGCATCGGGGCTCTTCCCCCGCCTTCTCCATCCTCCAGGGTTGCCACTGCGGGGGTTCCATCTCTCCGGTGGTGCCTGCGTTGGAAGGGAAGGGGGGGAAAGGCGGCCTGCGGGGCTTGGCACGGCTGGGAGTTGCGAGGCGGCGTAGCAACCGGGCTGTTCCTCCGGGTGTGCTAAAGTGCTCGAGTTTTTTCTCTCTCACACACACATGCACAACCTTCCAACGACCGGGAAGTCATGCTGGGAGATCCAGTCCGACCCGGTCGTTGGAAGGTTGTGCATGTGTGTGTGAGAGAGAAAAAACTCGAGCACTTTAGCACACCCGGAGGAACAGCCCGGTTGCTACGCCGCCTCGCAACTCCCAGCCGTGCCAAGCCCCGCAGGCTGCCTTTCCCCCCCTTCCCTTCCAACGCAGGCACCACCGGAGAGACGGAACCCCCGCAGTGGCGACCCTGGAGGATGGAGAAGGCGGGGGAAGAGCCCCGATGCCCAGCTGCTCGCTGACTCCAATTGCGGGCGAGCGCTCCCGGCTTGCTGCTGTCGCCGCCGCCGCTCACCCTTCAACAGCCAATCAGCGTGGGGCGCCAACAGCAGCGACGTCATCTCTCCGCGCCCGCCTTGCAGAGAGAAAGGTATGGGTGGGTGTTTTAAGGTGACCAGACGTCCCGATTTTGAGAGGGCCTGCTGCTGCTGTTGCTGCTGCTGCCCCTGCGGCTGGGCCCAACCTGGCCGTCCTCGAGTGCCTGCAGGTCGATTTTTTGAAAGAATGCCCTAGTCGTGCATTGTTTCAAAAAATCGGGACTTTTTAGAGGACGGGCGGGACGCGGGACAAATGATGAAAAAGCGGGTCTGTCCCGCCAAAATTGGGACGTCTGGTCACCTTACTTTAGGTGCAAGCCAGGCCAAGCCATCATGTTTTGTTCCACGCACTGTGGCTTAACACAATGAACTTACCCTATGAAACCAGCCACAGTGTAATGACAATATGTGTGTACCTAGATTTTAGTAAAAACAAAAGAAAGTGCCACCAAGTTGTGACTGCTGAACATTTCTTGGAAGCAAAAAGCACCTAATAAAAAAAATGTTCAGGCAATTATTTCTAAATTTGGAAAGAAACAGAGGCTGGATATATTACACCTTCATAAAATGGTAGGTACTGCCATGTCCCAGTTGTAACCTACCCGTCCTGTGAGATCCAGCAGGGAGGCATACTCTGGGTCCATCCTTTAGGAAATGTGAGTCCCTGGGGGAAAGCCTTTTTCTGCTGTGGTGCCTGCCCTCTGGAACATCAGTCCCCCAGAGATTAGGCTTGCCCTGACCCTACTGGTTTTTCATCTGAACTTTAAAAACCTGGTTTTGTTGCAGAGCCTGTGACCCAGGCTATCTACCGTAGTTGACTCTGTATGTTGCTTACATTTACTGTGATGTTGTTTTCATCTTGTCTTCTTGTAATTATTTATTTGTTATTGTTTTTATGATCCCATCTTGCTTAAATTCTAGCCTAGAGTCATACATTTGAGATGGGTGACCATATAAATGGAACAAATAAATAAATAAATCATGCTTTAAAAATGTGATTAGCATAAACGACGTAGAGATAGTGCTATCCCTCAAAAAAGAAAGCCAATGAAATATACTCTAATCTCCAAAGTCAATAGAAAAATAATATTTGCATTAGAACCCTGATTCTATACTTCAGTAATGGTGTATTTTACTGTCTTAACATATAAAATGCTAATAAAAATCTGAAGTTGATATAAATAAATTTTCTTGTAGCAATAAAATATCATTGATATTCTTTATTTTCCGAACATTTTTTAAAAACCTTATTGCAGATGAGTCATTGGAAAAGCATTTATTTGGCTTTGTAAATATTGCTTTTTTCTTTCCCTCATAAATCCTATTCTCAGTCTTTTATTATTATTTACTATCTCATTTTTCATTGTATTATATTGGTTGCACATGATAACCACTTCTATTTAAACTTTGAATATTTAATGTTGAAGACTTGTTAACATTATCTGAGTCTGGAAAGGGTTTTAAAGACTGAAGCACAAGTTTCTGTATTGGGAGAACAAATTTGAAATCTTGTTCGTTCTTTCTTTGTTTAGAGCAAATTAAAACAGACAATCTTCCAACACCACCATTTATTCTACAAACATAAACAAATCAGCATAAATTATCAGCATAAATTATCAGAAAAAATGCCATCATTTAGAAAAAGATCACGGTATATTTATCCTGACTGAAAAAGAAATTACATTGATCTAGCTTGTTTTCAAACCAATATTTTCTGTACTGTTACATGAACAATTTCAGGGTGCCTTTATTTCTGTTTAAAATAAGGTTTAGGTTTAAAGATTTTATAAAAGGCCAACACTCATTTACCACAACATTTGCATTGTATTAATTCACACTTTGTTTCAGAGAGCTTTGAAAGTTTGAATTAGTTTTTAAAGCAACTTAATCATAACAGAGGTGGTGCTAAGTGACTTAATTGTAGGGGTTATTGTTGATTTAGAGACTCTTGTATATGGTCTCTTCATTTCTTTTCTGAAAATTTATATTTGTATGTTTTCCCAAACCATAATGATTTTAAGTACTGTCTGTGAGCAATCACATTAACAACAGAAATGTAGTGGAACTGTAATAAAGTATTCAGACACTTCCCTTCAAAAAGTAGTAAAACTCTGAAATTAAGTGGCAGCTAAATAGTAATGAACTTATTAAAAGAAAAAAGTATATTTAGATGCCAACTGGGAAGCTACTTTTTTCTAAGATGTCATTAAACCACCCCTTTGTGCTTTTTAATTGTGGATTAACAAAATTAAAATTGATGTTATGTCTCCTGCTGTTCACAGAGGGACAGAAAATATATGGCTTTCAACAAAGGCAAGGAACCCATGAAGTTAATAGCTAAACTTTAATTGATTTCTATGGTCTTGGATTTCAAGAGCATTGCTTCCATTTTGTCTTTCTGTCTATCAACAGCCTTGTCAAGGATAGTAAAAAGCAAAATCAAAAGATTCCCCCCCCCAGTACTATTAGCATTGCTACTGTTAAATAACAAGTCAGAAAGATGAGAATATATCACAGAATAACTGGTAATATCCAGAGAATGTTAATATTGGAAAGACTACTATTCATCTAGTTGGTTTACCTTTTCTTTCTTTTTATAGAAACAACATAGCCAAGACGGCATTAAGAGTGGTTAACCTAATCTTGTGCAGCTTCTTCTTTGGTAACATTGTACTCTTAACCAGAGCATACAAAACATTTACTAGACCGATTCTTGAATACAGCTCATCTGTCTGGAACCCACACTACATATCAGACATTAACACAATTGAGAATGTCCAGAGGTACTTCACAAGAAGAGTATTACATTCCTCTGTTCACAACAGAATACCTTATGAAACCAGACTTGAAATTTTGGGACTTGAAAATTTAAAACTACGCCACCTTCGATCCAACATAAGTGTAGCTCACAAAATTATCTCCCACAACATCCTACCTGTTAACGACTACTTCAGCTTCAACTGCAATAATACACGAGCTCACAATAGATACAAACTTAATGTAAACCGCTCCAAACTTGATTGCAAAAAATTTGACTTCAACAACAGAGTGGTCAATGCCTGGAACAATTAACTTGACTCAGTAGTTTCTTCCCCAAACCCCAAAAACTTTAACCTTAGATTATCTACCATCAACCTCATCCCATTCCTAAGAGGTCGGTAAGGGGCGTGCATAAGTGCACATTCGTGCCTTCCATTCCTGTCCTAATGTACCCATATATTCATACCTCTTATACTCTTATTCATGCTTGTACTATTATATATATATATATATATATATATATATATATATATATATATATATATATATATATATATATATATATATCATAATTTTACTGTTTATACTTTGCTTTAATCATATATGCTTGACAAATAAAAACAAACAAACAAACAAACAAGATAGGGTGGTTTGAGGACCTTATCTGTAGTGAAAGACAGACTGGGATAGGCTCTCACTTCTTCTGGGGCTAGTGGGAGGGTTTCAGTGGTGGGGTGAAGGTTACACATATCACTCAATGGCCTGACTGTTCAGATCTATCAGGGAGAAACAGCTGTAAATTCCATATTTTCAGGAGATTTCATGGGCTGAGGCAAGGAAATATTGAAGAGATCAGAGTAGCCCCTCCTTTTGGCCTTTAAAATTTTTTTAAAATGTAATTGCTTAGGAGAGCTTTCCCCTAATGTGAATGTTGTCATCTTAATTCTATTTAGGTTATTTATAATTTAGATTGTATGGTTTTTATTTTTATTCTGTTTGTAGTGGCTTTATTCCTGCCTTGGATATTTTAATCTGTATCTGTTCAGAGAAAGCTGCCAAAAGTCTTTTTGGATTGCAGCAAAATAAAAGTACATTCCATAAATAAATAAAAACTTTAGTGTTCAATTTAGGGTAGAAATCTAATACTTTAGCATCCCCGAGAGATGTCCATTCAGCCAGTTTAAATATTTTCAGAAAGGTGAGTCCACCAGTTCCTGAGGAAACCTGTTCCATTTGAACATTTATTGTTAGAACGTTCTTCTTTATGTAGAATTGAAATCCTCTTCTTTGTCATTTAAGTTCATGGCTTCATGATAATGTAAATCTTTATCATTTTGGTTGTTCTCATTTGGCCACACTATAATACCCATGTCCTTCCTAAAATATTGGCTCAAACTATTGTAGACACAATATTCCAAGGAGAGTCTCTAGATCCACGCTTGGCCACACTTGGAATACTGCATTCAGTTTTGGTCGCCACGGTGGAAAAAGGATGTTGAGACTCTAGAAAGAGTGCAGAGAAGAGCAACTAAGATGATTAGGAGACTGGAGGCTAAAACATATGAAGAACGGTTGCAGGAATTGGGTATGTTTAGTTTAATGAAAAGAAGGATCAGGGGAGACATGATAGCAGTGTTCCAATATCTCAGGGGTTGCCACAAAGAAGAGGGAGTCAAACTATTCCCCAAAGCACCTGAAGGTAGAACAAGAAGTAACGGGTGGAAACTAAACAAGGAGAGAATTAACTTAGAACTAAGGAGAAATTCCCTGACAGTTAGAACAATTAATCCGTGGAACAGCTTGCCTCCACAAGTTGTGAATGCTCCAACACTGGAAGTTTTTAAGAAGATGTTGGATAACCATTTGTCTGAAGTAGTGTAGGGTTTCCTGCCTAGGCAGGGGGTTGGACTAGAAGACCTCCAAGGTCCCTTACAATTCTGTTGTTGTTGTTGTTGTTGTTGTTGTTGTTGTTGTTGTTGTTGTTATCCTTTTTTGCTGTACTGGCATTCATTTTGTTGAACAGCCATTTATCTGGAATGGTATAGGTCTCCTGCTCAGTCCCTTCCAACTGTTTTATTTTGTATTCTGTATGTCCAGATTCGCTTTAATAAAATGGGAAAATGTAAGCTAGGGGTATAACTGTTAGTTGGATTCATAGTTGGCTGAATGGCCTTTAAAGATATTCATTCAGCTTGGAGGAAAATATCAGGGATATTGCTACAGGTCTTCTCCCAGGCTTTGCATTGTTCAATATTTTTATTAATAATTTGGATGAGAGGGTTGAGAAGTTATTTATCAAATGGCAGATGATGCTAAACTGACTGAAGATCTAATGTTATTAAGTTAAAGGAGATCTAGATAACCTTGAGCAATGAGCTGAAATGAATAGGATAGAATTTAATAAAGAGAAATGGAATGGTAGGAAAAATGAAAGGCAAAAGTACAGGAAGGGAGAAACCTGATTGAGAAATAGTATGTGTGAAAGTTAAACATGACAGGAACATAGGGTTTCAATCACAATAATTAGTTCACTCCACTCTGCTATTCATGCCGCATTTGGCGCATGCAACTCTTGAATAGCCCAGTTTAAAAAGGGCAATAGCCCTTTGGAATTGGATCAAGATATTGCAGAAAGTCAAAGGTGAGTTCAGAAGAGGACTACCAAATATGAAGATTTTGAAACTAAGGTTTTTGAGGAACAGCTAAACGATCTGAGTATGTTTAGCTTTCAGAAGAATTGGCTGAGGGGAGATAATATAGCAATGAAAAAATATTTGATCCAGAAGAGGGAGTGGACTTAGCCTCTATTGCTCCAGAGAGCAGAACCAGAACCATTGGATTATGACTTATAAAGAAATAAATTCAGGTTAAACATTAAATGTTATGCAATGAGTTTTTTAAACAGAAAACAAAAACAATACTGGAAGTCTCCAAACAAACTAGACAGAAACCTGTCAGAAGTGCTTGAACCAAGCAGGAGATTGCACTAGATCCCTTCCAACTCTATGGCTCTATTCATATCCAGTTTGTGGAAATTCAAAGGCAGCAAATCCAGAGCTGCTGAGTTGAAGTGCTCCTCAGACATCCTGGAGTTACCAGAAAAGTATGTACAAACAAACAAACAAACAGAGGCATGACATTTACTGTCTGAACTGTACCCTACCACTCTAGCTTCTGTTTCAGATCACTAAAGTAATCTGCCTTCTTTCCAAACTTATGGGTGGAATACAGATTATGTTTTAGCATTCCCTTTGGATGGTGTCATAGTAAGAGGCAAAGGGAAATGCTGGTTTAACAATGATACAGCCAAAGACAATGAAGCTCGCTCAATCGTTCTTGGACTGCTAATGAGATGAAGTGAAATTTAGGGACACAAAGGATTCATTCAGGACGTTGTCCTTACGGTATTCCCAAGTCATGGATCTCCCAATACAATATTTGAACTCAAAATTTCTCCCCTAACAAGTGCTCCGTTCTATTTCTCTTGTGGGGGGGGGGGGAGTACTGAGTGCAGCGCAACCAGCGAGTACTACAGAATTCAGAAATCATTTTTGCATTAGCGCTGAACGCAGAAAGTAGAAGCGAGGAACATTTGTTAAGGTAACCATGCATAAAACTCAATTAAGTTTACGTTTGTTTACGTTCAAACTCCACCCCGCCTTGCCTTCTCCGGGAGCAGCACCTCCCTTCGAGGGGCAGAACTGTGATCAAGTTCAAGAAAGTGAAAGGACTCGGCGGAGGTTAGCGATATTGACTCTGGCTGGTAAGGGAGGACAAGGCGGTTCAAATCTTATGCCCCGCTTAGGCGAGGCAGCGTGGTGAGGTGCCGAAGGGGGCGGGAGGTTCGTCGCAAGGAGACTTCGGAAAGCTGGTGTGTGGCCGCGCTTTCCCACTTCCCTTTCTAAGTAAGGGAAAGCACCGGAATGAGGAAGGGCTGTTTTTAAAAACTTAAAATAAATCGTTCAGCGTCAGGGGGGGAAACCTTCTCGAAGCTCTCGGACTTGGATTTCCACTTGACCTTTTAAGGCTCTTCCTCTAGGCCAGAGGCAGCCTGAGAAAGTGGCAGGCTTTCACTTTAGGCTAAAAAGAGAACATTTAAAATGAGCAACTCTGCTGACTTCTGGGATGTCCTCGGGAGTAAGAGGCAATCTGAAGAAGAAATGCTTTCATAAAGGCAATGGGGCTAACGGCTGTTAAAGGCCCGGTATTTCAATGGCCATAAGAAGCTAGGTGAACTCTTTGTAATTAACAAATGGCTTTTCTCATCTGGATTAATGACTTCTGCAAAGGACCAGATTGGATAAGAGAGATGTTTTCAATTAAATTTGGAACCCAGTTGATTCAAGCTGATAACACATTTGCTATTTATTCTTAACTGTTTTTTAAACTATATATATTTTGATATCTGTGCACACCAGACCTTACTGCAGGTTGTTAATACCAATCTTTAATACAAAATCCAAAGCAAAGGGGAGATTGTCGTTGTTGCATTTGTTTAATATCTCAATGCCATCTGTGATGTTAGCCAAGCGTCTAGATTGTTTTCCGTATGTTTACATTTATAAGTCATTGAAATATCTGTTGAATTAATGTCATCCCTTCTGTGCAGCATATGTTACGTTTAGGGTTTTCACTAAAACAAAAACAAGAATGAATGAAATAATAACGTTTTATACAAATTATAAATCTTAAAAGATATCTGCTAGCTCTTTCCAGTTTTAAGCCAGTGAAATTTTTATAGGACCTTGAGCTCTAGAATTTATGTTTGAATAAAATAGTTTGCAGGTGTAGTTTAATACTGTAGGAAAGTATACTGTAGTTTAATACTGTAGGAAGAAAACACCTTAGTTCTTGAAATCTAACCCAGTGATTCTAGAAAGCCTGAAAAAAAAGTATTTCTGTGTAGAGGGTAAAAATGTAGGCTGAAAAATGTTAGCCATATCACTGCTTGGAAAGTGGGAACAAATATTTAAATGCATAAAAATGATCTGAATCCCTTTCTGCATCATATAAAGCTTTTTTAAAAAAGGGAAATTGAAAAGTATTTAGTACTTCAAAATACAATCCATAGTTACTGAAAATGCTTCTCTCCCTATACATATAATTGCTCGCGCTAATATCTGTCAGAATACAAACATATCTGTCTGTCAGTCCCCCATGAAGAAGTTGGATTTTTGACTTAATTTAATCTGACATAAAAATAGATCCACTGGCACTTATTTAGACTATTAGGACCATTTTGTTAGTTACTCTCATCTATTCTGCCTGCTAAACTGGTTTGCCAAAAGTGCATAAGGAACGTAAAATAATATTTCATCACTGAGAATTATGATTATTGGTGATAAGGAAAATATTGCTTCTGCAGTACTAAATACTGACAATATCAGAATTACTACCCTTCTTAGCTAAAAACTACAGATCGATCATAAGTCTTCTTGCATTCTGCATAATATTGTTGTACATGCTGAAAAATCACGTATCATTTTAACTTGCAAAGTAAGTGATTATAATAAGCATTCTTTCTAAACTATCTGAATTCTTTTAACATACCAGGAACTTTTATATCATTAATTTTATACAATGGTAATTTTGTCTGGTTGCCATGTGTAGGAAGCTAGCACCCACCCTTCTCCTAGAAAAATGAAATATTCTAGGAAATATTAAAAAGGCAGAATATTATATTTTCCATAAAGGAGAAACATGTTTCTAAAGACATACACTCAGAGCCTCAGCTCCCTGCCCCCCCACCCAGCATATATTTTAGTGCCAACCTATCTATAAGACAAAGGTTGGGCCAGCTTATCTACAAAACAAAAGACATGGCCCTCAGGACATGATAGGATTAGCCCTCACTCAAGATCCAAACCAGGACAAAGCCATTAAGCCATAATAGGAATTGCTCAAAGCCCTTTCATTACGTCATCACCCAGCAAGATTCAACCAGGCCTGGGACTCAAGACAATCTACAAAGGTACCCCTGTATGGCCCCATGGGAGTCTGACAACCAATCAGAGTACATTTCTTACACAGGAACAGGAAGCTCCAAGGCAGGGCTCAAGAGAGGGTATAAATCTCTCTCCCTCTCTCACCCATGTGCTCTTTTTTGTCCAGGACCTCAAACCATGTGGTCCTGTCCATCATTAAACCATCTTTCCAAGCAGTCTCCATGTTTCCAATGTCTTTCTTTCCACTTGGAACTGAACCCAGATGGACATTTCTTCCAACACATGTTATCTTTCTTGTACCAGAGATATTTATAAAAAGCCCTTTTGTTTGCAGCACTAGCTTCAACTGCTTTTCTTTTGGAGGTGATGGAAAAGTACTGGAAGTGTCTGAAGTTATGGCATAGGCTTTCTCTTCCATAGAGATGTATTGGGGTAATTTTTCCTGGGTTTTGTTGTTATTTTTAATGCAATCTCTAGCTAGATATGGCCAATATAAATAAACAATATTTATATTGTTCAACTTCATTAGTTTGCTTCTTCAACAAATTTAGTCTCATTCTTTTCTGTTGTGTTGTGATGGACAGATAGATTGTAGTATGTACAGACTTTGGACCATCTTCATGATTTATTTCCAACATTCCATTGAGTTGGAAAGACCAGCAAAGTAGAGGAAAGGGCATGAATTCTAGAATTGTTTCCAGTCCCTTTACTTGAAGTGGCTACAGGAGGCAGCTGTATTTTCTTCTGTATGAGGAACGGTATAATATAATACCTTGTGTCTATTATTTTGTGTGCACTGGGAAACAGGAAACATTCTCAGGCACTGTCCACTGCTCCTTCCGTAGAAATATATTGGGGGATTTTTTTCTGGAATGTTTGCCCTACTGAACCAGCCAGATCTGATCCATTTTCAAATTTAACCTTCCTTTAGTTGGCCTATCACCCAATACCTGTTCTATTTTTGCTGACATTCAGACAGATTTGCAATAATCTCCTTTATATTGGGTGATTTTGAGCCACTCATTCTTTCTCAGGCCAACCTACTTTACAGTTATAGGGAGACGTAAAGGAGTACATGCTATGTATTGAGCTACTTAATGAATGAATAAAAATTACAGTTAATCGATTATTTAAAAAATGGCAAGACTGCAAGTTTAGATGGTGTGACTCAAAAAAATGTTAAAATTGCTGCGACAATGTGATTTGTTTAATCCATGTTTGAATTCTGCATCTGGCCTTGATGATTGGAATAATTCTATTTCTGTTCCCTTCTAAAGAGAAGGTAAAGTGTGACTGCAAGAACTAAATGGTGGGTTAGTTTGTTAATTGCTCCGGCATGGGAATTTTTGATGAAAGGATATAATAGATGGTATTGAGCAAAATTTGGGAAGTGCAGAGCAGAGGTGTGCAGACCAGATTTTTATTCTTCCATAGTCATTATTTTACTATTTAATATTTTTATCCCGCATTTATTATTCTTTATAAATAAATTAAGGCAGTGAACATATCTAATGCTCCTTCTTCCTATTTGCCACATGGCAATAACTGAGGTGGATTGACCAGAGAATAACAGGCCCAAAGTCACCCAGCTGCCCTTCATGCCTAAGGCAGGACTAGAACTCATCATCTACTGATTTCTAACTGGGTGCTTTAACCACTAGACCCATGATGCCGAACCTATGACACGTGTCATAGGCACGCAGAGCCCTCTCTGCAGTCACACGAGCTGTCGTCCAACTCAGCTCCACCACTCATGTAAACGCGCCTCCCGCTGGCCAGCTGATTTTCGGGTATCTGCCGCGCATGCGCAGAGGGAGGGGCACATACAGGAGACACAAACGTATGAATGCAGGAGATCACATGCGTGGGGGGTGGGGGAGCCTCGAGCCTGTGGAGGGTGAAAAATGGACTTCACAGACATTCCATAAAAGGGTCCGTTTCTAGCCTCCGGAGCCCAGGGAAGGCCATTTTTGCCCTCCTGGAGGCTCGAGGAAAGCCTATGGAGCCTGGGGAGGGCAAAAAAACGGACCTTCCGGAAGTCCAGAAACGGGCCTGTTTCCAGCCTCCGGAGGCCTCTGGAGCCCAGGGGGAGGCCGTTTTTGCCCTTCCGGAGGCTCGAGGAAATCCTCCAGAGCCTGGGTAGGACGAAAAACAGGTTTCTCGGAAGTTCCGGATTTTTGAATCCCACCCCTGGTCGTGCACGTATGCATGGAAAAGCATGGGGCATCACGCGCGCATGTGCAGGGGGAGAGAGAGGTGCTGCGCGCACATTGCATTATGGGTGCTGGCACGCGTGCATGCCTGCTGTTGCGCACACGTGCACTTTCGGCACGCGACAAGAAAAAGGTTAGCCATCATTGCACTAGACCAAACTGGCTCATTTCTCATTGAGATGTACTGTATATGAGCCCATATTTGCCTTAAAACATACTATAGTATTGTTGATTTGCAAAGACATTTCCCATAATTTGGCATAATCTTTACAATATACAGTTAGTCCCCAAAATAAATACTAAATAGTACCAGAATGTTTTTCAACATACTTAATAACACACAGCTGCAAAATGACTTATTTTTATACATTTATCTAATCAAGACATTATTTCCACTTTGCATTTATTTGGCAAGCAGGTGCATTTGTAGCCAGTTTTATGTCTTGGTGTAAATTGTCTTGGTTCTGAAGCAATTTTTGATGTGGCTTTCTCCTTTCTGCATAGGTTTTTTTGTATGGTTAGGAACTTATATTGATCCCTTGTAGTCCCAGGAAGATTCCTTGGATCATTTCAGAATTTCTTATCATCTACAGGTGGTCCTTGTTTAGGCAACATGCTAATTCAATCAGAAAAGTGGTCACTAAGTGAAAAATCATGTAACCACAAATGTGCTTATGATTTTATTTCCACTTTCCTTTGCTTTACAGCAGGGGTGTCAAACTCACGGCCCACAGGCTGGATGCGTCATACGCTGGCCACCCACACCGCCATTTTAGCGAAGGGGAAAAAATTGTGAAACGTCACGTAATGACAATGTGTCGTCGCGAGTTTGACATCCCTCCTTTACAGCATTAGAAGGATACGCCAAACAGCCACATGAATCCAAATGGCAGAGATTTCCAGAACTTTACTCATGATGAATCCAGGTAAAGGGGAAAATCTTGCAGCCCTTTTTCCTCACTCCTTTGGAATGCTCACCCTGGTACTGGAATAATTAACAAGAAAAGAATTGATGTTTGTATTTACATTCATTAGAGAAGAAAGGATTACAAGAGAATAAGTGGGTACACAACAGGAAATGTGCAGTGAAAGGAATATGCTAATGCCCACTGTTTGCCTAGTGTGCTTCCTGAAAGCCTCTTAGGAGGCAAGCAAAAGCCTTTGGTGTGAAACTGATTGGGGTCTTGTCAGTGTCAGGCAGCAGCATGAGCCAGCCCTAGGGTTCTAATCAACTACTTAAGGTCACAGAGCTGAGCTTGTTAATTTGTGGTTAGAAACTTTTAGGAATGTGCTACACTGCCAAGAAAGCATCTCAAGAAGAGACAGCTTGCTTACATAAACCTTACCTCTGCAAGGGAGGGTGTGGAAGAACAGGTCAAACACAGAACACGTACTAAACTAACTATAAGGAGAGGGAGAGGGAGAGGGAGATGTTGCAAAGGTTGTATTTTTCATCACCATCATAACTGAATGGTTGCTGTCAGGACATTGTATATCTCTCCATCTAGGGCTAAATTTTGTTTTTAACTTTCAGACTGCTGTCTCTGAGATAAAATTATGTCCAACATGCCCATAACCAGTGTGTCCCTCATGTGTTAATGCTGGTAGCCTCTGAGTCAGCCCCTTTCAAGTGCAATCACTTTGTACAGGTGCCATCTGGTGCTTCTGTGATTCATGGATCAGATTTCTCTTGGACAGAGTAGTCATCAGATGTAGCCACACTTGGATTTCTCCATCTGTTGGGTAGAAATTCTGTTATGATAGGGATGGACAAAATATTGACTTCCAGTCTAGTCATCCAGCAGTCCTGTTAAACTCAGAAGTGGAAATATTTTTCCTATTCCCCCATATTAGGCTTTAAACTGCAGTGTAACTAACATACACAGGAATTACCAAAACTGCAAGGTAGTTCAGTCCTCTGGCAGCATGTTTGTTCTTTATAAACCACCTAAGATTTTCAGTAATTAAAATCATTTTAAAGCAGTGTTTCTCAACCTTGGAAATGTTAACCGTAGACTCAGCTCCCAGAATTCCATGCTAGTTGGGAAATTCTGGGAGTTGAAGTCCATACAACTTAAAATTGCTAAGGTTGAAACAACTGGCCTAAGTCTAAAATATAGACTGCTTCCAGTATTTAGTCTCCCTTTCCTAGTAGAAAGTATATTCCCGGACTGACTTCTGCTTGTTTTATTTCGTAGTTCTATCTTGCTATAATAAGATATTGGGATCTTCCTTGACCTAGTCCCAGAATGGGATTACATTTCTTTACAGTGGTGAAAAATAGCTTGATGTAGCCCACCCTTATGGGAAGAAGAACTGAGATTTTCTGAACCAGTTCTCCTCCTCCTATAATAATCTAATTACTGTATCCCACATTATTTATTCTAGATGTCTGTTTCTGGAATATTGCAAAGTAGAGAAGAATTACAGCAGAGAATTTGGAAGATAAAAACTGTGAGTAAAGAAGAGGTTAAGCCCTCCCAGCTCCTTTTTATTTAAAATTCACATTAACTTTGTCTAACACATACTCATATAAATCATCACAGGGGCTGTACTGCATTGATGTGTAAAGTGTTGTTTGCAACTGAATAGTATTATAAAACAAAATTTAGATTTTGTCTCTCCTGCTGCTGTAGACGGCTTACAATTAATACGTTGCATTCAATAATTTCTTTTCTCTGCAGGTGTTGGATTACTGTTGGAATTCATGGTTCAGCCCTAGCTAATTTATGCTCACCGTGAAGAAGAAATTATAAATAATTATAACAGGAAAAGAAGAATTTGCAGTTAGGGCACAGATCATTAAAAGGTTTTATATGAAATAAATTGCAAACAGTTGCAAACAAAAATAAGTTGCAAACAGTTATTTATAAATGTGGGGTCTTTCTCCAGAGATTTTTAAAATCTTAAAAATCATCTTCAAATTTTTATACGTTATTGAGTGTAATTATTTGCTTTTTCTGAGTATTGCTCTCGGACTGGCTAAGCCAAACCCATGCGTTAATGACTTCAAAACACTTTCAAAAGTATGGACTTCACACTACAGGTAAGAGCTCAGACTATGCCAAACCAATTCAGGTCAAAGTCAGCGCTGAGAGCATCCGCCTCTCAGCGCTATTTATGCAAATCCTCATCATTCCCTCCCACCAAACCACCATCCGGCGCTGTAAGCCCTCCCCTCTCAGATGGTCATTAGCCGCACATGGCTTAGATTGTCTCTTTCCGGTTGCAGCTTCACTTTGCTCGGGTTTCTCTGCATCTCATGTAACATGACGTTATTCACCGGCGTCAGGCTTTTAACTGCTGAGAATAGTTCAAAAGTTGTGTTGGCAACCATCGATCCCTGGTCTCAGTGTCTCTCCCTCCCACCAAGGTGCATATGTCGAGACTTGGCACGACAATTGATCTCTTATGCCTAGCTACTGAAAATTAAGATTCACTGGGTTTATCTAGATGTGTCCATCCTTGCTATTATGCTTGCCTCTTAGGTAGGTTCTGTGACAAAGTAGGAGATAATAAACTCCTTTTATCTAAGAATGTAGTGCCATGTTTCACAAGGATATTTCTCATTAAACCTCACCCACATGCAAGACTGGTTGAACAATTATCTCTCTCTTTTTTCCCTTTAAAATTAGTCAAACTTTGCTATGGTCTGTATTACTGAGCTTAGGATAGAAAGGTCTAAAGTATCTTCTCTTCTGTTTTTCCCAGGACTAATCTGGACGGAGAAATTGTTACTAAATGGGTTAAGAAATCCCCACCTAGAAAAATGGGTTGTCAGTTGCCTTTTTACAGGAAAATCCTTAAAGGAAAGGATCTACCAACAATGTTTTAAAGTATCCATCTATATAGTACGTATTCTTACAGCGTAATACTATGCCTATGTCAAAATTAGTTAACATGGTAAATATAACTTTAGTTATTTCTTAATATTTTCTAAAGGTACCTAGGAGCTTAATTTGCTTGATTAAGCCTCTGAGGTAATGTAATAATGCATATCAAATCAATATTGCATCTGGTGTGTTTTTAAAATTAAAGTGAAATGTTTAATTACATTCTCCATATTGGGTGGAGCTATCATCCATGATGGGTTGACCGCATCCGTCAGCCAATGAGGACTGAGTCTGTTGATTATTAAAAAAACCACCTGTCTCAAAGGCCCGCTTTTGACTCAGTCCTCAGACTGACAGGACGTGTGGTCAAGTTTCCTATCCTGGATAACATCTTCACTCCTCAGTTTGACAGTTAAAAGCTCCTTCGATCAGATTCATCTCACTG